>JAQQTO010000043.1:32310000-33042500 GCA_029884595.1 Ormosia semicastrata | reverse complement strand
TAACAAATGTTTTATAAATGTTGTTTTTCCTGTGGAATATTGACCAAGAAGCATGACCATCGGTTTAGCATCAAAATCACTGTTGGACTGAAAAGGACAAATCACAGACATTCTTAAACTCAATACCATCATATTTGCATGAATAAGATATCATTTTAACTATGTTCACACATGCAGTTCACAGAATTTAGTATCTTTTATTTATATATTGACCTATTGGGTGTAAATTTCAATTACCAGCAATGGAGATACAAAATCATTGAAGCGATAAGTGACTTCCAATGGCTTTAGCCTCTCCACATACAATCTCTTCAAGCCATCAATTATTGATGTAACTGCATTGAGAGGTAACTAAGAAAAAGCAAAGTATCATTATTAGAATATACCTGGCAACAAATTGAAATAAAGCAAGCCCATATGTAGCAGAGCTTGAAAAGAAACAAATTCACAAAAGCATATTCTAAATTGTTTTTACATAGTAGTCACATTGCTCCAATATTTTCTTGTATACATCATTTGATTCATCAAGGCAATGAATGTAAGCAAGAGAGGAAAATTGCTATCAATTCTGAATGCATCTATCTCTCAAAATAATTCATGCAAGCAAAAATAAAAAAATAACACCATTCACTAATAAAAGGTGGCCTTTCATTTTTGCACCAGAAAATTAATTATCATTAGTTCATTATAAATATGAAATAGTAAATATAAAAAATTTACCACATTTTTACATATTGGTTGTTCAACTGTTAAAAAAAGGTGGCCTTTCATTTTCTACATTTTTTTATAGTTTGCTTCCAAGCTAACTACTTTATTTTTGTCAAAACTGGGTATCAATATTGGATGGGAGTTGGGACTCACTTTCTTTACAGATTTTGAAGCAACCCATAGATTAGGTGGCAACGGCTGAGGCTGAGCAGTCCCTACATATTATCAGTAAAATATAATTCAATCAATATTAATTAAACAGTACAATGTCATGAATAGTGAAAGAAAAAATTATATGTCTAACCATTTACTTCAGGTTGGGAATTTATTGTTAAACTCTTTGTTTTCTGAAAAAAAAAACCAATAAGAAAAAGAATCAACAGAAATAATATGATCTAATTGATAAAGCACAAAGTGAGATAAAAAGCACTGCTTACTGCTACTAAAGTATCAAGTCCTTCCATCACTGGAGGTTTAATATTTTCCTTGTCAACTGTAATCAATAGAAATGGAATAATGAAATGCATTGAAACAAGTGAGTAGTACAAAATATTGAGAATGATAGATAAGAAAGTTAGACAGACAAGAAACCCGTCTCTTTGAATTCAATAAATAATATATATTTACATGTATTGAATAGCATCACTATTGTACACCGTTATTCAAATTGAAAGCGATACTCCCTGTTTAGGTGACTTAAGAAGTTTAATAGGTTAACCATTTCTGTCAATATTCCTTAAAATTTAAATGTGTAGTACTTGAGAAATAAAACCTCACTGAACTTTTTTTTTGTATGTATTAGTTAATTAAGCCCCATAGTCACACACTGAATGCCTAGCATCATGCCAATGATTTACAACCAACAGATAAAGAGGTCATGAGACCTCACTCAGCATAGTTATTGGACACGTATCCACAGGCAATAGAGGAAGCACGATCTGTCATTTGATAAGGTGAAGATCCATGCAATCAATTTATGCAGACATATTACATATACTATATATGGCCACAACCTAAGGCAAATAGTAGGCATGAAACACATTAGTCAACTTACTTTCAGTTTTAAGGATATTTGAGTTGAGATCAAATCCTGCCTGTGCCAGGGCAACCAGCTGTTTGTTACAACAAATATTCAATTTAAAAAGTCAGATTCTGATATCAGCTAGATAACCCATATAAAATCCAAGACTTAATATTTCAAATCCCCAACCTGCATTGCCGTAACAAACTCTGTGAAACCTAAAAATCCTTGTCTTTTGGTATCTGTGATAGCCCAAACCTATGGGAGGCAAATGAGGGATATCAACAACATTAGTAATTATTAATTAACACTTGGAATAGGAAACACAATCAAGCCAACTTAACTTAGGAAGTGATTATTATGGGAAAACAGTCCTGTAACTTAATTTGAGAATGAAATAAAATTTGATGAGCTATTTGTAATTGTAAGGAACAATAAGAAAAGCAAAATAATGTATATACCTGCTTGAGCTCAGCGCGAGACAAATTGGAGAGAGCAAAGAACTTGGTAGCATCATTCCCAGTGATACGGCCATCTCCATCTACGATCAAATTAATTTAAAAAAAAAAAAGAAATGAATCGGTTGTATGGGTGACAAATTGAAGCATTAAGCAGCCTAACCTGAATCGGCTAAGTTGAACCATTCCTGGTACGTCTTCAATTGCTCTTTCGAACACGAATCGATCCAACCCGATACCGTCTTCATCTTCGGAACTAGGCAAGCAACTCACTTTCAAGTCTCAAGGGTTGGTTTGGGTAAATTATGGATAGAGATAGAGATAAAGATTGGATTAAATAGTTGAGAATTCCTTGCTTTTCAATTTCAAAAGATTACGCATCGACTTCGAGTTTCGCTATCCTGTTTCGCTTCGCATCATCGATTTCAATTTTATCGTGATTTGTTTCACTGTGATCAGTGGGGTGGGAATGGGATTATGTTTAGTTAATTTGAGTTTGGAGGAGTGGGGCCCTCACGGTCATGCAAACCACTTGCGTATGACTGGATTACCCCGCTTTCACCATTTCGAACTTTTGAATTAGAGTAGAGCGCCACTACCGTGCGCCGGTTTCCTTGGGTGGAGCCCATGTTAAAACGCTCACCGGCATTATTTTATCACCATCATGATGATGCTCACTTGAATGATCCAAGAATATATATATATAGGATAAATAACAAAAATTACCCTTGAGGTATGGTTAAATGGCACTATTCTAGACTCTAACACCTAGGTCAAGGGATTAGGAAAGACTCGTCAAAGACTTATGAAAAAGATGAACTAGGCTGGCAAAGTGAAGGTTAAGTCAGACTATTGGGATGACTGGATTTAGTGTCTAAGGTTAAAGTTGAACATGTCTCTTGACTATATTGAGGGAGACCCTTATAAGCTCATGGGTGGAACCAAGCAATAATTGCATCGAGGGAATCAAGGGATTACTTGGGGTGAACCTAGACGTACTTTGGCGAGTATCTGTGATTGGGGTCCAATGTTTTTCTCATGATCGTTGAATGTTATTGCAAGAATAAAGGTGAAGTACCCCGTTGGTCAAAGTCATTTGGGAATACCTTTTTTTGGAGCCAGGTCGTCGATGAACGAGGATGAGCTCGGCCCAAACCCGAATAAGTTAGGTCTATGTTAGGTATAGTCCATAGCCAAAGTCCATAGCCCCCAGCTTGGCCATCAGCTATGATGAGCTAAGCTTGAGATAGGTTAGGTCCATGTCGGGCTAGTATAGTCCATAGACCCCTGGATAGGCCATCAACTACAATAGGCCAAGCTTGAGATAGGCCAAGTCTACGTTGGGTATAGTCCATAGCCCCCCCAACTTGGTCATCAGTTATGATGGGCCGAACTTGAGATAGGCTAGGTCCATGTTGAGCCAGTATGGTCCATAGCCCCCCAGCTTGACCATCAGCTATGATGGGTCAAACTTGAGATAAATTAGGTCCATGTTGGGCTAGTGTGGTCAATAGGCCCCAACTTGGCCATCAGCTATGATGGGGCAAGCTTAAGACAGGCCAGGTCCATGTTAGGTCTTGTATTTTAGTTATATGAGGTTTGTGTCTGTTTCTCGAAAGACATGTTTCCACCATGTGTGCGTCTAGGAATAGTTCTATCCATCACGTATATCTCTCACATTTAATGCTCTAAGTGATAGTTAACTTAGATGATCCAAGACCGTCAGATTTTGCCTTTTGAATTCCTAACCTATGATTTATCTAACGGTCTTGGAATTAAGGTCTCTAAAAAGGCGCATCCCCCACCGTTGGATATTGGCAGTTACCTCCTTCCTCCCTTCTTTTATTTCAAAAACCAAAGGTTGCTTCTTTTATTTCCAAAATCTAGAAGTTCCTTCTTCCTTACTTTCCTTTCATATGTGGGTCTTTAGCTTTTTCGCATTCCTTCATCCTCCTACTTTCTTTTTCGAATACGTTAGGTCTATGTTGGGTATGGTCCATAGCCCCCAGCTTGGCCATCAGCTATGATGGGCTAAGCTTGAGATAGGTCAGGTCCATGTCGAGCTAGTGTAGTCCATAGACCCCTGGATAGGCCATCAACTACAATAGGCCAAGCTTGAGATAGGCCAAGTCTACATTGGGTATGGTCCATAACCCCCCCAACTTGGTCATCAGTTATGATGGTCGAACTTGAGATAGGCTAGGTCCGTGTTGAGTCAGTGTGGTCCATAGCCCCTCAGCTTGACCATCAGTTATGATGGGCCAAACTTGAGATAAGTTAGGTCCATGTTGGGCTAGTGTGGTCAATAGGCCCCCTGCTTGGCCATCAACTATGATGGGGCAAGCTTGAGACAGACCAGGTCCATGTTAGGTATTGTCTTTTGGTTATATGAGGTTTGTGTCTGTTTCTCAAAAGACGTGTTTTCACAATGTGTGCGTCTAGGAATGGTTCTATCCATCACGTATATCTCTCACATTTAATGCTCTAAGTGATAGTTAACTTAGATGATCCAAGACCATCAGATTTTGCCTTTTGAATTCCTAACCTATGATTTATCTAACGGTCCTGGGATCAAGGTCTCTAGAAAGGCGCATCCCCCACCATTGGATATTGGCAATTACCTCATTCCTCCCTTCTTTTATTTCAAAAACCAATAGTTGCTTCTTTTATTTCTAAAATCCAGAAGTTCCTTCTTCCTTACTTTCCTTTTATATGTGAGTCTTTAACTTTTTCACATTCCTTCATCCTCCTACTTTCCTTTTTGAATAAGTTAGGTCTATGTTGGGTATGATCCATATCCCCCAGCTTGGCCATCAGATATGATAGGCTAAGCTTGAGATAGATCAGGTCCATGTCGAGCTAGTGTAGTCCATAGACCCCTGGATAGGCCATAAACTACAATAGGCCAAGTCTACGTTGGGTATGGTCTATAGCCCCCCCAACTTGGTCATTAGTTATAATGGGCCGAACTTGAGATAGACTAGGTCCATGTTGGGCTAGTATGGTCCATAGCCCCCCAGCTTGACCATTAGCTATGATGGACCAAACTTGAGATAAGTTAGGTCCATGTTGGGCTAGTGTGGTCAATAGGCCCCCAACTTGGCCATCAGCTATGATGGGTCAAGCTTGAGATAGGCCAGGTCCATGTTAAGTATTGTCTTTTGATTATATGAGGTTTGTGTCTGTTTCTCGAAAGACGTATTTCCACCATGTGTGCATTTAGGAATGGTTCTAACCATCTCGTATATCTCTCACATTTAATGCTCTAAGTGATAGTTAACTTAGATGATCCAAGACCGTCAGATTTTGCCTTTTGAATTCCTAACCTATAATTCATCTAATGGTCCTGGGATCAAGGTCTCTAAAAAGGCACATCCCCCACCGTTGGATATTGGCAGTTACCTCATTCTTCCCTTCTTTTATTTCAAAAACCAAAGGTTGCTTCTTTTATTTCCAAAATCCAGAAGTTCCTTCTTCTTTACTTTCCTTTCATATGTGAGTCTTTAACTTTTTGGCATTCCTTCATCCTCCTACTTTCCTTTTCGAAGGCTGCTTATTGGTTTTATGCCCGATGGTGCACTAGTTTTGTTGGTCTTATTCCCCAATTTTCTCCATTCAAGAATGTTCAAGGTATTTGATTCCCCCTTCCTTTTGTATTTTTTATTTTCATTTCTTGTTATCTGGGGGTCTTTTGTGATAAGTTTACTTGAAATTTTAGATAAGGGGTATGGTGAGTCTGTGGAAATAGTGGGGGAGTTTCCCACTAAGACTCTTGAGTCTCGCCAGCTAGAGGGTTGTACGCATGTTCCGGCAAGCAAAAGATTTGGAGAAGAGAACCGACCTAGTTTTTAGTAAGTTTCAGGTATTTGAGTCCATACCTTCTAATAGTTCTGATCGTAATATAGGTTTGGCTTCCCTTGGTGCTAGGATGGCTGACCAAGATAATCGGGAGCCAGAGGTCATGTTGGAAAATAAAGTTGACTAAGTCGTAATTGTAACACCCTAATACAATTATCATAAAATAAATGGAATATTTCAAGATAAAACATATCAAATATGTCACTTTCTAAAATGCATAAAACATAATCCATAATAACTTGTATAGTCATTATAGAGAGCCACGAAGATGAAAAAAATCATATATATACATCATCGGCTAAAAAGTCATACTATAATACATGTCGCAACCGGGATCGCAACGGGACGACCGAAAAAATATAAAAATCAATGGAGTCGCCACCAATGTTTATTTAAATTGGGAAAACATTAGAAAAACCTTTTTATCAGGAAAACTGGTCTTTTGAAAATGAGTTTGAGTCCGGGAGTCGATTACAGATAGGGAAGGTGTTAGCACCCTATCTTTAAAGAACGGTACTTATGTTAGTTGTGCAAATTTTAATAATATCAAATATATTTATTTTAACCCTCTAAACAAAAGACTTCGTAATTATTTATTATTTTTTTATTTTTTATTTTTGAAAAAAAATAAAAGAAACAACCAAATTATGAAAATTTATTTTTTTGGCTTGACAGAATAGAGATTCTGCTCCTACGTATCCTCGGGTGCAATGAGGAACTCAAAGTCACGTAGTTCTTTAAAAAAATAATTATGGGTTGGTTGATTTTAATTAGAAAAAGAGATTTTTTGAAGAAAAGATTTTGTTTGAAAACAAATCTATTCTTGCATGAGGTTCAAGTTAGCACTAAGCTACTTCAATAAACCCTTATGATCCAAATGACATTGAAGATAGCATCCGCTATTCAATCACCATCATTGATCATTGCATGGATTAAAAAAAACTAAATTTTTTATTTTTTTTATTATTCTATTTTGGGAGTACTCTAAGACAAGTAATTAAACATAATTTTTCATGAACCAAGTAAATATAATAAAATAAAATGAAAACACAACATCACAAAACATATTTTCTTTTTTTTTTTTTTTTTTTCTCTTAACATTTTTATTATTATTTTTTATTTTTTTTTTTTTTTTTTTATTTTTTTTTTTACTTCCTATCAATCACAATACATAACACCAAAACATACCGTTAAATTAAGTAAAAACTTTCGAACAAGAAATAATCTTAAATAACACAAGCAATTAAGCTCCTATATTTTTTTAGTTTTTTTTATATTCCATTTTTTTTATCATTTTTGTATTTTTCCTCCTTTATAGATATTTTCAAATATATTTTTTTAAAAGGCCAATTACAATTTTCAAAACCCCATTTTTCTTTAATAAAGTTAGTATATCAAGCCCAAACAATACACAAAAAAGAAACAAAGTCATGCCCAAAATGAAAAAGAAACAAGAAATGGCAAAAAAATTTATTGTTTTATTTTTTAAAAGCCATAAATAAGCCCAACCACGTATAAGTGGGCTGGAGCTTCAAATAAGCTGAAATCCCTTTCTCTATTATTCTTTTTTTTCCAAAAAAAAAAAAGAAAAAAAAGTTAAAATTGACCAAATAAAGAAAAGCTTCAGAAAACCATCCGTGAGACACAAGCAAATGAAGGAGAGAAAGTGAGGGTCGGACCTGCAGTACCGCAAGAGGCGACGCAAAGGAGAGGGGTGCCGGCGGTCGGAGTTCCGCGGTCGGGGTGGGGGAGGCGTTGCGGGAAGCCGGATCTAGCGGATTCGTGGGGCGCGGTCCGACGGTGCGAGTCCGGGTTTTCCGGGGCTGGGTCGACGGCGACAACGGGATAATGGGTGCGGGTCGCGAACGGGTGGAGCGGAAATAGCCGGCGCTCGTGGGGCTTCGGTTCGACGGCTCGGCGGTACGTGGGCTGAGGCGCCGCGCGAGGGTGACCGGTTGACGGTGACGGGTTCACAATGGTGGGTTGCTATTTTGAGGTTGAGGATGGTTGGGTTACGGTGGGGGATGAAGAGGGTGAAGTGTTTTGTGGTTTTTTGGTGGTTGGGGTGGAGATTGGTTGAGGTGGTGGCTTGAAGGAAGAAGGAGATGAATAGTGAAAGGTAGTTGCTTGGGTACGGTTTAGAGGAGATGGTGGGGGAAGAGGCTTGGGGAAGATGGTGATGGTGGTTGGAGGTCACGGTTGGGTGGTGTTTTGGTTGGGAGAGGTTGTGTTTGTGGGTTGAAGATGGAGAGGGGTTCTGCCGGGATGATTTGGTGGAGGTGAAGGTGAGGGAAGATGAAGATCCAAGTTGCTTAGTTTTGGATTCTTCTCTTTTTGTCAAATTTTTCCTCAATCTCTCTGATGATTTTTTCCTCGCAATCGATATGGGTTTTCAAGCAAACTTTCACTTGAAAGAATCCCCCTCCTGCTTGCCTTCCCTTTTCCTTTGTATCCGAAAAAAAGAGGCCTCCTGTCCGAGGTGGAGAGGCACGCCGGGGTTGACCCACTTGGGTCACCATGTCATTCCCTCATTTGTGCTTCTATCGCTCTCTGCTCCAAGCTCTTCCTTCCCCAATGCTTACCGCCCTTTCCCTTCCATGACAAGACTCCCAAGGAATGCACATGCTCGGGAGCCGACTTAAATCACAATAGGAGAAAGCTACGTTTCACTTGTTGTTTTTTTATTATCATTCATTTTTCCTTGTAACAACATAAGGGAAACGTATTTTATTATTTATATTTTTTTATTTTATTTTGTTTTGTTTGTGTTTTTTTTGTTTGGACCAATAAAATAAACTAAAATGAAAACTGACCACGAAAATAAAATGCTCACAACACTGCAATTAAACATTAATCCTTGATTAAATGACAAAATTTTATGGACAAAATTAGGTATCATACAATTTATTATTTGCTTCATATTTAAAATAAATGGGAAGCAAATGAATTGATTTAATTTTGTCCATGAAAACTTTCATTTCTTGCTCCTTTTTTTTTTTTTTTTTTAGAAAGCAAAATGACGCAAAAGCGAAGGACAATAAATGAGGAGAAAGTTCATGAGTCGGGCATCCGCGGAGCTTGATTAAAAAACTTAAAGCAAAAAGATAAAAAGCTTGCATGAGTCGGGTATCCGCCAAACTTGACAAAGAAAACTCAAAACAGAAAGGACACAAAGCTTGCGGAGTCAGTTAATGTCCACCGCAGCTGACAAAAACTTAAAACGAAAAGACACAAAGCTTCATGAGTCGGGTATCCACCGAAGCTTGATAGAAAACTTAAAACGAAAAGACACAAAGCTTGCGGGTCAGTGTCCACCGAAACTTACAGAAAACTTAAAACAGAAAAGACACAAAGCTTGCGGGTCAGGTATCCACCGAAGCTCGGAAAAAAAGAAAAAAAGCTACTGAGTCGAGTTATCCGTTGAAGCTTGAAGAAAACTTAAAACGAAAAACACAAAGCTTGCGGTCAGTATCCACCGAAGCTTGAAGCAAAAAAAAAAAAACTTACTAGTCGGTATCCGCCGAAGCAATGAAAAACTTAAAACAGAAAGACACAAAGCTTGCGGAGTCAGTTATCCATGAAGCTTGACGGAAAGAAAAAAACTACGAGTTCGTTATCCGCCGAAGCTTAACAAAAAGAAAAAACTTACTGGTCGGTTATCCGCTTGAAGCTTAACAGAAAACTTAAAGCAAAAAGATAAAAAACTATGAGTCGTTATCCGTGAAGCCTAACAAAAGGAAAAAACTACTGGGTCGGTTATCCGTTGAAGCTTAACGGAAAACTTAAAGCAAAAGATAAAAAGCTTGAGTCTCATCCGTGAAGCTTAACTTTACAATGGGCGCGGGGACCGGAATTAAAAGATAATGGGTCGCGGGACCCTAGGAATTAAAGACAATGGGTGCGAGGACCCGAGAATTAAAAGACAATGGTTTTGAATTTGATGCCAGAGATGGTGCATGATGCAATAGATACAATGAATGTGATACTTGAGGACAATGCATGTGATGCCAGAGGCGATGCATAATGGAATGGATGCATAATGATGCAATGGATGTGATGTTTAGGGACAGTGCATGTGATGCTAGAAATGATGCATGATGCAATGAATGCCCTATTGTAGGGATTCTCATGAACAAATTGAGTAAGCAATTTTTTTATATATATTTTTTTTTTTGCACTTCAAAGCTTTGATTGAGTCACTCTTAATTCCACAACCCTTAAGGACTTTATCCACAGCAGAAATGAGATTGAACAGTAACATTCGTTGATTGGCCTTATGATTTGCCTGATGATTCTTACTTTTCTCATCAACTCTTGTTAGGATTTCATTTGTCATATTGTCACATGTTTCACATCTCAATATAAAACTATAAAAAATACATATTAAATCAACAATGGGTTGCAACAAAAAGGGATTATCATTATAGACAGAAAAAGTACAAGAAAGGCAGTACAAATGGAACTCGAATTGAAAAGGTTTACAAAAGAAATGTTGGAGCAGAATTTTCCAGCTCTTCGAGTGATGCTCTCTTGAATGAACAGTGCTAATTTCCCATGTGCGCAACCTTGAACATCCCCTTGTCTGATTTCAGAATATGATTCGACCCAGCTTTTACATATTGGGAGTGTCTCCTGATAAGACTTCGTATATTCAAAGCGCCTTGGTTTGGCCCAGATACTCTAAAACTGCCCCAATTTAGGACTTGAGGTATGTTCACTCCTCCAGATGTGTCAAGTACCTTTTTTTTTTTAACCCTAACTTTTGCCTAGGTCCCTCTTCCGAGTTTTCAACCTAGCGGGTTGCTCTAACTTTTGCCTAGGTCGGCTTTTCAGGTTTTCAGCCTAGCGAGCCATTTTTCTTTCCCCTTTTTTTTTTTTTTTAAGCATAGTACATTTTGACTGCATCTGAATTTATAGGAAGTGGTAGATCTTCGCCATCCATGTTTGTGAGAATCAAAGCTCCTCCGAGAAGGCATTTTTACGACATAAGGTCCTCATAGTTTGGAGTCCATTTTCCTCGAAAATCCTTTTGAATGGGAAGGATCTTTTTGAGTACTAAGTCTCCTTCTTGAAACTGTCGAGGACGCACCTTTTTCGCATAGGCCTTCATCATTCTCTTCTGGTAAAGTGACCATGACATAGTGCAGTTAATCTTTTTCCTTCAATGAGGTTCAACTGATCAAGTCGAGTCTGGACCCATCCGGTTTCTTCTAGTCCCGCCTCCATCGGTTTTAATGATGGGATTTCCACTTCAAAAGGGAGTACCGCTTCCATCCCATAAACCAAAGAGAAAGGGGTTGCCCCGGTTGAAATGCGAACGGATGTGCGATAACCATGCGGTGCAAATGGTAGCATTTCATGCCGATCTTTGTATGTTACAACCATCTTCTCGGATGATCTTCTTGATATTCTTGTTTCTTTGCCTCAACCGCCCCATTCATCTTCTAGCGGTAGGGTGAGGAATCAGTGGTGCTCAATTTTAAAACTCTCACACATCTCTTTCATCATCTTGTTATTCAGATTAGTGGCATTATCTCGTAATAATCTTGCTTGCAAACCATAACGACAAATCAACAAACCCGACCACTACACTCCTGGTGACATTGGCATAAGAAGCGGCTTCGACCCATTTTGTGAAGTAATCAATTGCAACCAGAATGAAGCGATGTCCATTTGAGGCCTTTGGCTCAATGGGTCCTATGACATCCATTCCCCACATCGAGAACGGCCAAGGTGCCGTTAAAACATTCAAAGGTCTTTGGTGGCATATGAACCCTATCGTAGTATGTCTGGCATTTATGACACTTTTTCACATAGTTGAAACAATCAGTCTCCATTGTCAACCAATAGTACCCCGCTCTTAGTATCTTTCTTGCCATTGCATGCCCATTTGCATGAGTTCCGAAAGAACCTTCATGAACATCTTTGATGATTTTCTTTGCCTCTGTTGCATCAACGCATCTTAGTAGCACCATATCATGGTTCCTCTTGTAAAGCACTTCCTCATTTAGAAAGAAACCCATTCGAGTCTTCTAAGGGTCCTTTTGTCATTTTCTGAAGCATGTGGAGGGTACTCTCTCGCTCTTGATAAAGCATTTGATGTCATGATACCATGGTTTCCCATCCGGTTCCACTTCTATCATTTGACAATATCTTTGGTTGGTCACGACTTTCCATTTTTATAGCGGCAAGTCCCTATCCCGACTTGCTTTGAACATTGACGACAACGTGGCTAGGGCATCGCCAACTGATTATCTTCTCGAGGATGTGATGGAATGTAACTTCGTCAAGTTGTTCAATCAACTTCCCGATGTAGGCATGATAAGGGATTAATTTGGCATCTCGAGTTTCCCATTCTCCCTTTAGGGCGATGGATGACCAAGGCGAGTCCCCATATACCTCAAGAACTTTTACCTTTGAGTCTACTGCTGCTTGGATTCCCATGGCACACGCTTCATACTCGGCTATGTTGTTTGTACAGTCGAAAGCACAACCTAGCAAGTGATTGGGATGAAATTATTTTCGGGGAAATCAGTATGGCTGACTCCATGCCCCGGTGAATTGGAAGCTCCATCGAACAACAAAGTCCATTTTTCTTTTTCTAAGGGTTTTTCTTCTCTGAACAAAGCCATTACATCTTCATCAGGGAACTCACACTGCATAGACCCATAATCGTCCACTGGTTGACTAGCCAAGAAATCTGCCAGAGCGCTGCCTTTGACTGCTTTTTGCGTGACATAGATAATGTCATATTCGATAGCAAAACTTGCCGGCGTGCAATCCTCCCAAATGAGTGGGCGTGTTTTCAAAGATGTATTTGATCGGGTCCATTTTGGATACTAACCAAGTGGTGTAACACAACATGTACTTGCCTTAGCCGGTGGTACGCCCATACCAATGAAGCGGCATGTGCGTTCCAATAAGAGTATTTTGCCTCATAGTTGGTGAACTTCTTACTCAAGTAATAGATGGCCCGCTCCTTTTTCCGGTTTCATCATGTTTGTCCCAAAGACACAACCCATGGATTCATCCAACACGATCAAGTACATGATGAGTGGCCTTCCCGGCACTTGGAGGTACCAGAACCGGGGTTCTTGCAAACCGCGATCTTCTCAAATGCCACCGACAATCCTCATTCCACTCTACTTGTCTGGTTTTTACGTAACAACTTGAAGATTGGCTCACATGTTGTTTGTCCAATGGGATATAAACCTAGCAATATAGTTCAAATTTCCCAAAAACCCACGAACTTCTTTTTCAGTGCGAGGAGTTGGCATCTCTATGATTGCTCGAACTTTGTCTGGATCAACTTCTATCCCTTTCTCGCTAACCACAAACCCCAAGAGCTTGCCTGATTTTACCCCGAAAGTGCACTTAGTAGGATTGAGTCTGAGCCTGAACTTCCTCAATCGTCCAAAGAGCTTTTGCAAATCGGTTAAGTGATCTTCTTCATTTTTGACTTTGCAATCATGTCATCCACGTAAACTTCTATTTCTTTGTGCATCATGTCATGGAACAATGCCACCATCGCCCTTTGATAAGTTGCTCCGGCGTTCTTCAATCCAAATGGCATCACCTTATAGCAAAAGGTTCCCCACAGTGATGAATGTGGTCTTCTCCATATCTTCGCGCCCATCTTGATTTGGTTATATCCCGAGAAACCATCCATGAAGGAGAAAAATGCATGTTGAGCGGTGTTGTCCACCAAAACATCAATGTGAGGTAGAGGAAGTTATCTTTAGTATCGGCCCTATTCAAATCTCTATAGTCAATGCACATTCGCACCTTCCCATCTTTCTTTGGGGACAGGGGACGATGTTAGCAACCCATTGAGGTACTTTGCAACGGCGAGAAACCTGCATCAAATCGCTTTTTAACCTCTTCTCTAATTTTTAGTGACATCTCAGCTTCATTCGTCTCAACTTTTGCTTGACCGGAGGACATTCTGGTTTTAATGGCAATTTGTGCTCAACTATGCCAGATCTAGGCCAGCATATCTTGGTATGACCAGGCAAAAACATCACAATAATCGATAAGAGCTTAACCAACTTGCTTCGCTCATTTTCTTTCATGGTAGTGCCAATTTTAACTTCTTTTTTTTTCATCCTCTGTCCCCAAATTAATCGGTTCGGTTGGCTCTTCATGGGGCTTGAATTTCCTTGGCCTCTTGTTCCATTAATCTCATTAGCTCAGGAGAGGTTCCCAATTGTCATCATTATCCTCATCAACATGCTTGACGGGATGGTCAAAATCATATAATGGGGTCATAGCACTATCATTTTCAAGAGAGTCACTCTCGGATCTGCATTTATTGGTATCAACACAAGTAAAAAAAAAAAAAGGGGGTAATGAATAAAGGTTAATGAAATGGTTGAGCAAAAAGTTTGAAAAAGAGAAATAGCAAGATAATCTGAAAATGATTTTATTGATAGTAAATATTGAAATGAAAACATGTGAGCCCGCTTTCACAACACATTATCCTAAAGCCTTGGGCAGAGCTAAAGGATTAGCATTACAAAATTACTTTGAATCAATTTCACAAGTCATGGGAAAATCAACGCTCTCCCAATTGTTGAGTTCTCGCATCTCGGGAGCAAGGGTACACCAAGTTGACACCATGATTGATGAGTTGATCGTCTTCGATGGCGGTCACTTGGTTCGAAACACTAATCCCGCACTTCGGAAGTTTCGTCGGATGTCACGGATGGGGATCCTCTCGACTTTAGGCTCCCGATTTTCCAACCTAGCCAACCTCCTCTCCCTTTTCTCTTCTAGGACCCTTCTTTTGTTTGCTTTGGTGGGTTTATATCCTAACCCAAATCTGTCTTTGTTTTCGCAGGGTACCCAGAAATTCACGATGCCTTGTCCATTCATTCCTAGTCCTCTTCCATATTGGTATCCTTTTCAAGCATTACCTTAGCCATCATCATGGATGCATTAGATGGCGGGGCTTCGACCTTGAGCTCCTTCTTCCACATAGGTGGCATTGACAATCTCTAGCGCTTGGAACGCGGTTTCAAGAGCTTCTTCGCAGCTTCAATATAAGGAGTGTCTAAAGGCTTGCTCACCAACAGTCTTCTTCGCCAAATACAAGAATCACCTTATTATCAACTATGAATTTTACTTTTTGGTGTAAGGTAGAAGGCACAGCTCCGAGAGAATGAATCCACGGTCGTCCTAAGAGACAATTGTAGGATGGCGTAATGTCCATCACTTGGAAGAGTATATTGAAAGTGCAGGGACCAATTTGAACTGGTATTTCAATTTCCCCCATGACCTCTCTTCTGGTGCCATCGAATGCCCTTACTATCATCGTACTTGGTTTCATGCAAGTTCCATCAAAAGGCAGCTTGGAAAGGGTTGATTTTGATAACACGTTCAAGGAGGAACCATTGTCAATGAGCACTCTAGCCATTATATGCTTTTGACATTTGACAGAAATGTGCAGTGCCTTGTTGTGCCCCATTCCTTCAGTTGGTATCTCATCATCAGTGAAAGTGACATAATTATCAGCAGTAATGTTGCCAATAATACCACCTAATTTGTCAGCTGTAATGTCATGAGAAACATGAGCCGATTCAGTATTTTCATCAACACTTTTCTATGCGATTCGAATTCATCAATAAGGACAAAAGTGATATCCTTGCAGGGGTGCGATTCAGCTGATCTACCACTTTGTATTCACTTTGCTTGATAAACTTCAAGAACTCACAAGCTTCTTCATCTGATACCTCTTTTTTGTACTCCTTCGCCTTTTCCGACCTTTCTTTTTCTTTTGTTTCGTTCCCAATGGAAGTCTCCCCTATCTTGACTTTGCCTTTACGGTTCCCCTTTTCTTCTTCTTCTGGGTCCCTTCGCAGCTCCTCAGGAGTGTAGACGCGGCCACTCCGGTCACTCCCCCAATCCCGATATATTGGTAACAATAGAAGTCGAACCGACGCAACTTCCGACTGATCATTCGTGGGATTGCTTCTAAGGACTTGTGCATCATAATTCCATGGCACGGCTCGAGTGTCCTTGAAGGGAAAAGGACTGGGAACTTGAATGGTGATAGGTTTCGGGCCACAAGGGGATGGCGCATATGCAGCTTCAGTATAATAGATAACAAACGGTTTGATAACCGGATTTGCAATGGAAGGGACCAGAGAGTTTACGGCTTCCTGACCTTCTTGCAATTGTGGAATAGCACACTTATCCACCATGTTTACGCCACCATTATCCCATAGATGACCTATTTGCACTAAATGCATATCCATTAGATCTTGAAGGATTTGTCTAAACTCACCACATTCCTCAATAGAATGCCCCACATTCCCATGGAGATTGCACATTATTTCACCTTCATCGCCCCCCTTCTTCTCAATATGAGCTTCCATCATCCCAGTTGCACAGTTCTTTAAGGATAACCTCATGGGGGTCTTGACATCTGTCGCTTGTCTTATGAGTCACAGGTCAATACTCCTCTATAGCATTTTGTGGGATTCCCATGGTTTGGTAAGGGATTGTGACCCACACCGGGAGTATTTGTCTTGAAATTCAACCACTTAGCATTGATTAGATCTTGCACCTTAAATTTTAGTGCTTTGCAATTCTCGTAGAATGCCCTGCGGCCCTGCATGGTAATCACACTTGGCATTTGGGTCAAAACCTTTAGGGTATGGAGGTTCTAATGGCTTCATCGGACAAGGAGCCAAAAGAGAGTTACGGATGAGTTGGGGTAGTAATTCGGTGTAGGTCATAGGAATTGGGTCGAAGTGGACAAACTTCCTTTCTTGGTTATTTGGTGGCCTTCTTTGGTTTGTGCTTGGATTTTGGGTCCATGGTTGAGCTGTTTGCCATGGTGGTAAGGTAGGGGTGCCGGGTATTGAGTAGGAAGTGGCGTTTGGTGAGGCCTCATTGAGTTGTGAGGTTGAGGACGGGAAACGTGTGAAGCGTTGGCGACATAAGGGTGGTAAGGCCTATGGAATCGGTGGAGTAGTGGGAAAGTACGGGTGGTAAGGTGCGAAAGAGTCCGGAAGGATGGTTGATGGTTCACGGTGTTTGGCTATATCTCGCCTTGGGTGAAGTTTCTCTGGTCAAAGGTAATAGCATGCGTTTCTCCTTCTCTTTTCTTCCCCATCTAGGGCCTTTTTGGCGTTAAATGTTCCGTTAAACTTTCAACGATCTTTCCACTTCTCATTCCCCCTCAACTCTTTCTCCAATGATGACCATGTATCGAGAAATTTGATGATACACTCCCTATCATTTTGTCATAAAAGGGTGATTGCAGTGTGTCAATGAACGTAGCCACCATCTCTCTTTCCGTCAATGGGGGCTCTACTGAGCAGCCCATTTCCTCCACCTCGAGCGTATTCCTTGAAGGTTTCAAAGATCCTTCTTAGCCATATTCTCGCAATTGTAGTCTATCCTGCCATATCGATGTTATACTTATACGCTTCAAGAAAGCGTCACAAGTCTTTGAAACATCGTATATGGGCACGCTCAAGATGCGTGTACCAATTCGAGGCTGCCCCAGTTAGGCTGTCTTGAAAGAAGTGGATTAACAGCTTGTCATCGTGAGCATGCGAAGCCATTTTGCGGATGTACATGGTCAGGTGGTTCTTTGGACAAGTAGTTCCCCTGTACTTGTCGAAATCCGGGACTTTAAACTTGGGAGGAATCACCACATTCGGGACAAGACAGAGCTCTGAAGCATCCAAAAGACCATAGCCACTTGCCCCTTCAATGGCTCGTAGTCTTTCTTCAAGGATTTCCCACTTCTCCCTGGACTGGGGTTTTCCACGAGAGGAATTCAACGGGTATTGTGGCACGATGGTGGGAACAGAATGTTGCCCCAGGTGGGGTTCCACCGGCATGTGGTTGAGCCGCACTTAAGGAGTTTGAAGCATACCGCCGCTCGGAGGATTAGCGGTTGCGGTGGTACGTAACCGGGATGGAGACCATATGGCGGGATGAAGAAAGGGTATGGGTGTTGTGTTGGCGGGGATTCGTTGTCATTTGACTGAGTGGCTTGATTTTGGGTAAGGTTCGAGGGATTTGAAGTTAGGGACACTGTCGGCATGTCATTATTGAGGGAATTAGTAGCTAATGGTGGTATATAACCTGGAGGGAGGCCATACGGGGGGAAGGACGTCCCTTGGTTACCCTGTGAACTGGCAACCGAAGGTTGAGTGGTGCCGTTTGGGAAAATGGTGAGCGGCATCGTAATCCCGAGGATTAAAGCCTTGGTATTGCGGGGGGAATGCAAAGAAAACCAAAGGCGGGCAAGGAGGTGTGGCCGGATGTCCTTCATTTGTTACTTGATGGATTCCCATCTTGCTCCTTCTACTCTCCATAGACCGTAACATTTCCAACATCTTGGACATTTGCTCCCTGAGCTGGTTCACTTCATCCCTCAAATCCTGCGTCTGCTCTATCTCATCCATGATCTTTGCTTGGGAACGAGTCCTGTAAGGGTGTCGTGGAAGCTGTTTTCTTGCTATAGTGTCTACTTTTCTGAACGAGGAAATATGATGCGATTATTAGTACTGACTAAACCAAAATGACAAAATGCATGTATGCAAAGCAATGACTATTTATGCCGGTGTTTTTTTTTATTTTGGCAGATAAATATGATTCCCTTGTTAGCGAAGGGAACAAGTTTGTGCCTTGTGAGGATACTTGGTGACCGTGGAAAGGTTTGTACAAACATTCGATAGCAAGGCAAAATCCCTACATTTAGCACTAGGGCATATCGCTCCTTAGGCAAAATGTAGTTGATGGTAAATCCAAGGGAATATTCATTCCTCAATGGACACCATTCACTGGCAATGCAGACGTAGAACCAAACTCTCCATACTCAAGGACAAATCGTCTCGAGGCGGAAATATGGTTGACAATTTATTCTAGGAAGAATTCACACATCAATGAACAATGTCTTGATAAAAGGATAACAAGATCGATATTTGAAACAAAACACAGACCATGGGCATCCATTTTCATTTCAAACTTCAAAATACAAGATTCAGTTCTCACGAAATGTAGCACAATTACATCAACAACTTCATTTGCTTTTTTCTAAAACCCTTAGCAAGACCTCGACAATAATTCATAAAATCGCAATCTTTGACGGTAGTCGTAACCAGGGTTTATGTGAGCTTGAATGTCTGCTTCTTCAAAATGAGTAATCAGTTGTGTGGTGTGATATCGTAAGCTATCGATATGTCTTCAAATTTCTTCTTCCATTCCTCTTTTTCCGCCCTTTGATCTTGTGCTACTTGATCGCCACACTTCGCCCATTCTTCTTTTTCCCTCACTAGTCTTCGGGCTTCGAGTCTCCACTTGCTCATGGTCTCGCCCCAACTCTTGAATTTTCACTTTAAATGCTCATTCTTTTGGTTTGCTTCCAAGAGTGCATCGTGATATTTGGCACTAATGTTCGCCTCTGGTCGAGCGGCATTTCGCTTCGGTCGAGCTTCTGTAAGGCTTGCACTCTACGATCTTGTACCCTAGCATTTGCTTCCAAATTTTTCCTTTTCTTGCAAAACCAACACCATTGTCTCTTCCCGAGCGCTTATCTTTGCTCGTAATTCCTGAACTTCATGGCGCCTTTTCAAATTCTATCTCCTTTCCTTTCCTTGCCCTTTTTGCTCGGCTTGGGGTCTCAGCCATATCTGCGCACGTATCTTTTAAATGTTCAACTTTAGCAGCTAGCTTCTGACACCGACTCTGGTGGATGACTACTTTTAACTCAGCGGCTTCCTTTTCTTGCCCCAAGACTTTTATTTGTGTTTTCAGTCTTTCAATCTCGGTGGTCATTTGAGGTACGTTTTGAGGATGACCCTTATCATCTGAAACTGCCTGAGGGATACTGTTCTATGCCCTTCTTGCTTCTCTCCATTGCAAGTATTCAGGAGTACAAACCACCACATGCTTCCCTAATTCCTTTGTTCCTGCCATATGAATCCTCTTCCAAGCCTCTCTAATCTCTTTTTCTTGCTTAGTAGTGCTTCCATCTTGCTGGTATAAGAAGCTGAACCCCTCGAGTTGCTCTTCGTTGGGCACATATTGAGTCCATCGAGTTGCCTAAGCACAAGGATTGGCGCATATGATACACCACCTCTAGGGCTCATCAAAGGAACATTAGGAAAGTCACCACAAAAAAACTATCTCTTCTCCATGATACCACGAGCATACCCATTTAAAAGAATCGGCCCCATACTCACGAAATCATTCTTCCATTCATAAGCTTTTGTGACTTCACCGGATGCGACCAAAATTCCTTAACGGGTCGGTAGGAGTCCCAGAACGATTCTGTACATCCATATGCGTCATGATCCAAACGTACAACATATGTGTACAGCATCGAATCTTTCCACCACCCTTTTGATGACAGATTTCCATCGTCAAGAAAGTATCAGCAAGAATAGCAGGGACTGGATTTGCTTTATATTTCTCAAACTTGAAGAATACATCCATTGCTGCTTGATCTACCATGTCTGAGGTGAATGGGAATAACACTAATCCAAAGATGGTTAAGGCTAGTGTTTTGTTGAAGAAATCCCATTTTCCTTGTTGTGCTAGATATTGAAGATGTGTTTCTAGGTAACTTTTCTTCAAGTCTTCTGTTCCTCCCCTCTTTTCCATGCCCAATTGACTTGTTGGAGCCCCTATCAATTCTGCTATCTTCCCTACTGATACATAATACCCTCCATAAAGATAAACATTAGGGTGCTTGCTCATTGGAAGCCTTAACATGATCGCATACTCCTCTATGGTTGGTGTAATGTCCAAGTTAGGTAGCTCAAAACATTTGAGAGAATGGTTCCAAAATTGAGCAAGGCCACTCAAGACGGGCTCCTCAACTGTAATGCGCAGCAAATCCAGGATCTGCCCGTAACTACTTGAGAACTCTGATCGAGCCTTAGGGGTCATTTGCTGAGTAACGTCCCTCACATACCTCAGGTCACTGCCATTTACTGTAACCCTTATACTCCTCTTGAGGTCGACTGCATTGCTAGAGTTCTGTCCTTGATATGTTTCTTCCATTCCTTGCTATTGATGAGTAATAACCTTTCCACTTTGCCAAGAAAACTCACCCTAAAAAGGAAGTAATGAAGGGAACATGTAAGCCAAACAAACAGGAGAATGCACCTTAAGGATACCTCTCGTCGAGGTAACTCTAAGGAAAATGTATTAACAGTCTAAGTGGAGAAACCCGCACAGGGTCATAAACCCAAAGGGTGCCTTGTCTCTTTTTCTTTTTTCTTCTAAAACGCTGAGACTGTTATGAAAATGCAAGATGATGTGTGTTTTGTTCTGCTGAATTTTTTTTATGAAGACGCAAGAATGAATGAAAATGCCAGCCATGAAAATGCAAGATGATCTTTTTTTAGACAAGAATGAATGACATGAGATAGATGGATGATGAAAAAATAAAAAACTAAGAATGACAATGCAATATCATATGTTTTTTTTTCTTTTTTCTTTTTTTTTTAACCAAAGGAATGCATGGATGAATGACATGAGGAATAGATGGATAAATAAAAAGGCTAAGAGTGAAAATGCAATATCATGTATCTTTTTTCTTTTTGTTGAATTTTTTTTTTAAAAAAAACCAAAAGGATGCATGAATGAATGTCATGAGGAATAGATGGATAATGAACAAAGAGAAAAAAAAACTAGGAATGAAAATGCAATATAATGTATCTTTTTCTCTTTTCCTTTTTTTTTAACCAAAAAATGCATGGATGAATGACATGAGGAAAAGATAAGGAAAAAGTATGCTCCATTTGTGTCCTAATCAGGTGTAACCTAAGGAGATGGATGACTCTAAATTTTCTATGTCATTATGTTCATTCTACCAGTGCAAGGTTTTTCAGGACGGATCTATCTTCTAAAAAGTCATGGTCCCCAGATTGCCCCCATCTCGAAAGATAAGGACCCAATTCATGAATTAATCACAAGTAGGGATAAACCCTCTCAATATGACTAGTCCATGATACTGGTAACAATCTGAGTGGTGTCTCGACAAATGTCAAGTGAGCATAAAGCTCCTCAATAACAAAAGTCGAGACCCCTCCTACTCCTCGGGTTCGCACAGACTCGGGTATAGAGCCCAAAAGGTGTGTGAGGTAAGTGATAGTGACGTGTGTGAAGGAGCATACAAACCTGTACAAAAACTTAAAAGACAAAAAAAAAACCCCAACCCAAAAAACATATATACAACAACCAACCAAGTCGCTACCCTAAGGTTTCAACAATTAAACACAAAATATATATACAAGTCACAATATACATAAAATGCTATCGATATTTACGTAAAAGTACTAAATAAAATACATTTACAAACAAATAAGAAAACAAGAACAAAGACAAAGAGGGTAAAATAAATAAATAAAAGATTATTAAAAATTTGCACAACTAACAACAACAGGCTCGACTCTCTGCAAGTCCCCTGGTGGAGTCGCCATTATGCCGTGAATCGGGATCGCAACGGACGACCAGAAAAATATAAAAATCAATGGAGTCGCCACCAATGTTTATTTAAATTGGGAAAACATTAGAAAAACCCTTTATCGGGAAAACTGGTCTTTTGAAAATGAGTTTGAGTCAGGAGTCGATTACGATAGGGAAGGTGTTAGCACTTATACCTTTGCCTGCTCCAAGAACGGTACCTTATGTTAGTTGTGCAAATTTTAATAATATCAAATATATTTATTTTAACCCTCTAAACAAAAGACTTTGTAATTATTTATTATTTTTTCATTTTTTATTTTTGAAAAGAAATAAAAGAAACAACCAAATTATGAAAATTTATTTTTTTGGCTTGACAGAATAGAGATTCTGCTCCTACGTATCCTCGGGTGCAATGAGGAACTCAAAGTCACGTAGTTCTTTAGAAAATGATTGTGGGTTGGTTGATTTTAATTAAGAAAGAGATTTTGAAAAAAAGATTTTGTTTGAAAATAAATCCATTCTTGCACGGGGTTCAAGTTAGCACCAAGCTACTCAATAAACCCTTATGATTCAAATGACATTGAAGATAGCATCCGCTATTCAATCACCATCATTGATCATTGCATGGATTAAAAAAAAACTAAAATTTTTATTTTTTTTATTATTCTATTTTGGGAGTACTCTAAGACAAGTAATTAAACATAATTTTTCATGAACCAAGTAAATATAATAAAATAAAATGAAAACACAACATCACAAAACATATTTTCTTTTTTTTTCTTAACATTTTTATTATTTTTTTTATTTTTTTTTTATTTTTTATTTTATTTTTATTTTTTTACTTCCTATCAATCACAATACATAACACCAAAACATACCATTAAATTAAGTAAACACTTTCGAACAAGAAATAATCCTAAATAACACAAGCAATTAAGCTCAAAAATATTTTTGGTTTTTTTTTTTTACATTCCATTTTTTTTTACCATTTTCGTATTTTTCCTCCTTTATATATTTTCAAATATATTTTTTTTATCTTAAAAGGCCCAATTACAATTTTCAAAACCCCATTTTTCTTTAGTAAAGTTAGAATCTCAAGCTCAAACAATACACAAAAAAGAAACAAAGCTGGCCCAAAATGAAAAAGAAACAGTAGCCCAAAAAATTTATTGTTTTATTTTTTAAAAGCCATAAATAAGCCCAACCACGTATAAGTGGGCTGGAGCTTCAAATAAGCTGAAATCCCTTTCTCTATTATTCTTTTTTTCCAAAAAAAAAAAGTTAAAATTGACCAAATAAAGAAAGCTTCAGAAAACCATCCGTGAGACACAAAAAGAAGCAAATGAAGGAGAGAAAGTGAGGGTCAGACCTCTGGTACCGCAAGAGGCGACGCAAAGGAGAGGGGGTGCCAGCCGGTCGGAGTTCCGCCGGGTCGGGGTGGGGAGGCGTTGCCGGCCGGATCTGGCGGATTCGTGGGGGGCGCGGTCCGACGGTGCGAGTCTGGGTTTTCCGGGGCTGGATTCGACGGCGACAACGGGATAGGCGGCGGCTCCGGGCGCTGGGTGCGGGTCGCGAACGGAGTGGAGCGGAAATAGCCGGCGCTCGTGGGGCTTCTGGTTCGACGGCTCGGCGGTGCGTGTGGTGTGTGAGGCCGCGCGAGGGTGACCGGTTGACGATCGACGGTTCACAATGGTGGGTTGCTATTTTGAGGTTGAGGATGGTTGGGTTACGGTGGGGATGAAGAGGGTGAAGTGTTTTGTGGTTTTTTGGTGGTTGGGGTGGAGATTGGTTGAGGTGGTGGCTTGAAGGAAGAAGGAGATGAATAGTGAAAGGTAGTTGTTTTAGTACGGTTTAGAGGAGATGGTGGGGGGAAGAGGCTTGGGGAAGATGGTGATGGTGGTTGGAGGTCACGGTTGGGTGGTGTTTTGGTTGGGAGAGGTTGTGTTTGTGGGTTGAAGATGGAGAGGGGTCTTTGCCAGGATGATTTGGTGGAGGTGAAGGTGAGGGAAGATGAAGATCCAAGTTGCTTAGTTTTGGATTCTTCTCTTTTTGTCAAATTTTTCCTCAATCTCTCTGATGATTTTTTCCTCGCAATCGATATGGGTTTTCAAGAAAACTTTCACTGAAAGAATCCCCCCTCCGCTTGCCTTCCCTTTTCCTTTGTATCTGAAAAAAAAACAGAGGCCTCCTGTCCGAGGTGGAGAGGCTGCCAGGGGGTGACCCACTTGGGTCACCATGTCATTCCCTCATTTGTGCTTATTGCTCTCTGCTCCAAGCTCTTCCTTCCCCAATGCTTGCTCGCCTTTCCCTTCCATGACAAAAGCCTCCCAAGGAATGCAAAGATGCTCGGGAGCCGACTTAAATCACAATAGGAGAAAGCTACGTTTCAGCTTGTTATTTTTTTTATTATCATTCATTTTTCCTTGTAACAACATAAGGGAAACGTATTTTATTATTTATATTTTTTTATTTTATTTTGTTTTGTTTGTGTTTTTTTTTGTTTGGACCAATAAAATAAACTAAAATGAAAACTGACCACGAAAATAAAATGCTCACAACACTGCAATTAAATATTAATCCTTGATTAAATGACAAAATTTTATGGACAAAATTAGGTATCAACAATACATAAACTTTTACAAACTATTCAGCAAAGTAAATAAATACAAGTTGATGTAAAAAGAAACAAAATAACTAAACTAAAGTCTTATGTTGTTTTTTTTTCTTGCTTTTTTTATCTTTTGGAGGGTCTTCACCTGGATTTACAAGAAAAACATAAGGGTGATAACTCACAAAATTCTCAATATTAACATACCTATACTTGCAGTTATTTATTTAGCAACAAATAAATAAATTGAAAACTTACATACACTCTATGTGATAGAATATATGAAAATCAATAATATCAAATAATCGCTCATACAACGCTAAGATACTATCGAACACGCAACCAAGCACTCAACCGAGACAACTACTCATACAATCGTTAACAAATGAAATGTTGTATGTATGATGTATGATTATGCTCACACAATGACTCAACAATATGATTATGCAATGTTAATGCAGATTTTAATTTTTGAAAACACAAGTTACTTACTTATTTCTCAAGAACCTCCGTTCATTGTATATACAAAGCAGGATTAGCCTAAAAGCCTAAACCCTACTTGGTAATAGGTAGATGTCTTTCCCTCACCAATGTTCGAGTATTTTTGTTGAACATTTTACCTATATAATTTTTTTCTTTTAAGTCTTAGTTTAAGTGATATGATATAAATTGTTTGATTTCAAAGTCAAATTTTACTAAGATTGTTTTACATACAGTTTAGTCTGTCCATCATTTTTTTATAGTAAGTTTAAAACTATTTTGTATCTCCGAAAAAATGTACACTTTTTTTTATTAATTTTATTCTTAATTTTAAAATTTATGTAGGACAGTTTTTAGGAATTTATGCAGGATATCTATTATTAGATTTTATTTTTTTAATTTATGTAAATGTTTTTTACATTATCATTAAGTTATGTACTATAATATGCCATTTAAGATATTTGATTTTATAAATAATTATTATAGTGAAGTTCATTTAACAATGTATTAATATATAATTTAGACATAATATAATTTTATTTATATATATTATTATAGTGAAGTTCATTTAACGAAGTATTAATATAAAAAATTTGTTTTTTTAAATACTTATATTGCATAAAATTAAATCTATATATCTAAAAAAAAATCAATATATATTATGAATTTGTTGCAATCATAATATAGTGTTGGTTTTGTGCCAATATGTTGCCTTTATAGTTAATAAGAACCAAGTAAGATTATAGTCAAATCAAACTGTGAAGCTCACTGGTAAATTTTAAATAAAAAGAGTTGTGTCTTAAATAATAGCTATAGTCTTTTACTTAGTGATAAGGGTTCGTCTTAACAAATAGTATTAAAATACTCATTACTTTGAAGTAGGCATTTATTAAGATTATTCTCGCAGCAATGCCTTAAAGAATATTCAATCAAAGAACAAAAAAATTTAATCCAAGTAGGAAAAATCCTATAACATTATTAGGCGTCTACTTTTTTTTTGTCTTTACTAACTCTAACTATTTAGATTTTTAAGTATTTTTGGAGTGAGAAATTTCATATTCTGTGTTATTAAATATGTATTATTTCAATTATATCATTAATTAGAGATATAATTAAAATGATCGAGGGAAAAATAGATTGAAATAACAGACGTAATTGATGTGATATACATTCAAATTTAATGATACAGAGTAAAAACTTTTTACTACAAAAGCCCCAAGAAATTTCTCCTTCACCATGGCTGCCACCCTCACCAGGGAGCTGTGTTGGAGATGTTGTAGGAAGTTAAAAAAAGCTACACATTTCAAGTCATTAGGATTCAGTTAGTGATGAGTGTTTAAAATAGTTTGTATGAGGTCATAAGTTCAAACGTTATTATTTCCGTTGTATAAAAAAATTAAAAAAAATGCTACACATTTCATTCTATAACAAGCTAAGACTCATAGGGCCATGGTGCAGCTGCTCTTTGCTAGGGTCTTTATTAATCCAACCAAAATACTACATGTAGCATTAGAAAAGGTAACAAAAGACCCAATCTAATTCATGTATTTGTAAAGAGTTTAGAAATAATAAATATTCCAAATAAATCAAAACATTTAAATATAAAGAAAATCAACGGCACAAATGAGACTTCTTAGTTCTTAGACATGGATTCAAAATTTAAGTCTAATGCACAAAAGAGAATGATACTTCCAGTTTTAAGATTGAGGGTCTCCTGTGAGTCAAAGCAAACAATAATTCCTTGTTCATTTGCTTTCACTTGAAAACAAACAGCAACAGCACTGCATCACAATCATGACAATATTAATTACAGTGGAATTTGCAAATCAACAGTTCAACAGCTCATACTTTAGACGGATGAAACAAACTAAAGTTTAAATATTTAATGGCAAATGAATAAAGGAATTCAGGAATTCCTCCTCATCTAGAGATGTACTATAATATCATGCATTTTTCTGGCAAGTTTGGAACAAACATAATAGAATGATCATTTTTTATTAATAAGTAGATAATTTTGAGGAGATCTTCTATTTTATACGAATTGTTTCATACGAAATTGCATTATGAATTCGATACGCTAGTAGTAATAAAAGGTTTACGGTGGTTGGTAGAATTTAGAGTTGAAACCTAAAACGGGAACTCTTGCAAAGTTAAAGTACTTCAACAATTTACTTCATTCCAATTCATCTTTAAAATTTAAAATAAACCTCATGCTTATAATAATATTTTAAAATTACACTTATGCTTCAAAAAAATAAAAATGCAACCCAAGTTATGACTTACGAGTTACTTGTATTTTTTTTTTTGGTAATATGAGTTAGTTGTAATTTACTATTTCTTATTTTGAACCCTTTTTTTTGACGTGTTTCTTATTTTGACCTTACCATCCATTTTTGGGGTATGTACCGAACTTTCTCATTTTCATTTCCTTTATTTTGTTTTTATCCCCATTTTGTTTCCAAATATAGCTTAAAAGAAGAGAAAACATACAGGCAAAAATTCTGGAACATACAATATATGAAGTAACATTACCTTAGATAATATGGAGGACGAAGGTGTGGCACATTGATTCTGGATATTTGAACAGTTGTTTAGTGATGGAGTCTTACTGGGGATGCGGCGAGACGCAATTTGCTTTTCTTCTTTGATTTTGCTGAATATAGCAGTATAACCCTCTCCTGATTTGGGGTCCGTGACATCCCAAGCACCAAATTGTGGTATGAGTGTTGCGTCATGGTTCTGTCCCACACAACCCATATAAACTTGATTAGTTAAATAGCCAATATGATGAGCCATTAGCTTCAGATAAAAAAAAAATCCATTATGAAGGAACCAATTGAAAGAGAGTTTGAGACAACGGGATGCTTAATTACCGCATGGTCATTAAAGGAATGGCTTCCACCTCTGCGTTTAATATGACTTGATGAAGAGAAGCAGCGAATGATACTACCTCCTACAGACATGCTCTTTTTGTGATCTGATTTCACTCTTTGGATGACAGAGTAATCAGAATTACTTCTTTCACTGGCAGACTCTGCCGTGACCGTGAAGCTACCATGAGTTCCTCTACTCATGTGATGCAAATGGCGTCTAGCATTGCTTCCCCTCTCCTCATGCCTTATTTTTTCTAGAGAACTTGTACTATAGGAATAAGAGTGAATACGAGGAGAAGCCTTCACCACATCACCTTCATTATTTTCAATACCTCTCATGCGCAGATTGAAGACCTCTGGATTTTCCTCTGGATCGTTTGGATTTACCATGGCTTTTGCTTTGCGTGCATTCTCAAAATATGCTGAGTATGGGACGTTATCAGCAGTGTCCCAATTGCCAAACTTTGGGACATGGGAATGTTGCCGTTGACGACCCATTTGCAAGGACAATTTGTGAGAGAATGAATTTGTTTTTTGTTTTTTTTTGTTTTTGTTTTTGTTTTGGTAAAGAGAATGAATTTGGAATTTGGTTCTATAACAAATGGAATGGAAAGGACTCGGGATCAAGGATTAGAGTCATAAATATTGGAATCTCACTGATTTGCCACCCCAATTGAAGGTCATAATGCTAAGAAATTCTAAACATGTTAAATATGCCATTTCTCTCTAATCAATCAATAATATAACAAATCACAATTAAATCTTATTAGTAGTCCAAATAATATAAAATCATTCAAATTAAGATGGCGGTGCAACCGTACAAGTCAGGTGATTTGCAGCTTAATTTTTACTATGCGAAGAGAACATACTATTCGAAGGAAAGATGGAAAAGAGGAAGAATTAGTTTCTCATATCAGATGTTTAGAGTAGAGAACATGTACTGACCGTCATATTATCGAGAGTTGAGACAGAAGTAGTAGTAGCAGAGCAATGATTGTCATGAACTTGGCAATGTGGATTGAGGACGAAGGTGGACAAACTTCGAACACACAAATCGGAGGGCATGAACAACAAAATAAATCGATAGTTACAAAGCTTGTCTGACTATGTCTCTTTTTTGTTTTTTTTTCTTGGAGCAGCTTCTTTACTATGTTGAATGAGATAAATGAAAAAAGTGACGTCGCCTTCTTCTAATCTAGAATTTGAAAAAGAATAAACTCTTGTTTTAGTTTAGGTGAAAAAAAATTCACTTTACATTAATTTACTCCCTCAGTTATAGAAAAATTACCTCAATTATAATAAATAATATTAATTTTATTTTTCAATCAAAAATTCTATTAACAATATTCTTATAGTCCTTAATAAAAAAAATCACTTTCAATGATCAAGGAATTAACTTAATGTTAATTTTTTAAGTAGGGATAGATATCCAGGCTTGCTGCCTTAAATCATAGGGTAATCAGATATTTGGAGACAGTTGGTAATGCAACTTTATTTATTTAATTTCTCAAGCTGTAATGTAATGACAATGTGCCCCATTGAGATATTTAAAGGGGTTGGAGACAGTTGGTAATGCAACTTTATTTATTTAATTTCTCAAGCTGTAATGCAATGGCAATGTGCCCCATTGAAATATCATGATCTGGAGTTTGGGGTACAGCGGTTTGTGTCTTCCCCAAGCTGCCTAGCAGATCATATTCTTCGCTAGGACATGGTTGGAATAGCCATACCTCGCGCTGTGGTGTAGTCGTTTTCTTTCTTTGGGTGGTCTTCCACCCCATTGTATATATTTTATTCAAATTAAACTCTTAAGTATAATAAATTACAATTTAGTTGAGAATATTTACCATATTATTTGAGGGGAAAAATTGATCTACACAAGTATTGATAGACTAATTTGACGTTTTCTAAAATAAAAGAAAAACGAAAAAGAAAGACTAGTTTGACTTGATTTTTTGAAGACTGCATTGAACATTACGGTATGTTGGTTTAGATTATTTTAAGAGAAATAATTTTTTTTAAAGTTCTTTCATAAAATTATTGATTATAAACTGTTTTTAATTCAAAATAAATTAATATAAACACACACTTAATCTAAAATTAATATGATTGTAACAACATATATTGTCAGCATATAACCTCTGACTTGTGTCCATTCTGCGGGTTAGAGCCAGAAACAGTGCTCCATGCTCTGTGTGACTGTCATATTGGTACAAGGGTTTTGTGTGTTTTACTGTCTTAGATGGATAGGGCTGAGTTGTTCTCTGCAAATCTTGAAGGTTGCCTAACTATTTGCATTTGCATTAAGCTGGACTGGATAGAAAAAGGCATGGCAGTAATGTTGATTGGCCTAGGTTATCCGCAACTGCGATGTCACTACGCCAGTCTTCAGGAACTACCGGAACCTGCAAATCTTTGAAAATGCTAGGCATGGTGTTGATGATATGCTATAAACGATCAAGTACCTTAAAAGAGAGTATGATCATGCTGTTGGTGTGAGTGTTTGACCTTATTTTCTCCCAGTATGCTTGGTAACCAAGTGATTCCACATCTTCAGGCAAACTCTTTGCGCTGATGCCATGGCTAAGTTTGGACACTATCTTAGCTTGGGTCTTCATAATTTCTAATCAGTTGCTATTGGTGTCGTCATTTTTTGTAGATTGCTTCATATTGACCCCCTTTTTAAGAAGAAAAAAAACTTTGGTTAGCAAATTAGTTAGTTAGTTAAGAATGAATTAGCTAATATAATTTGTATGAAAAAATCGAATGAATCAAATAGATCATTAATAAATTGTATTATTAAATGACATTGATTTTATCCTTGAGTGAAATAAAGAGTCACTTTTGTGTGTGTGTGCATATATATATATATAATGGTAATGAGATTTGAACTTATGATATCGTGCATACTACTAAATGTTGTTTTGGTGTTTGAGATATTTTATTTAATAAATATCCTTACCTTTGTAGTATGTTTTAAAAATCGAATCAGAGATTGAATCGGTAAAGCTTGTAGGTCTCCAAGTCGTAATTCGATTGATTACTCACACACACCGCGGCAAGCAAAGCTTTCACGTCAGGTCGTAATTCGATTGGTTACACACACACATATACCCCGGCAAGCAATGCTTCCAGGTCGGGTCGTAATTCGATTGGTTACACACACACACACACACACCACACACGCGCGCGCGTGCGCAAGCAAAGCTTCTGGGTCGTAATTCGATTGGTTACACATACACACAGCGGCAAAGCTTCCAAGTTGTAATTCGATTGGTACACACACACAGCGGCAAGCAAAGCTTTCAAGTGTAATTCGATTGGTTACACACACACAGTGGCAAAGCTTCCAGGTCATAATTTGATTGGTTACACACACACACACACACATGTTTCTATTGTCTCACACACACGCACACGCACACACACACACACGCACACGCAAGCAAGCAAGCAAAGCTTTTGGGTCGTAATTCGATTGGTTACACATAAACATAGCGGCAAAGCTTCCAGGTTATAATTTGATTGGTACACACACACACACACACACACACACACACACACACACACACACACACACACACACACACACACACACACACACACACACACACACACACACACACACACACACACACACACACACACACACACACACACACACACACGCATGACAAGCAAAGCTTCCAAGTGTAATTCGACACACACACACACACACACACAACGGCAAGCAAAGCTTCCAAGTGTAATTCGATTGGTTACACACACACAGCGGCAAAGCTTCCAGGTCGTAATTCGATTGGTTACACACACACACATGTTTCTATTGTGAGAGGGTGAGAGAAGTAAATTTTGACCATACAACTATATATGGATGGTCAAGATTAAAAGTTACTTAAATAACGTGTGACCACTTTAAAAAATTACATGCATTTATGTTTTAATCTTGACCATTCATGTGAGATCTAATGATCAAGATTCATTCTTCTTATGTCTTACAATAAACACTCCCTAAGAAGTAATTATAACAGTTAAATAAGCCTTTTAAATAAACTTTTAAACAAACACTCTCTAATAAAAATCTTATTACAAAATAAACTTTTAAATTAATTTTTAAGTCAAGTTAAATATAAATATTTTAATATTGACCATTCATATGAGATCCAATGATCAAGATTCATTCTTCTTATGTCTTATAATAAACACTCCTTAAGAAGCAATTGTAACATTTAAATAAGCCTTTTAAATAAACTTTTAAATAAACTTTTAAATAAACACTCTATAATAAAAATCTTATTACAAAATAAATTTTTAAATTAACTTTTAAGTCAAATTAAATTTTTAAAAAAATTAAATTACGTTTTAAAAAATAATGTATATTAAATAAATAAGTCGAACTTGTTCAAAAACAGACAAAATTCGTTTAAGACAAAGTACTACCCGTTTCCACCCCTGCCTTTAATGTTTGACCAAACCCGCTTAACTACTTTTTTCACTTTCCTTTCTAATACCTTTCTTTCTGAGTTCAACGGACTGAAAAATGGTGGCGATTTTCTCTTCCACGATCATTGCCACATCATCTTCAAATATCAAATCGATGAGCTTTAAGAATTCAACTTTTTTGTACTCACAAACCCATCTTCTTCTTCATTATAATATAATCAACTCGTCCTTAACTTTCCAAGTTTGTGATCTTCCACTTTTCCCTTTTTTCTTTTATTTGAATGATAGTCAATAAAAGGACTTGGTTTCCATTGGTGTATGTCTAGGCTCTGAGCAATTCTCCTACAAGACTGTGAGGATAAAGTGATTTTACAAGAGTCGATCCCGCCCAAGACGACTTCTCCTCTTGATATCGGTAACCATGGTTCTAAATTGCGGTCCGCATCACCAAATGCGGTCGCAATATTGCGGTTGCAGCCTGTGTCGTAATGACATCAGGCCGCAATTGTGCTGTGACTGAAAATCACATGAAATGGCCGCAACATAATAGTGTTATGGCCGCAGCGTAACAGTGTTGCGGCCGCAATGGGCCGCAACGGTACTCCGTTCTGTTTTTCCTTTTAAATCAGAAGTGTCAAACAGTCTCAAAAGAAAAAGAAGAAGATTTTTTCATCAATAATTTCATCAACAGTAAAAAAGCAAACAAACAAATATCATCACACAGAGACAAAGTCATCAAATCTCACTCATCTCGGTCATGGACTCACCTTTCAAGCTTGGAGTTGAATCTTTATCTCATTCTCTCTGAAAATCGAAATCCTCTCTAAGTCTCTAGTCTCCATCTTGCAGATCGGTGACCATCATGTGAAATTTGGGGTTGGAGTTAGATCTATGAGATTTGGGGACCGAGACTGAGATTGACAAAGATGGAGGCAGAGAGGGGGCCGCGGCCGTGGTCAGTGTCGACGATTTGGGCTGAGAGGGGGAGGTAAGCGGCAGTCTCTGCAAGAGGAAGGGGAAGTAGAGCCAGAGAGGAAAAAAGGGTGGAGGGCCATTTAGAAGTAGAGAGGAAGAAGGGGTGAGAGGATCAGACTTCAGAGGAAGGGGAAGCAGAAGCCTTAAGCACCAAAACAGAGAGGAAGAGGGGGTTGAGTTGAGAAATGAAGAGAAAGATGAAGCTTTAGATTGAGATTGGAGATGGAGAGATGGAGAGACCGAGAGAGAAAGGAAGGGCTAAAGAGGAATTTGGGAAAGTGAAAAAAAAAATTGGGGGTAGAGAGGAAAGTGAGTGGTGTGGGAGGAATTGGGGCGAGAGGAAGGGGGGGAAATTAGGGAAAAATGGAAAAAAAATTGAAGAAAAGAGTGGGAAAAATTGGAAAAGAGAAAAGTTGAAAAAAATTGTGAGAAAAATGAAAATCAAGTTAAGAATAGTTATAATTAATTAAAATTTCTGATAATTAAGTTAATTAATAAATTGTTGGTTCCAAAAAATTTAGTAGTCTATGTAAGAGTTTAAAATTAAACTTAATTATTGGTTGATAATTGGAGTATTAGGAATAGTAATAATTAATTAAAATTTATGATGATTAAGTTAATTAATTAGTTGTTTGTTCAAAGAAGATAATGTTTTTGTTTAAAGAAGATAATTAATAGCCTATATTAAGGGTTTAAAATTAAATTTAATTATTGATGGGGTATTAGGAATAGTGATAATTAATTTAATTACTTAATTATTTGTTTACAAAATCTTATCAAATGAGTAAAAGCTTATAAAACATTATAAATAAATATATATGAAGAGTTGTAATAATTATAGAATTTTTTTTATATTTTGTGCAAGATTAAAAAAAATTCACGTCGCAATGACCGCAATCTGCATTGCAGCAGCCACATTTCCCGCAACCACATTCACAACCGTGACCGTAACCGCAATTTAAAATCATGTCGGTAACCGAAGTCAATTACTAGTAGTTCATCCTCCACTGTGCTGGAGAATTGGGCTATCAAGTTTGATTAATCAGTAAATAACTAAATATCTCTCTCACGGTAAACAAGAATCAACTTATATCATCAGATAATTCATTTACCAATTTTTCTCATAGTGAATTGCTGGATATCGTGTTGCATCACATATTCTGCTTTCAGGATACCTGTTCTTAAAAATGTGGGTTCTATACCATAGTTTTAAATTGCAGTTACAATTGCGATTGCGGTTATGTTGCATTTATTATAATTATAAAGAATTGTGAAAAAATATGATTGATACAGTTGTAATTACAATCACAATGCAGTTGCAAAAATTACAAAAATTATAATATTACAATCATAATTACGATTATGGACCACAATTCAAAACCATGATTTATATATATTGTTGTTTATTACTTAATTTTAGCTAAGATGTACTGATACTTTCAGGATTTTGTGATAAAGATACCATATGCTTTGTACCATCACTACACAGAATTCAGTAACTGACAGCGAGTAAATTGCGGTGGTTACTGCTAACCATCGCTGTTATTAATTTAACGGCTGTCTTCACGGCAGTTCTTATAACTGTCATAGTTAAGTTTAATTTAGGGCGATTTTCATTTGCACCGCCGCAATATGATAGACATTTTTTAGGCGCTAAATTTTCCTTCGTTCCCTCCAATAACCCCTAAATTTCCCATTCCCAAACACCCAAATGGTCATACCTCCATTCAACCAGGCAGAGTTCAACATAAATCACACCATACCTCTATCAGTTTCCTCCCTGCTCCATCACGAGCCAACCTCCACCTCAGCTCGCGGCTCGTGACGCTCTTGGTTCGTCATTTTCTTACATTCTCTCGCTTCCCTTGTCTTTTATTACAAGTATTTTGCTCTCACATTATGTTTTCCCTTTCATTCCATGATTTCCCCTTTCTCCTCTTTCCTTTCTTCTCCATTCTTTTCCCTCCACAGTCCACCCCAAGCCTCCTGTAAGCACCGCTGGAAGTTCCACCGCAAAGCTGAGAAGAACTCCACAGTCCACCCCAAGCCAACACAAAGGTATTGTCTTCCTCTTTCTCTATTTTGGTGGGATGGAAAATGAGTATGTTTGTGTCTGGAGATAGTGGGTCTTTGTGTGTGATGTGGTCTGCGTGTGGGTATGAGTGTTTGCCCATGGATATTTTACTGTATTGATGGTTTTGAAACAGAGAGAGATGGTTTTTTCAAGCCTTGTTTATGGAACATTGTCCTTCCTATTTTTTGTGTCAATTTTGTTGAATATTGTTCCATGATGTTTTTCCTTCGTTTCAGACCATATACGAGTTTCTTCTCTTATTGTTTATTTATTGTGCATTGTGTTGTTTCTGCTTGGATGCTTAGAAATTCCACTTAGGAATATGGGAAAGAAAAAGAAAAAAAAAGAGACAGAGAGAAAGGAAAATCCTTTAATTTCTTTGTTGTATGAGAAGTGAGACATAGTTGTTAAGGAAATTCCACTTGCTGATAAGCTATTCGATAGAAGGACTTAATGAAATTTTTTAGTACTAAATAGATTACAACGTGAGTTATTATAATATAATAAAAATTATAGGGTATGTAACTGAATGTGAAGTAGCATTTAAAAATTACAGAAAGCAAGCTCCAAAAGGTCCACCTTCCCGCAATAGAGATTCAAAACTAATTTAAAAATATCATGCAATAGTGTGCACCATGTATAAGTAGCATTTAAAAATAGTTGACAGTGAGCACTTAGCAAAAAAAAATCATATATTAATACTTATTCATTTTCTACCTATTTAAATATAGACACACCAAAACATATGGCAATGCACTTCCTGCATATATTAATACTTATTTATCCTCTATCATACAACTAAAAAGTACTTAATGAATTTGAGGCCTCACAATGTCTAAAGAGTCAGCACCCAAATATGCAAATTTAGTTTGGGGGGTCATGGTGGCTTCATCAACGGATAAGTTGCTTTGCAATGGTGCTTTGGAAAGTTTATAGAGTTTCTGGTTGAGCCTTCAGCCAGTAGATCGAACACATTAGAGAAGCCAAAAATGACATTAGAGAAAAGTATTACATATAAGAAAATGGGTGAAATTATTACAATGGAGTAAGAAATTTTAGTGTCCAATGCCACTAGAGAATGAAAATGATGTTCTTGTTGCCCTTTTCAACTGGACTTTATTCACAAGTCTTAACCCATCAAACATAGAGCTTCCCTGCATATGAAAACAAATGGTCTGAACCACTGATAACTTGCCCCTCCAAGATAGAAAATTATTGTGAAGTAAACAGTGCTTGTCTTACATTTGTAGACAGGACTATATGTGGTTTTTCTTCCTTAGCAAGGAAAATATAAGATCCTTTTCCATCTGACAAAGCTGTCTAGCGTCTACCTAGGACAAGTTTCAACCACAATCCTCTGTTAAGTAATAAGTATCATGAGAGTTAATAATCTTAAGCTTTGACACAAGGTTGCTGACAGCTTTAACTAGCAATAAGAAGAGTTCACACTTCACACACTCAACTTCTTCGAATTACGAACTATTAGAGGTGTTCATTAGGGTTTAGGGCCTATTAAGGTTATTCTTGTGATATAATTAAGGGCAAAATGATTAGGAAACCACATGGTGTATATATAACGCAGCTTTAAAGTTTATAAATAGTTGATGAATTTGATGTGATATGACCACTTAATCACATGATGCTATGTATCAAGCAGGGAAAAGTCTACCCAATTTCTGTAAGCAGTCTTTTCCAAGGGTGAAAGTGAGTTATAGAAATGGGGTTGATTAATTTTCATATATTGGTCTGTGATCAATAGTAAGGGGTTATTGTCTACATCCAAGGGGTTGTTGTCTTTCACATATAGCCATCTGCTAAATTAAGTTAGATCTCTGAGTCTGTTCGCTAGGAATGGATATGGATTGGGCTGATCTGTACTGGTTAGTCATTGTTGTTCAAATAAAGGTTAATGTGGAGCAAATCCTTCACCCAGAATAACACTTGGCTAAATGCAAATACAACAAATACTCCTTATTTTAGTTGAGTAATAAATTATGTACACCTTCACTCTTTAAAGTTTAGGATAAAAATCATCGATTTTGGAAGATGGCAAATGGCAGAGTGTGTAAGATTGGGTTTGGATTATTCTGTGTCTGTACTATTTTTTTTTTTCGGAATCCCATAGATTCTTTTGGTTTTGATTGGTTGAATCCGTGTGACGGTGCTAGCTAACTTTCACATTTGAATACCAGAGAGAAAAAAAAAGGTTCAAGCTTTAATTTCACAGGACAGGGCTATTCAATTATCCTCCGATGAAGTTTTGGATAATGATTTTGTAAGGCTTTGGTTGAATGTGTACACAAAGCCCCATCAAGATTAGTTTTAATTTGTCTTTACTATGAGCATGTTTGTTTGGCCAATAGGTAATGTTTACTTGATTTCTACTTAGATTTGCTTTAAAATATGCATGTAAATTTTTGTGTTCAATTTCAGGCTACAGACTTAGGCTCAGCAGCAGATGCAAGACGCTCTTCCGGCGCTAGTCATCAACCACAAAAGCCATGAACCATCATCTTCTGCTTAGTTCTTTATTACTTAGTACTTTAGAGCAAGATATTGGATTTGCATTTTGTACATTGTTACTTTTGACTAGGAATTTATGTTGGGAATAGTTATTTTTATGCTACTTAGCACTTTTGAACAAGATACTAGACTTGCATTTTGTGCATTGTTACTTTAACTATGAATTTATGTTGGGATGAGTTCTTATGCTACTTAGCACTTTTGAGCAAAATACTATATTTGTATTTTGTGTATTGTTTTTATGTAATTTTTTTAACATAATGCATGAAATTGATGCTTTAGATCAATTAATGTTTTAATGGTGTAAAAAATTTTAAAACCAAATTAAAAATGATTAGTGAATGTAAATAGAAAATATGCAAAAAAAGTATTTAATTTTCTTCAACTATCACCGGTACAAATGAATGATTTTTTTTTAAAAAAAGAATAAATAAATATTGCAGCGGTTACAAAAACAGTTGCAAGTTTTACCTAGAAAATGTTCTAAATAATAGCGGCGGTTGACATCCGCTACCAATTTAGGAAAGGCAAATTTAATTTTATTAGTAGTGACGGTTAGGAACCGCCGCAAAATAGTGAAGGAAATTTTTTTGAAATGTTAATTCGGCGGTTTATAACCGCCACTAAAATAAAGACGAAATTATTAAAAAATTATTGCGGCGGTTAAAATCTGCTGCAGATTTTAAAACCAAATTTGTAAAAATTCACTTAACGGCAGTTAACAAACCGCTGCAAAATTATATATTATTTTGTGGCGGTTATACCAACGATTAATGTAACCGCTGCAGATTCAATCTTCCGATGCTAGAAATAGCCACAGTAACATAATTACCATGACTTTCTTTTTGCGGCGGTTCAAACCGCTGCGGATGAATATTAGAACCGCCGCCGTTAACCTATTGTGTTGTAGTGCATGACAGACATTATGCAAGGTTTTTTTTGCTTGAAACTATTGCAGGGGTTCCTTAATTTGGCAAGTGATAATTTTTTAATCTTTTTTTTAAAAAAATGTGTAGGGACTGCAAAGTTGAAATTTTAATTTTTAAGAATAATTTGAAATTCTCTTAACTAATCTTCTTAATTATTAAATAAAAAAGTATTAAATACTTTTTTATTTCTAAAATATTAAATGTATTTACTTTTTTATTTAATAATTTTTTATTAAATATTAAGAGAATTATTAAAAAAATATTTTTGAAGGATATAGTAAAACTCAATTTTTAATTAAGGCAGCTTGATTTGTACTGTCACACCTGATCAAACAATTTTTAAAAAATTAAAATTAATCGTTCTGCTTCTCAGCTTTTAGTTTTCTTCTAATTATTCACCATAGTGTTGGGAACTCACAATTCTTTTACCTCTACTTTAGTGAAAATTTCTAAGGATTAGGTTGCTATTGGGGTAAAATTGGAAATGAAAAACTAACGGATAAATTTTACTAGTAAAATTGTATTGACAACTAATCCATGAGTTTTTCACCCATAGTTTTAACTTTTACCCCCATCCCAAACTGTCCATAAATGGAAGTTCTTGTGCACTCCTAACTAACCAACATAGTCGATTATGTATTTAATTTGGTTGCAAAGAAAGGGAGTCACTGTGCATTGTGATTGCAAACTATGAGCGATAATTTTTGTGTATCCTTATATCTATGGCAGCCTTTTTGTCAGTTCTCCACATGTATGAAAGTTTTGGCTGGTGGAGGCGGGCAGACTACTTGAAAGTGCATTTTACTGAGAGCTGGAACTTAATGCATCATTTGCTCATCATGGAGATAAGATCTTTGAAGATTTTATAATCTAAGGCAATTTGCATATCTTGTGGGCTCTTACACGAAAAATGTCATTCTGTGAAATCTTAGTAGTTGCAGATCCATGAAGTTGTTTTCTTCTTGAAGGATCAGTAGTTTAAAATAAAATAAACAAACTTAAGGCTTGAATGAGAAGACCTTGGTTAATCAATATGAGGACACATGCATTTGGACTAGTACGATCTATTAATCGCATAATTTATTGTATGCTATAAGCTTGGGCCTCTTATTGCAGGAACTAGGGGAGAATGCTTTGTGGTTTGACCGGTTTCTCTCCCAACATATTGCAATATTTTACTACATTATGACAGTTTTTATGTATGTGATAAGCCCAAGAATGGCATGTAAATATTAAGTATTTGATTTTTGTTGCATTGTAATCCCTGTTGCATCTTTCATTTTTGCTAGTTGGATAATCCCGAAAGATGACTGAAGTACGTAAACTTGTATGATAAGTAGTTTTGAAGATACCAAATGAAAAAAATGGCACATGTTTGACGGAAAATAGAAGTAGACTGTTTGTATACATATTTTACTACTAGTTATATGTTTGGTTATATCAGTGATGCTGATTGACTGGAAAAGTAGTTGAGGAAGTATCCAAGATGTCCATATAGTCTTATTTTGATAAGCATCACTGATAAGAAAAGGGGGAAAAACAACATTAAGCTACATTGCTGAACGTAATCAACTAAAAGAGTGCAGCTTAACAGCATAAGCAAACAAGAATGAACAAACTGAACTAGGATGCTTTTGCTAAATTATCAACATTTGTTTGAGTGAATTGCAAATTTCTACCATTCAGTACCTGTCTGCTGGGTTCTTCTTTTGCTGATTTTATGTGTTTGGTTTATCACTAGTGCAGATCACTTTTCTTAATGTGTCATGCATATGAAACTTATGACAAATTTATCAAGGTCCAAGGAGGTATAATGGAGATTTCTTCTCTTTGTTTTCTTTTTTCTGTTATTAAGATTGACTCGTATGTGTTTTCACTCTTGGTTGTATGTTTTCATATTTAGGTGGGGACAGAATACCATTATATTATTCTTATCTTGCTAGCTGTCGGGCTGTAGTATGTATGAATAGTGAAAAGCTGAGCTAATTCTGGCTTTATATTGAGACTTACTTCTGATTATCTGTCTTCGATTGACTTGTTCAGAAAATGACCTTAATTCATTTTATAAGAAAAAGAATAGAAAAGAAAAGAAAACATATAATGGTCCTAAATTGATTATTGTAGTTTATTATATTTGATAAAGGTTCCAAACACAATTCCTCTTTTATGCGCATGCGTCTTTTACTATGTCTTTGTTCCTGGAGATTCAATGACTCTAATATGGTCTAATTCAATTTATTTGTAGAGGATTTGAAAAAAATGCCTGCACCTGAAGTTGCTGTGAATTACCGTACAGAAGGTGACTTGTATTTATTTGGTAAGCTTTTAATTTTTATGTCCTATGGTTGTCTACTGGAGGAAAAACCGGAGTTTCACGCTTCCCACGTCATTTTACTCAGATGAATTTCAAACTTCCAGAGTTCCAAATTCTCGAAGGCCTAAGATAGGTATGCCTTTAACCCTGGTCCAAAATGCATTAATATGCTGAATTTGTTGTGTTTGATACAATCTTTTTCTGGTCATGGAAAAAAATTGCAACCATTTTTTTTGTATAATTCTGTTGGAATTTCGAGATTAGGATGATTGCCTCTGGAACAAACCAATACCCCCTTGCCTGGGTCTTTCCTTTGAATGCACTGAATTTCTCTCTCTCTCTCTCTCTTTGGGTAACACAGTGAATTTTTCTTTTAGATCTTAGCGATTGTATTTATGTTCCCTCTAGAGAATCTGTACGATGTATTTGTAAATTTCTGAGATGATGAAGCTGAACATTGTAAGACAATGAAGGCCTGTCAAACCCATGGAAACCTCCGGTCACCTCATTAATATACAGACGATGCCTTTGAAGATGACTCACCCTGTGCCCTTGAAGCAGATTGTGAAAGGAATTCTAGATTGTATAAAGAAATCTGTCACTTCTAATCCAGCTAAGCTGAAGCAAGATATGTGACGATGCATTCATCAGAAAAGGATACGAGACAATATAGATATGTACTATGCTGAGAAAATATAGATCCTAATTATGTCCGTCCTCAAAGATATAAGAAATTAGTTTCTTAATTTTCTATACAATAGTAATCTGGGAATTGTCTGTATATTTTCTTGGTACAATGTTAATATGTCCATCTCACATGGTGTAATTGAGATTTAATGCCAATGCGATGATATTAAGTTGTTTATAAATAGAAATGACTTAAATGATGGGAAACCTGATGTTTTACATGACGATTAACTGATGATCACATTAACGTGGAAAGCATTTACCACTAACCCCACCTTTGGGGGAAGAGTTTGTAGAAACGTAAGTTATGTTTCACCTCCTTTTCTTTTCTTTCTTTTTTCTATTTTTTTTTTTTTAGGTTTACCCCAAGTTGCATTAATATTTTTTCATATCAGTCTATTGCGTGCAAAGCTTTGCATTGTTGGCTGTCATTGTCACTGAGGGTTAAGCTTGGGTGGCAATTTACGTAAACAACAAATAGGAACTCTCGGCAGTCTTGCTAATGCCTTAGTTGGTACGTGTCGAATGGCTTCACAGCAAGCCGCCAGCGCTGCGTGTAGGTAGCTGGGTCAGGTTTAAACTCTAGTCCAACACCCCAAACTCTCGTCAGTCATCATCCTTTGCTTTTGGGTTACCAAATAGCGGGTAGCAGCCAGAGGTTCCGAATCGGATTGTCAACAATTAGACATCTCAGCATGGAAAAATAATTGTGTAGAGTTTGTGTACATAAGTAGCACATTGTTATTTATAATATAATATTATTAATATAAAATAATTATATAATCTATGTAATTATTATAGTATTAATTGATCTAATTTATACAATTATATAAACAAAATTTATATAAATACTTCTGTTGAGCTTAACCGATGAATTTTGATTTTTCAAAAATATTAATTGATTTAATTTATTCAATTAAATAAACAAGGTTGAGCTTGGGCGGTCAATTTTAATTTTTCAAGAGCTCCAAAGTCCAAACTGCAGAGAAAAATAGCAAAAGTCCAAAAAAACAAAAAACAAAAGAAAAAAGAAGCAACTTTACACATGAGTGGGTTTGATTGGGCATAGCGAAGGGGTCTGGGGGTTTCGTTGTGGCTTCCAACCTCAACTCCGCTCAGCATATTCTTTCCCTACACGTCTCCCTCTGTCTCCAGTCATAACCCACCAGACTTAAAATTATAAGGAAAAATATTATTATACACCTCTTTTAGAGATGTATATTTTCTTGGTACAATGTTAATAAATTTTCCATCTCACATGGTGTAATTGAGATTTAAGGCCAATGCGATGATATTAAGTTGTTTATAAATAGAAATGACTTAAATGATGGGAAACCTGATGTTTTACATGACAATTAACTGATGATCACATTAACATGGAAAGCATTTACCACTGACTCCACCTTTGGGGGAAGGGTTTGTAGAAGCATTTACCTAAGTTTTGTCCTATGTAGAAACGTAAGTTATGTTTCACCTCCTTTCCTTTTCTTTCTTTTTTCTATTTTTTTTTTTTAGGTTTACCCCAAGTTGCATTAATATTTTTTCATGTCAGTCTATTGCGTGCAAAGCTTTACATTGTTGGCTGTCATTATCACTAAGGGTTAAGCTTGGGTGGCAATTTACGTAAACAACAAATACGAACTCTCGGCACTCTTGCTAATGCCTTAGTTGGTATGTGTCGAATGGCTTCACTGCAAGCCGCCAGCGCTGCATGTAGGTAGCTGGGTCAGGTTTGAACTCTAGTCCAACACCCCAAACTCTCGTCAGTCATCATCCTTTGCTTTTGGGTACCAAATAGCGGTTACAAGCCAGAGGTCCGAATCGGGTTGTCAACAATTAGACATCTCAGCATGGAAAAATAATTGTGTAGAGTTTGTGTACATAAATAGCACATTGTTATTTATAATAAATAATAAATATTATTAATATAAAATAATTATATAATCTATGTAATTGTTATAATATTAATTGATCTAATTTATACAATTATATAAACAAAATTTATACAAATACTTCTGTTGAGCTTACCCGATCAATTTTGATTTTTCAAAAATATTAATTGATTTAATAATTTATACAATTTAATAAACAAGATCTACATAAACATTTTTGTTGAGCATGGTCGGTCAATTTTGATTTTTCAAGAGCTCCAAAGTCCAAACTGCAGAGAAAATAGCAAAAGTCCAAAAAAACAAAAAACAAAAGACAAAAGAAGCAACTTTACAAATGAGTGGGTTTGATTGGGCACAGCGAAGGGGTTTGGGGGTTTCGTTGTGGCTTCCAATCTCAACTAAGAGCTCAGCATATTCTCTTTCCCTACACGTCTCCGTCTGTCTCCAGTCATAACCCACCAGACTTGAAATTAAAAGCATCTTATCAAAGATCCTCTACTCTTGACCTTTTTCCTTCTCTAACTGTGCCTATATCTCTTTCTTTATAACAAGACAGATAGATCCTCGAAACTGGAGATCCCATGAATCGCTCCTACACATAGACATTTTCTCAATTCTCATTGCTTTTTCACTGTTCAGGATTTTGGCGCCAAAACCATGAAACTCCACAAATCCAACGGCCAGATTTACGCGGCAACCAAATCTTCGGGATCCTTAGCCGGCGATGTTTCTCCGGCGCAGAGCGAGGACGATTTTGAGGAGATATTCGTGCCGCCGCTGAACTTCGCGATGGTCGACAATGGCATTTTTAGGTCTGGTTTCCCTGATTCTGCCAACTTCGGGTTCTTGAAATCCCTTCGTCTCTATTCCGTTATGTGAGTGAATTCTTGAAATCCCTTTCTATATGATATGTCTTATCAGTAAATTCGGTTTCTGAATTTGAGGGTATTGTTGAGGTTGGGATATATGTTTTATTTTGGTGTAGATGTTTGTGCCCTGAACCGTATCCAGAAGCTACTTTGGAATTTTTGAAGGCCAACGGAATAAGGCTTTTTCAATTCGGGATCGACGGCTGTAAGGTTCTGGTCTTGATCACCCTTTGCACTCTGAAATGTTCTTTCTTTTTCTTTTTTTAAATTATGCTTTCTTGTTGGCTGGCAATTAACTACAGTTAGTTTATTCCAATATCTTGCATACTTGCATGACGCTTTTGAATATTATCTAGCATCTTTTCATTTCTATTTATTGTAATCTTCCAATCCAACTTTGTCAGATTTTGGTGTAATCTTCTAATCTTAGTCTGTGTTACTATTTTGGTCTGTTTCTGCAGTGCTGGATACAATTCAATTAGTGATTTGAAGATTAAGTTTGAATATCTGGAATAAGATGTAGATATGTCAAAATTGCTTTTCTTTACTAAGATTGCACAAGGTGATGCAATAATTTTCTTGAAGACTTCCACTTTAGAATCATAAAATGTTCCTTGAAGACTCTCTTTAAAATAAATAAAAATAAAAAAACATTTAGGATAACTAAAACCGGTTGCGATCCAAGCATGATCATGCCCACTGCAATAGACGGGGGACTAGACATGTGATGCATCAGGGAAATAAACTAATTATTATGATAGGCACCATCATTTATTTAGAGTAAGGCATTGCTTTCTTGTACAATTCAGTCTGATGTGGCTGATGCCTTAGCTGTTGACTTCCATATACCCAGGTTACATCTACAATTAGTGTAGGCTATGGAGCCAAGTATTTTCAGTTGTTTCAAGGCTTGTATACTCCAAAATTAAGTGTGACACTATATTGATATGGGCCAAGAAGCGATATATACCTTCACTTATAGGTCTCATACTCTCATTATGGTCCTTTTATGCCTTATGTTGGTTATTTAATTGAAACAGTTGTTTGTGAAGACTGGACCAACGCCTTTTTTTGCTTTTAGGTATGAATATTGTTTGAAATGGTTGTGAATTTCAATGCTCCTAGAAAGTATTGGATTTCTGTTACAGGTTTGGGCTGGTATCTTTTCAGTTTCAAGCCCAATTCCATTTTTAAAGTGAACTCATTGATTTGAAAACCTCAAACAAGACTAATTAATAATAACCTTAAATTGAACTAAATAGAATATCGCTAGCTGGTACAGTGCGCTTTGGGCCTTGGGATTCATAGGGGAAGTTAGATTTTATTGAAAAATCCTTTGGAAAAATTACCTGGTTTTAGTGTAACAATTTATGCAAACTATACCTAATAATTTCATGTTCTAACTTCGGCTCAATTTCTTTATTCTTATTAACATTGATAAACTATCTAGTGGATAAGCATATTTGAACGCATGCCAAATTTCCCCCTCCGAGGCCCCTCCCAGAAAACATTTTAATATTTGTGTTTACTCTTAGATTTTCAATTAGTTGTAGTGTTACCATATCGCCCTGAAAAGAAACCATTTCTATATTACAAGTTACTGCTAAAATTTTAATTATTGTCATGGTTTTAGCTTGTAATTGTGTGTGTGTGTGTGTTTTTTTTTTTCAAATCTTTCAGTTTACCTGACTTCTAGTTCTATCTGTTCCCTTTATTTTCTTCTTCAAGCCAATCTTGGAAAATTGCAGCTTCTGTCCCTTCATCCTAGCAAACATCTCATATTTCTATTGAACTCATGAACTACAGCCAATCCTGAGTCCTTTGTTCCAAAACAGTTCTAGAATCAATTCTTTGCTCCATTCTCTGTCATAAAATATTTCAGAATAAGCCTGTTTATTATTCATTGCCCTTGGCAAAGTCTTACTTCATTTAAGATGTTTATCATAAACTAGCAAACCTCTTCACCTCCGCCTACTAACAATAACATCCATATTAGCTGTATAATCAACCTCATAATAAAACCAAATGCAGGAGCTTTAAAGGAGAATCCTGGGCTTTCTGGACCGATGAGCTTTAAGTTGCTCCTGTTTTTATGAATTTGATCTTTATGTGTAGAGCTTGTTTCAAAAAAGGTCAAATTATAATTTTGGTCCCTATAATTTTCACGTATTTTTAATTTAGTCCTTATATTTTTTTTCTTTTCAAATCAGTCATCACACTTACAAACATTTTTAAAATAGTTCATACCGTCAACTTCTGTTATAACACCATCAATTTAGTTTCTACTGGATATTTTACAGAAAAAAAGAAAAGAGAATCTAAAGGAGCACCTATTGAACATAGGAGTACTTGCTTAGAAGTAAGGAACACTTACTAGAATGAAGGAACACCTAGCATGCGTTTTTAAAATAAAAAAGCATCTAAAAGAGCACTTTTTGGACAAAGAAATACTTACTAAGTTAGCTAATTGATGGTGCTATAACGGCGTTATAAAGTTGACGGCGGGGACTATTTTGAAAACGTTTGCAAGTGTGAAAACTAATTTGACAAATTGAAAACACGTGAAAAGTATAGGAACCAAAATTATAATTTAACCTTCAAATAATATGGCAAAAGTTTGGGGATTGAGGAATGATCTTTAAAAGCAGTCTACCTTACCTTGGCTTACACAGTAGCAAAGTTTAAACTGATTCCACTATATGTTACATGCTATTCACAGCAGGTGAATAGTGGCACTTTTGTAAGTGCTACTCCAAGGTAGTCTTCACTCTTGCAGCTTACCTTGTCCAATGCAGACTCTCATTTTCTTAAGAGATCAAATTCTTTAGCAGGAGTTTTGAAGCTCCCTCCTATGCTGGATTTGCTCCTAATTTTTTGCAATCTTCAGTGAATTTTTCCTACAGGCTGTAGGCTTTATGCCCTGTGGACTTGTTGGGTTATCTCCCATAACATTGAATGATAACAACCCCCCTCCTACCCACTCCCCCAAAATTTGCCTTCTTCTGCCTGGGTGCCGGGCAAGGGTGGAAAAGCAAAAGACCCATAATACGATGTTTTAACTGATATCTAAAAACATTATGATCTGCACATTGATTACACATACTGTGGACAGGAACCCTTTGTCAACATCCCAGATGATACAATTCGTGAAGCTTTGAAAGTAGTCCTTGGTATTACGAACTCTTGAACTTTACTATTGTAATTGGACAGCTTGTTTCAGTGATATATTTACCTAATTGATACGTGTTTTTCTTGCTCCAGATGTTAGGAACCACCCCCTGCTGATTCATTGTAAACGAGGGAAGGTATTCACTATTTCTTTGTTTTTTTTTTTAATATTTTGAATTATTAATCTCGAGTAATTCTGTTTTTACAATGAACAGCACCGCACTGGTTGTCTTGTGGGATGCATAAGAAGATTGCAGAGATGGTGTCTATCATCTGTTTTCGACGAGTACCAAAGGTTTGCAGGTGCCAAGGCCAGAGTGTCAGACCAGAGGTTCATCGAATTGTTTGATATTTCATGTTTGAAGCACCACCCACTGTCATTTTAATTCTCAAGGAAATAGAAATTGAAATAATGGGGTATTTTAGAAAGCTGCTGCTTCCTCCCATGGAATATTTCCGTGATGAAGAGAAGTATAATGACTCGTCATTTTTTATTTTTATTTTTTTCATTGAAAATTAGAGCAGGATGAGTAGGATTTTTAATATGAGATGTCATGCTTCCTTTCGTTTTTTTTTCCTTTCCTTTCCTGTTTCAATGTTGGATGCCCAATTTAGCAATTTATACCTAGGTGGATTGGATGCTAGTGACTCATTCCTATTTCAATGCGAAAGGAAGTGATAAGAAATCTATAGATGCTGCTTCTGCGGTTATTTCACTAGTCAGTTTCTTACTATGCCTCCATTGGTTTGTTTTGAGAGTGATCGAGTAAGAAATGAATTGTCAAATGACTGTAACGAAGTAACATGTCAGTCATTTCAGTTATTATCAACAATCCCCACCACTTGTCATTTAGCAATCCCCAAATAGAACATGTTAGATTTTCTTAATTTTCCATAAATTCTCACATTCTTTTCTTTAATTACATCTTATGTTGAGTATCGATAAATAACCACATTTAGTAGCTCCAGCACTCTGGTATTATACCAAATAACCGTATCAGTAGTATAAAATAAACCAAGAAATCATGCAAATACGAACATGCATCGGTCAATACTAGTCAAATTGCATGTTTCCATACCAATAATAACAACAGTTATCTCTGGGATCAAAAAATGAGGAGGAAAGGAAGATGGGAGGAATGGGCATTACGAAGCATTCCCCTATTTTCACAATACATCGCGTCCTAAAAAGCAATTACCAGCATCTTAATCAAATCATGGCTGTCAACCATGGACAGAACAATTGGGCTCTTGGATTGATAATAAAGGATGGAATGAAATAATATATAATTTGATTTTTGAATTTTAAAAGTAAAGATGAAAAGAAATAATATTAGATAAAACTCATTTTATTTTATTTCATATTATACTTTTTTTTTTCTCCCCAAATATAGATTAGATGAAATAAAATTTTTATTTTATTAATCTTTATTACTTCATGCCATTACCTTTCCGCAATGGAATGGAAACCTTTAATCAGCATCTCACTCCATTCTATATCACTACATTTCATTCCTTTGCATGCACTAAATATTCAATCAAAGCCTTGAAGATTCTGAGAACATGAAGAAGTGGGATTTAACGAGTGCATCAGTGAACGAATAGAGTCCGCATGGTTATGAATCTCCATTCGGTTCAAAGTGAAGATATTTCACTTCCGTTATTCGTTTAATCAAAATTCGTTCAATTTGTTCAACCCACATACTACAATCGCATTCTGATTTCACATGTTGAACTAGTTTGACATTCAGTATGAAATCGATAGACGTATTTAGTTGTACACAAAACATTTTTCAAAATTTTTTTGACATTTTACACATAATCTGCACTTCCTATTTTCTAAGCATTCACCAAAACCACTATACTTATGAAAACATCCTTGATGATCAAATTCAGGAGAGAAAAATCAATCCAAATTAAAAAGAAAACGAAGCCATGGGGGAAAAATGTAGACGAGGAACAATCGATTCGCCAATCAAAGAAATGACGACCGAAACGATGACTCGCCCATTTTGTTATGCCTCAATGTTCATAGATGGCAGAGACACTATAAACAGCCTCTTCATTCTCTTGTCAACACAACTGAGGCCTTTCTTTAGTATAAACTATGCTACGGCTTTCCTTTCTTATGAAATGAAAAGCAAAATAAAAGACAACAAAAATAAAAAAAACCAACACACACCATGGAAAATCTTAGCATAAAACAACCATAATCGCAACCCCACGATCCTTTATCCGCCGTCGAACATATCATGAACACGGAGAGAGAGCGTGTATCTTGTACCAATTTATAGAGTGGTGCATTGCCAACCCTAACCTGCCACTGGACCAAAATGCCCGACCTCCTTTGTTTATTTACCAAAATAGCCTTTAATCCCTAAAATGATAAAATCGATCTTATAACATTTGTATCCATGCCTGATGTGGAAAGTCAAGCCCAGGTGGGGATGATTCTTTAGATCGGACGGTTGAGGATGACCAAGGCACAAGGGACCCACATCTAATAAGAAACTGATCCAACTATCTAGGGTTTCCGACCCGGCGAGTTAGTTCACACTACTGAACTAGGCTAACTCCATTTCTTTGATCCCTCACTCGTGCTAACTTCTTCTAGATTTCTCTACTGGCACTGTCCAATCGCTGCCAGAAAGATTCAAATTTTTTTGCAGAAAATCTTGAGCATTCATTTTCTCACTGGTAAGTGCAATTCCCTCTCACCCATCTCTCTGTTTGGTCTCGGCTTCATTGGAAAGATAATTTTAGTGCAGAAAGATTGTGACTTTGCTGGTTTTGTTGTATTGATTTTGATTTAGATAAGTATTTGTGTGTTGTAAGAGAGAAAACAATTATCATATGGGGAAGTCAGGGGGTAGAAGAAAGAAGGGTGGTTCAAACCAAGCTTCCATTGATAATTCAACCCCAAGTGCTAATAGTAATGGTGGGGTGGAATTGGATTCCTCAATCTTTTTGAAGAGAGCCCATGAGCTCAAAGAGGAAGGGAATAGGAGATTTCAGAATAAGGACTATGCGGGTGCTCTTGAACAGTATGAGAATGCTCTTAGACTAACCCCCAAAACCCACCCTGACAAAGCGGTTTTTCACAGCAACAGAGCCGCATGTTTGATGCAAATGAAGCCCATAGATTATGAAACTGTGATTGCTGAGTGCACCATGGCGCTTCAGGTCCAGCCCCAATTTGTCCGGGCTCTTCTTCGGAGGGCTCGAGCATTCGAGGCTGTAGGCAAGTATGAATTTGCTGTTCAAGATGTACAGGCCTTATTGGGAGCTGACCCTAATCACCGGGATGCTTTGGAGATTTCCCAGAGATTGAGGACCGCGTTGGGACCTCGCCAGGAAGCCCAGCAGGACCTCCAGAGTCGCCCCTCCCCTGCTGCCCTCGGCGCTTCAGCCATCCGTGGTGCCCCTATTGCTGGTTTAGGGCCATGTTTGCCAGCCCGGCCGGTTCCAAAGAAGGTGGTAAATTTGGCAGTTGGATCAGTTGTCTCACCTAATAACAAGCTAGACAAGTCCCAACCAGTTTTGCCTACTGAAAATGGTCCTGAGACCAAGTCCCAGTTGCCAAAACTTGTGTTGAAGCCTTCAAATGGTTTTGCAAAGCCACCTAACCCAAAAAAAGAGAACCAGAAGGATCAGTCATCTCATTTGTCAACTATTCCTGGACAGCGTTTGGAGGTCCCAATTCGGTGGAGACCATTGAAGCTTGTTTATGATCATGACATTAGGCTTGCCCAGATGCCAGTGAATTGCAGTTTTAGAGTACTTAGAGATATAGTAAGCAAAAGGTTTCCTTCGTCGGATTCAGTTCTGATCAAGTATAAGGATAATGATGGTGATTTGGTGACTATAACCTCTCATGATGAACTCAGATTGGCAGAGTCTAGTGTTGATAGCCATCTCCTAAAAGAACCTGAAGCAGATAAAAGTGATTCAGTTGGGATGCTGAGACTACATATTGTTGAAGTGAGCCCTGAACAGGAGCCACCTTTGTTGGAAGAAGAGGAAGAAAAATCTGTTGAGAGTGAGGGGATCAAGGGAGATGAGAGTGGATCTCATTCTTCCCTCAGTGAATCTGTCTCCGAAGTTCCTGATACCGAGGTTGATAAGATAGAGAAGGATGCTTCAAAGGAAAAACCAGGAGCCACGGGGGATACTGAATGCAAAGAAGTGGAGATGGATGATTGGTTGTTTGAGTTTGCTCAGCTCTTCCGCTCACATGTTGGTATCGATCCAGATGCTCATATGGACTTGCATGAGCTTGGGATGGAGCTTTGTTCAGAGGCACTTGAGGAAACGGTAACTAGTGAGGAGGCTCAGGATCTCTTTGACAAGGCTGCTTCAAAGTTCCAGGAGGTGGCTGCTTTGGCATTCTTCAACTGGGGGAACGTTCACATGTGTGCAGCTAGGAAGCGGATCCCCCTAGATGGGTCAGCTGGGAAGGAGGTAGTGGCAGAACAGCTCCGAGTGGCTTATGACTGGGTCAGAGAAAAATATTCTTTGGCAAGAGTGAAGTATGAGGAAGCACTCTTGATCAAACCAGACTTCTATGAGGGACTCCTGGCTCTGGGGCAGCAAGAATTTGAAATGGCTAAACTTCATTGGTCTTTTGCACTTGCTAAGAAGATAGATCTATCAGGCTGGGATTCTACAGAGACACTTCAACTTTTTGACAGTGCAGAGGAGAAGATGAAAGTTGCAACAGATATATGGGAGCTGGAGGAACGGAGAGCAAATGAGCTAAAGGACCCAAATGCAACCAAGAAAGAAAAACTATTGACAAGAAGAAAGAAACAGGGAGGTGCTACTGAAGGTGAGTCCTCCAATGTTGGTGGTCAGGGTGATATATCTGCAGAAGAAGCTGCTGAGCAAGCAGCTGTCATGAGATCACAGATTCACCTCTTCTGGGGTAATATGCTTTTCGAAAGATCCCAAGTTGAATGCAAATTAGGAATGAGTGGTTGGCAGAAAAACCTGGAAGCTGCAACTGAGCGCTTTAAGCTTGCAGGAGCTTCTGAGGCTGATATTTTGATGGTTGTAAAGAATCATTGTTCAAATGGAGATGCAAGAGAAGGTGATGATAAAAAGATCGAGAACCCACAACCCAATAAGACTAGTGAACTAGAGATCAATCAGGCTAATCAAGTATGAGATAAATGATGTGGATTTGAAATCTCTTCCACCTCTATTCAGTGGTGTCTTCATTGAAGGCTTTGGACAAATAATATCCTTTTTCATTCTGTGCTCAAGAGGGATATCTGAATTCTTTGAAAATAGAAATTGAAAATATAGGGTGCCTTAACTAGATGATTCTGCCTTATTTTTTTTTTACTTTTTCTTTTCTCTCCAGTTCTCAGTGATCTGATGAAGGGAGATTAATTTTGAATAGACTTAATTATTTTTTTAGTGTCTATAAATATAATTATCTTTTTATTTTAGTCCTTTAGAGTTTTTGAACTCATTTTAGTTTCTTTAAATTTTGAGAGAGATGAAGTTAGTGTTTTACTTCTTTTGAATGACTAATTTTATTTATCTCGAAATTTAAAGAGAATAAAATAAGTTCAAAAATTTTAGAGAGATTAAAACAAAAAAAATGACTATATTTTGAGAGCTTTAAAAAATAATTAAGCCTTTTGAACATTATTTACACAATTATGAGTTTCCAGTAATCAATTTTATTTGCTAAAGATCATTCATTCTTGCCCCCCTGCTTTGTTCCTAGTGCGGTTGCGATTTGTTGAGGACTGCTTACTTTTTCTAGTCCGGACAACATTTGTTTTGTTAGGCCTTACTAATATGCTGCACGTGTTGACGAAAACATGAAGTTTTATAGGGTTATGCCTTGAATTATTTCTTTCATAGACATGGTTAATGTTTGAAGGGTCAGTTGTATCCTGGGAATCTTTTGGCGGAAGTTTTAAGACAAGACGCCTAGAGACTACTTGTTAGTGCCCCAAAAAGTAAAAGCAAAAGCAGAAAAGCAATTACAGAGAAAAGGAAACAAAAATAGATACCATGTCTTTAAATCCTAGTCTAATTGAGGGACACAGGCCAATGGTCTTCTGACGCTTTATTTCTATCATTGGTGGAGATCCATAACATAGATGAACAGATTGGTTTAGATAGACAGACAAGTGAATGGGACAAGTTTCTTGTGAAATCCGGCTACTCTTCAACTGGGAGCTGTCCAGCAGCTCCCACTAGCAAGATCTATACTTTTTAATTTTATCTAATGATCAGTATTTTTTTTATTTTTTAATATTAAAATTATTTTTTAATATTAAATTAATATTGACTATTGGATAAAAATAAAAAGTCTAAATCTTATTGGAGGGAGCTGTTGGATAGCTCTTTGCTGGAGAGAAGTCATATTCGTTTTTGTGTTTGTGATTGATGATTGTACGATTAGAGATATAAACGAGGCGAATCGTGAGCTTGAAATTTAAGTTTAGTTTGTGAAAAAATATATATGTAAATTTGAATTAATTATTTAAATAAATTAAATTTAAAATTTGAACTTAATTTGTTTTAAAATATAAAAATTGAGTTTAGTTTATTTATAATTTGATTATTTTTTTCTTTATCAATTTTTTTTGGAATATTTAAGTTTATTAGTTTAATATTTAGTAAACATTTTTATATTAAAAAAATAGAGTAAAAAAATTATTCATAACTCATTATATAAAAAATTTGTACACTTTCTATTGAAACTTTTTGATCGATTATTTAAAAAGTTAAGTTTAAATAATTTACGAATAATTCAATTCGTTTAATGGGCCGTGACATGGGTTTGGTATGAATCTCTTCCACGTTTCGGCTTATAGCCATTTGATTGCGTGCCACTATGGTATTTCCTACTATGGAAAACACGGAGGCTGCCACTGGTCTTTGCTTTCTCAAATGCGTTCTTTTATTTACAAAAACAAAATCGTCCCTTATTTTTTCATAATTTTCTTCTTAATAAAGTAATTTTATTAAAATTATTTTAAATGTGTCGAATTTTGTATAATCTCTTCACATATTTATTTATTCGGTTTAAAAGGACAAAAAGAAAAGATGTGCCTTTCAAATATCGTTTTTCTTCTTTTCTTTTCAAAACTTACAATGCATTGGCCGCCCCTTTCTTGTCCTCTTTTTACTATTTTAGATCCATCCATGATCCTTCTGAACAAAAGGGTAAGCGCAAAGGAAGTATTTTTTTTTAATCCACTAAAATAACATAAAACTTCAAAATAAATCTTTTTTCTACGTGATATTTTAATCATTTAATTTTGATATAATGTGAATATAAATTTTTTATACTATTATTTAATTATAGATTGTTATGTTATTAAAAATAATTGAATTTTATAATAATTATTTCAAAAATTATATATATAATAATGTATAATTATTTGATAATCAAAATATTTTATAATGTATCAAAATTAAATTCATATTTTAATTTGCTTAGTCACTTTCATTAAACTTACCCATACCCACTGTTAGTTTACTTTCTAAGAGTGCCTTTTGACCACAAAAGTTGGCACCCTTTGCAAGTGCTCATAACGGGAATGCATATGTTGTCTTGTTTCCTGCGAAACCGCAACTTCTCTCGGTGCTGCTTGCGATGAGAAGAATGCATACATATTAGTAAGTGAGCCTAATGGAACCGTTTGGATATTCAGGAAGAATACCGAGAATAATCCTAGCCCAGAACAAGGATTCCAATGTCAGAATAGATTTTGTTGTAAGGAACAGAGGTGTTTGTGTGCAGAGAATAATCAGAGAAGAGATAGAATTTTACTGAAATGATGAGGTTCTGATTTTATTGGCCACCTGACTCTAATAATACTCAAGTTGGTTACAATTGCTTAACAGCAAAAGGCATAATTCTAACAAACTTTAGGACACCTCAGCTTGGGCATGACCGAATCATGTGCTCACAATTCACTAGTTATCATCTCTTACATAAAACTAGAAATGAAATAAAAAACATATACTATGTATTATTAAGGGTCACAAATATGCTGTGACAATACCCGCCCCTATAAGCACACCCTTGACCTCAAGGGTGGAAGTGAGGAAACTTGTGAAGGAGGTCATAGTAAATCTCCAATGTAGCTTGATCACGAGGCGAATTCTTCCACTTAACCAACACTTTTGTAGCAGTTATGCAGCCCCTCTTCACCATCTTTCGGGCTAATATCTCCTCTGGCTCCCCTTTTGCAATAATGACATCATGATCAGCAAGCAAAGGATGAATGGGGCTGTTAGCAGGATCCTTGCAAAGTTTTAGTTGTGAAACATGAAAAACATTATGAATTTCAACTGCAACAGGTAACTCTAACTGGTAAGCTATCTGCCCAATACGATCCAGAACCTTAAATGGACCATAATACTTTGGTAACAGCTTGTGGAAGGTAGTATGACGTATGGAATGCTACCTGTAAGGCTGCAGCTTCAAGTAAATAAAATCACCAATAGAAAAGACTCTGTCACTGCGATGTTCGGTGGCTTGCTGGGACATGCGATTTTGGGCACGCAACAAGTGAAATTGTAAGAGTTTAAGAGCAGCCTCTCTATCCATTAAAGATCTGTCAACTGCTGCATTAGTGGATTCCCCAGGTAAATAAGGGAGGTGTATAGGAGGAGCTTGACCATAAACTACTTCATACGGAGTAGTTTGAATTGCAGTGTAAAAATTTGTATTGTACCACCATTCAGCTAGAGAAAGCCAATGAGACCAAGAGGATGGCTTCTCAGAACACATGCAACAAAGGTAAGTCTCAAGACATATATTGACAACCTCAGTTTGGGCATCGGATTGAGGATGGTAAGCTGTAGACTTGTTCAATGCCACCCCTTGGAGTTGAAAGAGATCACTCCAAACCTTACTAAGAAAAATGGGGTCTCTATCACTTGTAATGGAAGTAGGCAAGCCATGTAATTTAAAGATGTTATCTAGGAAAACTTGAGCAACCTCAAGTACTGTGTAAGGGTATGAAAGTGGCAGAAAATGGACATACTTGCTCAATCGGTCTACAACCACTAGGATGACTTGCTTCCCAGTAGATGAAGGAAGGCCCTCAATAAAGTCCATGCTAATAGCATCCCAAATCCTATTAGGGATTGGAAGAGGCTGTAATAGACCTGGAGGAGCAGCCAAGTCTGGTTTACATTTTTGGAAAATATCACATTTTCTAACATATTGCTGAATGTCCTTGAGTGTGCCTTTCCAAAAGAATAAAGATTTAACTCTTGCTGCTGTTACATCTCTTCCAGAATGGCCTCCTAATGGGGAATCATGCAACCACTTGAGAATGACATCTTTTAGTGCTAAGTCCTCACCAATAACCAACTTGCCCTTTCTTCTCAACTCCTCTCGATGCCATGTGAATTTAGGATGAGAAGTAGGATTCTGTTTTAAGTCGAAAATAAGTCGCTGCAGCTTAGAGTCCGAAAGCTAAACAGCTTTAATTTGGTCCAACAATCCTTGTTGAGCATTGTCTAACATCAAAGGTAATAATTCGGCCCCAGAATTTCTTGAAAAAGCATCAGCTGCTATATTAGTCACTCCTTCCTTGTATTGAATAACGAAATTGAAGCCTATGAGTTTAGACATCCATACTTGCTGAAAGGGAGTGTTGAGCCTTTGTTCCAGCAAATACTTTATGCTTTTCTGATCAGTCTTAATCACAAAAGGACCATGTGACAGATAAGTTCCCTATTTCTGGATGGCATACACAATGGCAAGGAGCTCCCTCTCATAAATGGACATGGCCTGTTGTTTAGGACCAAGAGATTTACTAATATAGGCAATAGGGTGATTATCTTGCATCAAGACAGCACCAATACCTTTGCCCGAAGCATCAGTTTCAACCACAAATGGTTTGGAGAAATTTGGAAGCGCCAAAATAGGTTCTGTAACTAAGGTCTGTTTTAGAGTTTGGAAAGCCTCAAAAGACGCCTCAGACTAAGTAAATCCCTCCTTCTTAAGCATGTCAGTTAAAGGCTTGACAATTTTGCCAAAATTAGAGACAAATCTTCGATAATAGCCAGCTAAACCCAGAAAAGCTCTCAACTGTTTGAGGTTTTAAGGTTGTGGCCAATCTACCACTGCTGAAATCTTGGAGGGATCGGTGGAGACTCCCTCTTTAGTGATAAAGTGGCCAAGGTATTCCACTCTTACAGCGGCAAAGCTGCATTTTTCCCTATTGACAAAGAGCTTATGGTCCCGAATAGTTTGAAATACCAATTGTAGATGAGAAACATGATCTTTGACAATGGGGCTGTAAATCAAGATGTCATCAAAGAAGATTATGACAAACCTTCGCAAATAAGGATGAAAGATGTGGTTCATAAGAGCCTGAAAGGTGGCAGGTGCATTGGTGAGCTCAAATGGCATCATAAGGTACTCAAAGTGGCCTGCATGAGTTTTAAAAGCAGTTTTGTATTCTTCCCCTGCTTTCATTCTGACTTGATGATAATCGGACTTCAAATCAAGCTTAGAAAAGATAGTAGCACCATATAACTCATCCATTAAGTCTTCTATGAGTGGAATTGGGAACCTATCTTTAATGGTAAATTGGTTGAGCCTTCTATAATCAACACACAGCCTCCAAGAACCACATTTTTTTCTTACTAACACAGCTGGAGAAGCAAAAGGGCTATTGCTATGCTGAATGATTCCCTGCCGTAGCATATCCTCTACAAGGTTGTCTACAATGTCTTTTTGAATGATGGAGTATCTGTAAGGCCTCAAGTTAAAGGGGTTGGTACCCTCCTTCAAAGCAATACAATGGTCAAAACCCAATCTGGAAGGAGGTAATTCAGCTGGTTCCCCAAAAATATCTGCATAGTCATCAATCAAGAGCTCAATATCAATAGGCAGCTGCTGTGCTATGGCTGACATAGCCTGCATTTGGCAGGAAGGCACCTCCACATGATTGTCAAATTGATCCATGTACAAAAAATACATTTGAGCGCCCTGCTGTACTGCCTGAGAGAATGATTTGTTATTAATTAATTTGATACCTGAGGTCTTAGCACCTCTAAACACAAACTTCTTACCCTTGGTGGTAAACTCCATTTGTAGTTTAGAGAAATCCCACAAAATTGGACCCAAAGGGATGAGCCATTGGATGCCTAAAATCAAATCATAGCACCCCAAGGGAAGAACAATGACATCAGCTGTGAAAACTGTTTGCTGCAGCTGCCAACTAAACCCTTTACACAGGAAATGAGCCTCTAATTTATTGCCACCCCCAGTTGTGACTGTCAATGGGGAAAATTTCTCCAATTTGCAACCCAATTTCTTGGCCACCTCCAAATCCAAGAAATTGTGGGTGCTGCCACTGTCAAGTAGAATATGCAACAATGTTTTGTTGTGCAGGCCAGTCACTTTCATAGTTTGAAAACTAGAATTTCCTGTCATAGCATTCAAAGAAAGTTGAGGAGTCTCAACTGTAATACTGTCCACACCCTCCACTGCCGACTCAGTTTCGGCCTGTCCAACTTCCTCATTAAGATCTTCCTCATCCAACTCCATCACTAATGCTTAAGATCTCTTATGTTTCAACTGATGGCCAGGTGTAAAAGGCTCATCACAAAACATGCAAAGTCCCTTGGCCCTTCTCTCAGTCATCTCGGCAGCATTAAAGGTTCTAAGAATTCTGTTTAGCAAGGGTCTGCGGTTCTGATTTTGTGAAAGTGGGTTAATGGAAAAAGGAGGTTTAGGAGGTGGGTTAATGAATTTAGTGGGAGGGACCTGGCTGCGGCCACCATGCTTATTGACAGAAGCTTTGGAAGCTTCATGCAATTTCGCAAGGTTAGCTGCATGAGTAATGGAAGTGGGGTTGAACATCCTAACATGCATTTGGGTTTCATGTTCCAATCCAGCCAAGAAAATGCTCAAAGAGTGTTCAGGAAGTAAGGCTACCTGAGTTAAGGCGAGCTCGAAATCATCCACATATTCCTAGATCTTGCCTGTATGCTTCACTTGAATTAGAGTAGCGAGTGGGTCATCATAAACTTTGCCAAATCGTTGAGCTACATCAGTAGTGTATTGCGACCAGGAAGGATAGATGTCGAATTTGCTACGCATATAGTTGAGATGCCACTGCAGGGCAATCCCATCGAGGTGGATCGAGGCTAAACGAACCTTAGAATCTTTAGTTGTGCCATCCAGAGAAAAGAATTGGGTGCACTTATACAACCATGCTTTCATATTTTTACCATCAAACCGAGGGAATTCCACCTTAGAGATCCGAGTAGAGTAGGAGCTGTTGGTTTCAGTCCGATTATCACAACGGGGACCGCCATTACTGCTAGTGGAAAAATAGTCGTTATTGTTCTGGGTGGATTGAGCTTGTAATAAGCTCCTGATTTCTTCCATTCCTGCATCCAGATGATCTAAACAGGCCATACTCGCACTAATGTGCTCCAATCGAGCATTAAACTCATCTTGTTTCTTCTCAAGCTCAACCATCGTAACCTAACTACGAGTCGCAGCAGCCATTGCCGATGAACCTGCCTGGGTCGTTGATACCAATTGGAACCATTTGGATATTCAGGGAGAATACTGAGAATAATCCTAGCTCAGAACAGGGATTCCAATGTTAGAATAGATTCCGTTATAAGGAGCAGAGGTGTTTGTGTACAGAGAATAATCAGAGAAGAGATAGAATTTTACTGAAATGATGAGGTTCTGATTTCATTGGCCACCTAGCTCTAATAATACTCAAGTTGGTTACAATTACCTAACAGCAAAAGGCATATTCTAACAAACTTTATTAGGACACCTCAGCTTGGGCATGACCGAAGCATGTGCTCACAATTCACTAGTCGTGATCTCTTACATAAAACTAGAAATGAAATAAAAAACATATACTATGTATTATTAGGGCCCGTTTGGTGGCCAGGATAAGGGAGGTAGGATAGGATAAACTATCATATCCTACTTTAATCTACAATTTGGTGAACCAATAAGATAGGATATAGTTATCCTGTCAGCTTATCATATCCTACTCACTAGTTAAAATTTTATCCTAGGGGTGAGACTGGGTTAGAAGCAAGTAGGATAGGATATCATTTTTCTTTTCAACTCCAGCCCTCCATTACGAACAGAAATGCCACCCATCCACCATCCCAACCGAGACCACCACGGTCCAACCCCTCACCTCCATAACCAACGTTCAACCTCCACCCAAACAAACCTCTACATCTCAACCACCAAGCCTGGAATCACCGATCGCCACTGCTGTTCCCGCTGCCGCTGTCGCAGATCCGTCCACGTCGCGCACCAACACCGCGAGCCGCCGTCGGGTCGCGCCTCCACGTCGCAGATCCGAGGCCACCATCGTTATCCATGCGCCATTCGTGCCACCTGAGACCGCTCCTTCACCGCGAATCAGCCACCTCTTCACGCAGCAGTCGTAGCAACCCAAGCACCATGCCTCCCTCCAAGTCTTTAGTCACACACAGATAGCCCTATCTCCTTTACCTCTCTGTTTCTTACTTTCATTTTTATTCTATCTATTTTGTGCAGTTTTTTTATATAATTTTTTATAATTTAAATGTACAAAATGTAAAAAAAAAAGTTAATTTTTTTATAAAAAAATATGTAATTCTGATATAAGGGTACATTTGTCATTTGCATATAATTTATATCATATCCTGATAATATCTGGTTTACATCAAACACAAGACAGGATAACATAATGTTATCCTGTTAGTTATCTAGTGGACATCAAATATCAGATAAGATAACAGCTTATCCTGCTCATATCCTATCCTACTCCTATCCTGCTCTCTTATCCTATCCGTTCTTATCCTATCCTAACCACCAAACAAGCCCTTAAGGGTCACAAATATGCTGTGACACCTAAGCCTTGTAGGTTAGGGTGAAAATGAGTCAAGTTAGGTCTTGTCTTAAATGGGTCTGACCTGTTTATTAAATATAAGGTCTGAGTCTGATCTATTTATGAATATACACTATTTTTCAATGTCTAGCCTGACTTTTTAAAAAGTTTGGTATGATTAAAAGTCTGTTTAAATGTTTACTTTGTAGTAAAGTATTTAAATATATCAACAGACCTAATTTTAAATAAGTTAACGATATAGATTAATGGATATAGGCTTTACGAGATAGACTAATGGATATAAGCTTTTATATAGGCTAACAGACCTAAACTTTAAAATAATATTATAATATTTATTAAATTAATTATATTATATAAATATTAAATTTCATAATATATATAATTAAATAGGTCGGCCTACTAGACCTAAAAGATTTTTCTAAAGGCCTGAAGCCTGACCTATTTAACTAAATAAGTTTTTTAAAAATTCTTGACTTAACTTTTTTATTAAATGAGTTAGGCTAGGCCTTAAATAGGTCAGGCATACTGAGATAGTTATTACAGAGGTGAAAATATTTGAATACTACATATTTGAACAAGATAATTATCATTTACTTTCTGACTTCACAAAAATTGAATGCAATAGCATGATATTCAAATATTAATCTTATTGGCAATTGCAAATGATTTGTTACTGCCTTCAAAATATCTGAATATCACAATACAATATTTGAATATTCTACTTCTAGAAGCACACTAAAATAGTAAACTATAAACTTATAATAATAGTTTTAGACTGTTAAGCATCTGAAACTAATAAAACAAAGTAATCACAATCTGCTTACACAACTAAAGAAGTTTCATAAACTTGTGACTTGAAATTGCATCATATAATATTTAAAGTGTTTAGAATTACCAAACCAAACATAAACCAAACTAGTTGAGTATTCGTCGTTGCTTCAGCATCTATGATACATTCTCCATGTCATTTTCTAAGGAGTATCATCTTCCTTCCTAATCAGGATTCTTTTTGACTTCGCTTAAGCATCTCTTGAACCTCAGTTATAACAACAGAACTGGCACAACCTGAAATGCAGCCAAGCACAGTGCTCATTGTGTATAACTATATATTTGAGGTTGGATATTTATCATAACCTTTTTATGTCCTTCAATGGATACCTGTAGTATTTCTTGTTATCTTATGAACTATTGGTTAGGCATCCTTTGCACAATTAGATACACCACAATGAGCACTCACGCCACATCAATTTATATTTGACAAAGATATCTCCATTAATGGATGCCTTTTTCTCTCATATTTTGCAGCTTAGCCATTTGAAATCTTATTCGAAAATACATTTAAAAGGTGTTAAGATATCCATACACTTCTTGAAATGCTTCAGTACACTAGGTGGATTATCAGGATAATGTAGTTATCCACTTCTCCTTGCATTTAAAAGATAAAAGATTTCAACACCAGTTAAATCTCAAATATGCATGTTTCAAATATTCGAATTATACATTCAAATACGTTCATATAAGTAGCCCACATTTTTTCCAGTTAAGTTATGGATTTGATAAACATACCACTATTCAAATAAATGAATTCTATACTCGGATATTTTTAAGTCAAGAGTTACACGATGTCAGAATCTCTTTCAAATTTTCCAATACATGGAATAGAGTAGCAATTAATGTATGAGAAACAAAAAATCAACAGAGTAGAGTACCACTAAATAAGAGACAAAAAATTATGGTAGATTGGTGAAGAACGTGAAATATATTTAAATATTTGACTTATAGATTCAAATATGTTCATATCAGTAGCTCGCACTTTTTTTCAATTAAATTAATTTTTGAATGTTTTCATATTGCATTTGAATATATTTATATTAGTAACTATGGACTTGATACACATTCAACCATTCGAATAAATGAATCTCATATTCGGATATTTTAAATCAATAGTTACACGATGTCAAAATCCTTTACAAACATGAAAAACTGAGTAGATTGGTGAAGAAGGCGTACTGAAGATGTTAAGATATGCATATCCTTCTTGAAATGCTTCAGTATAGTAGGTGGAATATAAAGGTTATGTAGCTCTCCTTGCATTTAAAAGACAACAAATCCAACACCAATTAAATCTTAGATAAAGAAAGATACTATTAGAGTATATGAAACATGTACAAGTTAATCTTTATATATCCTTCTTTGAAATGGTTAGGTGTAGTTGTCAATCTCGAATACCAAGGGCTTATACGCAAGAGGAGTTTGAGTGCAATAGTTAAAGTAGAATAGAGGAGATGAAAAGTAAGAGAATGTTGGGTGCGGTAATCATACAATAGAGGAGATGAAAAGTAAGAGGAGATTGGGTGTAGTATTCAAATAGTAAGAGAAGTATATGCTCTAAATATAATATCCAATGGTCTCACGTGATAGACTAGAGATTTCAATTTTTTCATCAAATACAACAAACTCATATTTCTCATATAGCAAAATCCTCTAATAAACTTTAGACTAAACACCAAAAAGAAAAACTTTGGACTTATGAGTGAGATGTTAAACAGTGATTTTACAAACCTAATTTTTACCAACCCTAAAACCGGTTTTGGAATAATCTTAGTCAGCAACATGCTTACATCACTATTTTATAATATATATAATAAGTAAAAATGGAATAATTAAGCTTCTGAATATAAGTTGAAAAAGTTGAAAAAGCAATAAGCTACTTAATCCACAAAAAATTATCAACTTATGTGACTTGAAGAATCTATTAATTCAAATATATAAAAGGTGTACTCGAATAATTTATGTCAATAACAAAACATTTATGATGATAATTCTAATATTAGAATAAATTTAGTCCTATTTAAATATTACAAAAATTATAATAATCAAATAGAGATAATATTCGAATACCATCAAAGTATTGTAAACTTTCACTCGTTTTGATTTCTGTTTCACCAGTTTTGAGACAATTCTTTAAATTGCTGAGAATAGTGATTTACAAACTATATAAAGTGAGTTTATTAAATTCAAAACAAGACATCAAAAAAGGAAACCATTGGAATGATGAAAAAAAGTATAAAACCCAACTTGCAAAACAAAAACCACATTCCAAAAACCACAAGCCACAATATTTAGAAACCACAAACCAGATTTGGCTCAGGTTCAATCAGAGAGCGAGTATGGATTAAAACATATCACACTCTCAAGCAAAACTCCTCTCTTAATTTAGAAGAACGAAGTGGATACAGTCCTGCCTAACATTCTTCTACAGTGCAGTTAATTCAATTTATCAAGATTTTTTTTCCTTTTGAAATAGAATGAAAACCTGTGTTGTTGATAGACATTAGCCCATCAATTTAACACACAACCTTATTCACACTGTTCTCTCTGCATTCTTTTTTCCCCTTTTTATCTTCATGACTTGCAAGCTATTCTTCTGGGTAATTTTAGCAGCTTTGGCCGGGAAGTTGACAGATTTTAGTGATGAAGTGGTCCTTGTGGTCCCAGTTGAGCATTATGACTAGTTGAAATTGCCCATACAGGTTTTATATAAATCAGAGTAAACAGTGGAACCATAGTCCATTGTTAGTTCTCTCATCAACTACACTGACCTACTTTTTTCCAACTCTTATCCTGATGCTGCTTAACCATCGAGTGTTAGGTTTTCAAATCCAACGATGATGCTTTCCTTTCCGACTTTGGATTCTTAATATTATCAACATTCTGGTTTGGTTGCTATACAAAGTCAAGGGTTTAATAATAATTTATATTATTTTATTCGGTTCCTTTCGGTTCCTCAAAAGGGAACTTGGAATTTACAAGAATTACCAATGAGAAAGAGTCAAAGAACCTCTATATCCTTCAAAACACGGAATATTTTTAAAAAACAAAAAACTGCTATGGCAATTGAACTTGATAAGGCAAAGAAGTTGCAAATACTGATAAATGAGACTCAAATTCATAGAGTGGAATAAGATATGATACTGTCCCTCTACAACTTTAGGGAAAACATGTTAAATTTGGATAAAAATGGTTGGTAAAAATAGGGTGGAATCCAATTTTTTTTCCCTATTGCATGACATGATTATTTCTTTTTATTTTTTTAGTTACCGCATGACATGATTATTTCAAAGCATAATAAGCCTGTAACACCCCCCCCCTCCCAAAAAAAGCATAATAAGCCAAAGAGGAATCATGAGAGAGAGAGAGAGAGAGAGAGAGAGAGAGAGAGAGAGAGAGAGAGTTCCTTATAAAATGGGTAAGATAGGGTTGCTTTCTAAAACAGTGCATCAATACATGATAGTATGACACTAACTTAAACACCACACACATCGCACACAGAAGCTATCAGATCGAGCTAATATTTTATTTTGAACTATATATTAGATTTATGCTACACATGCATAACCGTGCTTCCATACCAATCAAAGAAACCAAACGCTAATCAGTAAGCTTAGAAGCCTTAATTAGCTTAATTATCAACAGAAACATAGAAAACTAATTTAATGCTTCCATGCTGCTCAGGCTTAGACAGTTGCTATGGGACCCAAATTAATGCTGGACTCCATGGCCTTCATAGCTTCAAATCTTGGCTCTTTGGCCTGGAATTTGAGGCCAGCATAGAGCTTCATGTAATCATCAAAAACAAATTTAGGGTAGACTTGGCATGTCTCATCTTCCTTCACCAAGGCTGGTGCTGGAGAGATAACGGCATCATTGCCTGGGTTGTAAAATGAGGCTATGGACATTCTGTTACCATCTGTTTGAGCAATCACACGGTGCAAGACACTCTTGTATTTGCCATTAGTAATGACCTGTCAATGTCATGATCAGAAAAATACCAAGCTGTTAAATTAATTAATGAAGGAAGTTAGTGTTGCAATATTCCTTGACAAGTTTATGCTATTTGCTGTCATCTTTCATTTGAATATGATTTTGGCCCACAAGATGTATGAGATTTTGGTAAGGTGAAAACTGACAAGTGACATTAAGCGAGCAGGGCAAGTACATATTTATATATATATATACCTCAAGTTGGTCCCCAAGGTTGATGACAATGGAGTGGCGCATTGGTGGGACATCAATCCACTGGCCATCCTTCAGGAGCTGAAGTCCACTGACCTTGTCATCTTGGAAGAGTAGAATGATGCCACCAGCATCTGTGTGGGCTCTGAGGCCCTTGATGAACTCTGGCTTGGGACAAGGAGGGTAGTTGCTAACTTTGGTGCCAAAATTTGGGCCATTGGACCCATAGAAGACCTTCTTCAGGTACCCTTTCTCTAGCCCAAGATTCTCACACAGCAAGTCAAGAAGTAGCTCGGCCAGTTTCTCCAATTCTAGTGCAAATTCCTTCATTGCCTTCCTGAAATACCCAGAAAATAACACATCTATGAGAGACAAAATAAACACATGCACAAAGATGGGCTCAAACAAATATATATATAGATCAGGTTCTTTTGGTGCTATGATTTATGTCGAGCATGACCTGTAATCTTGATCATGATCAGGGATCTCTGAAATGTTAGAGACAGGAAGATGGCGCAAAAAGAAGGTACTTTCCCAGTCCAAGTCATTGATTTCGGACTGAACAGACTCCAGACCTTTGCTTGCCACCATTTCTTTGAACCTGTGCTCCATACACTTCTTGTAGTGCTCTTTTGTCAGCCTCTCCACGTTGTCCATCAACTCAAGGGATATCCCATGGTTCACCAACTTGAGAAAAGAAGACAAAAGAAAACCCACAAAAAAAGTAACATATTAGCAAAGCCTTTTCAAACTCAACATATGCAAGGGAAAAAAAAATTCATTTTGTGGGGGGGAGAGGGAAAAGGTATAAGGGAGGTAAGTATGGCCAACTTAGATGTTTAGAGTACCTCAAAGAAACCCCAGTCCTCACAGGCATCTTTTAGCATCTCCATGGTTGCTGCTCTCTCCTCAGTGTTAAGCTTCGCCATGTCAACAACTGGAAAAATGTCCATTTGCTTCTTTCTCTCCTTTCTTTTCTGTTTCACTTTATAGGCTGCCTGTGCGACTATATGCTATGAGGAGTGCGGTTGTCTGGGGTGCAATTTATAGGCCTTCGGCTTCAAAGGAGTGCCTAAGAAAGGAATAAACTATTATTTAATTAAAAAATAGAAAAGAGAAAAAGTTATGCTGATGTTGCCTTCTCATGAGCTCTTCACGGACTCTCCCACATTGACATGAATTCCTAACAAATTTAACACACAATATTGAGTTAAAAGGACTAACTTGTAATCGTGAAGTTGAAAATTTACTAGTAAAACTTCATATTTAGAATTTTTGAAAGTAAATAAAGAGATCAGTTTTGATACTTACATGATATAATCATGTATTATCATATCATTAAAAATATGTAATTTTTATTAAAAAAAGTTAAATATTTTTATTAAAATGCTAAACCGTCAAGAATAAATATTTTTATTTGATTCAAGTGGCTAGACTCACAATAGTTAAATATTTTAACTCTCACAATCTTATTCAAGTTATCATATCATATTTTTATTACATGTCAAAATTATTATTATATTATAAATTTTTATTGTGAGAGTTAAATATTTTTAATAATATAATAATACATAACTAAATGATGATATAAAATATTTTTACATTAATAATGTATCAAATAAAACATGTGAGATTTTATCTTCTTTCATTTTTTTTATCTGACATTTTCTTTCCTTTCATTAACGAAGTGTTTGAGGAATAAAAATGTTAATAATATTTAAGTTGAAAATAACGTGAATTTTATTGGATATAATGGTACGTATGATCATGTGCCTAAAATATTTTGAAGAAGAGGATCTATGATTTTTTAGAATTAATTATAGAGAGAGGTGGATGCTTTCACACCATATATGTAGAGCCACTTGAAAGAATATGGAAATAAACTAAATTGGGTGGGAAACTTTAATCTCGGGAAAAGGAAAGAGAAAACGGAAAAATAATAGGAAGCCAAATCTAATCTTAAAGTTTTAAAAGACAGAACAAGCACTCATGGAGTATATATATGTTCACATTCCGATGGACCCCTACCATCTTTTGTCACTGAGAATGTGGCCATGATCTTCCCTATAGGGTTCGAGTCATCTTCGTTTATGGTAGGAAATGGGACCCTACTTGGGTGGGTGTTCACCTTCTCTTGGTTTCTTCAGAAACTGACCCAACCCCACACCCACAGGTGGCTGCTACCTTTCCTCATGCACGCGCTGCTCTTTTTCTTTCTGAATTTTCTTTTTATTTTTCTTCCTAGATGAGATCTCTCATTCTCTTGTCTTTGGTTTTTGTTTTTCACAGAAAGCATCAGATACACTTTAGTGAAACTCAGAATTATGAAAACATCGAGACTCTCACCCCCATTAATAAACCTCCTAGCTATAAAGGAAAGACATAAAGCTAAGCTTTTTATTTTTGTTTTTTTAATCTGAACATAAAGCTAAGGTTTAGACATCACGATTCCAAAATCAATTATCCTCTAACTAATTGCTTCTTCTTTCACTCAAAAAAGTTATAATGAAGCTTCACCTATTAGATATATACTTATGAATCACATAACGTAATATTTTAGATATCCCACAACTTGAAGTAGTATTCACAACAAGATGAATAATCATTAGTGGCGTTATCGTCAATCTCTACCTCAAAATGTTATCATCTATGAACCTCTCAGTTGTTAACAGATAAATATGGATATATCAATCTCAAATTATATATGCAAATATATTCTAGATTTTGCAAGTTGTTGAGACTATTTAACGACTGTAAATAAATAAAAAAAAAAAAAGACCCATTTCCTCTGCCCAAAAATTCTGGCTCTTTAGGTAAAAAAAGAATAATGATGTATACAGGTATATAGATTAAATTATATATATATTAACAGTACGTTTTAAATATTTTTTTTAAAAAAAAAAATTCTCTAACTGATTATGTAAAATATCATTTATAACATCAAGATTGGAGAATGTGGTAAACAGTGGTTTGATAATCATCTAATGAAAAAGAAAAATAAGATGTCATCATCCTTAGTGTTTCACAGCATGAGATCGGAGCGTGTACAGGAGCATGCTTAAGCTGCCTTTTTCATATCATTATTCTAACATAAGAAAAAGAAATTGATCATACAAACCAACAAAAAGAAGTTGCATATATAACTAATTAAAATCATAAAACAAAATTGACCAGTGACCTCATTCTTGAATTATCGTTACACTAATATATAGATTACAGATTAGGCAGCAGCCAACAAGATGACATAACACAGACTTCTCTCGTTGGCAAATTAGGGCGGCCCTTGATTATATTTATGGAAATTGAACATTTACAATAATTAAAATACCCATCCTACTCACGTTATCTTCTTTTTTTAAATATTTTTTCCCCTTCAGTTATTGTAGGTAACGTGAATCTTTATAAGTTATTGTCAATGTCATCCAGTCCTTTTACAATTAACTGAAAGAGAATATTGAAACGTAACCTACATGTTTGTTTTGGTAAATCATTGACGTACGCGGTGAGGTATTTATTTATTTTATTAATGTTACATAATTAAAAAATTCTGACAGAATTTTACAAAAATTTGTCAAGTAATAATACTAATTCGTTATTAAAAAAAAATATGACTATCTATTATTTTCCTTAACAGTAAGGTATCTTTAAACCAGTTTTAACGTTAGTTGAGACTAAATTTCTCTCTAATTTCAAGGGCGAACCCTTCACATCAGTCCAACATATTTAAAGAAATTAATTAATTTTCCTAAAAAGGAAAGAAAACGAGACATAAATTGAATCTCATGACATTAAATACATTTTAGTAATAGTATGCGTGTATTTTTTTACCCCCTTATTTATGTGTTTTATTGTAATCGTGGAGATGTTTTGGGCTTTTAGCATTTATGCTAGCATTTGAATATAGCTACATGAGATATCCATATATATGTATGTGCAATGTTGCATCGATGCTCACATTTATTTGTCAACATCATATTTAAACAAAATAATATAAGATGCTTAGTTAAAACTGGATTTTGAGGGTTACTTGAGAAGATAAATAATAGTGAATTCTTTTGTGGTGTAATAGTAACAACAATGAAACGATGGAGTGAGTACTTACAAAAAATACTCTGAAGCTGAAGTCAATATGTGCTCAAAGAGAATAGTGTATAGAATTGGGGATTAGGTTATAAAAATATATAGAGCATTTTAGGGTATGAAAAATGATTCAAAGCACATGATATTAAATGTTTGACATGGAATTCTAGAGACCGTCATTCCTTGTCATTTATTCCCCTGTTTATGTGGGGCTTGATTAGAATAGATTTCTATTGAGAAAGTTATGCCTAGTAAATAGGTTGCTTCACGCACACAGTAACATCTAGGTGCCATCCTAACGAGTTGGGTTGTTCCAAATCTATGGACCCATAACTCGGTGCAGAACAATGCCTAAAAACTTAATATCTCCCATATTTATAAAAAAAATCCTATTAAACAACATGAGAATTTAAGATACTTAAAGATAATGTATATTAAAAATTATTTTATTAATGTAATATAATCTAAAAAAATTTGACAGAATTTATACAAAACACACACACACACGTCAAGTAATAATACCAGTTCGTTATTAAAAAAACTTAAATATGACTATCTATTATTTTCCTTAACAGTCCATCGATGGTATCTTTAAAAAAGTTTAGTAACGTTAGTTGAGACTAAATTTCTCTCTAATTTCAAGGGCGAACCCTTCACATCAGTTCAACATATTTAAAGAAATTAATTAATTTTACTAAAAAGGAAAGAAAACGAGACATAAATTGAATCTCATGACATTAAATACATTTTAGTAATAGTATGCGTGTATTGTTATTTACCTCATATATGTACCCTTATTTATGTGTTTTATTTGTAATCGTGGAGATGTTTTGGGCTTTTAGCATTTATGCTAGCATTTGAATATAGCTACATGAGATATCCATATATATGTATGTGCAATGGTTGCATCGATGCTCACATTTATTTGTCAACATCATATTTAAACAAAATAATATAAGATGCTTAGTTAAAACTGGATTTTGAGAGGTTTTTGTAATGTCAAAATTTAAGTCCGTGAAAAACTTGAGAATGTAAATATACCTAAAGAGAATTAGTCAAAAAAATTCATATATGTGTGTATATATAACACTTGATATTAGGGCTTAGTTTTTAAGGAGGATTCTCAGTAACTAAATTATAATTAGATTATCTCTCTATGACACACAAAACAAAAACATGAGACAATTTTGAAAATATATTAAATACGGTATATAACATCTAGTACACCATTATCTCCTTCCCACCCAAACAGGGGGAGATATAGAAAAAGGGCATATACTCGTACTACTCATTTCTAGATGTACTCTAAAATTTAAAATTTATTTTCATAATATAGTAATAATGTATAATATTTTTTAATGAAAAAAGAACTTGAAAATAAGAAATGCACTTAGTGTTTGTTTGGATAAAGGATTTTGAAGAGGGAATGTATTTGTTGGAAGAATTTAAAATCCTTTATGACAAAATGTTTTGTTTGGATATTTTGCAAAATCATTTTGAAAATTCCAAGTATTTTAATAAGGTATTTCATTAGTTTAAAAAAAAAGAATTTAAAAAACCTCCTAAAGAGGAGAAATTCTAAAATCCCTCATTCTTCCTCATTCTTCTCCACCATCAATTCTCACTATCTCGGGAACTCCATCGATTAGAATAGATTTCTATTGAGAAAATTATGCCTAGTAAATATAAGAGAATAGGTTGTTTCACACCATTGAGGTGGAGATGCGATGGGTGCGGTCGCCGACATCTAGGAAGGTGCCACCCTTAATGGGTTGGATTTTGGTCCGGTTGGGTTGTTTCAAATCTATGGACCCATGGATGGTGTGGCCGACACTAATCTACACCACGCCTAAAAACTTAATATCTCCCATGGGTTTGATTTATAAAAAATCTTTGTTATGTAGGAAAAACATCCTATTAAACAACATGAGAATTTAAGATACTTAAAGATAATGGATATATCCAAAAATATACTCTTTTCTTCCTAATAAATACACTCTTAAATATAAATATTGAAAGTTTTTAGGCATATATAGAGTGACGGAAAAGGGACCTAACCACATTTATTACCCTAGGCACCTCATTATGGGCTTAGTGGTTAGGCCCACACTGCGCCCCATAAAATTAAGGTAAAGAGAATAATATATAAGTATATATGGATCATAATATCACTGCTCGTTTTTAGCAAACAAAATGTCACAATTGATTGCGCCACTATTTATAGAAAAATTCTAACATTCTCCCACTGAAAATATAACTTAAATACATTTTTAAAAACGGTATATATTTAACATATGATCCCATATAAGATTTAAAACTCCATCCAACAAAAGCACACTCAACATGCACTTGATATTCCATGTTCAAATATCACTGATTATTTCGACTAGTCATGAATGTGGAGTGTAGCAAGAAAATATGGATTAAATAGCCATACCGTTTTTCTTTTAGGTCCATTAGAAGTCGAGAAATTACATGGTTTATCACTAAATCATGTAAGTCATTGGATAAGTAAAAAATAGATGGATATACACATTAAAAAAGTTATAAAAAATTCATCTCATCACATCAAATCAAATGTAAAATATCATCAATACATTATTTCCTAAAATAAAATAAGATAACAACATGGAAATAACATAAAACTAAATTACTAACCAAATACATGAAAAGAACTCACAATCCTTCACCTTTCCCTCTTAAGGGATCCCATCGTGTCAATGTGTTCTACCACATTTCCAAGATTCACCACTGACCAAGTGCTTAGCCCAAACTATAATTCGTTCTTTGTATAGAACACTGCAAAGATGCTAACCCCTTCAATGGAATCCATCGTCCCGTCACAAGATTCCTCAACTAAATGGCATGAGTAGAAAAACAAGCAATGAACTCTCCATGACAACTTTGTTTCTTACTCTTGCCGGATACCATGAACCATTGCCTATCATCGACCTCCATCTAGTGGTCGATCTCCAAGTTGTCCCACCTCCTCAAGCCATCGCACTGCTACTTTGGTCCAATGATCATTCCATGACCGTATCTACCAAGAACGCCAACTATGAAAGCAAGGCCTACCAACATACATGAGACTACCCAAGCACTACCAAAAGGTCTATTATTCATTTCTTCATCTCATTCTTAGGACATTGATCCTTGTTTCATTGATCCCTTTGACGATCGGAACGTCTCCAGGATTACGCTTGCATATTGAATCTCCCTTCGATTCTTCTCATATCTCTATCTCGATCCCCAATCAAAAGAAGCCTCACAAGGTCTTTCATGTCAAAGATCTAGTCAACATCTGTTTTGTCTCACGCAAGACATAGCATCCGAGGTCATTAAAATGAAAAATCATCCAATAGACAAAAAGATAAATTTGCTCTCAAAAAATATAAAAACCTTATTCTCCTCAAACCCCATGGTCACCACTTTATCAAATTTCAAGTACCACTTCCTGGAAGCTTGTTTTAAACCAGTAAATGGTTTGGCTTACAAACCAGGTGTTTTCCACCAATATGAGGTTGGTTACTCAAATCACCATTCGAGGAAAAATCAAAGTGAGCTACAAGAGCCATTATGATCCTAAAGGAATCCTTTGTCGATACAGGTGAAAAAGTCTCAGTAAAGTCAATGCCCTCATTCTGAGTGAAACCCTTTGCCACTAGTCTGGCCTTAAATCTCTCAACGTTACCCTTTGAATCTTTCTTTGTTTTGAAAACCCATTTACAACCAATTGCCTTACAATTCTCAAGTAACTCAACAAGTTCCCATACATCATTGACTGACATAGACTGCATCTCTTCATTCAGCACGTTTCCATATTTCGAGGACAAGATGGTGCGATAGCTCTTCTGGATCAACAATATTCCAATGTCATATGCATCCTCACCGAGATAGATCTAATGTAAGGTCGCCTTCCACCTCCTCAAGGGAATGGTGGAATATGGGATCAACCACGCCTCAAGTATCATCATTCTCGAGGGGTGTATCCCCGGTCCCGAACCTGGTGGTTTGGGACCCTAGTCTCAATCGTCGAATATTATCAATAAGAACAGTGTAATGGCAAAGAAATGGTCTCGTGAAAGAACATCACCACATCGTCGAACAATAGGATCTGACATCAAGCTCTAGAAATTTAGCATTCATAGACTCTACAATTCTACTCCCCTTACCAGATAGAAGAACTTGTATCCTTTAGCGCGATCTATCTAATGAAAAAACAACAACGACTCATTTGGGATCTGGGATTATAAATTTTGACCTGGGCAACCCCGTGATGGTTCAGGGTATCAAAAGGAGTTTTGGGAACATGACGAACTGACAATATAAAGGTGGTGTAGTAGAAATTCTCGCGTTACATCTACTCATTATGCTTCCATATCTTTATAGTCCCGTTTTTGACACCATTTTTTCAAGACTGGGGTTTTGGAACTATTCCACAATCCGTAAGTATAAAGTAAATGGTCCCATATGTTGCCTGGGACCAAAAATGATAATAACCATAACTTACAATCTTGATAATTTTTCCCAATTGCTTTTCTAAAAAATTTTAAATTTCTCAAATTTTTCTTTAATTAAATAAAGATAGCCATAGAGGCCATCATCATAATGAAAAACCTGACCACAAAATATAAAGACAGGGGCCACTAATGTGTGTATGAATAATTTTTAAAATCTCGAACTGGCTAGTTGCAACAAGTGGTCTTAGTAAACTTTCCCTATTCCATGGATCCAAATTCAAAAAACAAGGAAGGTAGAGTCTTTGTAATGTCAAAATTTAAGTCCTCGAAAAACAACCGAATTCTCAACAACTAAAGATGAAGAAAAACTATCGAAGCCAAAGATAATTTATATAAACCATCCATACCTTAAAACAATTAGTTCAACATCATATTTATTTTCCTATCAAAAAGTAAAATAGAAACCAAGTCATAGAAACGGAAATCAAATTTCTGTAAAAGTGGGTATAAAAAATATCCTTCAAAATCAATTCAAAACTAATTAGGGCTCTCCCAGTTTTTAACTTCAAGAGGATTCCTCGACCGGGCTCCCTCGATTTAAATTATAATTACATTATGTCTTGTGAACACATCAAAACAAAAATTCATGAAACATCATTTTAGAAAATATATTATTACCTCCTGATATGCTTGTATATAACATCTTGTACACCATTTTCTTATGCCCTTCCCTTACACCAAAACACCAAATGAGATAGAAGACCTCCTACATTGATATAGCAATATCTATGAGAAGCATTAGATGTACTCTTTGTATATTTCAATTTCCTTTACCGTGTGGGTTTGCCACTACTCATTTTTTTTTCTAGATGTAATTTAAAATTTTCTCAAATTATTTTCATAATTTAGTTAATAGGACATGTTCATAATAATTTTTCATTAAAAAATTTGTACTTTCGATGTGAACCATCTTTATAATGAATTCCCTCACGCCACCAATGTTGTCATATCTCATGTCCGTTAACTATTTCATTAGACATCCGACTCGTGTTGTCGTTTGGATAAAGGATTTTCGAAGACCACTCAAAAGATGTATTTGTTCGGAAGAATCCCACTTAAAATTCCTTCTATTCAACAATTCTCATTTATCATTTTGTTTGGATATTTTGCAAAGAGAATCAAATTTTGAAATTCATTCAGATCAAGTATTTTAAAAAAGTAAAACAGTATTTCATATTACAAGTTAAAAAAAACAAGCTATCATTTATCAAAACCTCCTTTGGGCGAGAAAGAGGAGGAATCATAACTAAAACCTCCCATGAGTATACTTCTCTCACTCCCTTTAGCCCAACATATTCCCCACTCCATCTCAAATCAATTTCAATCACTACACACAATAACCCCTTTGGGTAGGTAACTCGCATGCAATGGTTAAAAGCATTCTCAATTACAAAGAGACTTCCATGAACGATACAAGTGGCTCCACTTTGGTGGTAATGACTCATAGCAATCCATAAAAACTCTTGCACAGAATCATCATCTTCTCTTTACTCAATCATATATCGGCATTCCCACATGTTTTGTACTCAAACAAGCTTGAGATTATTAAAGCATGTTAATTTCACGATCCAACTTAAAATTATATATATTTATATATATTTTAACAATAAATTTACAACAGTTAAAAAGAAAGGAGAAAAGAAAAAGAAGAAAAAATAAATAAATAAATAATAGCAATCTTGAAAAGAAAACGCAATTCAAAACGCGAGCTTTTATATACATTTAGGTAATAGCACAATCGGTGCGTTGGGCATTTGCATAATTCCCTATGCACTTATGTTTGAATCCCAAAGGTGGAGATTAACATTTATTTATTTTATTTTTCAAAACCATATACGGGCATTGAAAAACCCATACGGCAATAAGAATTGAAAGACAAACTCATACATGAATTGAAAAACCCATACAACGAATTGAAAAACAAACTCATACATGAATTGAAAAACCCATACGTGAATTGAAAAAACTCATACGTTAATTAACAATCGGCATATAAAACCTACTCGATACCAAATATAGGAAAAACATACCAAACATGTAGGATTTTGAGTTTTATATGAAATTAGAACACTGATTTAATAACTTCTTGTTGAAGACATGATTCGATGAACCAGGATTTGCTTCGTGGCGTATGCCATGGAACAAAAGGCGTGGTTTTCAATGACACCTAGAGAGTAATCTAATCTACACCACGCTGAATTAACGATGATTGTGTTTCGATCGACACATCAAAATTAAGTGTCCAAAGCGTTTTCTAATCATATTTAGTGTGGGTTTGGATCATTGTCACTTTTTTTAGGCAAAATGTCAGTTTGATTGTGGGAATTTATAAAAAATTCTAACATGTTATGGGTCCTATTTTTGGCTAAATCTAGTAGGTTTGTGTGGCAATTCTAGTGGTTGAGGGTGGTTCCGGCTAGGGACAGTAGGTTGGGGTGGAAGAGATGGTGGTTCAGGCTTGATGGTAGGTGGCTCAATTATGGTGGTTCAGACTTGATGATTTCTTATTTTAAAATTTATAAATAATAATCCAAACTAAAAATTTTAAAAATGAAAATAATTAAATTGTTGCAATTCAATTACTTGATATTTTAAATCTTTTAAAATTTTGAAATGCCCCATCTAAACACAATCTTATAGGACAAAAACCGCCACCAGAAAAATTTAGCAGAATGAATCTAAAGAGACAATATGTCAGCTTCCTAAGCATACAGAATTGCAGATGATCAGTTTATACATGTAACCTATGTGTTATGCTATATTCATTACTTTTAACATTCTTTTTGCAATTTTCTATTCTCAATTATGGCAAATGCTGCAGCATTATCATATCCCCAGGGAAAACAAAAAAAGCAAGGCATGCCATTAAGGGGCTTATTGAACGTGTGGCCAATGAGAAAGTAACCCTTTCGATCACCACCGATGGCACTAATAAAGGAGTCAATTTAACGTGGCTGAGTTCGTCAAGTACAAGACATGCATTGAGAGATTTCGGAAAATGTTTGCCACATAATGATGATGATGCTCTAACTCAACACCCCCAGCCTCAGCAACATGACCCACCCCTAACATACTTGCTCGCGGTAAAATTTGCGTTAGCACCCATTTCAATTTCAAAATCCCTTCAGTATATAAGAACCAACAAAATGGTTATTTTTGGTTATTTAGCTCAATTATTTACATACTCGTAGACATGAAATATTACTCAGGCCAGAGCGAAGGTTGTGTTTAAGCCTTTTTGCTCTATTATATAATTAATAATTCCGATAGGTATTAGAGGTGTGCATTTATGACCTTTTTTTTTTTACAAAGTGTGTATTTATCAATGTTTTCAAAATCAAACTAGTTCTTGAATTACCGAAGGGAAAGTCAAAGTTTTAAAGTTTATTTGGGTTGAACCGTAATTGAATTGAAGTTTTGTAAATATTTATATATTTTATAAATATATGAGAATATAAAAATAATATAGCACGCATATTTTTTTGTACATGTTAAATAGCACATATATATTAAGTATATAAGTAAAATTATAAAAAAATTAAAATATATAAAAGTTACGAATTATGATGAAAGTAATTAATTTGTCGTAACACATACACATTAAAGAATCACAATATAAATAAGTCGTATACTACATAAATATAATTGAATATCTCTTATAATATATATACTTTCACAAATAAAATTAATTTAAATATGTTTATTTAAATATCTAAAATACAATATAGAAAATATTACAATATTTTGAATATTTTGAATAAAAAGATACAATATTACTTGCCTAAGATACAGGTTCGAATCCCATTATCTCATGTTTTGAATTTGTTTCCATAACATTAAAACTATAATAAGGATTTTGTTAACATGAGCCTTAGAGATACATATTAAGGATTAAAAATAATATTTATTTATTTTTTATTTAAAAAATATTAAATAATTTTTTCAATTTAAAATATATTAATAACTTATTTTTTATATTTTTTAATATTTACTTTATTATTAGTTTAAAAATAAGTATTATTAGTATTTTTTAATAATTTTTAAGTGTATGAGATAAACTAATAATAAGGTAAGTGTTAAAAAATATTTAAAATAATATGTTATTAACATTTTTTTTAATTTTTAAGACAATAAATATTTATACTTTTTATTTAATAATTTCTATATTTGATTTCTTAATATTTATTATAAAGACACACATTACCAAAATTCATATAATAAATATAAAGATTAATATATACAAATACAAGTCTCAAATTAATAGTAAGCTAGCTACACGCTCGTCAAGGCCTCAACTCAGGTTCAAACCCTGAGATAGGACTTTTTAACATGCATTGCAATGTTGACTTTTCGCCATGGCCAATTAAAAACCAGTTCACCCGGTTCGTTGTAGGTTTTCGAAACACCAGTCCATGACTCATGACAAAATACGTGTGCTAATATCTACTAACGTTATGGGATTTTATTTTCATCCACTATCAATGTATAACCCCTTATTAAAGAAGTTTAACTTTCACAAATATTTCTCACAAAGCGAATATCAACCGTAGATGTCATGTGAAAAATGGGAGAGAAAGAAAATAAGTAAAGAAAAAATGAGACGGTATGATAAAAAGTTTGTGAATTTATTTCTTTGTACATCTAACATAATCCTTAAAAGATATATATAATATTATTAGAAAAACTATTTACATATTTTCTATGTGTAAGACTCTCCAAAAGCAACCTCAATCATGAGAACTTCTACAGTATTGTTGGAGGAAAAAAATGAAAAATATCATCATACACCTTTTTAAAAGTTATATACATTATTGATATTCTTTTTGAAGGTATTAGGTTTAGTAAAAATAAAAAAATAAATAAATATAATAAATAATATTAAAAAATATAAAAAATATATACATTATTAATAATAAAATATCATAATTAAAAAAATTCATAGTATATCTTAATCTCTTATTTTTTAAGTTATTATTTTTCTATTACATTTTTTTTACATTATTTTTTATATTATTAATTATATTATTTTTTCTATTATTTTCTCAAGCACTTAATCACAATCACTTAAAAAATATAAAAGTGATATTAGACCAAAAATGATATAAGAACATTATTTTTATTTTCTTTTTTAAAAAATATTATCATACACTATTTTTAAAAATGTATAAATTATTAACATTTTTTTAATAATATCAAATTTAATTAAAAAATAAAAAAATAAAAAAATAAATAATACTAAAAAGACTATAAAAAAATATGTATATATTATTAATAAAAAATTGTTTTTTTCACTCTCATTTTCTCTCTCTTCTTTATCAAAATCAATATTATAAACCTCGTGGAGTAAGAAAAGAATCTCGTCCGCTAACAATATACAATAATTTTTCTTCAACCATAGATGAAAAAAGAAAGTGATTGGTGATAGATAAATTTTGTAAGGTTCGAGGCATTGCTATCTGTGTAATTATCAATATCCTAATATTTTCAAGAATGATTTTTTTAACATCAAATCTTTCTCACATCAATTTTTATATCACTCTTAATATTATTAATTATATTTTTTTATTTTTTCTCATTTAATTATATTATTAAAAAATAATATAAAAAATAATGTATTAAAAAAATGATGTAAAAATATTTTTTATATTATTGATCTAAGCATACATTTAAAAGATGTTACGCTTAAATTCGGTGTTACACTTCTCACATTTTTTCTCTATTATTAGTCACTAAATAAAAACTGTATCTCACACTTGTTTTAAATTATCATGTAAGTCACGAGTTACAACACACACTAGTTAAACAATATAAATAAATAAATAAATATATATATATATATATATATATATGAAAAAGCTTAGTATATATTTTTTGAGGAGTCTCATATTCTATCAGTGTGACAGTGTGTATGTATATATAAAAAAAACTAATTATAATCATATAATAAAAATTACATATATGAGATGATATATGTAAATATGCATAAATAATATTATTTATAGATAAGATATGTTATTTACACATAAAAGTTTTACATCTTCTTTACACTTTCTTAGTTTGGAATACAAAAAAGTTAAAAAGTGTGTATTGAAATATGTGTTTTACTTGTTATATTTTCTAAAAAGAAAATAATGTAAAAATATAATGTAAATTTTGTAATGTGTAAATATAGGTGATACTATTTACATATTATTTTTTTATATATCATCCATATATAATTTCTATTTTAGATAATAAAACGAAATAAACACACTTTTTTAAATACATTTTCTCACTTTCCTCCTTAATAAAGTTGGTGTAACAAAAAAAGTGTATAAAAATAATGTGAATGAATCATTTTGCAACAAATATTGTTACTGTTCATAAATATAAGTTAATTTGGTATCCATTAATTTGTCAGATCCCCTTCAAAATCATCTAATCACACTGTCACACACAATGACCAAATAAAATATTTTAAATAAAAACTAGACATTTAATATATTAAAAAGCCTTAACAAAACCCTAACTTTTATTAGCATTAACTACCCCAGAATTACCTATCCGTTTTGTCTTTTTCCCTTTCGTTTCTCATCTTTTTCCTCTTTTCTTAAAGGGTGAAGCCAATGAGTAGCAAGCTTCACATGCTTTGTGCGTGTTTAAAATAATGGTAAAAATTAGATTATTTTAATAATTAATTATTATATAAAAGTTTTTTATTATAATTAATTATAAGAAAAAATTTATATTTATATATTTTAGCTAAAAATAGTTTTAAATTAATTTATTTTTTTATATAATATAAAAAATTATTTTTATGTATTAAATTATTAAAATAGATATAAAATAATTAAAAAATTTATTCAATTGATTAAAAAAATTATTTGATTAAATATAAAATAATATTTACATATCACTATTAAGAATAATTTCAACAATATTTTACAAATAATGTTCAAAATTTAAGTTGACATCCAACAACTTTTTTAAGTTCATAAAAGTTGTTTTTTTTCCTTCAAATTGCCAAACATGTTGAAATAACAAAGCAACAACTTTTTTTAGCAAAAAAAATTTTGAATGCCAAAAAAAAAAAAATCTAAAACAAACACTTTTTTAGTATGTATTTAGAATAATTGTAAAAATTTAATTATTTTAATAATTAATTATTATATAAATTTTTTTGTTATAATTAATTATAAGAAAAAATTTATATTTAAATATGTTAACTGAAAAATAATTTTAAGTTAATTTATTTTCATTTAAATAATATAAAAAATAATTTTATATATTAAATTATTAAAATAAATATAAAATTATAAAAAAATATTTAATTAATTAAAAAATTATTTAATTAAAAGTAAAATAATATTTACATCTCACTGTTAAAAATAATAAAAAATATTCAAATGTTTTTGCTTTTTTATCAACAGTTTTTTTCAAAAAAAAGCTATGAATTATTTTTTTCATCAAAACCAAACATGAATACTTTTATACCCAACAACTTTTTTACTAAAAAAAGCTACTGGACCGGGGAATAATCCGAAACAAACACCCCGTTAGTTAAACAAAGGGTGAGTGCTTTAGTGCTTGGTGCTTATACGTGAGTTTCATGCATTCTTAGAGCGAGTGAAGTTGTGTGTATACAAAGACGAGCTCTAGTCTAGAGTTCACTGCCACTAGCTATATCGTCACCCATCTATCTGGGCAAATGACATGGAGGTTTTTTTTTTTTTTTGTCTGAAATGGCATGGGGGTTAATTTTGGTCTTCTGCATGCTACTAAACAGTGGTCTATCAATTACCAAAAAATGAAAAAAATAATAATAAATAAACAGTAATAAATAATGAACAATGTGCTTTTATTTAATTGTTTGTAGTCATCTAATACAAAAGCATGGGCTTCAGATCGAGTTGACGGGAACTGGACTCACCAAATTTCGGTCTTGACTCACATGCACGGTTGCTTTCTATAATGGCAATGGCAGATTGTGTCTCTTGTTGAGGTTAATTAATTAGCTTTCACAATCACAAGGCAGCCAACGAATGTTATATAAGACAAGAAAAATGTTAGTTGTATACTCTTCGGTGCATATCATTATGTACAAATGTCAGAATTAGAACTTAAGTGTGTAAAAGTTTAGGTAAAATCAACTATAATAAAATGATGTATATGGAAATTTGTATGAATAGCTCTACTCCAAAGTCCAAAAAGAATGTTGGAGAGTAACACGAAACTACGTACGCCTGAATTCCCTGTCTCTCTTTCTTTATCTGATGTCATTTCAACAAATCGAGCGTTTGATTAGTGGACCGAGAGAGATTTGGTTAACTATTTTGATTAAAAAAAGTTTATGACTTGGACTGACTTGATGGAAAGAATATATATCTGTGGGTCATTCATGCAAATCTGATTGAAACATGCCCAGATCCAGTTCCAATCCAAGTTAGATTTAAGGACCATGGTATCTAAGAAACTTCGTGATACTGATGAGACTAGGAGGATTTTATTCTATTCTTTAGTCATAATTTGTTGAGCAGGTGAATGCCTTTTAAAATATGAAAAGCTTGTGAATCCAAAGATGTCTTTAAAAAATGACTAATTATATATGAAATGTAAGTAGTCAACTTATTATATGCTACAGTTAGTAAATAATAATTCAATTATGAACATTACACAGTAATTGACCACACGTAAGAGTGAGTATAATATTTGTATCAAAATTTGATATTTTATATTTCAAATCGTGTTTGCAGCATTGATCGAAAATTTTTAAATTTATCAAAAGTTACAACCATTAGTTCTTTCCAAGTTTCCAATGAGATTTGATAACTCGAAACTTTCATGATATAGAATGTCCTTTCTTACATAAAGTATAACTAATAATTGATCGATTCTGCATGGCTCTAATGCCATTAATTAAGTAGTTTTATGTATTTGCAGGAGAGGAAGAGCACACACACCGCATGAGCAAGCAGGATTATGTAAACCCTTTTCTAAATGTACGTAGTACTTAAATTGGTCTCTTGTTCGGATTTGTATGAATTTTTGCTTACTTATCTGATTTGTGCAGACCAATTTTGTGAACTCCAACGATATATAGATAGCTGTAATCATGATAACGAACAATCAGGACATCAACAAATATCATCTGATATGCAAGGAATTTTCATAATGTGGGAAACTTCCCGTATGCAATTGAGTACTGAAATTCCTTTCCTTATCGTCGTAACTTGTAACTTGTAAGGATTCCATAACCTGCAACACTTTTTCTTTTATTTTTATATTATTTAGTATTTCCTGTGGATAGGTACTATTAATTAGGTGACTAAAAAATGAAAAAAATTTGCATAAATTTAGTGCATTCAAATTAAGTGCATTAAATCAATTATAACATTAATTAATAAATAATTATAATAATTAATTAATAGATAATTTTAATTAATTCTATTAATTAATGTTATGACTAACGTACTATACTCAACTTTAATACTCTGGATTTATGCAAAATTTCTAATCAAAAAATTACAAACACGAGTTGGGGAAAGCTGTGGTGGATACCAACTAGACTTTATAAGCTGGTCATCTCAATAGCTGACAAGCCTGTGATCCCATTTTTTTCCTTATTTTCCATTATAGAATTAGAATATGTTAAAAATTCAATCTTTTTTTTTAAATAAAAATAAAAATACACTTCTTTATTGTTTTCTCCTGCTATATTCAGTAATAGAAATTTTTTACTTACAAGAATACGTTTGATATGTAAATTAAAAGGTAAAAGGTAAATATCTGGTCTCAGTCATCATCTGAAAGTTAAGGAGGACCGACAGAAAGCTAAAGACATATCTTTAATTGGAACCTTTTTTCAGAATGATGTTCATATATCTTCTCGGCTAACTTAAAGAATATCATGGACGAGTAATTTATGGTATACTGTTAAGCTAGCTTTAAACGTTTGTATATATTGTTTTGTAAAAGGCATCAGTTTAAAGGTTTTGTTTGAAAGGCATATGTATATTACTATAAGTAACACATTTCTATCTCTGTTATTACTCCAAATGAACCTATACATCTAGTAATGTTCCTCTCTTTTGAACGTTTTTATCTTGTAAGTACAAAATGTGCTTTCCAATTCATAGGAATATATTCACATTTTCAAAGGGTGATAGGAATTCAACCTCGTACGACTATGGTCAGGAGTCTACAAATTTCAAATACTGAAAATCGTTTATCATAGATCATATGAAAATCGAATCTCCGTTTATAAAGTTCTGAAGTGTTCCATTAGACATCAATATAACACATTAGGGAATATAATCGCCATTCGCCAACCAAAAAGGTAAAGATTATTCTTTTGGAATATAGACAGAAAGTGGAAGTATTATTTGTTTAGGAATCAAAGCATACCTTGGCATTCATATTAATATATATAATTAAAAGGAGAGAGAGAGAGGGAGACTTTGGCATTGGTTAATAACCAAATGACTCGAACACAAGATAAAAGCGATTCTCATCAGTTCTAAACAAATGTAGTTTTCAATATCTGCACCATAGAATCCCAATTTAAATTAATAGAGTGCAATTCAAGATCCGTGTTATTTAATTTTAACTCAAGTTTCTTAATTTATAACAATTTGCAACCATGAATGTCTTCGTTTTGGTTGCTGCTCCAAACTGATTGTCTAATTTATTTTGTTCTTAGCGAGAGAAAACAAATTGTTCGAAGCTCATGTCTTAATGATTGTGAAGCAAATTTTGTTACAATTTTCTTTTGTCTTTTGGAGGTTGTTTTACATCTTTGAGTGTGAGATTAATTCTCACTCATGATACTAGGGCTGTCTTTATCTATAAGTATTTTCTTCTTACCAAAGTCGAAGAGATCATCGTTCAAGTGCTAAGTTCAATCTTACTTACTATTTGAATCACCTTTTACAATAATTTAATGTAGACATGTAATTAGATATTGAAGGAAAAATATAAATGAAAAACAATATATACAACATTAATCAAACAGAAATTACAGATACATAAATTGCAAACAATAACTTTTCTTTTTATTCCAAAAACTTAAGCGGAAACCAAATAACAACACGTAGTATTGAAAATAATACTAATTTGTGAGCTCACAGTGGTGAAATATTTAATGTTATCAGAAAAAGTTCAAGAATATATGAAATAATGGACAGTAAAAATAATAAGAAAATCTCCTCAATATATATTACATCCGATTTTTTTTTGGGGGGGGGGGGGCGGAATATTGCTTGTTGGTACGAAAACCGTTTTTACGAATTATAGAACCAATTATGTGGCACTTGAATTTTGATTGTGCTGGATGTTTTAGTTGTGGATGAGATAATGCTCCAAATTTACCACAACTTGTTTTGTAACTGATTCGTACTATTCATGCAAAGAAATTTTGTACGATATAGCATTACTCCTTTTTTATGTCTCTGTCTTTCAATTAAATGTTGATAATTCATATTAAATAAATCTTTCTCTTAATTAATTGGTAATATTTCTCATTTAATATTTTTTTCCCTAAATTGTGAATTTTTAATTGCGAAATAAAAAAGAGACATATGATTACTTTACACCACAACGCACAGACACATTTTATTTTTGGTCCATGAGGGTTAGGCAAGGCAAGGCTCTTTGTGAAAACTGGAAGGTGTGTGTGATGTTGGATGAAGTTGATTTGCAGCTTTTTCTCCCCCTCTTTCGATTTTGAATTGCAAATAATATACACCGAAAAAACAACACTTTTCAGATATAGAAGGACAAATTTCTTCTTTAAATTAAACAAGAAAAATAAAGGAAATGGAAAAGAGGATCGATCAATGAAGCAAGACACGTGATAGGAGCACAAATTCTCGAATTCGAACTAGTTTTCCGAACGAAGCTCCTCATTATTCGATTACGTCTTTTACTGTTAATAATGGAAGAAGAGATCTCTCATTCAATAACAATTCGTCCTTGTCCATGCATGCATGCGTCTGTATTTTGTAGTTTCTAAGTAAGACATACACGAAATCATTCCTTCCGATTAGAGTCTTCGGAACATTATTGGAGCAGTGTCATCAAGAGGATATAGGGTTCCATACAAAGAATGTACGTTTTTTTATTCAAAAAGCTTCTGCGCGAACCATATGTTGAAATCGCAAGTCGAGGAAATAACTGTTTTATCTTCTATGTGAGTCACTATTGATAAAGAGCCTTACTGTCCACAAAGAACAGATGCTCTGTCCAGTACTTACAAGTTGTAGAACTTTTTCGCCAAAAATATAAGATCAATAACTTCATATAAGGTCATCAACATGTCAGCATATCAAATTCTATTTGATGCAAATTGCACAATTACACTAAATACATGGTTTCTAAAAGTAGGTGATCAGCAAAGCATCTGAGAAAGAGACTTGACGCTGCGGAGACCACATAAATGGAACTAAATATGCCAAAAGGTTTTCATTCTATCTTAAGTTGAACTCATAACATGCAGACTACTGACTACGTACTGAGCTCGACCCGCCAACTCATTAAAAATATTAATCAAAACAATGAAAGCTTTTCACGTCCAAGGACATGCGTTCCTTGTAACAAACGGGAAAACGTCTTCTTCGAATTCGAACTCAGCAGAGAGAATCAAATAGTTCTTCCACACTATGATTGTAGTAGGTCACTTTTAATAAAACAGAAGTGTTGTGGTTGTAGATCCTTTCAATCTATTAATTGGGACAACTCATCTTTATCCAATTATGATGCCTTTGTCACTTTCTATTTTTCATAACTACATATATGATAGGGATAAGGGGTTCGGGAGAAACATTGCATCAAGAATCTTCAGTTGGAGTACATGATCAATTATGTCTAGTTTGAAATTTTGAATAAAGAACAGGGCATTCAAATTACAAAGAAGGGAATTTGTGCCCGATATTAATTAAATTCCTACATAACAATTTTTATATAATATATTATATATTTATATGTATAAATTAGTATAAGGAATTTTAAGTGTGAGTGGTATAAGATGAAAAAGTCTTATATTAGAAAGAAATGAACAATTTGAAGGTTATATAAATAAAAAAGACTCATAAATCTAATGTCTTAATATTTTGGGTCAAATTGTAGTATCAAATTCACTTATGTGATTTTTTGCTTAATTTGTTGGATGTAGATCTCCCCGACTTGTTAGACTCCCCCAATCTTAACAAGTAGTATCAGACTCAATAGTTCGACTAGAACGAGTATTAGAGAGACAGCGTGTGTAGCCTAATCTGAAGGAGAAGAAGTTCTTGGTGACAGAATCAAATACTTGAAAGACTTTCGCTTGAAAGAGAGTAACTGTATATAAAAGACTAATACTTGAGTTAGAGATTACTGGAAATTTCAAATGTGAATAAGATATGGTGAAAAAGTTTCACATTGAAAAAAAATGGGCAAGTTGAAAGTTATATAAATAGATGAACCATATATCTAATGTCTTAATATTTTAGATTAAGATGTAACATCAAGTTCATTTATATAATTTTTCACTTAACTCATTAGATATAAATCTAATATATTAAGATTTTAGATCAAGATGTAATATCAATTTCATTTATATAATTTTTCGTTTAACCCATTTGATCTAAATCTATCCCTTACTTGTTGGGTTCTCATATCTTAACAATTAGTCTTCTTTTTTTTTAATCTACTTTTGCCCACTGAAGTTTTGTGGGAGATTTGGGGTTTGGGAATCGAATCGCCCACATACTTTTGATGGCGGCATGAGCTCGATACCACTACGCCAAAGACTCGGTGACATATATATTAGTCATGTTGCACACATAATCATATTCTCTCAACGTGATCCTTGGTCCTTACTTATGCTTTCGGTTAGCAGAACTAATTTATATTACCACCAATATCGCCATGGCTTTATTATTGTTACCATTGCCAATTTGTCACCATCAACGTCCCATTATACTGTTACCAAAACCATCATCGCTCCATGGTCGCCACCACCATAATCGCATTGCACCACTTCCGCTGTAGGTGTTCATGAGGTTTTGTATCTAAGTTAGTAATTTGGGAAAATATCTATTTTAGAAATGTTGTCTTCGTACCAAATACATGAATATAACATTTACGAGAGTTTCATGAAATGTTTCCGGGAATATTGTTGTCAAACCTTCATTTTATTATATTTTAATTAATTTTAAAATTAATCACTGATATGTTACTTCACTCTTTATTGCTGTTTCTGTTTTAGAAATTATACATTTTTAATATTTATTTTGTTTTATTGGGCTGGGGTATGAAAGATCTTAACACATTTATTTAGTGAAACAAAAGAAGTTGGATTACAGGTCGCAGCCCATTACCCGTGGCCCTATATACTCTTCCCATAAGTGGAATAATAAAACACAAGTTAAAGAGACATGAGGATGAGGGTATGAGCGCACGGAGCTGGGTACTACAGTTCACTTTTCCATTTGGGCCCTGGCCCATTGTGTTCATCACCAGTAGTTCAGCCCAACTTAAAGGATACGATATTGGACTCCATTTGGTTGCCATGTTTAAGGAATAGTGTCTGCGACTGTTAAACTTTTGGTATTATATGACCAAAAAACGAAACAAAACTTGTGATATTCACATTCTCCATATGTTTTTCTATGTCTGCCTCCAACTATAGGAAACAAAATTTTTTGGGCATCATTAGAAACCCAAACCAATTCGAATACATTGAGCAACCTAATTCTTTTACTTTTCTACCTTGTTGAATTAGGTTGGCGGAGATTTAAAAATAATAGTTTGTGTTGGGCTTGAGTTTTTTTTTTTTTATATAGATGAAAGTTTAAGGAGAGGTAATATTGTCCCATTCAAAGGTCATTAATTTGAGGTTAAATTGCAAATTATTTACTTCAACTTTTGACTTTTGACCAATTATCTTCCTAAACTTTAGATTTTTGCAATTTACCTGCATGAAATTTAAACTTTTAGCAATCCACAATTTTCTTTTTGAAATTATAACCAAGTTCTATACCATTCTACTTAGTATGCTAGGAAGTATTTGGTAGAGAAGATTTAAAAAAAAAAAACATTATGATATTTTGGCATTAACAATATAAAAAATTATAAAAATAGTAAATTATTAAATGTTTAAAGTTTAAGTGGATAATTTGTTAAAACTAAAATTTCAAGGGATAATTTGCTAAAAGCTTAAAATTAAAGCAGTTAATTTATAATTTAACCTTTAACTCAAACTCTATACTATCTACTCTAACTCATTTATAATATTACTAAAATAAATTAATTTATTATATAAGCAGGCATATTTGTAAGAGAACTATTATATCACACGAAAATTTTATATGAAAATCACTTACTTGATAAATGATAATATGATAGATTGTGCTTCCTCTTTTTCTCTTATCATTTATCAAGTAAGTGATTTTCATATAAAATTTTCGTGTGATATAATAGTTCTCTTACTAATATGCCTGCTTATATAATAAATTAATTTATTTTAGTAATATTATAAAATAATATTTTGGTAAAGCTTAAACGGATGCAAAGTCATTGGTAAAGCTTTTTATGAAATTTTTTTCGTAGGAATAAGCATTTCTCTGTTAATAATATTTTGGACTTATCTCTACAATGCAATTTAACACAGCCTCTTCCAAATTCTTGTCCCAATGCTTATTTTGAACTTGTGTATAGGGTTCTTTTGTTAAAATATTTTTGTATTTGTTTTCTCTATCAATTGTGTGCTAAGTATAATAGATTTTATAGCTTGACAAATATATAGCTTTGTATGTAAATTAGTGGTATTTGATTCAGTTGTTTTAGAACACAAAGTATCCACATAGGTTCGGTTTATAGAATTAATTTTTATTTGATCACTAGATTATAAGGATTATACAATCTTTCTACAAAAATTACTTTAATGGGATTTAAACTCACATCCTCGCATCTTCGCTCCATGAGATAGAAATTGCTTACTACCTCAACTTACCTTTGTGTGTGATATTATATTTACTTTATATAATTGTTTTTAAAAGATTTTGGGTTTAATTTAAAAAAGATACGACGTACTTCAAATATCAACCCATCTCAATCCAACCATTTCATAGTTGTTTTTTTTTTTTGGGTGACGTGAACCGTTTCATAGTTTGAATAACCGGATTATGTTTAGATTAAGCTTGAATCGATGTAGACACCCAATTTTTGCACCTTGCTTTGTAAAGAATGCAGGTTTAACTAAATTTGATTATTTTAATAGAGAAAAAGTATAAAAGAATTTAGTTTGGAGTAGTTTCTCAATATAAGGTTATAAATGTAGGAATCAAGCTAAAACCTGAATCTAAGTCGAATAAATTGAATTTTTATATTACCTATTAAATGTTAGAGGATATTCTGAGCTTTCCACTCATACACTTATTAATTCTAAGCTTTACTTGGGTTTTCTGTTTTGAAAATTTCCAATCTAATCCTGTCTATGATCTGCTCATGACCAGCACAAGGCAAACATATCCTGTTGTTGAGTGTTGGCCTGCTACACAATGCACATGTTGATGTTATTTGAAAAGGTTAGTATGCCACAACTTTTGACATTTATAAGATAACAACGCCTCATTTATTTGACAAACTTTGTAAATCAATTATTCCAAAAAAATTATAAATCAGTTGTAACTAATTGAGTAATGAACACGTTGTTATAAACCAACTATTATTATAAATCAACACATCATTATAAAACTTGAGTAAATATTCTTGATAGTATAGCTGTTTCCAATAGTACTCTCTCTATCTAATGTCCACATATCTTTTATTTATAAAAGAGGAATATCAAGTGTTGTCTTAGAGTTGCTCTAGAGTTTTACTTTTCCTCCTAAACTACTGATATTTTAGACTAATTATACGTAATTAATTAGTGTTTTGTTTTTAATTCCCACATTCTTAGTAATTAATTTTACAGCATTTCAATTCCATTACCTAAATCACATCTAATTAGGTTTTGTTCTTTCTTTTTCAATGGTAATAACACTTTTTTTTCTCTAAAATTTTGTATTCTTATCATTTATGATCTCACTTAACCAATTTTAAATGTTTTAAATTTCCAATATAACTAACTATCTTAATTAGAGAATTGTGTTGTTTAAATTTCCTAAACTACTTATTTATATTTATATTTAATTCCTTTGATCTCACCTATTTTAGTCATATCTAAAATTTTAATTCCTTTAATTTATATTTCCACTAAGCATTTTTTGTTAATATTTTACAAGATTGACGTAACTCTTTTAATTACTTTTGCGACTCTCCAAGCCTCACCACTAAAAAGTGGCTATTCATATTTCATATCAAAATAATAGAAATATGTTTAACTTCATGCTCTCCATCAAATAGAATCACTTGGCCACTGTCACCCCATTATCACCTTCACTCCTTCGTCTCTGTCTTCCTTCTCTTTACTATTCTTTCATTTGGTATTTGCCACCATTCTATGTGGTTCTCTTTTATTTTTATTTTTTTTCAGTTAGTGAAAGACATCTAAAGAAGACACCATTGCGGTATCATTTTTTCTGCATAAGTGCAATATGTCCTACTAGAGAATGTTGATTCCAAGAGGATGGGTTTGTTTAGTGCATTAGCAAAATTGCATTCTTGTATATTTGCGTTCATGTCAATAACTAACCATCCTTTGCTTTTACCCCTATATATTTCAAATTAATATCTTTAATTTACTCTATTTTAGGCTTTGATTTCAATATATGGTAATAGATTTTAGAGGAATGCATGTGTTCTTATTATACATTAAATATATCTCCCCATTTACCTTGAGAATTTAACTTGTTTTGAGTGATTTTGTGTAGGTAGTAATTGATATTGAGCAATAAGAGCATTACCTTCACTACAAAAAATTAAGTAAATTACGGCAATTCTAAAAAATTATCGTAATATTCAGTATAATACGGCAATTATATACTTATCGTATTTTATAAGTAAAAAACGGCAGTTGAATGAATAAAACGGCGATTTTAACCGCCGTTATTTTAATTTTAAAATTTAATTTAAAAATAAATTTTCATTTTCCTCTCAGCAAAAATAATTCCCTCACATTTGTCATTTTCACTTCCCTCTCCCTCATGCTCTCCCTCTCACTCTCACCCTGTCATTTTCACTCTCACTCTCACTCTCACTATCACTTCCCTCTCCGTCGTGCTCTCACTCTCACCATCTCCCTCGTGCTCTCACTCTCACCCTCTCTATCTCTCGTGCTCTCACTCTCATTCTCACTCAAAGCCTAGATCTGTTCAACCTCTGCCTCTGCCCCAAAGCCGTCGCGCCAACACGAGCTCGCAGGTGCCCAGATCTGTTCAACCTCTGCCTCTGCCCAAAGCCTCTGGATCTCATCAGGCTCAGCCTCGACGAGCGTATCTACGTCAAGCTCTGTTCTGACAGAGAGCTTCGTGGCAAGCTTCATGTACAGACTCCTTCTTCTCCTTTCACCATCTGATTCTGTAGCTGCACTGAGTTATTGTTCCCTTCCCCATCATAAACTCGGAAGATAGCTTCAGCTGAACGAGACTGAAGATCGAACGAAGAAAGTGGTATGTATGTATGTATGCTACTACCTCCATCATCTATGTTTCATGCTTTATCGGATTAGTTCTTGAAATCTCTCTTTATGGCCATAAGTTGACTTCGAGGGTAAGAGTTGCAGTTCTGGGTATCTCCAAATCTGCTTAAAGTTTGGATTTTTGGTTCACATTAGTTTGATCATTCTCTTTATGATCGAAATCTGCTTACTAATTTAAAATTAATGTCATTTTGCTATTTCAATATTTCACTTTCAACTTATACACTATGTCTATGTCTTCCCATTAACTTTTAGGTTTTGGTATTGTGTTTTGAGTGTTCAATTTTGGCAAAATTATGGGTTTTTAATTTGGAATTGAAGATAATTACAATCTGGGTATTTTTTTATTTTTTATTTTGTAGGCTTATGATCAGCATCTTAATATGATTCTTGGTGATGTTGAAGAAATTGTTACCACTGTGGAAATCAATGATGAGACTTATGAAGAAATTGTGAGGGTAAGTTATAATCAGCATATATTGATTTGATGCAAAGCTAACTCGTAGAACTAGAAATGCAAATGATTGCTGGGAAATAATGAACCATCTTAAGATTATTTAGCTGTAAATAAATAAGCACTGTCAAGGGCAGTCATTACCTACTGCATTTTAAGAAGTAAGGAGAATTTTGTTTGAATGAAGATTCATTGTGGGGCCATGACCATCATTTCAAAATCTCTAAGCCTAACCGAAGTGCTTATCTGTGTGCATATATATACATAGCATTAGTTTGGTACTCTACTAGAAAGGTTATTGGCCTTGTTATTCAGAACTTGGATATTAATGAATGAATGTGTTTAGAGCTGGCTATCTGCTTAGCTGACTTTATGTTGGCTAAAAGGGAATTTTGTCTTGCCAAATCAATAATACTCCCCATCCAGAGAAGAAAAGGAGCCTTGGAAACCTTTGGGATTTTGTTCATATCTAGGAAATTCAAGATGCATATTTAGAATCTCCAATCTGCATCAAGCATCAAATTGCTGCTATCTAACAAAGACAACTAATGCATGATACCTTTATTATAAAGAATATACTCTTTCTTGGATGATTTTTGTTTATCTTTTGATTTCAGACTACAAGGCGGATAGTTCCTTTCCTGTTTGTTAAGGGAAATAGGGTGATATTGGTTTCTCTTTGTACTACTGTGTTTGGGTGTACTCACCCACTTTTCTGAAAAGAAAAATTAAATAAGGCATGCAGCTCTTTGATGCAGGACTTAATTGAAAATTGATTTTAAGGGCTGTCTTGCAAGGAGAAATGGTGAAATTGTTCTAGTTCCTCTATCTTTGAATTATTTCTTCTTTACTCTTTTGTGTTTTTTTTAAATTAATATGATATCTGGTTTCCTTAACTTGAATTGCTGTGAAGTGTGAACTTTTGGCTGACTAACTGGAACATAATGCAATTTGTTTCAACAGTGAGACTAGAGAACGTTATAAAAAGAAGCTTGCCAACTTTGTCAAAAAGCGTCTCAAATCAGAACGAGCTTCTTCTGTAAGCTTTTTCAATTGCATAGATTCAATTTTTGCTTTTTTTCCTTGGAAACCAATGCTTATAAGAAGTTGATGTTTGATGCCATGTTCCTTCTTGCGATATTCCTTTGTTTGCTATAGCTACATATAACATTTATGTTGAGTTGTAATCTAGTATTAATAGTAAAGATTATGTATCACTTAATCATGGTGAAAACTGCTAAGCATTTGGCAAGCCCTATCCACCCTTATTTATTAAATTAGAGTACACATTTTTTAGAGTAGCTTAATCTCTTATTTTACTCTCCAGCAAAGAATGACACATTATCATTCTTAACTTTTCTTCTTTTAAATTTTAAATTCAAATTCTCTTTTAAACTAATTATTATGTACATCGCCTTTATAATTTTAATTTTTTTTCCTTTAATCTATATATTTTTTTATTCTAACTAAATTAAAAAAGAACAAAGTGCAGTGCATGATATACTTGCTAGAAGAATTGGTTTGTAAGCCAGATTTTACAGAAAAATATTTAGAATTTGTTATGATTGATGAGCTTTCTTTTGGTGTTTAGAGTGAGTGATAATTTAAATAGATATCCAGGAGAGAAATGAGAGAATTCAAGGGCTGAGATTTTATTGAAAAGTGAAAAGTGTAGACAATAAATCAATACTTACATAGAACAATAGAAAGTGACTAACAAATAACTAACTTGAATCAGCAAACCAATTTAACTAACTTCTAACTAACAGTAAACACATGCGAACCATGGTAACATCTTAAGTTCAAGTTGTAGTAATAATTTTCTGCAATACTTGAAAAGATAAAATAATCACTTCGAGAAAGCAATTTAAAAAAAAAATAGAAAGCGAATTCAAATGAAATTCTTTTGCCATTGTTTCACTTTTGCTGGCTACAATTTTTCATTCTTTCTTAGTTGAGGCAATTTCTATCTTGTTATCATGTTAAACAACTGTCAAACCTTTCAATCTTCTCTAAAATGCTAGCTTCAATTTATCATTGTTTTCTGGACAAGCAAACAGCTTGGAGACCATCTTTAATTGATTATTACTTATTTTCAGGCTTAATTTCCGACCATCAAGGTTTTTGGGTCTGTGATCAAGCAGTGAGAGAAGGCTTGGCCACAGGTTCAATTGCACCCACTTATATCTAATAAAATCATATTACCTGTTTAGGTATTTAGTCTAGTCTAGCAATAAAAGTAGGGCCCAAAGACCCTAAACAAAGAATTAGGCCTTGTTATATGATTTATTTTTATAAAAGCTTCCAAAAAAACTAACTTGTTCTACACAGAAGCCAAACCTGAACTGGTTGAGAAATAATTTCTCTTATATGCAGCACTTTAGAAGTGCATTTTATTTTATTATACTGTTATCTTATTTTCTCATATATCACCATTTAAATTTGCACAATTGTATTAATTTTAAATTGTAATATTAAATTTTCCTTTCTAGTCATGCCGATGGATAAGTCTTGGATTAGTAAACCACGGAGCACAACTGAATGTGCGGTTGGGTTAAGCAAGTTTTTGGATTTTGCATTTTAACATCAGTCTATTGACGGGTATAAAATTAAGTGTCCATGTTCAAAGTGTGGTTTTAAGAAGTGGCAAACAAGAGAAATAATTCAAGAATACCTAACTTTACGGCCTTTTTCAGAAAATTACAAAGTTTGGTATTGGCATGGTGAAGAATCAAATGTAATTCAGTCTGAGGCTTTTGAAGGCACACATGTTATGGAGGACACTTTTCAACCCCAAAATCCGATGGAACCATGATCAATGATGCATTTGGGTTCACTAGGCACAATTTTAATAAACCTGGCGTGTCTTCTGAGGCTGTTAATAGAGAAGAGACATTAAATGAAGGACATAATGAGGTGCACAATGAAGATAATGTAGAGTTTTACAGTTGCTCAAAGACAAGAATTGTATGAAGGGTGTACTTTTCTCGGTAAAATTGTATCATATTAAATGTTTGTGCGAGAATGAGTGACAAAGCTATGACTATGATTCTCGGAATTGTTAAAAGATGCGTTTGAAGATGCCAAGATTCCTGTTTCATTCTATAAAATCATCAACAAACTTGGTCTTAATTATACCAAGATACCTGCTTGCCCAAATGATTGTATGTTATATTGGGAGGATGACGAACACTTAGAAGAATGTAGAAGATGCAAGGAATCTAAGTGGAAGGATAATAAGAAAAAGAAGAAGCAACCTGCAAAGATTTTGCGTTACTTTCCAATAAAGCCAAGGTTACAAAGATTGTTTATGTGTTCTAAGACTGCTAAGTCTATGACCTGGCATGTGTCGGAGGGTAACCAAGATGGATTGATGAGGCATCCTAGAGATTCAAAGGCTTGGAAAAGATTCGAATTTATTCATTCTGAATTTGCCGCTGATCCTCGAAATGTACGACTTGGCTTAGCTAGTGATGGTTTTAACCCTTTTGGAACCATGAGTACAAACCATAGCATTTGGCCAGTAGTTCTTATCCCATACAATCACCCTCCTTGGGAGTGCATGAAGCAAACTTCATTCATCCTCTCAATGATCATTCCAAGAAAACAAATGTCAGGGAATAACATAGATGTGTACTTACAACCTCTTATCAAAGATTTGAGGGATTTGTGGTACAATGGAGTGCAAACATTAGATTCTTCAAAGAATGAAATGTTTAGAATGCGAGCAGCTCTGATGTGGATAATTAGTGACTTCCCTGGGCTTGGTACCTTATCTAGGTGGAACACACACACTGGCCTTGCTTGCCTCACGTGTAACTTTGATAAAAATTCTTGTAGACTGAAACATAGTAGAAAGTGGTGTTTTATGGGTCATCATCATTTTCTAGAAAAGGGACATAAATTTAGATTGAATCGAGCTCATTTTAATGGGACAATTGAGAAAAGGGATCCACCAATGACATTATTCAGATTAGACATCTTGAAACAACTTGAGGGCATTAATGTTACCTTTAGAAAACTTCTAGAGTCAAATAACAAAGGTAAAAGAACTCGAGGGAAAACCATTATTGAAGATGGATCGGGACAACGGAGGAAGAAAAGCATATTTTTCGATCTTCCTTATTGGGAGACTAACTTGTTGCGTCACAATCTAGATGTTATGCACATGAAAAAAATGTATGTGATAATGTGGTATACACTTTACTCAATGAGACTAGTAAATCAAAAGACAATCTTAAAGCTCGGAAGGATCTTAGAGAAATGGGTATAAGGAAGGATCTTTGGCCAGATGAGAATGGAAGATATCGCCCATCTTTGTTTACAATGTCAAATACGAAGAAAGATGTATGTTTGCGGACTTTAAAGAATGTCATAGTGCTAGATGGGTACTCAAGCAACATTTCAAGGTGCATTGACTTGAAACAACGAAAGCTTTTTGGAATGAAGAAGGTTTTCTGCATTTAATATTAATAGGTTCAAATTTCGGACAACAGCTCGGGAACATGGGTTGAAAACCTAAAATAGTGGAGTTTTTCTAACTTTTTCCACATCTTGTGTTGCTAGTGGTGTTGATGAGAACTTAAGGCAAGTTGATCTGTCATATTATGGCAAATTAGATGACATCATTGAGCTTAACTACTATGGTCGATTTAGGGTGACATTATTCAAATGTAAATGGGCTGACACCACTAGGGATAGGGGGTTTACAAAGGATGCATGGGGTTTTACTTCTGTTAATTTTTCACGATTGATTCACACGGGTGACCGTGAAGAGCATGATCCATACATTGAAGCTTCACAAGCTCAAATGGTGTATTATGTGGATGATGAGGTGAATAAAGGTTGGAGTGTTGTTGTGCATTTGAAGCCAAGAGATTTGTACGATGTGGGAGAAGAATGAGATAATGAAGCTTATGAGAATGAGCCATGCCCAGAGCAATACTTAGATCAATTCTTTGGAGATGTTAATGATCTACCATTGTTAAGGGAGGATGCATATGAAGAATTATTAAGTGAATGGAATGATAATGATGAGGTTGGGGAAGATGAACATATGTTAGAATAGTCAACTGAGTTAATATATTTATGGTATGACTTTATGGTGTGTTAAGTCTATCATCTATTTATGTATGTGTTAGTTTTTAATAAAATACTCCTATATAATATACGTTTAATTTTATCATACACTAATATAAATTGATTATATTTGATTTTTTCATTTATATATGTAGACATGCCAAAACCAAAGCGAATTAAGAATATTCTCAAACAAGTAGCTGGGGGATCCGAAGCTACTGATCCAGTTCACAATCCAAAACAGCTACCACAGGGTTGTACCTCAGCACCATTTGCTCCTACTACTTTGCAGCCATTGATTGACACTCCATTGCAGTCGCCACAGGCTTGTACCTCAACACCATTTGCTCCTACTACTTTGCAGCCATTGACTGACACTCCACTGTAGTTGCCATTGGGTTGTACCTCAGCACCATTTGCTCCTACTGCCTCACAGTCATGTAACCAAGCCCCATCACAATCTACGCAGTCTGATGCCCCATCTTCATCACGTAAACGTAAATTTGGACGTGAATCCAGTCATTATTGGTTTGTGGATGTTATAGGAATATATAGATATAAACTGATGGAGTAGGAAGTTTAACTTGATGTAATTATCTTTTTTTGATTAATGTATTTAACTTGATCTTTATTTATTACAGATGAAGAACAAGAAGTAACTAAGAAAATGAGGTTGAAGGTCCGTGATGTCCATAACTTGCCTGATGGAGTGCGTGTAGTGGTGGATTTTGATGAGTTTTTTTGTCCTATTGGAGAGGTAGCTGGCCTACTTGCAGGAGTTTGTGAACAATTGGCAATCGATTCTCTTCTTTTTCCTATTAACATTAAAAAGTAGTCAAATATGCCTGACACTTTCCGTGACCGCCAGTGGGATCATTTCTTTATGGTAGAACCATTTAAACTTTTTGCTTGTTCTATTTTTAAAGTTTGTACTTATAAAGGTATAATAATCTAACAATTATTTTGTTTGAAGCGTCGATTTGATTTCAAGGTCAATGATAATAATACTGCAATGAGATATATTGAACAATCCATTGGCAAAAAATGGAGGGAAAACCATCAAAAGTTGTGGAATGAATTTTATGACTCAACAATGAGTAGAAATGCTATTGTCAATAATGTCCCGGAGGGCATTAACATAGAGTAATGGGCTTCTTATGTTGACTATCGCTTGAGGCCTGAGATGATGGTACTCACTTCATATTTATTGAATTGTTGATTATAAATAGTTTGCTATTACACCAAAGAAATTTATCTATTTTTATTTGTAGGCACTTTGTAAGAGAAATCAAGAGAATCGAAAGAAACAAACTATTCCTCACACTTGTGGTGCTAAAACTCTGGCTAGGAGAAGGGATGATTTGGTAGTTTAAGTTCTTATCTTTGATGGATTCATTATTTACCTAAAGTACATCTTTAATTGATTATTACTTATGTCATGTGTTGAAAATTTTAGAGGAAAGAGACAGGGAAGACTATTGGTCGAGGCCCGATGTGGAATATAACACACAAGAAGAAAGATGGGAGCTTTGTAAATGATGAAACTGAGAAGATAAGGGTAAATATCAATATTATTGTTCACATTTTTTTGTTAAACAATGATATAATAGATTGTCTTTGTAAGTTTTTATTCTCTTTTTTGGTCTTTATGTAGAAAGAAATTGATGAACATTTAAGTTAAATGGAGGATAATTACTCTGAAATTTCTCTAAATGATGTTGTTAGTGTGGTATTTAGAAAAGAACACTCTGACAGTGTTCGAGGATTAGGAATGGGAGTAGTTCCTACCATTGCATTCAAGCATACTACCACACGGCTTGGAGTTATGAACTCAGGTTCATCTAGTGCTAACACATCCTCTCCTGACTTACGACAAAAGGTAGTGACTATGGAATCACAATTACAAGCATTGTGTGCCTACATTGCTACGAAGGAAGGAGGAAGGCTCCTTGAGGAGTTGGTTGGCTTATTTCAAAATCCTACACCACAGGTATCTCATCTTTACATCTTTTCTTATTCTATTCAAATAAATTGTTTGATCTGCCTGAATATGGTTGAATTGGGGTTTTGTTCTTATTATATTATAGTTGAAGAGTTGGAAAACTGATTTGCTTACTAGTTGAGTTTGTGGGTTGTGTTTTTAGTAGAATTATATGATGCATGCATGCTAAAGTAACTTTTCTGCATGTTTTTTTTCAAACTTGATTAATTTGATGCCTAATACTTTGATGACTTGAACCTGAAATATATAGTAGCAGCTTTCATCATCTCAATTAAAATGGTCTACCTGATCTGGATACTTGACCTGAATATCCTTTGTTGAAGCTAAAATTGAATTTGAATATCAATCTATGATCTCTGGCTACTTTTCTTTCTTTAGAATAAAGTGGGTATAGATTGATTCTGGATTTTTCATAGGTTCTGTTCTGGTTTTTTGTTTTTGTGAAGTCTTAGTTTTCCACATGTTTAGCATTTCTGTCCTTTTTTTTCTGATTGAATCCATGTAAATTTTGGTCGTTCCATATGCTTAGGTGATTTTAAATGTTGTGATTTAAATTAATTTTCTGTTTGTTTTTATCTGAACCACACAATTTATTTGGGGCATAGGGTGTATGTGTTCTGGTTGAAGTTGGGAGAAATGGGTTGATAGTTTAATTGCTAAGTCTTCTTTGTGGCTTAAATCAAAAAGAAAAAGTGCTTGCAGCCTACAACTAGTAAATGACAGATATGAATAGAGAATGCATAGTTAGTCTTCATTGAGTGCTGTTGACTCTTCTTCTCGGGTTATGTAAATAAGTCTTTGTTTTAGCATAGCTATGTTATTCATTGTTAATTTCTTGGTTGCTAAGTCACCTTATTGCCTTTATTGTTTTTGTTTGTTGCTTGCTAATTTTGTGCTTGGCTTTTTGAGTTAAATACTCCAATTTTGAGTGTGATGACTGTTTGATTGAGAAACTGAGATAGATTGCTCTTCTGCTGAGTTGGTTGTCTTAACAGTGATAGTAACTCATGATGCATGCTCATATGTTTGTTCACAGCTTTAGTTAAACTAGGATGAAATCATGCATTTACTGTTTCCTTGATTATTTCCTTTTTGCCTCCTAATTACTGAAACCATGCTCATTTTTCATGAAGTTAGTTTAAATGACCATATTGAAGAATTGGGACTTTGGTTTACTGATTACTACCGCAAGTGCACGGATCACTCAAGTAATACAGATACAGAGTAAAAGTTCGTTCCCACGAGGATATTCGATTATAAAGCTAAGTACCAACTAATAGCTTAATCAATTCTAGACAAGGACATAAAAAATAAGAAAGCAATAAACTAAACTAATCTAATCTATAAAAGCAATAAACATAAAAGCGGTTAGGTTTCAAAAAATCCTCCTTCACCCCCTACATCTACCAACAACATCCAATCCCCCTCATAAACACAAATACATTGATTAAGTTAGCTTGAGAATCTGATGTAGTCAAAAGCCTATGTCTAGGTCAATCAACCATGGTTTCTACTTGCCCAACTCACCAAGTTTCCTTGAGAGCCAGCTCAACTTCCACTCATGAACGATCTATTCTCAATCACACACTATACATGGCCAATAGGTATATTTCTATCCTATTAACGAATCAACTCATCCAAGCCAATTGAACTCACCGAACATGTATCAACCATACCATATCCATATCAACAAATCCTTATGTCTACTTCATTTGCCAATATTAGGATCATGCAATCGAGGCCAACCAAGAACAAGCATTAAACTCAGATAATGATTGAACTATAATCAAACATCCATACAAACTCAGAGAAGAACACATCATTAATATAAATAAAAGGATTCAAAGTATTCCTAAACAAAGCTTAACTATACAAAAGATGAGGAAGAGAAGAGAGAAAGGGAAAAGAAAGAAAGAAACTCTTTGATTTATCTCTGAAGCTTGAATCCTCCTTCAATCCTTTGATCCTTGCCTCCAATCCACCAGAAATGAAGATCTAGCCAAACTATCTAACCTAAAACTAACCTAAACTAAACTAAAAGAGAGAAACTAGAAATGGAAAAGGCCAAAACGGCCAGAACATAGAGAAAAATGTGAAAAATCTATTTATAAGCTCAGCTGGCCGCCTCCACGTCGTGGCGCCCACATACTCACGCCGCGACGCCCAATGGGTCGGTCTAACTACGTCGCGGCACCCTTGCCTCGGGTCCAAGTATGGCCTGGCTGAAAATGCACTTTGCGCCGCAGCGCGCAACACCTTGCGCCGCGGCGTTGACCACTGAATTGCTAATTTGGCTTCCTCTTCCTCTTTAAGCTCAATTGCTCCATATTTAACCTTATTTGGAGCCCTTCCTAATATAGAGAAAACACCAAATCAGTAACATATATAAATCTACCTAATCCATGATCATTTAAGCATAGATTGCTATAAAACATACAAGAAAGGTTCAGAATAAGAATATATCAAATATAAGTACAAAACCTCCAAATATGCATTATAAATAAGGACTAAGCATTCATTCTAGCACAAGGATAGGGCACAAATAACTGCATTCTATGGAGTTATCATTTGCTTACTGGTTGAGTCTCTAGATTTTGTTTGTTTGATCATTGGCATGAATGGGTGTTCTATCTATGTTCATTTGTTGTGAATGATGCTTTATAATCTTATGTTAATGTCAATCCAAGAATTGGGTTTCTTGTGTGTTCATATTTTTTCTTAATAATTATTATGAACTTACGATGATAACTTAACTATTGGTGTTATTTTTTTCCTCTCCTATATATGTTTGGTTGTTATGTTTGGAGAATCTCAAATATAATTTTGTCCTTCTTGTAGGTACCAGATGAAGGTAGCGGGGCTCTATCTCCTAATGACCTAAGAAGATCATGCAATAAAAGTAACACTCATCAATCAGTGGATATTTCAAGTTCTCATTAATTAATTTACTAATTGTTTGACTTATATGTAATTTGGAGTTATTTGACTTATATGTAATTTGAAGTTATTTGACTTGTGTATTTATGTTACTATTTAGGATGTTATTTATCAAAATGTTGATGACTTATAATTTGCAGTTATTAAGTTAATGTACTCATGTTAAATTTGATATTTGGTAAATTAAATTAATGAGTATTTTTTTTACATTTCATTAATCAAAATTATTATATTTATATTTGTAGATTTTGACAAACAAGAATTGTCATAATAAACATGAAAACTGACATAATTAGATGTAAATATGAAAATTAGTTGAAATTTTTTTTTGTGAATTACGACAGTCTTATATTGTTGTAATTACCTATAAATTACAGCAGTTCAAACTGTTGTAATTAGCTGCAATTACAAAAATTTATTAACAATTTTTTAAGTATATTACGGCAGTTAAAACTGCCATAATTTTTGGTAAATTATGGCAGTCAAAACTGCCATAATTCTTGGTAAATTACGGCAAATTATGGCATTCGAACTGCCATAATTATAGGTCAATTACGATAGTCAAAATTGTCGTAATTTACCAAAAATTATGGTAGTTTACCCCATCATTTTATACATAATTAAATCATAATTTTAGGTAAATTACAGCAGTTTTAACTGCCGTTTTACGCAACACAGAACCATCATTTTATACATGGTAAATTGTGGCGGTTATCGTGGTAGTTAACAGAAAATCGTCGTATTATACCGAACGGCGATGAAAATTACGTGAGTTGTGGAAACTGCCACTAACGCAAAAAATGGAGGTTGAAACCGCCGTAATATACAAAAAAAATTGTCGTAATTTACCTAATTTTTTGTAGTGATTGAGTTTATAAAAGCTATCAACTCTATTGTATATCGATAAAACATATTTGTATGAAAGCAATAGCTTAATGGACCAATATAATGTTAGGACCTTAAATGTGTTATTGTATCCTATTTCAAGTGAGATACGCTTAAATTTCAATGTTCATTTTGAATCTTTTAGTTAGTAATATGTTTGTTGTTAGTATAATTTTTTTCATGATATATTGCTTTTGCTTCATTAGAAGTTATTTGGGAAGTAAAGTGAGGAGGGGTAGAAAACGAAAGGACTAAAAAATTAGCAATTTTTCAATACTCATATTATGTTAAGACTCATTTCAATTTCCATTTCTCCCATATTCCCCCCCCCCCCCCTTTATTTGCTTACCAAACAACCAACTCATGAAGTTCATCCATTTTAATTGATTATATAATTAGTCATTTATTAAGCTTCTTAAAAATAGTGAAGATCTTATTTTTCGAATAATTGAAAAAATACCACATTGTTGCTTTCAAGTTTCAATGTTAAAGGAATTCAGTTTTGCTTTTATAGAGGTTGAGACTATTCTGTAATTTCCAGCTCCTTTAAACACACAATTTTATGGTTATTCTTGCCATTTAATATATTGGGTTTGTCAACCAATGCTTTACTTAGCTTTTTATTTGATAACATGGTGTTTCTTTTACTTTATTTTTTTATTTTATCTTTTTTTTATTTAAGTTTAATCCTTGAATAAAGTATGATTAACTTTAAGAGTTGTTGCTTAATTTATACCAAGTTTCTAACGAGATTACGTGGTTTTAGGATTGAATCCCAACTAGGTTGCTTTGCCTACACTTTAACTTATCGTTCCCTCCCTACTTGGGTCTTTGATTTGTAACAAAATAAAGTATATGCTTAATCATTATTGGGTGAACTAAATTTGTTATAGATTACTTAAACATGCTCCATTACAAAAATGCATTGATGTATATTTATGTATGTAGATATTTTGTTGGTAGATTGATAATTTTAAGTCTTTAGTTGTTTATGGATTATTTTTCTATTGGTTTTTTTAGGAACTCTCGTAGATATTTTGTTGGCAGATTGGTGACTTTAAGTCTTTAGTTGTTTGTGGAATTTTTTTATCTATCGATTTTTTGAGGAATGCCAGATGTAAGAGTTTCCTTTTTTTGAGTTGTCTTCCCTTTGTAAAACTAGTCCTTTAGTTGTTCTTGGGTTGAATTCTTAATTTATTTTTAAAATTTTTATTTAAATGCAAGCACAAACGTAATATGTTTTTGGTAGGTGTTAGACAAAGGGTAAGTATTTCAAAAACTATGTTCAATAAGTTTGGTACATTGAATTATTTTATGGTTTCTATTTTTATTAACTTTGTAAGGTGTAACTGTCTTCTATTGGTACTGCATCTTTGTTTGTAAGGTGTGAGTGTATTCTTTGAAGGTTGTTAATTTGTTTTTCCACCATTGAGGCAAGTCAGGTTCTGCCACTTTGTTTATTTTCTAATTTTTATTTTTCATGATTTGTTGTTTTCATTCATAGCAATTGCATTTTATTCATTTATCTATCTTCTATTTAATCCATATTTCTCTTCATTAATTCTTACAAATTCATAGCAATGGTCATTCAAAATTTAGGCTCTATGAGACTTGATCGGTATACACTTCTTCTTTCATGTTACATCACTTAAATGTTTTCATGTTAAAACTCAGATAAAATCCCTTGTATTATGATGATAATCTTTTTAAGATATTGGTATGTTTATATCATGGTAACCTCTAAGCTTTCTTTAGAAGTAAATTTTTTATTTATTTTTGCAGGTTTTTCATATTGCTAATTTTTTAAAGATATTGGTAAACATTTTTATGAGCAGGCTTTTTAGCCCTCTTAGAATGGTTGTTGTATTTGCAATTACAGTAATTAATTTTGGGTTATTGCAAAGCTAAGTTATTCTCCTCTTGCACATGTTTTTGCATGTATTTGTTTGTATTCAAATGTCAGAGCTATTATCTTTCAACTATAACAAAATTCTATATTTCTTGAGGTATGTTTAACTATATTTTTTATAATATGTTTGGATGGTAGATAATGAGGGGAAGGAAAAGAGAATAAGGAGAAGAGAAATAACTTCTCGCGTTTAAAAGTTTTAAAATACATGAAAAATGAAAAGAACACATGGAAAGCCATTTTCCTTCTCTTCCTTTTAAATACCCAACTTTTGTTCCTCCCAAAATTGAAGTGAAACCATTTCTGTTCTGTTCTCTTATTAATCTTCCAAATAAAGAGAAATATAACTATGTTCCATTCTTTTCTTTCTTTTTCTATTCCATCCTCACCTATTCCGTTCTGTTTCATTAATAAAAAAAAATTTAAACACAGTGTTATATACTATTTATTAAGTTACAATTTATATATATATATTTGTACATTATTTTAAAACTATTAAATATTAAATAATTTAAACGAGATGCAAGTTATCCATTCTTTGAAGTTTTAACAGTTGATTGTAAATAAAGATAATTGCTAAGTTGAAAATTTGGCAGCAAACTTTTATGGGAAGTACTACTTGAGTATCTAAATATAGTCTCATAATATATATTTTCATAAAATATATACATAGTTTCATAATATTCAAATATTTGAATAAAATAATTAGTTAATATTTTTTACGAATTTATTTGTGGAAAATATGTATTTATAATAAAGTTTGTTGTTTATTTTTTATAAAAAGTTCTTTTATTTAGATATAGATAATACAAAAATTGGTCTTCCAAAAGAAAATTTCTACCATGCTTGCTCCTAGAGTAACAATTAATGTATGCTCCATCATGATTTCCACAATTGATTTTAAGTTGGTGTGCCTAAAATTTATTTGAATGCATTTAATATCATTTGACAATATTATTGCTTACCATTTATTTTTTAGCATGTTCTTTTTTTCACAATGTTAATTGCACACCATTTTTATTACATTATTCTTACATTATTTTCTTTTGTGTAAAAAGAAAAAAGAGAAACACATATTTCAACACACTCTCTTTATCTTTTTCCCCTCATACAATAATGTGTTAAGAAGTCTTTGAAGAAAATAGTGTGCAAGAAACATTTTCTGTTTGTAAGAAAATCGTGTTTTCATTCATGATTTTTTTACACAAAGATATATTAAAAATGACTATAAATGACTTATGAATCAATTTGATATAGACTCGAAAAGGGAATGAAAAATTAAAAGATGAATATTTACTTTCACAATAGTATAAGATTCTTATTTTTGGGATATATACATACTTTTTATTATTAATAATTCTTTTCTTATTGCATGAAACAATGGTGTTATTAATGTTTATATGCTTTTATAAAACTTGGGGGTTTGAGAACCTGGGGCTAGATGAGGTGTAGTTCATCTAATTTGGTGACTTTTGAATTATGATGTTTTTGTTGTAGCATGTATAATTTTTGTTAGATAATTTGACATTTTATTGAAATTGAGAATGAACTTTTATTTTGAATTAGTTGTTATATTTCGAATCATTATAAAGTATTAGAAATGTAGTTTATAAAGAAGTTTTTCAGAATTTAAACTAAGTTATTTATATTTCTTTTAACTTATATAAAAGTTTAGATGAATTATTGCACAAAATATTACTGATATGTTTTTCATTATGCTTACTTACATATAATATAAAATAATATTAATTTCATAAAGTTTTGAATGTAAAATAATTGTTGATGGAGTCTTTATTTATATATTTCAATTAATAGTGTTCTTTGTTATTAGGTACTCACTTGCTTTGGAAGTATGAGATTCTATAACTGCTTGTTTAGATATTTTAATCCTGTTTTCATATCATTATTATTATAGCTAAATTATATAAAGCCAAGTGTAGGAAATTTTATGGATCACAGATGTTACAAGCAATGTAGTTGAAAAAAATGTCAATTGATAATGAAAATATTTATTTATAGCAATATTAACAATTTTTGTATTAATTTATTTTTTTATATAGTATTAGTTACTTTTATTGATATGATTTTTTTAATAAATAGTCACTTTAGTCTTTGAATATGTTAATAATAACACTTTAGTCCCTATAAAAAAGATACATTTTTAGTCCTTGAAAATTTTAAAATCCTATCACATTCATCCTTCTTAGGGATTAAAGTATAATTTTTTTTTTTAATTTTGAAGGACTAAAGTGTAGTCCTTTTTTATAGGAACCAAAGTGTTATTGTTTGAAATATTTAAAGACTAAAATGACTATTTATTCTTTTTTTTTTTTTTACAGATTTGTTCATAGGATTAATTTAGAATTTTCATAATTAATTATATTCATATTATTCACTTAGATATTTATCTAATTCTCTTTGTAAGGTATTAATGAAATATATCCGTTATGTGTAGCATTTCGCTGTAATAACCCATTTTTTAAGTTGGTTATGCTTTAGAAGGTGGAAATAAAATAAAGTGAACAATAAATAATCTTTAAAATTAATATAATGGTTAGTAATATTGTTTATTTTATAGAATTTTAGATGATATTACTTCGCTATTGTTGTTCACTTAATTATCTAATTCTTACTTTGTTGCTTCATCAAATTTACATTTTTGACATATCAAGTGCATTTTATAATTATATTATAAAATTCCAAAAAATTTATTACTATATTTTTATTGGCTATATCATATATTTAATATATACATTCTAAATAACACCATAATCAATCCAAAATTTTTACCAACAAAGTGAGTAATTTAATTTAATTTTTTTATCATAAATAAATAATTTATATGACGTGCGAGTACGGATAGAAATACTAGTGTCTCTTAGATAAATAATATATGTCCTTTACAATTTAAATATTTTATTGATCAATAATATTTGAAATGTAAATATCACATATTTTCCAAATCTTCTCCTTAAAATACTTATTTTTTCCTCAAAATAATTGTTATAAGTTTATGACATTATGAGTTTACCTCAAAATAATAAAATAAAATAAAAAGGTAATATATATATAAAAAAACTTAAAATTTTAAATAATTAAAATTTATTTTAATCATACTTTAATGATAAAATTTTCAAAAACATAAATTAACTTATTTACTTGTAAAATTAATTTCTAATACATAATATTAACATGTACTAAAATATTTTTAAAAAATCTGTACATTACACTCCTTCAAGAAATTTGAATCGCCAAAATTATCCTGCTTTTTAATCTTGATTTCAAATCATATATTAAAAAAAAAAGGAACTTGCATGGTTGAAATTTGGTAAAATGAACTAACCCGCATGCGAATTGCCCGAACTGCTTTAACCCATTAAAATATGAAATGGGATGGGTTGACTCATTTTAAGAAATAGATTGGAAGAGCGAAGTCACCCCGCTTTAAGGTGGGTTGACGAGTTAGTGGATTGACCCACATAAAAAATAAAATGAGAAAAAATAGATAAATTAAAGGATTAATCCGCCTAAAAAAAAAAAAAAATTATATAAAAATTAAAAATATTATAAAAAAATAAATAATAATAGTAAAAAATTACAACTCACATATCTAAAAAATAATTTTTAAAATAATTTAATTAAATATTTAAACATAAATTATATAATATCAAAAAAATTTATTTATAATATTATTTATTATTTTTTAAAAAAAAAAAGTCAACTTATCGAGTTAACCCACTCCTATCCCGCTTAATCTGTAAGTTATGCGAAATAAATTATATAAATTAAAAAAAATATGAAATCAATTCTTAATCTAACCCATAAAAAAATACGAGTTAACCTCAACACATATGAACTCATTTTGTAAGCTCGACTTCTTTTCCTTTCATTATCCCATTTGTTTATATACCTAATATAATTGAACCTAAGATAAGGACAAAATCTACAGAAAGAAAACTAACATTAATATTAATATACATCGATAATAGAGAGTATTTTAATTTTCAAGTGGTAGCAAATTCATGAAACTCAAACTATCATATTACACGTGAAATGTGAACTAGGTTTTTTTTTTTTTTTTTGCTGATTGAGGAAAAAAGAAAGAAAGAGAAAAATGAAAAATCTCTGCGTTTGGTTCCACCTGTCGTAGTGATGTCATGAAAACGGCGACGTTGGTGGGCTCAGAAGAAGGCGTAAGCGAGGGATCCAAGAAAATAAGGGCCATGGCATGGCTATGAAATTCAGGATCAGAAGATGTCGAGAATCTCGAGAATGGAACGATTGCAGAGGGGACAAGTCCCTCGATTCAACCACAGCTCCCTCGAACACACCCTGCAAAAAGTGTGCCCACATGGGATGAACGCTGCACCTTTCTTCCTCCCCATGCACACGCAGCACACCGAATCATTCCCCACCGCCCCTCCTCCTCCTCCTCCTCCTTTCTCTTTTTCCTCTGTTTCTTCCAGCAGCCTCATCAACGACACCCTACACGGCGTCCCCGGCACCGTGCTGGACCCTCCGCCACCCAAATTCTCTCCCATGGATCCTTCACCGCCCGAATCCGGCTCCTGCGATCCCCGGAATTGACGCTCCGCCGCCAACGCCGCTGCCAGATTCATACCCGAGCTCGCCGAAGTTGCCCCCACACAGTCAGGACCCGACGGATTTGGTGCTTGACCCGGATTCATTTCCTGGAGTAGTTGCTGCTGTGGCAGTGGTGGTCCTCCGGCTCCTTCTTCTTGTTCTTGAGCATGTCTGACGGTTAGGGTGGGGGGACGGAAAACCCAGGTGGCCCCACAACAGCCCATTCCGGTGAATCTGAGACGATCTTTGAGACTCCGCCTCCGCCGTGGGCCTTCTTCTTCTTCTTCTTCTTCTCTATCGACACCACCACCGTCCATTTGGTGGGTTAACAAACCCAGAATGGTTCTTGCTTCTCTTTCAGCGCGCAGCGATTCCTGCAATATTACACCCAGTTGACTCATATCGACCCAGAGCCAGCACACAGCATAAGCGGTGAGGAAGGAAGGAGACCTACAACTACAACGGATCAAAGAGAAGAGTCAACAGGGTAGTAGGGCCACAAAGATCCCGTGAAGTCCTTGAAGAAAGAGCATTTAAAACCCACGCCCCCCCCCCCCCCACCCTCAGGCTCAGGCTCAGGATCAAGAAGAGAAAGAGGGGGAAAATGACACAACCAAACAACAGATGGGTCCAAAGGAAAGCAACTCTGAATAGACGCAAGCTTTAATTAAGATACTCTGGGGAAGATTCTGGACACACTGGAAGCTCCGTCATTGAAAATAGGGGAATTGGAAACTGGAAAGAAACTGAAATGAAAGTTAGCAAACCATGACAAAATACAAGGGTCAAGGAGAGAGAAAGAGATAAGGGTAGGAAGAAAACAAAAGGATGAAGAAATGGGGTTTCTTTACAGGCTATTCTTCTTTATACTCTCCCCCACTTTGAGTAACTGAACCAACATTTTTCTCTTTCGGGTGCCAAACCCAAATGCGTTACACAAACACCACTTGTTCAGAACTTTATTCTCTCTTCACCATTATATTAATTATTTTCAATTTTTTTTATACTGACAAATTTTAATAACTTATCATTTTGGTACATTATAAATTTGTAATGCAAATTTTAATTTTAAAATACAACATAAACCAGAAAGGTTTTTTTTTATTTCTTATTATTAATTAGTTTTTGGGGTCGTTTGCACACTTGTTGCCGTTCTGCTGGCCGGCTCAGCAAAACAGTCAAAAGTCAATTGCCGTTGAAGCAGACGCGCGAACCAAGGATTGGCCAATTGGCTCTTTGCCATGTTGGATTGATTATCTTGTTTCAACAATACTTTCTCATTCATAGACGCTTGCATTTTACTGGTTGCGTTCAAATCAACTACATATTAAACACAATTATATTATAATTAGTTAGTAGTTCGTGTATTGTATTGAATTTTTATAAAATATATTTTAAAAAATTAATTTCAAATATATTATATATATAATAATCAAACTTTTCTTATTAAGTAGAATTGATTATATGGATCAAACGACGTTATTGTGTTTTATCATAAATCAAATCTTTAGAAATAATGTCACTCAAATTTAATTTTTTTTTAATCGTTTCACCTATAATTTTTCTTAATCTCCCTATACCTCTAGCTATTAAGCTATCTTTCACCTGATCTACTCTTCTTACAGAGATTTCTAATAGTCTTCTCCTTACATATACAATTTTATGAATTTAAATTTTTTAAATGGTTAACACAATTATTTTAAAATAATAATAAATAAAATAAAATTTTATCATAATTTAGAATCAAAGAAGATGGTATGAAGAAATATAAAATTTAAGATAATTAAGTGCAAAAAAAAAGGAATCTTGGTTGATCGAGGAAATAATATTGAGGAGATAATTAAAGAGAAATTAAGGAGAAAATTTTTTTTTTCTTCAAATGGAAGCACATATGAGAGGAAATGTGAAAAGAAAACTTAAATAAGGACACATGTCAGTCATGTAAGAAATGTGAACAGAAAGCTTAAATAGGATTATAAATACTCGTATTGGAGAATTCATAGAGACATAAGAATGAAGGAGATCAAATTGTGAGTAATGCTACGGTGGATGGATTGCATTGGTAGAGGGTTTATAACTTTGTGATCCTCAAAAGTTGTCATCGTAAAGGATTTGTAACTTTGTAATCCTTAAAAGTTATGCTAGAGGATGATTTACAATTTTGTCCGTGCAAAAGTTACCATGGTAGAAGAAAAATGATGGTTTGCAGCTTTATCTGCGCAAAAGTTGTAGTGTGGAAGGGTTTACAACTTTATCCTTGCAAAAATTATATTTTGATGTTATTCATAGTGGATTTGATAACTTCTCATCCGTGGACGTATGTATGTTGAGCCGAACTATGTTAAATTTGTGTGTGTTTATGATATTTTTCCCTAATTACGTGTATTTATGCAAACACGTGATGAAGGGGATAAGGTATTCCCTAACATCATATAAGACATAGATGTGACCACATGAGAGGAAGAATACAATTCAGATTTAATAAATCTCAAGAGAGATTACTCTCATTTATAATATAAGAGTAAATTATAAATTTATAATTATTTTATAAATTTTGTTAATAAATATTTAATAAATATCTTAATAGCACGTATTAAGAAATAAAAATTAATAAATTTTAAATAAAAAATAAAATTTTTAAGTTTTTTAATATATTGAACACCTTATTTGTTATTTTTAATTATTTAATAAGTACCCTTAAAACAATACTGGTTAGAGAAACTCTTATTTTATTTCGAGAACACAAGATGGGATCACAGAAAATTTCTCTATAATTATAGGACTGCACCAAGAGTCAATTTTGAATCCATATCTTTTTACCTTGGTCTTGGATGTGCTTACTACGCATATCTAAGAGCCGGTGTCACAATGTATGTTTTTTGTAAATGATACAGTCTTAGTTAGAGAGTCGAGAAAGGAAACAAATGGGAAGTTAGAGCAATGGAGACGAACTTTAGAAGAACATGACTTTCATCTAAGCAGGAGTAGGACGGAGTATATGGAATATAAGTTCAGTAAGAAACGTGTTAATGCTAACTTAGCGATAAAAATTGAAGATCATACTATGCCACAAGTCACACAATTTAGGTATCTTGGATCTATCATACAAAACGACGGAGAGATAGGGGGAGACGTAAACCATAGGATTCAAACTGGATGGATGAAATGAAAGAGTACTTCAGGAGTTATTTACGATAAAAAAGTGCATTTCAAGCTTAAGGGTAAATTTTACTGCACAGCTATAAGGCACGTGATATTGTATGATACTGAATGTTGGGCGGTAAAAAGTCAACAAGAGCATAAGATTAGTGTCGTAGAGATGAGGATATTGCACTAGATTTGTAGTCATACAAGACAAGATAGGATTAGAAATGAATATATTAAAGAGACAGTAAGGATAGCACCTATTGTGAAAAAGATGGGAGAAACTCGTCGTAGGTGGTTTGGATATATAAGGAGAAGACTATTAGAAGCCCCTATAAGAAGAGTAGATCAGGTGAAGAATAACCCAATAGCTAGAGGTAGAGGAAGACCAAAAACGACTATAGGTAAAACAATTAAAAAAGATTTAGATTTGAATGACACTTCTAAAGACTTGATTTATGATAAGGTACAATGACATCGTTTGATCCATATAACCGACCCCACCTAGTAAGAAAATGTTTGGTTGTTGTTGTTGTTGTTAGATGCTACTTCGCTAGTGTTTCATGCAATGAATCAATAATCATCTTTTTGCCTAAAGAATCTGAAATTTTTTCATCCATTACAAAACTTGCAAATAGGTTTTCCTTACTTTTTTTTAGTGCAACACTTCTAATAGTTTATCTTTAGACATTGGCAAGACTATTATAATATCAAAATACTTTGTTTTTAACCAAAGATAGAAAGCAAAGTTAAGAAGTGGGAAATAGATGAATTGGCTGAATAAATAATTTATAAATCCAAATTAGCTTATTCACTATATTTTTCTTTTCTTATTGACACCAGCATAAGTATATCCAGTAGCAACTATTAAGAAGTGAAATTGGAGAATGAATTGAATTGAATGAAAAATGAAAATAAAGTGATTTGTTTTATAACGATACTGTAGCATAACAAACCAATTACCATTGTACTAACACAATACTGACTAACTTACTGTATAACAAACTTTAACTGCATAACTAACTTGTTGACAGCTACTAACTGTAACTAACTAACTTTAAATAAGTAATTAACAATAACTAGCTGACTTTAAATACAAATGTTAAAACTCTCCCTCAAGGTGGGAAATAGATGTCAATTGTTCCTCTCTTGCACAATAAGGTCTTGAACAAACTGCAACTGGTTTAATGAGAATATCTATAAGTTGATGAGCATATTTCATATGTACTAAACGGATCAATCCATCATTAACCTTCTCACGAATAAAATGACAATAAATTTCAATGTGTTTAGACTTTTTATGAAAAGAGAGATTTGAAGCAAGATGTATAGCAGCTTGATTATCACAAAAAACAAGAGTTAGACCAATGACAATTTTGAAATCTTGCAGTAAAGAAGTGGTCCAAGTGATCTCATTAGAGACACTTGTCAATACTTTATATTCTGCTTCTGCAAAAGATTATGACATTGTGTGTTGCTTCTTTGACTTCCATGAGATCAAGGAATTTCCTAAGAAAACACAATGGCCAGTAGTTTACCTTCTTGTGTCAATGCAATTCCCCCAATCAGCATCTGCATATGCTTTGAGGCGTAAAAAGGATGATGATGAAAACAACAACCCCTGGCCTGGAGAGGATTTTAGGTACCTCAATAAATGGTGGACTACATCAAAATGAGGAATTCTTGGATCAGCTATGAATTGGCTGAGTTTGCTTATTGCATAGCAGATATCAGGCTTGGAGATTATCAAATACAAAAGCCTACCAATCAACATTCTGTATTGAGAGTCATTAGGCAAAGGATCACCATCAGTAGAACTTAATTTAAGATTAGGATCCATAAACAGTGAGGATGGTTTGCAGTCCAAAAAACTTGTGTCCTCGAGGAGTGTCAAAGTATAATTCATTTGAGATAAGCAAATGCCATGTTTAGATTGTGTAATTTTCAATCCAAGAAAATAATTTTCAGATTTTCAAGAATTTTTAACTTGAACAATTGTTGAAAAGTACCTTTAACCTGATCAATAGTAGTTGGATTCTTACTAGCTATGATAATATCATCTCCATAAACCAACAAGACTGCAAAAGAGTGTCCTGAAATATTGGTGAACAATGAGTAATCTGATTTAGATTACATGAAAGCATGTGTTAGCAGAGCATAATAAAATTTATTGAATCACTGTCTAGAAATATGCCTTAGACCATAAATGGATCTATTGAGTTTACAAGCCATATTCACCCCCTCAACTTTGTATCCAAGTGGCAATTCCATAAACACTTTTTTAAACAAATCACCATTAAGAAAAACATTATTAATATTAAGTTGGAGTAATTGCCAACCTTTTATAACAGCCAAGGTCAGTAACACCCTGATAGTAGTCAGCTTTGCTACAGGTGAAAATGTGTCTAAGAAATCCATACCAACTTGTTGAGCATAACCTTTAGCTACTAATATAACTTTTAACCTGTCAACACTGCTATCAGCTTTTCTTTTTACTTTGTAAATCCATCTACAACTAATAGTATGCTTGCCTTTTGGAAAATGAATAACATCCCAGGTATGGTTTGCTTCCATGGCAGAAATCTTTTCTTACATAGCTTTCTGTCATTCAGGATATTTGGCAGTTTGATGGTAGAATTGTGGCTCATAAACACTGGATATTTGAAGAGCAAAGTGTCTGTAACCAGTGGAAAGTCTGTCATATGACATGTAATTGACTATATGATATGGAGAAACAGCATTGTAGTAATACTGTTGAAGATATGAAGGTGGTCTAGATGATCTAGAATATATTCTTATAGGTGGTGGAGGATGAGAAGATGTGGCAAGAGCATCATGTTGTATAGGTTCTGCATTAGCTTGTGGTGTAAGAAATGAGACAATGTCAGTTACTGGTAATGGATGTGCCACATCAAGAAAAAAAGGGCCAACTGTAGAAGCAGATGGTGATAAGGTATGAAATGGGAAAGTTGATTCATGAAAAACTGCATCCTTAAAAATATAAAATTTTTTGGTTTGGAGATTGTATAGCTTGTACCCTTTATACCCTAGTGGATAACCAATAAAGACTGATGAAACAACTCTTAGTGTGAGTTTGTCTCTTGTAGAAATGAGAGTATATGCAAATGTTAAACAACCAAAGACTTTGAAATTTGAGTAAATAGGTTCCTTTTTGAATAGTAATTGATATGAACTTTGTTACTTTAGAAGTGGTGTTGGAGTTCTGTTAATTAGGTAAACAACAATCTACAAACAGTCACCCCAAAAAATCAGTGGATCTCTAGATTGAAATATAAAGCTCTTGCAACATTCAATAAATATTGGTATTTTCTTTATATCACAACATTTTGTTAAGGTCTCTCAACACAACCAGACTGATGCAATGTGCCTTTATTTGTAAAAAAATCAGCTAATTGTAATTCTTTAGCATTGTCTAATCTGAACTGCTTGATTGTTGTGTGAAACTGCATTTCAACCAAAGTAAAAAATTGTTTGACAAGGGTTGGAGCCTCAGACTTGTTTGCCATCAAGTATATACAAGCAAATCTACTGTTGTTATCTACCATGGTGAGAAAATACCTCTCCCATCATAGGTTGAAGTATGATAAGGTCCCCAAATGTCACAATATACCAAATCAAAAGGTAAAATAACAAGATGTTTATTAGAAGCGAAATCTTTTCTTTTTGGATAATGGACAGACATCACAATTACTACTAGAATGAGAACTAGGAATTGAAAAATGAAATTTATTATTTAGAGTTTGCAAACATTTAGGAGAAATGTGTCATAGTCTAGTATGCAAAATATCATCATGCACTTTATTCACAGCAGAATTTGAAACTGAACTATGAATGTCTTTGTTTACAACAAATGCACAATCGATAGAATCTAGAAATATGGTTGGGCTAGGCTTGTAGAAATAGAGTCCTTGAACCAAATCACCTTTGTCAATCATCTTCAAGAGACTGTTGTCCTGTATGGCAAAGGAAGTATTAATGAAGCTAACTAATAAATAAGAATGAACCAGCAAAGCACTCACAGAAATGAGATTGACATGAAAAGATGGAATATAAAAAACATTGTGTATAACCAAATCAGGATTAAGACAAATAATTCCTATAAAGTGCACAGAGACAGTGGACTTATCTGGCAATGTGATAAAGGAATTAGACATTGTAGTATGACTAATGAAATGTTTCAGAGAACAAGCAATATGACTTGCTGCTCTAAAATCTAAAATCCATTATTGAGAAAAAATCATATATAATAGAAAAGGAATATGGCTAGGAGAACAAGACCATACCCTCAAAATTATGTTAAGCAGAAGAATCAACAATTGGCTTGGCAACCTGAGACAATTAGGATGACAACAACGTGATCAATTGTTTGTATTGTACTGTAGTTAGCATAGAAGAAACACCTTGAGAAGATGTTGCAGAATCTGTGACTTGATTCATAATAGTTGAAGAACTTGATGACTTCTTGGATTTATATCCAGGTAGATATCCATGAATGTGATAACATTTATTTATTGTATGACCTAGCAAGCCACAATGAGTACAAGTAGAACGATCCTTTTTACCATTTTTTAATCTAGAATTTGCATTCTTAGAAGTTGTTGATTTTACAGCAAAGCCAACTAGAGAATCAGGATTTTGAGGAAAATACAACACCAATATCTTCCTGCCTCTCATCCTGAACAATCAATGAGTACACTCTTGTAATAGATGGCAATAGATCCATCAATAAGATCTGACTGCGACCCTGAGCTTGAGCATCATTTAACCCTATGAGAAAAACCAAAACATATTCTTACTGAGTATGATCTATCAGGGATAGAGCACCACCACATATGCAATTGCAATTTAGGCAAAAATCATTAAGTTCCTCCCAAATTGCTTTCAACTTAGTGAAATATTGATTCATAGTCATATATCCTTATTGAATATTGACTAAATCTTTCTTCAGTTGATAAATCCTTGGAGTATTTTTCTGTTGAAAACGATCTCTCAGATCCATCCAAATTGTTGCTGCAGAATCAACATATATAATGCTTGCTACAAGCTCCTTCGACACTGAATTAAACAACCAAGAACTAACAATGTTGTTGTTATATTCCCATGAAGAAAGAAGTTGTGAATCTCCATCATTAGGCTTGGAAATTGTGTCATCAACAATGTCAAATTTGTTCTTAGCATTCAAGACTATTTTCATGGATTTGTTTCATGAATTGTAATTCTCTCTTATAAGTGGCTGAGAAACTAAGATCAAGCCAAGACAATCACATGGATGAGTGAAGAAAGGACTTGAAGAATCATTAACGGCGGATTGAAAGCATGCCATGAGAGAATGAAGTCAAGAAAGAAACAAGAATGATTGAAGAAGAGAAAGAGTGTGCAAGGAAAAAACTAGTTAACCACTGATACTATATTAAGAAGTGAAATTGAAGAATAAATTGAATTGATCGAAAAATGAATATAGAGTGATCTATTTTATGGCTATACTGCAGCATAACTAACCAACTAACATTGCACTAGCACAGTGTTGACTAACTTGCTGCATAACTAATTTGCTAACAGCTACTAACTGTAACTAACTAACTTTAAATAAGTAATTAATAATAACTAAATGACTTTAAATACAAATGTTAAAAGCAACCAATGGAAAATTGTAATGTTATCAAACATTGGTTCAGAGAGGAAAATAATTGAAATTCTTTATTCACATAATGTGAGCTAAACTAAGATTAATGTTTGAAAAGCCAACCCTGCACTTTTTAATCAATTAGTTGCACCAATATTACTTACATGATATGCCTTGCGTTAGAGATCCACAATCACATGATTATCTTTTCTATAATTTTTTCAATTCTTTTCTTCACCAGAACTTTTCATTAACGATATATAAAAAACTCTTTTTTTTTAGGATGCCGTTACTTGAGTGTGAAACTAAATAGTGAGAAATGTGATGTGGTTAGACCTTCCACATAAGTAGCATTTCTATAACTCAAACTTTTATCCTTTTCTCAGAGTATAATTTGCTAACCACTATGCCCAAGTCCTCGCGGGTATAAAAATAAAACCACTTTGTATTTTCTAAGAAAAAATTAAATTTTTCTAAGCCCTTTTTTAATAAGGTCTTTCTCACGTCCTTTTGGTTTCAGATTAATCATGATTTGAGATATCGAGACTATGGGCTGAATCCTTGACAAATCGCTTTATCAGCTAAGTTTAAACTTGTTTAACGTTTAAAACATTCCATATGAATAAAATAAAATTAGGAATGAATATATTAGAAAGTAAATAAGAATAACACTTATTATAAAAAAAAATATAATCTCATCTTAGATAATTTAGTCATATAAAAAGAGGACTATTAGAAACTTTAATAAAAAAAATAAATTAGATAGATGATAGTTCAATAATTAAAAGTAGAAGGAAATTAAGAAAAATTACAGATAAAATTATTAAAATTGAATTAGATTTAAATGATATTTTTAAAAATATAATTTATAATAAAATATAATAACATAATTTGATTTATATAACCGATCCTAACTATTGGAAAAGGCTATTATTATTGTTGTTGTTTTTATTATGAGTATTTATTTATTTTCAATATAAATTGTTATAAAAATATATACCTTCGGTATTAAAAATTAGAGAAATATTAGGAACACATTATCTATCACATTTCTTTTAACATTTTCTCTTCTATTGAGTCACGTCATATATTAAAGTATACACTCAACCTTAATTAACGTGTAATCAAGTTTGAGTTTGTATTTTAATGTGTGACGTGATTTAATAGAAGAGAATATATTAAAAGAAGTATAATAGTGAGTTTGTTTTTAATATTTCTCTAAAAATTAATAATAATAGTAATTAATGTTAATTATAAGGGTATTATTGAGAAAGTAAAATTTTTGGAATCCAAACTAAAAATGCAATTAAGATTGTATAATAAAAGCATTTTTTTTTTGTTTATTGGTACTATAAAGCAAATAATTTTACTTATTGAATTAACTGTTAAGTGACACCTTCAAAGTCAAACAACAGGAGAACAAGCTTTTAACAAGCCCAGAAACAAATTAGATGACTAAAGACAACAGAAATAAAACACTTCGGACACAGAACCACCTCAAACCAACAATACTAGAGTTCCTAATCTCATTAAATCAGTTGCTCGTTTTACCTCCGGACTCAATAACATGTAATCTTTATCATAGCACCACTTCTAACTTTTGATCAGAAGCAGAGTCATTAGCTACACATGACACATTGATGCCCAGCTTGAAACCGAAACACCTTATCAAGCTTAGCAGATGACAGCTAAAGTTATTTCACAGTCGTAATTAATGACTGTTGAGGGCTCCTGATTTGTAACTTCCTTGATCTGATTTGGATTGAATATTATCCAAGTCCTTTCATGGCAATATATAAAATTGCAGCCATTGCCGGTAGTAACTGCAAGTCTTGTGGTGGTGGCTATGCCTAGCTACCCTTGCCAGCAGTAATTGCAAATTTAAGATTTCACCTACTATATCACATTTGATTACAATGACATTCATTAATGAGATCATGTGGGCCGGAGGCTGTGCCTTTTTCTCTTTTGTCGGAATGCGAGTCCCAGCCCAGGTGCCATGGTGGTCAGCTCCCTAAGGGGTAATAATTCACGTACAGTGCTTTTCTATGCCGTGCGCTATTGCGCTAGCATCTAAGATGACTTTTTCTTTTTTTTTTTTTTTTCTTTCTTTTCCTTGGGGTGATTACCATATAAGATTATTTCTACTGTATGAATGATTTTTAAGTCATTAATTGCCTTTTTGATATAAAGAATATGATAAGATATAATAATATTAAATTTAATAGTATAATATTTGATAGTTAAAAATTATTAAGTTTAATATATAAGAATTGAGAATATCAAAATATTTAAAATTATAATTAAATTTTTTTAAAGAGTTTATAATTCAAAATTCAATTAAGCTTAATTTTATTATTTAAAATTTGATTAAATTATTCATCATTTTAATGTATAAAAAAATTTAATAAATAAATTTATACAATACAAATTTACACCAAATATATAATAAAATTATAATATATTATATTAATTTATTCTATCAAACTTAATTCAATATGCTAAACATGCCCTAAGTGATATTGCACTTGATTATTTCAAAATGATAAATTGATGATGTATATATCATCTAACTAGTGAGTTACCATTGCCTTAATTATACCGTATTTAAGAAATCTTAATTTTATTATATTTATATATTTTTAATATTTTATTTTTCTTATACACATTATAAATGTATAGATACTTTTTTCTTTTTCTTTACTAGTTTCATTTGTTTTATAATTTATTATGAATAAAATTTATATTTAAAAAAATATAGATAGGATTAAAAAAACTAAAAGATAGATAGGAATATTAAAGCTCTTCAAAAATTTCTTCTTCATCTATCAATGATCGGAAAAGTGAATTACAATATTAAGCGAACTTTAACATAATATATGTGAAAATACCTTAATCAAAGAATATATATATATATATATATATATATATATATATATATATATATATATTAGATTTCTAATTTTTATATTTTTATGTGGAAGTTAGTAATATTTATATTTTATTTTAGACAAAAATAATAATTTTTTTCACAAAATAATTAGTTTTTAAGATATTTTAGTAACTTGGGGTCATCAACTTTAATGAAGAAATAATAATAAACCTCCAACATTAGTAAGTGTCGTAACCGGGATCGCGATGACGATCGAAAAAAGATTCTTGATTTTTGAAAAATCAATGGAGTCGCCACTAATATTTATTTAAATTGAGAAAACATTAGAAAAATCCTTTAATTAGGACAACTGGTCTTTTAGAAAATGAGTTTAGATTCAGGAGTCGATTACAGGTAGGGAAGGTGTTAGGACCATACACTGCTCATTTCAGGAACGGTACCTTATGTTAGTTGTGCAAAATTTAATAACCTCAAATATATTTATTTTATCCCCTTCAGGAAAGAATTGTAACTATTTACAAAAGAAATAACTAAATGATGAAAATTTAATTTTGGCTTAACAGAAATAGATTTCTGCTCCTACGTATCTCCTAGTGTAATGAGGAACTCAAAGTCACGTAATTCTTTAAAAAATTATTGTGGGTTGATTGTTTTTAAATTTTTTTAAAAAAAATTAAAAATCATTTGATTTTTTTTATGTTTAGAAAAATGTTTGAATCATTTCGCTATCGCAACTCAGATGATTCTGAAAATTATAAGACTAACAAGTTGTCACAACTCAGTTAATCTCATTTTTTATTTTTAAAATGTTAATTATTTATTTTTTATTTTTATCATTTTTTATTTTTTCAACTTTTTTTGTATTTATTTATTTATTTATTTATTTATTTATTTATTTTTCCTTTCTCTTTTTTTTTATTTATTTTTTATATGGATTTTTTTTTACATCATCATATTTTGTAAAACACAATTGAACCAACCCACGTAAGTGGGCTGGTATTTCAGTAACCCAACATCCTTTTCTCTTTTAAAAAAAATAGAGTCAAAATTGACCAAACAGAGCAAACAGGGTTCAGCAAAACAAATCACATGAAACCCAAAGAAATAAAAGAAGAAGAGAAAGTGAGGCTCTTCTCTGGTACCGTGAGAGGCGACGCGAAGGGTGGAGGCACCGGCCGTAATTCAAGCGGAGCGTCAGCGACACGCAGTGGAGCTTTGGATCTGGGCTCGCGAGGGTTCGTGGCCAGTTCTGATGGTGCGGTTCGCGAGCTGGTCGGAGTTTGCTCACGGTGGTGCAACGGTGGGGACGGTCCGAGCAGATCGACGGCGACATTGGCTGGGTTACTGGGTTTTTCGGTGACGCAGGACAGCGGGAGTTAGGATGGCGTCCCGGTCGGGCTGAGTGTGGCTACTCGGCCGACCTCCGATTGGTTCCCAGTGCTCGAGTTTCACGCTTTTGAGGGGGTGATTTTTTTTTTTTTATAATGGCTTTTGTTTGTTTGTGGTTGTGGGTGTGTTGTTGATGGTAGTGGGATTAAAGATGGTGATGAAGGAAATGTTGAAGATGAAGGGTGCTTAAGCCGCTTGGTTAAAGGTAGTTTGGGTTGAAGATGATGACAGAGAAGAAGGTGAGAAATGGAGAATTGAAGGCGGTTTGATGGTGAAGATAGCGAGGGGGTTGTTTAGAGTTGTTTATAATGGTAATGGTTATGGATGGGCGATGAAGAAAAAGGTGGGGATGGAGGGGTTGTTTAGTTGGGTTTCACTATTATTTATTTATTTATTTTTATTGTTTTTATTTTTTTGGTTTTTACCATAAAAATGAAGTGTAAAACAACGCAATTAGGTTGGATCAATTAACAGTGATGATTATTAGTATTTGATCAAACATTAAAAGAAATTTTATGGACAAAAGATGGTGAGGATATCAACGAGTTGACTCGACTTTACATTTAAACTAAATGAAAAGCAAAGGGGTTGATTAATTTTATCCATGAAAATTTTGATTTTTTCTCTTTCCTCAATTTTTTCAGAGTGTGTAGTTGATGCAAAATAGGAGGTATGGTATTTAAAAAAAGAATACGTGAGTAGTGGAAAGCTGGGTGCGTGCATGGGTCGTGAGTGGATCATGATTGGGTAGTTGACCAAAAATTTAAAAAGATTGGGTAATTGTGTCGAGTTGGTACATGATTGGGTAATTGTGTCGAGTTGTCCGTGGAAACTTGACAAAAACTTAAAAGAAAAAAATGCGACCCATCACTGACACAATTATTTATTTATTTTTTTTATTTTTTTATTTTTACCATAAAAATTAAGTGTAAAATAAGGCAATTAAGCATTAATTAAAAAGAAAGACTTTGATCAAAGATTAAAAGAAATTTTATGGAGTTGGGTATCAATAATGCCATTTAAACTAAATGAAAAGCAAAGGAACTGATTAAATTTATCCATGAAAATTTTGATTTTTCCTATCCGAGTGTGTAGATTGAAAAATACAAAAAAAAAAAAAAGAAAGGTAAAAACTTGCGGAATCGGATATCCGCCAAAACTTGACAAAAAACTGTAAAAAGAGCTTGCGGTCGGTGCCCGCCGAAACTTGACAAAAACTAAAAAACAAACAAAGCTTGTGGGGTAGTCAGGTATCCCCTTGACAAAAAGGTAAAAAGCTTACTTGACACTGCCGAAGCTAAACAACAAAAAGAAATACATAAAGTTTAGGGTACCCATCGAAGCTTGATAGGAAAAGTAGTATCCGCCGAAACTTGACAAAAAGGTAAAAAACTTGTGGGGTAGGGTGCCCATCGAAGCTGGACAGAAAGGTAAACAACAAACAGCTTGTGGGATAGGGTGCCCATTGAAACTGGACAGAAAGGTAAATAACAAACAGCTTGTGGGGTAGGGTGTCCATCAAAGCTTGATAGGAAAAGTAAACAGCAAACAGCTTGTGGGGTAGGGTGCCCATCAAAGCTGGACAGAAAGGTAAACAACAAACAGCTTGTGGGGTAGGGTGCCCCTCGAAGCTGGACAGAAAGGTAAACAACAAACAGCTTATGAGGTAGGGTGCCCATCGAAGCTTGGTAGGAAAGGTAAACAGCAAACAGCTTGTGGGGTAGGGTGCCCATCGAAGCTAGACAGAAAGGTAAACAACAAACAGCTTGTGGGGTAGGGTGCCCATCGAAGCTGGACGGAAAGGTAAACAACAAACAGCTTGTGCAGCTTGTGGGGTAGGGTGCCCATCAAAGCTAAACAAAAAGGTAAACAACAAATAGCTTGTGGGGTAGGGTGCCCATCAAAGCTGGACGGAAAGGTAAACAACAAACAGCTTGTGGGGTAGGGTGCCCATCGAAGCTGAACAGAAAGGTAAACAACAAATAGCTTGTGGGGTAGGGTGCCCATCGAAGCTGGACGGAAAACTTAAAGGTAATGGGCACAAAGCCCTGACTTGCTGTGAAAACGATGGGTGCGAGGACCAAAGAATTGAAAGGCAATAAGTGTAAGACCTTGACTTATCTTGGAAGCGATGGGTACGAGGACCCGGAAACTAAAAGACAATGTAAGGAGCCGAAAACGAAAAGACAATGGGTGCAGGGACCCGGAAAAGAAAAGACACTGGGTGCGGAGACTCAAACTAAAAGGCAATGGGTGCGGAGACCCGAAAATTAAAGACAATTGGTGCGGGGACCTGAAAACTAAAAGCAATACGAGGGCAGATAATCTTTGAAAGCATTATTTTTTTATTTTTTTTATTTTTGTCTGATCTGTGTTTGCTTTTTTTTTAAAAAAAAATTCAAACTCTTTTTTTCTCTTTTTTCCTTTTCTTTTTCCTTTTTTTTATTATTAAAAGTCATTTAAACCAACGACGACCTGCGAATGAAAAGGCAATGGGCGTGGGGACCTGGAAACTAAAACCAATGATTTTGTAAATATATGTGATGCTAAAGAGATGGTGCATGATGCAATGGATATAATGAATATGATACTAGAGGACAATGCATGTGATGCCAGAGGCGATGCATGTGATGCCAGAAGTGACGCTTGAGAACAATGCATGTAATGCCTAAGATAATGCATGACGCAATGGATGCCCTACTGTAGAGATTCTCATGAACAAATTGAGTAAGCAAAATTTTTTTTTTTGGTTTTTTGGTTTGTTTGTTTTTTTGTTGCGTATCAGAGCTTTGGTTCCACAATCCTTAAGGACTTTTCCCACAACAGGAACATGGTCAAACAGTAACAAAATACGTTGATTGGCCTTATGATTTTCCTGGTGATTCTTTCCTTTCTCGTCAATACTCTTAAAGAGCCTTGAGTTAGAAAACTTTATGCAGTGAGCATTGAGCCTAAGAACTTTGTTTAATGAGCCATGAGCCAAAGAAGCGAATGTACTTGAAAAAAACATCTTTTAGCAAAGTTTTGAACTAAACTCTTCTTTGACCAACTAAACCCATATCCAAAGGGGATCATTGTCAGTCTCATATTGTACAAATTTCTCTTCATGGCTTGTGTAGAAGCTTCTGACTTTTTTTTTCCTATTTCCACCTGACACACTTCAAATTATCCATTGAGGATGCCATTTCTTTTATTGATTGAAACTCTAGAGCTCCTTTGACTTGAGTTGTTCAACAAGAGATTACCATTAGATGGTTAAATTGTACTATTGCACTCATGTTCACCTAACCTGAAGCATCACGTACCAGATATGCATGAATTCAAAAGTACAATAAGAAAGAGATTTGCTAACTGAAAAGCTTTTTGATTGATTTTGGGAGTATGACTATACAAAGGACATTTAACAAAGGATAAAGACAAAAGAAGTGGAATAGTATGAAAGCCAAAAGGTTCTTTTTTTTTTGCTTTGCTTTTTTTGCTTCTTTTTTTTGTCCTAGTTTGGATGTAATTGATTCTTACTTGACAACTGGATATTATGACCATTGTTTTATCAGGTATCTACAAAAATTTGCCCGTATAAGGTATCAAATAATGAATCTAACCCAAGGTATGCCATTTGAGAACAAAGATGCCCCAGTGTAGGCCGAATTGAACAGTGTAGAAATTTACCCTAATGTAGAGTCATATTGAACCAAAAGAAAACATGTCCCAGTGTAGGGGCAACTTGAACAGGGTAATAACTTGCCTTAATGTAAGTCACTTTTTTTTTGTCTTAGCTTTTTTTTTAGACCGCCCTTGCGGGTTTTCAGCCTAAAAGTTTTTTTTGTTCTTTTTTTTTAAGGAGTAAAGATTGCAAATTCAGTAGGACATGAACCTTTTGTCTCAAAATTAAAGTCAATGAAAATGAAAGCAAACCTTCATTGATCAGAATGACTTTTTAAGGCTTGTAATGTGGCCAAGGTTAAGGGTTATGAAAAAATAGGTATAAAGCTCAAACAAGTGCTTAAAGGTTAAGTGGGACCAAGGATCTTTATTTAAACTTAAACTTTGTCAATTGCTTTTGCGCTTTCAAGTACACTTTTCTCTTATTGTTCTCCATTTTTTTTTGTTCTCCTTCCTTGTTCAAACTTAAACTTTGTCAAATTCTTTTACTTTTCGCCTCTTTCACCTTTTCTTCCTTTTCCCTTTTTTTACTTCAAAATAATCACCATGACAATCAACCTTTATTTTGTGTCATCCCCTAGTGCAGGGGTGATCCTTATTCAGGATTTATTGAAGAAAACTTTCAAGTTCAAAATAGGACAACGAGGGATAATGAAAAAATGAATTCTTGTGAGAGAAAGAGAAAGATGGTCAATCTTCATTTCAAATCTTGATTGCTTATTTTCAAAAAAATTTAATTTAGAGACAAAAGGATAATACACACCAAGTAATTATTTATTTGCTCATTTTTTTGTTTATTATTTTTATATTTTTTAGGCAAAGAACACCTCCACACATAGGCCCATGACCACAAAAAATTTTCAGGATGAGAATCTTATGGGATCCGAACCAAAAGAAAGCAAGTAAATGGAAGAAAAGAATGACAAGAAAGATCTGGCAAGAACATGAGTGCCAAGAACATAAGAAAATGAAACAAGGTAAATTGAGATCCACACAAATCCATCACATTAATGCTTCAAGACAGTTCACATAAGTTCAAAACCCAAATGATTTTAATGATTGAACAAGCATGGGGTCAGTACAATTAAATCATCGTTTCATAGTAACAACTTGATAAACAAATCAGAATGTCAATCGCTCAGAAATTCCCCAGTGTTGAAGAACTCCAAGGAATGGTTCATTCTTGACAGTTAGAAAAATGAATCACCACTTGATTGATTTTTCTAACGTTGCCCCTGATTGACCATTGTAAGCATTCAATCTTATTGCAGACGGGCATGTGTAGAAATCTCTGACAATACTTAGTGAATTACTGTTTAGGTAACCATTGTCATCCATGAGTTTTCTTGAAATCCCATTTAACTCATTCGATCTGAAGTCTACCCTTGGTCGGTTCAACATTTGTCCATACTTGCCTGTCTGTCATTCATTTGATGCAATCTTCCCTTTTTCATTTCGTTTTTAATCCTTTCACCAATTATCACAATGTCTGAAAAATTCGACGACACGCTTCCAATCATATGATCATAGAATGACGCGTGTAGTGTATCAGTGAACATAACAATCATATCTTTTTCTGACAAAGGGGGTTCTACTTGTGCAGCTATTTCCCTCCACCTCTGAGCATATTCCTTGAAGGTCTCAGTATCCTTCTTAGACATGCTTCGTAGTTGCATTCTATTTGGTACCATGTCAATATTGTATTTGTACTGCTTTATAAAGGCATCGGCTAAATCCTTAAAACTCCTTATATGAGCACACTCAAGATGTGTGTACCAATTCAAAGCTGCTCCAGTTAAACTGTGTTGGAAGAAATGGATTAACAATTTAACATCGTGAGCTTGTGAAGCCATCTTGTGAATGTACATTGTCAAGTGATTCCTTGGGCAAGTGGTCCCCTTATATTTATCAAAATTTGGGACTTTAAACTTTGGGGGAATGACAACATCAGGTACAAGACAAAGCTCAGTAGCATCCTTGAGGCCGTAACAACCTGCTCTTTCAATGACCCGTAATCTCTTTTCCAAATTTTCCCATCTCTCTTTGAATTGAGGATTTTCAGCAGAAGAATTCGTTGGGTATTGTGGCATGAAAGTAGGAACAAAATGTTGCACAGGTGGGGTTCCACTAGTACCAAGGTAATAGGCATGTGGTTGGGTTGTGCTTAATGAATTTGAAGCAAGCATGTTGCCGTCAGAGGGATAGGAGGCCTGTGGTGGTACAAATCCGGAAGGGAGACCATATGGTGGGATAAAGAAAGGGAATGTGTCTTTGTGTTAGCGGGGCTTCACCGACATTTGGCCGAATGACTTGGGTTTGGGAAGTGTTTGGCGGGTTTGAAGTTGGTATTATATTATCAAGGGGGTTGGCGGCTAGCAGTGATATGTATCCAAGAGGGAGGTCATATGGTGGAAATGATGGTACCTGGGTTTCTTGAGAGCTGGTGACTGAGGGTTGAGTGGTATTGTTTGGATAAATGGTAAGTGGCATCACAATTCCTTGAGGATTAAAGCCTTGGTATTGCAGAGGGATTGAAGTGAAACCAGACTGGTGCAGAGACGTGGCCGGATGTTCTTCATTTGCTACTGAGGGATTCCCATCTGTGTTCCTTCTATTTTCCATGGACTGTAGCATCTCCATCATCTTGGACATTTACTCTCTAAGCTGATTCAATTCATCCTTCAACTCTTGAGTTTGTTCTATTTCATCCATGATCCTAACTTGGGAACGAGTCCTATAAGGATGTCGTAGAGACAGTTTTTTTCTGTATTCATTTTTTGTTATTATTATTAGGAGCATGAGGAAGAAAGAGAAAAAAATGGAAACAAAAGTAAAATTATGCATGCAGAGACATGATCCAAAGCAGCAAACGACATCGATAAACCTCGTTTATTCAAAAAGAAAAAGCTTTGAGGCCATAAAGAGTTAGCTATCTGGAGTGATGAACATAAGAGCTGCAATATCTCCATACTTGCCACTAAAGCCTCCTTATGTCATTTTGCTCAAAGTCATGACTTTCCATTAGGGGTAGTAAAGAAGCGTCCTTATGGTGCAAGCTGTTTCCTTCCTTTGCCTGAACCTTTGCAGACTCTTCACTGACAGCCCATATAATCTCTACAACCTCGGACATTATAGCCACTTTTCCTTTATTCATGTTCGAGGTTTACCGATATCTTTACAAGATTGGACCATGCATGTAAATGCAAAACAAATGAAAGCAACAAAAAGGGAGTTAGTATGAAAATGTCATTTATTTACAAAAATAAAGACAGACAAAATTCTCCCCTGTGTTAAAGGAAAAGATTGCCTAAGCTTTGTACCTATCTTAAAAGGTGGGTTCTATAGACTATGGTAGTTCGAAGATTATTTTAGCCAGTAATAGCTTTGGTTCTAGACTCCTATTGGACAAAAGGTCCCCAAATTGCCCCTTGCTGTCACCAATACTTTGGCTAGCAAGAGTCCTCCATCCTAACCCATGATAGGTTACAAGCGAAAAGAGTTCAATTTGAGTGAGGGGTTTTCATGTGCTTAACCGAAGACCAAAGGTCTCACAAAGCAAGACTACTTCGCCCTCTATCTAAGCCTACAAGGTACTGAGCTCGGGAATAGAGCTTGTGTGTGAAGTAAGTGATAGTGATGTGTGTGTGGGGGAACATATGTACAAAAGTTTAAAAAGACAAAATTACCCCCAACCTGCAAAGATATATATACAACAACCAACTAGTAATCATCTAAGGCTTTAGTCCCCAGTGGAGTCGCCATCTGTCGCAACCGGAATCGCGATGGGACGACCGAAAAAAGATTCTCGATTTTTGAAAAATCAATGGAGTCGCCACCAATGTTTATTTAAATTGAGAAAACATTAGAAAAACCCTTTACTTAGGACAACTGATCTTTTAGAAAATGAGTTTGGATTCGGGAGTCAATTACAGGTAGGGAAGGTGTTAACACCATACATTACCCGTTTCAGGAACAGTACCTTATGTTAGTTGTACAAAGTTTAATAATCTCAAATATATTTATTTTATTCTCTTCATGAAAAAATTGTAACTATTTACAAAAGAAATAACTAAATGATGAAAATTTAATTTTGGCTTGACAGAAATAGATTTCTGCTCCTACGTATCCCCTAGTGCAATGGGGAACTCAAAGTCACGTAGTTGTTTAGAAAATTATTGTGGGTTGGTTGTTTTTAAATTTTTTTTTAAAAAAAAGAGAAATCATTTGATTTTTTTTATGTTTAGAAAAATGTTTGAATCATTTAGTTATCGCAACTCAGATGATTTTGAAAATTATAAGACTAACAAGTTGTCACAACTCAATTAATCTCATTTTTTTTATTTTTTTAAAATGTTAATTATTTATTTTTGATGTTTATCATTTTTTATTTTTTCAGCTTTTTTTGTATTTATTTATTTATTTATTTTTCCTTTCTCTTTTTTTTTTATCTATTTTTTATATGGATATTTTGTTTACATCATCATATTTTGTAAAACACAATTGAACCAACCCACGTAAGTGGGCTGGTATTTCAGTAACCCAACATCCTTTTCTCTTTTAAAAAAAATAGAGTCAAAACTGACCAAACAAAGCAAACAGGGTTCAGCAAAACAAATCACGTGAAACCCAAAGAAACAAAAGAAGAAGAGAAAGTGAGGCTCTTCTCTAGTACCTTGAGAGGCGACGCGAAGGGTGGAGGCACCGGCCGGAATTCAAGCAGAGCATCAGCGACGCACGGTGGAGCTTCAGATCTGGGCTCGCGCGGGTTCGTGGCCAGTTCTGATGGTGCAGTTCGCGAGCTGGTCAGAGTTTGCTCACGGTGGTGCAGCGGTGGGGACGGTCCAAGCAGATCGACGATGACGTTGGCTGGGTTACTGGGTTCTTCGGCGACGCAGGACAGCGGGAGTTGGGATGGTGTCGCTGGTCAGCTTCGAGTGTGGCTACCGGCCGACGTCCGCTGGTTCCCAGGGTTTCGGCTTCACAGTTTGAGGGGGTGATGTTTTTTTTTTATAATGGCTTTTGTTTGTTTGTGGTTGTGGGTATGTTGTTGATGGTAGTGGGATTAAAGATGGTGGTGAAGGGAAGGTTGAAGATGAAGGGTGCTTAAGAAAAGGTAGTTTGGGTTGAAGATGATGAGGGAAGAAGGTGAGAAATGGAGAATTGAAGTCGGTTTGATGGTGAAGATAGCGAGGGGTTGTTTGGAGTTGTTTATAATGGTTATGGTTATGGAAGAAGATTGATGGAGGTGGGATGGAGGGGTTGTTTAAAGTTTGGATTGATGAAGATGGTGGGGTTTAGTCTTTGTTGATGGTGATAATTGTCGTTGGCTTCACGGTTTGGTGGTTGAGGGGTTGATGGATATGCGCGGAGCTTTACTGTGTTATGGAATTACGTGAATGGAGGTTGGAGGTCAGAATGGTGAGGTCGAGTGATGATTTTGATGGGGTGAAGTTGATTGCTGAAGACTCTAGAGTGAAGTGTTTGAAGAATGGCTCACGGTGCTTGTGGCAAAGACACGGTGGTGAGGGATGGTGACCGAGTTGACTCAGTTGCTGAAGGTTGAAGATGTATGTGAGGGGTGAGGGGTTGGAGTTATGAGTGTTTAGTGATGATGGAATGAAGGTTGAATGTGAGAAAGAAAAAATAACAATGGAAGATGGTGAAGGTTCACGGTTGAGTCGTTGATGGAGAAAAGGAGGTATGGTATTTAAAAAAATGAGACTATACGTGAGTGAGTGGAGTGTGTGGGTGCATGCAGTGGGTGAGTGAGTGGATACATGATTGGGTAGTTGTGTGGGAGTGGGTACATGATTGGGTAATTGTGTGGGATTGGGTACATGATTAGGTAATTGTGTTGGAGTTGTTGTAGTGGAGTGTGTGTTGTGTAGTGTAAGTAGTGCATGGCAGTGAGAAAAAAAAATGCAGACCCATCACTCTTTGTTTCACTATTATTTATTTATTTATTTTTATTTTTTATTTTTTATTTTACCATAAAAATAAAGTGTAAAACAATGCAATTAAACATCAATTAACACAAGATTATTAGTCTTTGATCAAACATTAAAAGAAATTTTATGGACAAAATTGAGTATCAACTGTAAGGAGAGAGAAAAGATAAATACTCCCTCGTTCTTTTTTATCTATCTTTTTTAAAAAAACTTATTTTATTTCAATTTATCTGTCATTTAAAAATTTTAAGGATGCATTAATTAAATTTTTTTGATTCTGCCATACCCTTTATTATTTCCACTAAGCCTAATAATTACAAATATTAGTGTTCTATGATTTTCTACACATATTTAATGAAATGAGAAAGGATAATTTAATCATATCAATCTATATTTCACTTAATTTGAGGTTATTTGATAATGTTCTTAATTCTTGTGTAAAAATCTTAAAAGACAGATAAAAATGAACGAATGGAGTATAACTCTAATGAAGTGAAAGATTTTGATTATTGAGTCTAATTAATATTTTTTAATGGAATTTACTATAATTATTAATTTATAAATAATATATAATTTAAAATTTATGAGTCTACAATGTTCATTAGAAATTGTAATTTTTAGTATTTTAATTTTAATTCAGTTATTAAAGCTTAAACAATGAAAAAGGTTAATCAAACGTTGTATAATTTTATATTATTAAAATTATAATGTTATTCACATAATTATAATATATAATACTTCTTCATTTAAAAAATAATATGAATATAGCATATGTAATTTTAAGAAATAATGTGGATATAATATACTTAATTTTAAAAATAAACTATATCCATCATTGCATTTTATAAAATTATTTTATAAATTTATGTACCATAAAAATATCTTACAAACTTTTTATGTATAAGTAATATATAAGTATATATGTATAAGTAATGTGTGTGTGTGTGTGACTTTTTATGTATAAGTAATGTGTGTGTGTGAAGTATAAGTAATGTGTGTGTGTGTGTGTGTGTGACTTTTTATGTATAAGTAATGTGTGTGTGAAGTATAAGTAATGTGTGTGTGTGTGTGTGTGACTTTTTATGTATAAGTAATGTGTGTGTGTGTGTGTGTGTGTGTGTGTGTGTGTGTGTGTGACTTTTTATGTATAAGTAATGTGTGTGTGTGTGACTTTTTATGTATAAGTAATGTGTGTGTGTGAAGTATAAGTAATGTGTGTGTGTGTGTGTGTGACTTTTTATGTATAAGTAATGTGTGTGACTTTTTATGTATAAGTAATGTGTGTGTGTGAAGTATAAGTAATGTGTGTGTGTGTGTGTGTGACTTTTTATGTATAAGTAATGTGTGTGTGTGTGTGTGTGTGTGTGTGTGTGTGTGTGTGTGTGTGTGTGTGTGTGTGTGTGTGTGTGTGTGTGTGTGTGTGTGTGTGTGTGTGTGTGTGTGTGTGTGTGTGTGTGTGTGTGTGTGTGTGTGTGTGTGTGTGTGTGTGTGTGTGTGTGTGTGTGTGTGTGTGTGTGTGTGTGTGTGTGTGTGTGTGTGTGTGTGTGTGTGTTGTGTGATAAGAGATGTGTTTATTATAAGAGGTGAGATGAGTGAATCTTAACTATTAGATCTTATATGAATGATTAAAATTAGAACATAAATGCATATCACTTTTTTAAGTGATCACATGACCTTTAAGTAACTTTTAGTCTTGATCATTTATATATAAATTGTATGATCAAGATTTATTTTTCTTATCATCTTACAATAAACTCCTCTCACTGTATATATATATCTTCTTCTTCTTAATTTGTCTCGCTGATGTCATAAGCTTTCATTGATTATAGCAAATCCACATTTGAAGGAATAAAGTGTAAATCGAGCCTATTAAAGCACAACTTTTTTGTAATTTGAGTGTCATCAATCCAAATAACTGCTTAATCCTTCAATTGTAATCATTTTTTGAAAAATAAAACCACAATTTTTATTATATTTGTTTCTTTTAAGGAAAAGAAAAAAGAGACTATGTGTGTGAAAACGGTGTGTGATTGTGTTTATTTTTTTAGCTTGAAGTATGTTTGAGATTTGAAAAAAATTTAACCAATTTTTTTAATAAAATGAGTTGTTAACTCTTAGATGAATGAGTGATTCCTACTACTTTATTATATTAAACAATTATTATTAAATCTAACTAGATTTTAGTTTTTTTAACTTTTAGATGAATAAGGGATGGCTACCACTTTATTATATAAAAAAACTATTATTAAATCTAACCGTTTTTTATTAAAATCATAAATAATTTTTTCTTAGTATGTAACATTAGTCATTAGTTTGTCTCAGTCATCCATTCATTGTAGGGTTGTAGCGTCTTGCACCTCTTCCACGGCGGCCCATTGAGCTAGAATTGTTGAACGATGTCACCAACACTTACCAGATTGGTTAAGTTTGTGCCTACGATGTTAAAAACTAACAACCTACAATTGTTTAAGCTTCTAGCCCACCTTATTTCTCCATCCAATCACCAAAAGTAATTATATAATGTATCTATACTATGCTATAATCAAGTAATATCACGTTGGTAAAATATTTATCAAACATCATTTTTCTTTACGTTATTTTATTTTTAATAAAAAAAAGAGAAAATATATATATTAAAAATTATGTTTCTCTGATTTTATTATTAAAAAGGAAATAATTTAAGAAAGGTATAGATGTATAAATTTTATTATTGTTCAGGTGGTATTCGACAAATAGCATTGACACAAAGTCTTAAACTACTAAAAACCAAGTCTTATTAGGTTTTTTTTTCTCCATATGCAATCTCAATGTTAATTTTCATTGAGGATGGTAATTTATTGACCTTGAAATGAGAGAATCTACCTTCATTCTAAAATTTCTTTTCAACAATAAAAAAAAAAAGAAAAAGCATGAGTTTTAAATTAGAAGGAAACAAAAAGTATATTTATTATTAAATGAAAACAATATGAAGGAGATGGCAAATGGGGACTATGATTTGGTGGGAGTGGGACTAGCCCCTCAAAGTCACAGCAAGTTTTTCTGTAAGTTCGTTCAAAGTTCAGACCTTAACAAAAGTACCCACGTTATGGCCATCATGATCATAATCATCCTACCGTGATTAAAGCTATAATTAATTGATTTCTCAATTTAAATTCCAAACTTTAATGGAATTGAATAATGAATTTCTGGATTGTCAAATGTGGTGCATGATAGCAAAACTCTAGTATTATACTCCTGCCGTAGTATTTTTGACTCAATGATTGGCATTGGTTGATCAATGGAGTCCTACCAATCAATAACGTGGCCTTTGATGTGCACACCAATTACAACTTCCGTCACATACTCACATCCACGTCCAAGCCCGCCGCAATGACGCGAGCCTTCCTTTAATCATGAACCAATGCCATTATCGTACATAGAGATGGTAAAATATTTCTGCATTTGAAGATATTTGCAAGACCGTCCTATTTAGAAACTTAAATTTAAGAAATTTTTCTTTATAGTGATGGAGACGAAAATAAAAATTTTCACGAACCAAATGCAAATATGGGAATGGAGATTGTATTCTCTGCCCCATAAATAGTGGCAAAGCCAGTTTACAGATATTAGGAGGAGCTTAGTATTAAACATATTAATTTTACAAAAGATATCATGGAAGAAAAAGAGAGTATTAGAAAAAGTAAATTTGTTGCTTAAAGTGTAAGAAAACAATCGAGACAAACAAAAGAACAACCATACAATGAATCAAAAGCACAAACACTTTTTAAAGTAAAAATAGAAGTTTTAAAATTTTAAAAAATTCAAAATATGAGTCAAAAAATTGATAAATACTTATGAAGAAAAACAATCTTTAGTGTTATTACCACTCCTCATAGGTCCGCTTGTGACTTGCCAACGTCCAAACTCCAAGTTAAAGGATCAAAGAGAATTTAAGTTACTGAATTGGGATTGAGATTTATGGCATTTGTAATTTGTCTATTAAAAAAGTGAAAAAAAATGTATTAGGTTAATAAGTTTATTTGTTCAAAGAATATAAAAGGATAATATTATTTTTTAGGAGCTAAGACTTAAACTTTTTTCTAATAGTAGTCATTTTTTCATTTTATAAATTCTAGGGGGAATTCTAGGGGGAGTATGGTTATGTGACTTCGTCACTGCTTGTAAAATGTCCGTCTCTAAAAAATTATTAAATTATCTTTAATGATTATATCATATATATGTATTAATATTTTGTTTCATTTAGTAATTTTCATATATATTATTTTATTTGTTTAATTAAAAAGTAAAAAAATCACTAAATAATAACTTATTATTTTAATTTATTGATATTATAAGTTTAAATTGAAAATGTTTATAATTTTTTTATATTTTTTTATTTTTCAATTTTTTTAATTTTTTAAATATAATTTTCGAGGCCAACGGGTTTCAACCTCCCTGTGGAGAACAGGAACGGAAGGAATTTTTCTCCTAAGGCGGGGATTGGAGAAAACTAGGTTGGCCCTTTATTATCTACTAACGTATTGAATATAGGGCTATCAAAAACGATTAAACGTGTTAGTTCAGCTCATTTACTAATGCTAGTGGGTTGTTATCTTTGATGAGTTTTGCTAACAAGTGTCTTAAAAAAAATTAGATAAAAACAATGCATTTAATATATTAAAAATTGAGAAAGTTTTACTTTTTCATTTAAATTTTTCTATTTAAACTTCTATAGCAAGTGCCCTACTTGTTAGCAAAACCCATCTTTAACCCTGTATAAATGTGAATAATTTAAATTATCTTATTTAATTAACGAGTTATATAAGTTGGTCCGTCTAATCCATGTTTTTTTTTTCATTTTGCAATTTTGATATGCAACCATTTAGTTATTTGAGATGTTGATTTATTGATATTTTGTGATGGATTTTTAAGGCAAGTCTAGTAGCTAGGTTATGGTTAGCTATAATTATTGTTTCCTTTTAATTTTTGGTTAAAGATAAAGAGAATTCATTATTAAGAATGAAAAGGAAATCAAAGTGTTTAGATATACAAAGTAATGGACGTCTACCTAATATCTCTTCTTACATGTTATAAAAGAAATAAGGAAGAAATATTATAAGAAAAACACCATCACCCATTAAATCCTAATAAAGAAACTAGGGGAGTAATAAAAAATGAAATAAAATGTTACATTCATTTTTTCCATTTAACTTAAGATGTCTTGATCTTGCTCCAAAAATGTTTCTTTCCTCTACGAATGCCTCGCTTATTTTGTCGTACCTCCATAATTTGTAACTTTACTTATCAGATATGAAGGTCTTTCTATTTTATAGGCCAAAACATACAATTAATATTAGAAACTAAGGCTGAAAATTTCAAAAGGCATCTCTGAAAAACAAGAGAATGGAGAGGGTTGTTGTTGAAGAATACCGACAGCATGAGAAAATACATCACAAAGGGAGAGAAAGCTCCACAAAAGAGAAGAGAGAAACTAGGGCCAACTCGATGAAATGTATTATTTGTCTATTGATTGAGTATGTAATAAATTGACTAATTTAATGAATGATGATTAGTATTAAATTTGAAAGTTTTAAAATTTACAGGTGAAAAATAAAAATATCAACTTCACGAATGGCAAGTTTCGGTTCATGAGTTGATGTAACATGAGTCAGATTATTTATTTTGTAACCCATTTAAATGTGGGCCATTTTGGCTTGACTAATTTAACCCATGGCCCATAGTAAGCAAGCTTAAATGGATTGGTTTCACTCGTTTAACATTCTTATTTGAATGAAACTATGTGTCCCTTAATTCATATTTTTATTTTTTCATCAAGATTAAAAATAAATAATAATAAAGTGTTTAAAATAAATTATAATTATATAGTAAAAAGTTAAAAAGTTTTTTGAAGACAAACTGTAATTAGAGAGTAATAAATATTTGCATTCTTATCTTTTTATGTCTATATTTAAATCTTTAAATGATTAATTAAATATTGGAAGAAATATTTACAATTTTATTAAATGATTAATAAGATATATTTACAGTTTTATCTTTTTCATGTTTTTTTAATTATTAAATCATTAATTGGTAATAATAATTTAAAAATTTGAAAACTAAAGTATAAAATCCTTTTATAATAGTTATAGATAATTTTATAATATTATACACAGGAATTTTCACTTTGATATCTAATTCTTATTATTATATTATTATTATTATTAATCACTTATTTAAAAATTTAAAGATTAATATAAAAATAATAAAATTATAAACACTAAATACTTATTATTCTCTCATTTGTAATTATTTTCAAATACTTATTAATTTCTCATCTTTATATGTAGTTATAATTAATTTTGTACATTTTCAGTATTATTTTTTATTAAAAAAACATATATTGACAAGCACATTATACTAGTCAATATATATATATATATATATATATATAATAATAAATCCTGTAATTGTTTTCTAATTTATAACTTAGCCCGCACACCTCACGGGGCATATAGCCATGTGCATTTGAATCTCGTGTTAGGCTTTCCACTCTTCGATTGGTCAAGCTGATTTTTTTTCCTGTTCACAAGTTTTGAATGGTAGAAGTTTGGAACAAATGGATTGGGCAAATAATTTTGAATATAACAATGAGAAATATTAGTAATATACTTTTTAAATATTTTTAATATTTATTTTATTATTAATTTAAAAATACATATTATTAATATTTTTCTTTTAATAATTTTTTTAAATATAAGAAATAAATTAATAATAAAATAAATATTAAAAAATATTATAAAGAATGAGTTTCTATCATTCTTTTATAACAAATAGGCTTGCTTTAGGAATAGAAAGAAAAGAGAGCACCCAAATTGCCTGATTTTTCTCTGCGTTTACTCAGTGATCTTAGAAATGGGCGATATCGTTCAATAGAGTGGGAGCTGTATTTCGGGTTTGAGGACTTGGTCGGAGTTTATGTTGTGTTTCAGTTTCAGGCATCAAATGCCAACTGTTTTTACTGATTATTGAAGTCATTAGAAATTTTGAAAGGAAAATAATGTTTTTATATTATTTTTTGTAATACACTTCTTTTTATATATTTTTAAAAAGATTGTGATTAAGGAAAAAATAATAATAAAATAATATAATTAATAATATAAAAAAATATAAAAGGTAACCTGATAAAAAAAAAAATTATAGTTGATTCTGAAAGGGCTCACATGTGATGTGAGTGAGTACAATAATTAAATTTTGAAAAAAGTTTGGTGACAGTACTTGTTAACATAAGAAAGTCTTAGCAGCGCTGCAGCAGAGTTCTAACGAACTTATGCGTGTGTCACAGCTAGTCAGTCACCTTGAATGGAGGGGACTTTATCACGTCTTGGCTACTGCACCTTGCTTTCACACTTGTCCTTGTTCTGTCTAGTCTCTGCCCGCCACTACTTTCACATCTTATCATAAGGATACCTCTAAGTAGATAAATTTGAATTATCAAAGATTTAAGTAATGTTGAATGTTCGAATCAACGAAAAAAAAACTTCAATTATATTACAATCATATAACATTTTTATTCACAGACAATTGGAAGGGATTGTCATTGCGAGAAGGCATCCCCTCATTCGCTCAATTGGAGACTGAAAGTGAATATCCTTGCACAAGCTTTCTTCCTTCTCCCGGAGCTTTTGTTATTTTCTTTGTGTTTGATTAATTGAAGCTTTCCATTCCGTTAGTTTTTTGGTTTGTTATTTATATGTTGTGTCCCCCACCCAAAGATGTATAGAAGATGTGTGGTAGAGATCAATCATGAACTTCTGAACAGAAAGTTATCATCCTCATGACCGGAAAATCATATATACAACAACGTTTTATTTGTGGTTCAGCAGGTATACATCCATTGCAGGTATGTTCCAATTGTTGTCTAGGGAAACACTACTATTGATCAAGGTAGTGTAATATCTCTGACCATTGAATCACAGAATTTCACCGTCCAAAACTCTCTTCAGTTTTGCTGATCCATTAGCTACCACCTCCATTAGTACCATCCAATTTATCATGGATTCATGGTTAACAGAGTGTGCTGCACCGGTGCTACAAATTTCGCTTGGTGTACCATAGGCGTTAAGTCCAATCATATAAAAATTTCAAATTTAGGAATTGCAGCTGCTTCAACATGGACACGGTATGTTTATGTGGCGTTTGTTTGGCCTAAGGTGCGAACATTTTATTCTTTTGAAGATACATTTCAACTGATAAATTACTTGCTTTATGTTTTCTTTTTGGGTTTGTATATCTTGAGTTTTCAATGTTTTGCGCCATACGATTCTCTTTTTTCCTAGTTATTTATATGCCTGTTCATGGTCAGATTGGAAGGGGATTGGTGAAAAAGGAAATGGATAGGTTCTTATTGGGTTGTAAGCAGAGAAAAACTATTCATGGGCCAATTGTTTTTTGGGCAACAGAAACAGTTCTAATAGGTTATAGGTACAACAGATCAAGCTGCCTATTACGCTGAAGGAGCAGAACAAGGCAAAGTGTCAAAAGAAAAGCTGCTCAGGAAGAAGATAACAAGGATAAGTATAGCTGTCAAAAGAAAAAGGAAAAACCTATTCTTTACAAAACATTGCTTATGTTGTGGGTTATGGCATGCAGCTAGCAATGTAATTATAGAAATAATGGAACAGGCTATCGAGCATGTTAGCCAAGATAAGCAGAACATATTAAGCAATGTCAGAGAGGAATCTATCAAATAATGAAGAGGAAGGAAATGGTCAATACTCTAGCTGAAAAAATAGAAAATGAAGAGAACACTCTCGTGCACTACACAGCAAATTTTAAAATGGGATCCCAACTTGGTGATGCTATGCAATTTCAGGAGAAGTTGCGTTGGTTCATATTATTGGTGATCCTCTTTGTTCAATCCTAAATCATCCATTCCTTAGTTAAGGTAGAAATTGGCTTATGCTTTATGCCAATTGAAAAGGCCTACGCCTTCATTCATTTTTGAAAGCACATGTACAAGTACAACCATTTCAGTGTTCGTGCTCAAAATTGAGGACATGTACTGCAAACATGAACATCCAGAAGACAATAGTTGAACTAAAATTTGTCCATTCCACATCATACATTAATTAGCTTAAATTTTATTATTTTTAAATGGCGAGTAAATGGGGCTTCAAGTAAATATCTCACTCTAGTCCAAACCATCTCCATATCTGCATTTTAATCTGTCTATTTCATTAGAAAAGGGTACTTACTTTAACCTATAACTAATTTGTGTACAACGTGGATGCAGCGTGTGGAAATAGGAGTTCCTTCTCATTAATTATACCATGCATCGTAACAAGAAGGGCCAAACCCAGGATAGCTTTTTGAAAGTGAACAAGAAAATCTGGTAAAGAATGCCCAAAAATGGATAGAAAGAGACTGCTCAGTCATGCTAAGCGGTAGCTGTCCTAGCTAGTTACCGCGGTCTTTGCAGCAGCCTATACCATCCCTGGAGCCTGGAGGTACCGACGAGCAAGGCCTTCCTAAATCCCTTTTCACCTGCTAATGACATGAAGCAAGGTGTCCCACTCTCACCTTCCCTGTATGTGTTGCATATGGCCCCTCCTTCCTATTGGACACTTAAATGTTAGCTAGATTTTGTAAAGACGTCACTTTCTCAGGTTGATGTGATCAAGCAATTCCTGGATAATTTAGTGCATGTTTTGGGCAGAACAAAACAAGACTCCTTTGCCTAAGGTATGTGAATCACAGTAGCGCTGTCGTATACGTTATTATAAATTTGATTTCTCTTTTACATCTGACATGAGGGAAAAACTTAGGCTTATTCTTGCTTCATAAAAGAGTGACTAGAAAGTAATTTTCAGATTGCGATGGACAAAGCAGCTAGCTAATCACTGAACTCATTAAATCCAGATGTACTACTTACCTGACATGACATGTCCTTACCAAGCATTAAGCAATAACCATTCATGTTATATCCTTGATTTTGCTCTTATTTTTATTTGGATTTTGGTTTAATATTTGTGTTCTTCAGAGAGTGTGTTCTTTCCTTAAATGAGAATGTACTCTTTGGAAGAAAATTTTCTAAAATAAAAACATATTTTAAAAAGTAAAATACTTCCTTCTTTATCAGTGTTGTTTATTTAACTTTTATGTGTACGATTAGTGGTTTTGATTCTTTTGATGAAAAAAATAAAATCAAAAGGATGGTAGACAATGATCCGATCCATGAAAGGATAACTAATAATGAAAAATTAAAAACAATTGGAGAACAAAGTTGTGACTCTTCACAAAGTTTAGGGACAAAAAATATTTGTGTCAATAATTTGTCATTCTCAATGTTGATTAAATGGTTTTTTTTTCATTTATACAAAATGGATTTGTGAAGAGCAAAGATCCTTACTAATCAAGGGAAGTTGAACGTCCAACTTATTCAAAGTTTTTGTATATTAAATTACTAAAAGACCACGTTATCTTGAGTTCTTTGTCAAATGGCAAATGCATATGGAATTTGTAAAAGCAAAATTAAGCCATCTCCCAGCTTGCTTTAATAGCATTCAGGAAATAATTGGCTATTTCACATTTTTTACCAATGGCATTTACATGATAAGAACAAATGAGTACAAACCTCATGAAAAACCTCAAGTATAAGACTGTGGTACTCTTTGGAGTTCATGGAGACATAATAGTTCAATAGACTACGAAGATCTTTCGCATCTTGAAGGTGGTTCGCAGTTATCATCTCTATCACGGACTCCCTAAAATCCTCTCTTGGATCATAAGAGCACTTCTCCATTGCTACCATTACAACGAACTTAGTTCCTTCACTGCTCTGCTGCCTCCTTCGCTCTACATGTCTAGCTTTCAGCCTTTCTCTAATCATTTGGTCAAGTCTCTCTTGCACCATGGCATGGGCTAGGCTTGAAACAGAAGGGAACCTTTCAGAAACAGAGCTCTCTGCTTCCTCTGATGAAGAAACACTAAACCTGCAACTGCAACTGCAACACAAGGCCCTGCATCCTCTCTGTTGGAGCTGATGCTGCTTCTGTTGCTTTGAGGCTTTCATTCTAGGACACAAAGACTATGCTTTGAAGGGAAATTTGTGCAAGAATAATCACTTATGCACAATTGACAAGTGGGACACAGCAGTGAATTAATCATTATGTTTGGCCCTAAGAACATTCAAAACTAATTTAAGTGTTAGCTTGGAGGGCAGATGGGGGACATTCCTATATTTAATTGAGCCAAAGATCATTATGTTTAACTAGACCTATCATGATCTCAACCCTTTTATTTAGGATAACAGTAGGTGGCTTGGCTTTTTAAATCTGATCAATATGGAAGGAAAAAGAGAAGGGTCATGAAGCCTCTTTAATAAGAGCTAGTTGATGACGTGACTTGTGGAGCTCTAGCACACTTGTTGAGTAATTTAGGACAAAACTTATATCTATTTTCATTACATCTATTCTACCAATCAAATTATGATACGTGTTTATTAATATTCTTTTTCTTACTCTCCTTTTTAAAAAAATGTAGACATCTCATAATTTGATTGATGAAATATATGTAATTTACATAAAAAAGTAGAACTAAATTTTTTTCAGTAATTTAACATACCATATGCCCCATAACCCAGTTTCTCTTCGAAATTGAGAAAAATGATAACTAAAAGCAGTGGATGACCAATCACTAAAATTACTGAGCTCCTAAAGATGTCTAAATTCGTTATCTTCTGCTTCGAGGATGCCCTTCTTTCCCAATATTGGATGACTAGATGATTTGAATGAGTTTCTACTTTCAAGCATTTCTTTCTCGTTTCTTGTTAATTCAAATTTCTGTTGCATCAATTGCTTTTGTGTGTGTGCGCGTTAGTGGTTGTTAAGTCCAATTATGGAGAAAATCTGACAAAAGATCCACACAGCTAGTTAAGAATCTCTTTAACAGATTCGTCTTTGTATGCTAAACAGTACAAAGGCAGCAAAACTGGTACAGAAAGCAGAAGGTCACTGGGTGATTAGCATGTGATTATCATTGATTACTTTGCCAATTTGTGAGAAATATGATCCTCGTTTTTAAGCATTATTAAGGTAATTATATGTCAGTAGTCAGTACAACCAAGTTGTTTATGCATGCCCTGAAGCACATGTTGCTATAATGATTTTTACTCATTAAAGATAAAGCCGAAGCCCCTGGAGTAGAAAAGATAAATAGAATAGGGAAACACCAGACAGACTGTCTTAAGTTTTTGCTTTTCTTTAGAATAAGGAACCTGGTAAAAAGGGTGAATGGACTCGTATCATTCATATGTAAGCCACAGAAGTGACTTCCTCTTCTTTATATTTCCCATAGTAGTCAATGAATGTTTTCTTTTTTAATATAACATTAGCTCTAGCCTCTAGTAATAATAATTTGAAATGAGTAAAGTAGAGACTTTCTTTAACTTGATTCTTTAATAAATCCAAAAATATAAAAACAGGAATCTTCTCCCTGTGGCCTAATATCATTGGTCCCATAATTTTGACATGCTTCAGCTTCAAAATATCAGTCCCACTTTTTTCCCGGCTACCATGGGCTGGTTTCCAAGTGAAAGTTTTCTATTTGTGAAAGCCCATCATATCTAAAATTTTTATATGTGTAATTTGAAGGCCCACCTTGTTTGGTTGTTATCTTTACCAAGGAAAGGAAAATGAAATCATTGAAATTGGGGCCACCTATCTTTCGTTGACCCGATGAGATAGAGGAAACAAAGAATCAATAAATCAAGCCCAGCTCTTAGCCCAAGAGAAACACCAGCATCCATATACAACATGCCGTTAAGATTTGTGTTAATTTATTAAAAAAATCTATTATTATTTATACATTAAACTTGACTGAAAAGCAAATACATTTAGCATGTATTAAGCAACAAAAATGAAAAATAATATACAAACTGAAAAATCAAACAGTCTTGAATTATATGACATCTAAATTTATCATAATTTTCTATTTCATTATAACGGAACACACGAAGAAGAGTTTTCTTCTATTCAAACTAAGGAAAAAAGAGAGAAACTAAAGAATAAAAAGGAAGAAACTAAAGAAAAATTCACTCACCTAAGAAATAATTAAAAAATATTAGTAACATATTTTTTAAATATTTTTAAATATTTATTTAAAAATTTTATTAATATTTTTTATAATTTTTTTAAATATATAAAATAAATTAACAATAAAATAAATATTTTTAAAAAGTTCCAAAATAATATGTTATAAATAAAATAAATTTTTTAAAAAGTTCCAAAATAATGTGTTATAATTAAAATGATGAAAAGGGAATATACCCACGCTTCTGATTCACACGGACTGAGAGGTCCACCAACCAAATGAAATGATGTCACCTTGTCAAGTACCTAATCTAATTTAATCTCTCAAAGTTTTTTTTTTATAATTTCTAATCTCTCAAAGTTAGATAACCAGTCCATTTTTTAACCAAATAATAATAATAATAATAATAATAATAGAATTTGCTGTGTTATTAATTATTATTATTAGTTGGAGAAGATTATGAATATATTTTTTAGTATACTTTTTAATATATTTTTTATTAAAAAACGTCATATATTAAAATATATATTTAATTTTAATTAACATATAATTAATTTAATTAATATGTAATTAATTTAATTAATATATAATCAAATTTAAATATATATTTTAATATGAAATATGATTTAATAAAAAATATAATAAAAAATGTATTCTTTACCTTTTCTTATTAATTTGTTACTTTGATAAATCTCTTATTTATTTATTTATTTATTGATTGATTGAAAGTTGGATAAGCACTAGAATTTGCAGTGATCAGTTGATCATCGCACGCTCTGCTAACAATGGCGCCGTATTTCGCAAAAAACGGTGGCTTGGCCGGCGGCAGGGTTGGTCCTCCTTCGGTGACAGGCCGATTCGCCGCGGTGTACAGTGAGGTCCAAAACAGCCGTATAGAGCACGCCCTCCCTCTTCCCTCCGTTCTGAAAAACCCTTTCAAGATCGTGGATGGTCCCCAAAGCTCCTCTGCTGGCAATCCAGGTCTCTCTATCCCCTTTTCCTTCACTTTCATTTCCATCCATAAATATAATTACCTCTGCTTCATCTCAATTTTCAATAGTTTGCTATAGTTTTTCAATTTTCTCGTTTTGGCAGGTGACATCGCGACGTTGTTTCCAAACCTGTTCGGGCAACCATCGGCGATGTTGGTGCCGAGTGATTCGGATACGGTGCAGCCAACTCACAAGTTGAAGATTGGTGTGGTTTTGTCCGGTGGTCAGGCTCCCGGAGGTCACAATGTCATTTCTGGAATTTTCGGTAACCATCATTTTCAATTCAACTCAATATTTATTTATTTTATTTTTCAAGTCTATTATTGTCTAGATTTATGTGGTTAGGTTTCAATTCAATTTTTACATTTGTTTTTCTTTTTAGATTACCTGCAAGACCGAGCAAAAGGAAGCACATTGTATGGTTTCAGGGGTGGTCCAGCTGGCATCATGAAGTGCAAATACGTTGAACTCACCTCAGACTATATTTTTCCTTATAGAAATCAGGTTTATCTTCTTACTTACAAGTTTTTGGAACATAAAGCTTCAAACTTGCCATAAATGAATCTATTTGTTTTTATTGTTTAATTTCATAGTTCTTATGAAAACCTGTTACTTATATCTTTGGAGCTTCACATCTTCCCTATGTACATTGTGAGTCAACAACTGGTAAGAGCAACTTCATTTTGTCGAAAAAGGTTGTGTGGAATAGATATTTGCCTTTCACTGTGATGTTGTCTGTATATCTTGACTTCTGATGCTGTAACCTAATATTAGCATTTGACATGCCTTCTATTGCTGGCTCATACATGTTAATTTTTTCACGTGTCCTACTATTACTACTGTCTTTTTTTTAAGAACAATGATCACGAGATTGTGACACCTAACAGGAATAAGTTCTCTTGGCAGGGTGGCTTTGACATGATTCGCAGTGGGAGGGACAAGATTGAAACTCCAGAACAGGCGAGCCTATTTGTCTGCTACATGGATAGTTCATTTGCACTCTTATACATCTTCAAGTATGAAGAGTATTTATTTTACATGTACAGTTTAAACAAGCTGAAGAAACAGTACAGAAGCTAGACTTGGATGGGCTTCTTGTTATTGGTGGAGATGACTCAAACACAAATGCATGCCTCCTTGCAGAGTGTTTCAGGTTTTTTAAAGTGGAATTTTGTTTTTGGCATTATCTGTGTACAAGCTTTGTTAATGCAATGATGTTTGCTTGCTAGTTTATGACTTACCTTCAAGGGCCCTTTAGTAGTCCATCTATTATATAAATTTATTTGGCATATACATATGAGAGGAGAAACAATTACCATTCATGAATACCTAAGCGTTCCTGTTTGTTTAACTATTGTTTGTTTAATTTGGATTTATGCAGGAGCAAAAATATGAAAACTCGTGTGATTGGATGCCCTAAAACCATTGATGGTGATTTGAAATGCAAAGAAGTTCCCACAAGTTTTGGGTTTGATACTGCATGCAAGGTGATTGAAGCTATGCATTCAGTCTTCGCTGTGCATTTATAATTTTGTGTTGGTCTAATCTTAACATTATTTTAACATTTCAAAAATGTAATCTTGTCTTTTGATCACCAATAATTTGCTAAACAAAATATTATGGCTGGGAATGGGAATATCCTAGTATATCAGGGTGCTTTTGAGAGCACCAGATGCACTGCATTTTCTCCAGCAATACAGTCAACTTATGGTGGTCAATTGTGGGATGTTCTATTCATGCTGTTTTTTCTTTTTCTTTTATCATATGGTGTGTCTTCTGCTTGGTTTATTAGTGGTTGAAATAGCACTACGGTACTTATAAACCCTATTTCCTGTAAATGCTTTTAAATATTAATTTGTAATGCATATTTTTCAGCCTTGCCCCTCAATGATGCTAATTGCTAAATTTTTTTAGATAGCCTTTTGCTTTTGGATACATGTTGCATGTTTACATGGTCTGACCTTGTTCTCAATTTTATATTAATTTAATGCAGATATATGCAGAAATGATTGGAAATGTTATGATAGATGCTCGATCAACTGGAAAATATTACCATTGTAAGTATATGAAAGTGGGAAACTTTTAAGAACTATAGCAGTTAAAGACTGGATATTTTGCAGAGTTGCACATCACCTTGGACGTCCAGACATTGATTGCTGTTACTACTCTATATTCTTCCTTTGCTTCCCATTTCTTATGAAATGGATCGCATAACCTTTTAAGTTTTAAACATGTTGCACTTCATTTCCCTTGGTATCACTTGTTCTTTTTCTAACATGTGAAGATCTGAGGTCATATTTTCTTCTTTTTAAAAAAAATAAAAATTTGGAGATTGCAAATACAACTATCAAGACAATAAAACCATGTTCCAATACTTAAAGGGTCTTTGTTTGCAGCTTATGCCATCTTCTTTTGTCACAAGTTACATACTTGTATGATAATCCCCTCCCATTTTACTTTTGAGACAGAAATACCTTGTTCATACTTCTCCCTTGTATTATGTCAACATTTCTCTTGTTATGTAAATTTTCTACTTCTGATTCTCTTGAATTGTATTTATGCTCATGGTTTAGTGTTGTTTAAGGGTTCATTTACTTTCATGGCATTTTGTTGAGTCGTTGACAAGTACATGTATATCATTTATGCCCTCTAAGATTTGTTTTGATAAAAATTGGCTCTGTACTTCTTGGAACGTACTTTTCATTTAATACATACCTCTCTCTCTCTCTCTTTTCATTATTGTTCTACTGGGTTTCAAGCAATGAGTAAGATATGGTCATCTGTCTGCAGTTGTGCGGCTTATGGGACGTGCAGCTTCACACATTACACTGGAATGTGCTTTACAAACTCATCCAAACATTACTATTATTGGAGAAGAGGTTTGTCATAAATCTGATCATTTTATCTAGTGTTTGGACAGTCTAGGGGTTGATGAAATCAATATAAAATGCATTCATTTTGATCTTGTGATTAAAGTTTGCTAATTGGCTCTCCATTGCTCACGATTTTTTTGTTGTATTAATTTTAAGTGAAAGAAAAATCACTGTTTGGTATAGCTTTGTAACCAGAGAAACAGAATTAAATGAAAGACATAATCCAAGATTTTGCAATCACTTTGATATAAAAATTTATGGACCATGATATAACAATACAGAAGGGCTGAGGAAATATTTAGTGGAGGCTTAAGTAACTAATACGTCTCAACATTTATCACCTCCCCCTCCCCCTCCCCCTCCCCCTCTCAAGCAAAAGATGCATTTCCTTGTGCGGTTTTTCTACTTAGATTCAGTGACATGTCAGGGGTCTCTATCAAATATTTGATTTGACATGTAAATATCTTATTTCAGGTTGCTGCCAAGAAGCTGACACTGAAGAATGTCACTGACTACATTGTAGATATCATTTGTAAGAGAGCTGAGGTTAATTATAACTATGGGGTCATTCTTATCCCTGAAGGTCTAATTGATTTCATTCCTGAGGTATCTATCACTCTTCATAAAAAGAATTTATTTTACTTGTTTTTCTCCTTGTTGTATGATGTTTTGGCATCTGTTAGTATACAATCTGTATGGAAACAAATGCTGATGATAACCATTTTAATATTCTATTGTGCCATTTGCAGGTCCAGCACCTTATTGCTGAACTCAATGAAATTCTGGCAAATGATACTGTGGATGAGGGTAGGCTATGGAAGAAGAAACTCACTGATCAGTCATTAAAGCTTTTTGAAATTTTACCTCAAGCAATTCAAGAACAATTGATGCTTGAAAGAGATCCACATGGAAATGTTCAGGTGCGTAATGGTGTTATAGTGCTATGCTTGTTGTGTTTATTTTGCCCCATTATAAAATTTGACTAGGCCTCAATGTTAATGTTGGTATATTCCCATTTAGGTTGCCAAGATAGAAACAGAGAAAATGCTTATTCAAATGGTTGAAACAGAGTTGGAGAAGAGAAAGCAAGAAGGCACATATAAAGCTGTATTTAAAGGGCAGTCTCACTTTTTCGGGTACTTCATCTAATTTAGATATTATTATTGGAGTTACAAGGTTTGATAGTATAAATTGCTTTGGAACAAAAAAAGGGGGGTTCTATAGACCTGCTTTATAATTCGCCTTTAACTTTGGATTAAAAAAATTCTTTTGACCATACATTTGTGAAGGGTATCACTATCTTTGACTTCATTGGTGAGAGTTTGTAATTACCCACACTTGTTCAAAATATGCAGCTATGAAGGGAGATGTGGTTTGCCAACTAATTTTGATTCTACTTACTGCTATGCATTGGGTTATGGTGCTGGGGCCCTCCTTCAAAGTGGGAAAACTGGATTAATATCATCAGTTTGTCCTTCTCCTAATGCTTTTCTCATTATTTTTTAATTATCAACTTAATATTTCTTCTAGATTGGTCTTGATAATTGATTGTGGTTGAAAGTTTTTGGCAATGTTGAAGCCATCAACTTAATTCTTGGATTTGCTGTGATATTTTGATCAGGTTGGGAATTTGTGTGCTCCAGTAGAAGAATGGACTGTTGGTGGAACTGCTCTCACCTCATTGATGGATGTGGAGAGGAGACATGGTATGCATTGTGATCTATGGGAGCTTTTGCTATACCCCAATGCCTGTTCTCTGAATTTCCATTTATTAAATAACCTTGTCTCCATGTTGTTACAGAACTTAGATCCATAGTTGTACACTTCTACCCTAGAAATATTTTCTTATGTATTTTATGGACTATAATATTCATGAGGAGTTGTTTCTTTTGACAACGTCTGGTACTCTGGTTATATTAAAAATTTCAGAAAATTTGTGTATGTTCCATTTATATGAATGCTTTTTCTGATGCTCTGCTGTTTATGAATCGTGTGTTTTTTTTTTGCAGGTAAATTCAAGCCTGTGATCAAGAAGGCAATGGTGGAGCTTGAAGGTATACATTCTTCTATTCTTTACTCCACTAAAATATTTTTCACCAGCATGGAAGGAGAACAGTGCAATGGAAAGGAGGGAAAAGTATTTTCTTTTATGGGTCCATAATGTGGCACAAAAGATTAGTTTTTCTCTTCCCTTTATTTTCACTAATTAGCAGAGGCGGATCTTGGTTATGACCTAAGGGAGTCACAACTCCCCCTTAACATTTTGAAATCCTTACATCTATGTGATAAGCATGTGCTTTAGCATTTAGAGACCATTGCAACGAGAGCATAAGAGAGAGAGGCTTAGCCCCATGCGAATTTGTCACAGCTCGGTTGCTTTAGCAGTTGAGTGAATTAGTTGAATAAGGAAAACTAAATATCATCCACCTTTGTGTTTGATGTTGGGTTGGCTTGTTTCAAGGCTTGACCCATGCATTATTTAAACCCAAGGGGTTGGCCTAGCGATAGAAGAGCATGTGATGTGTGAGTAAACACACAGTTTAAGGTTCAAATACCAGTTATGTCAATTTCTTAGGGTCAGGCCATAAGAAATATCTCTATGAATCCCTTAGTTTTAGCGTGGATTCCCTGCAAGTTGACCAAGACATCACCTGACCACAATACAAAAAAAGACCAAAAAAACCAAAACTCTTGACATAAGAGAAAAATGTTAAAGTATTTCCTCACGGCCTTACTCTATCCTTTATATTTTGGCTCCCTCAAATTTTTTCTTCGAGATCCGCCACTACTAATTAGTAATTACCATGACATAATTGGTTTGCCCAGACTTCAGTGGACCAGATTTTCAGTTCTTTATAATATGGATTTCCAATATCAGATGCTATAATGGTTGCTGTTATAATATCGGCTTCAATTATCTTGGGTACTGAATGACTACATTTCATGTTGAATGTGCAGCGGCACCCTTCAAAAAGTTTGCCTCCTGGCGGGATGAATGGGCCTTAAAGAATCGCTATATCAGTCCAGGTACGCGTTTACTGTTCTTTCACTGGCTGTTTCTTCTGTCTGCACCCAAGAAAAGCCATGCTCCTTTGCTTAGAAAAAAGTGTTTTAAGTTCGAATCTGTTTTAATGTTAAACTGGAGTAACGCGCGTGATGATGATTTTTTGTAGGTCCGATTCAATTCACGGGCCCAGGATCCGATGCAATTAGTCACACTCTACTCTTGGAGCTTGGTGCGCAAGCGTAGGCATATTATGAGGCCCTCGTTTTGATGGTGCCAATTCATGTTTTTTGGGAACTACTGCAAATATAATAGATCGGAGATTAGCTAGGGCTTCTGTGTTTTTGACTTTACAAGAGAATGGTTTATGAGTTGGTCTTGTGTTGCATCAGCATACGCAACTTATGTTCATGTTTGGGAATATTTCTCTGCATTCTTCTAGGTCAGTTGTCTCTCCGTTTTGGTACCGTCATGGTACTAAAATTTAGGAGTTAAGCACCTGACATTGGGAAAATTCCAAGGTGGGTTGTGTTTACCTAAGATAAGGAAACCAAATGGTCTTAAGCCTGCTTTGTGCGAGGCCTACTACCGTAATGAATAACGATACTATTTACACTTCCCTGAAGTCACTGAATGTCAATTAGAGTTTTTTTTGTCTTTTGGGTAAATATCAACTAGAAGGATAAGGTTTGTTCTTTTTAAGGTAAATTTGTCTCTAAAGTGAGAATATAAATGTATATTTATTATTAAATTTTAGTGATTTAATATTACAATATATTTTTAGATTAAATCAAATGGTGAATATATTTTTATTTGTTCTTTTGAGAAGAATTTTTTTCAATTAGAACTTTTGTTTTAATGGTTAGATTATGAATTTAATTTGAATATATTGGAGTAAAAAAATTTTATCTTTTAATCATGTATTATTATGTTATTAAAATATTTTATTTTTATAATAACCATTTGGAAAGTTATATATATAGTAATGTATAATTGGTTGAGTAAAAAATTGTTTACTTTGGTATAAAGTCATTGTAACTTGTAGCCTTTGTTTTGATGCAGTGAGAAAATGGAAGGAAAGAAAAAAGAGAGAAAAAAAAGAATTTTTTTTTATTGTTTGGTTGTGTAAAAAAGTGAGAGAAAAGAAAATATATGTATGCAAAAATATTTATATTCTTGTATTATAATATGATAGATGTAAGTATTTCTGGGCCAATTTGTGATTTCAAAATATTTCTTTTTCTCTCCCATTTTCTTCTCACAAGGGAGAAAATTTTTTGGTGGGATCTATCACCATTTTTTTATTTTCTCTCACTATTATCTCTTCATCCAAACAAGACAAATTGTCAATATATTTTTAGGGGTGTTCACAAATTAAATTTGATCGGTTTTTATGGAAAAGTCAATTGATCTAATCTAATCAATTTGTTCATATTATCATCCTTTCAGTTTTACTCAAAATATAAAATCAATTTAACCAAATTTAAATCAGTTTGGATTGAATTGATTTTTTTGTTTTTTTGTCAATTTTTTTAAAATACACAAGTAAAAATTTATGAAAACACAACAAATATAAATTTAAAGTAATTCATTAAAATACATCAAAATACAAATCAAAATTCTAAATACAAGCCTAAACTAGTAGGCAATCTTGTAATACATGTCCAAATCCAAGGTCCAAATTATGAAACTAGAGAAAAAATTAAGTTTTACTTAGAGTATAATAATAAAGTTTCTCAATAAGTATGGATAACTTAATAATTTTTTAGGCAAAATATTATTTTAAAAAAGATATATATAGAAATTCGATGTGGATTGGATTGAATTGATTTTCAAAATTAAAAAAAAATTAATTCAATCCAATTAAAATTTTCAGTTTTTCAATTTTTGATTTTTTCAATTTGATTTTTTCGGTTTTGATCACCCTTAATTTTTCCATTTCCTCTCTTCCCATTTTATCTCGAAACAAACAGTGGGGTAAAAAATTGGTATGCAAATTTTGTGAACTTTTTTTAAGCGTGTACACTTAAAAAAAAAAAAAAAGTGAGTGAGTAACCAAACCACTGTGGAGTGTGGACAGATTCCACGACCAATTTGCCATCCCCCCAAATTTATTTACCAATTTATCATTATTTTCAAATTATTTATCAAATCATCTTTTGTAAAAAATTTTATATTATTTTTTGTTCTATGCTTCTGCTTTGTATGGACGTGGTGCTCCCACGGAAAGAAAAAATGTAAATTTGATATGAAATTTGAGCTCTTAAAATATATATCTATTTGTTATTATAAAGAGTCATTGAAAATATTGAGGACATCAATTTCAATTAACTTATTTATAAGTCATTTCTAATACGTACATTTATTCGATATTTAGTATATAAAGTAAAGTAAGTAAGTAAGATAATAAAACATATTTATTCAAAGTTTCAAAAACTATTTAGATTTGGATTTGAATTGAAATCAACATTAATAAAAAATAGAGTTTTTGATATGTCGTGTTTTTTTTTTTTAATAATCAATAGAGTCATCTTTAAAAAGATCTTAGTCCTCTTTTAAAGAAAGAATTGGTAGGGATAACATGAATAGTACACAAACTTGTAATATAAATGGTAAAATGAAAGAAAAGAGCAAGATTATGATTTATGTATTTGTTTGAAGAAAGACATTTTCTTTCAAATCCAAATCCAAATCCAAATATCAATGTCTTAACTTACTTTACTTTACTTGAAGTCCCACATCAACAAATATATTTTGTTATCTTACTTAATTTTTGTCTTGCTAATGAAATAATGATAAACATTAAAATTTTTAATATATTATTTAACTCTCATATTTAGTTAAGTCTTTTCTATTATAACGATTTTTATTATTTTTCGCTTAATTAATTGATTTTGACCACATTTTATATCCCAATTTGGGTTCAAATAAAAAATAATATAAAATTTTAATTCAATAATAATTTGATAAATAATTTAAAAATAATAATAAATTGATAAATAAATTTGCCTCTAAATACATTTTAGTCGATTTGCCCACATTCCACGGCCACTCTTCGCTTCAATTTCATCATCTTAAAAAAATGGGACTCTATACTTCTGCTTTGTATGGACGTGGTGCTGGAAAGAAAATGTAAATTTGATAGAAATTTGAGCTCTTAAGATATATATCTATTTGTTATTATATCATTGAAAAGACATGTAATACGTATAAATATTTTAATAATAACTTGAAAAATAATAAAGTAAACTATTTTTAATAAACCCACCGCTCTTTAAATATTTAATGGTACTATGATTTATGTATTTTACGATTATTCTTTTTCATTCAATTTAACCATACTTGACCATTTATCCTTTTTATGAAATAATTATAAACATAATTTTTATATATTATTTAACTCTCATATTTAATTTATTAGATTTCTTATTTACTTAATTGATTGATTTTAACCACATTTTATAAGTTTGAGTTTAAATTAAATTTAATTGTATTTTTTAATATTATTAAAAAATTTACACAATTTCTATATTTTGAACATAATTTGAGTTTTAGACATTTAAAAATTATGAGTTTTATTTTGTAAAAAAGCTGAGAGAGAACTCTACAACTTTGATAAAAAGCTCGAAGGCTAAATCAAATGTCTAGTAAGTCAGATTAAGCTACAAATTTAAAATAGAGATGTTGCTAAAATCTAAATAATGTGTAAAAATTGGGTCATAATTTGGAATGTATAAGTGTCATTTGGAGCCGAAACCAATGTCTTTTAAAAGCTGAGACATAGATATTCAATTCTTATATAGATTACTTATCAAAACAGTGACATTTTAATGATGTTTTAACCTTTTGAAGTCGGATGACGGGTTCAGAGAACTGATAATAATGTTTTGGGCATAACTTTCTCATCTTAAATTCAAATTATGCGAATTAGGTGTCCAATTAAAGTTAAGAGGAAGAGGATTAACCCTAAGTTGAGGAAAAAGTTGAATTTTTAATTTTAGAGGTAGTTATTTAAGCAACAACAACAACTACGAAACTAAAACCTAATTTTCTCCTAGCCACTCTTGCTTGCACTTCATCTCTTCATCTTTCTTCTTCTCTTTTCTCTCTAGTTTTCTTTCTTTTTTGTTTTTCCCTTCCATCCATGGAGGAATAGACCATTTTTAAATCAACCTTAGAGATTGACAATCTTGATGTTTAATTATGAGATCTTACTTTGATTATTTTACATTAAATTGTTGATCAAGTTTTTCTGTTACTTGTTGATCAAGTTTCTCTTTTACTTGTTAATCAAGTTTCTCTTTAATTTTGTTAAATATGAATTGAAATAGAGACTAAACAATGTATCAAAGGCTTATTATATGTTGTCTGTTAAGCTTTATTGAATTCTGGGTTTTATATTAATTTAGGATTAGATAGATGTTTAATTCGTTTAATCTTGATTAATTTAATTCTGAATGCTTATTTAGTAGATAATTCATGAATTATCTTAAGGCTTCTTGATATGATCTACGACTAAGAATATGATTAGTAATTGAATGGATTCGTAATGATCAATAATAAATTAAATTCAAGATTAATTAATTTTCTTGGATTGATCGTTTACTTAATTCTGTTTACAATTTTTAATTACTTTCTATTAATTTATTTTGCAACCTTTTTTTCTCCTCCTGTTAACATCTTAATTTGATTGTTTCATTAGAGTGATCCAATAGCTCGACCAAATTGTGTCTTATATTACAAGTATTTTAATGAATTAATTTATAAATTAATTTAATTCGATAATCTCGACAACTATCACATAATCATCATAAAGAATCAAATTATTAGTTAATACTTAATAGTCTATAAATGATTTTAATCATTTTATACATTAACATCGATAAAATACTTGCATTTAAAGCAACAAAATCTTGAATTAATCACATTAATTCCTATCTTGTTTAAAATTTAAATCTTATAATGTTTATTGTTCAGTCCTTATAACAATTTGAACCAAGTCCTCTACTCAAATCACTGCTACGCCTAATGAGATATTCTATAATATGACATGAGAATTTCAACAAGATGATCATTTAGACCAACAATTGATCACATGGGTTTCTAGGGTGCAGCTTGAAACGCGTTGACGATCAAACATGGTGGGGCTTGGAGTTGGACCGAGGGCAAAGATTTTTTGGCCATTGGCAGTGTCTGTGACAATCAACTAGACACTTCACGGCTTTAGGTCATAGTAGGTGTAAACGAAAACGCATCTCTCTCCCTCTTTCTATTATACACATTCATACATTCAGATACAAACACGAAGGGTTTTGAAGAACGCTGGTTCAGTAGCATGACTTGGTAAACATGCAACAACTCAAGGAACTTTAAGGTATACGACTCATATAAATGTCCAGTGGACATTATTGAACCATGCACATGACTTAATTTATGTCTTACCAATATGGGAGGTTGGGTTGGGTCCATAATTCTGTAAGCTTCTGTGGGATTGGGATATGGTATATGATGGATAACTGTGATAATTTGGAAGCAAGTAAAATAAGCACAATCATATAATTCTGCTTCTGCTTCGCTTGTTTTCTTTCCTTTTGCACCAAATTGGCTTCCAGTGAAGTGCGCATTTACGCCCACTTAATGCATACCGAAAAGGAGAGCCACTTTTTGGGAGGTGTTTATCGTAAACCCACCGTACACCAAGTGAGTTTATCCATTATAATCGGTTATTTGATTTTTTTAATTATATCATAATTATTTTTAAAATTTAAATTTTTTATCTGTGAACTTAGATGTATATATATATAAATATTATTAATTAAAATTTAAAATATTTTTTTGTATGTATAGTTAATTATTTAGGATATAAAAAAATATATACAAATATTATCAATTAAAATTTATAAAAAAACTTATATATAATTATCTATAATAAAAAAAGAGTAATCTAAGTTTTCTGTGTATAGATTTAAATATATATAAATATTATCAATTAAAATATTTTAAATTATTTTTATATATACAACTATTTATAATAAATAAATAAATAAAATATATTATTTGTACTTCAAATCATATGTCATTAATATCAATAATTGATTTAATTTTATACTCAGTCAACAATTTTTATGATTGGTGTATGGCATACAAGCATATACTATGGTGCACCATAAACCTTTCCCACTTTTTCTTCGAGACAGGCCACGCCCTGGCTTTTCTTTTGGAACTGAGGGTTTTTTTTTTTTGGTGAAAATGAGTTTTTTTAATGAAAAAATAGCATTAAGATATCTTAAATTTTTACTTAGTTACAAATAACTATTATAAACTTTTAAATATTTCAATTTAGATTTTAAACTATACTAATTTTTGTAATTAGTATATTGTAATTTATTCAATTTAAATTAATTGACTAATGGAGTAATACATTATGAAAAATTTTAAAATACTCTGAATGCATATACTCTCAGTTCATTTATAATTATTTATATTTAATTTAATAATATTTTATTTTATAATTTAATAATATATACGATATAAATATTATGTATTACAAATTGAATAAAATAATATAATAAAAACTTTTCTCGTGTCAAATGCAATCACGTGAATTATTAGTGATTGATTTGTTAAGTCAATTAATAACTTATGTGTTTATACGTAACGTAATTCTTTGTTAATTAATTGATTGAAATTGAATGAAAAATTAATTATAATAATTAAAGTAGATTAATAATTAAATTAAAATTTTAAAAGTTTAGGATAAATATTTGTAATCGAATAAAAATTTACGGTGATTAGATGGTTGTTTCCTTTTTGTTTTAATATGCATTGCGAAGCTCCTTCTTTCACATCCTCTGCTTATGGGCCCTTTTTACACAAATCTTGCCACGTTGTGGAACAGTGCATAAGAACTGTAATAATCTATATGTCTTCCGCACATTGGAGAACTTTGACGCAATCCTATCCATATCAAAAAATATCCTTGATTACGCACAAAAACCATATTTAGATAATGAGAAATTATAGATTCAAAGCCTACTATATATTATTAGTGCCAACAAAAGCAAAGTGGTTGTGATTTATGATTGAGTTGATGACTGTAGCAAATCAATGTTGCATCACTGAAAAAAGAGTTCAGTATATTTCGCTAGCAACCAATTGCAACAGGTAAAGGGAATGTTATCGTTTGGCTTTTGCCCTTAATCCCGTGATCCTTCTGAACAAAGAGTATGATTGTGAATCTCATAATGGTGACTTTTCCTTTTGTTTTTGTCTTTGCAAGAATTATTAAATAATGATTTTCTCAACAGAAACCATTTTCTGTCATCTCTCAAGCAATTAATTACGCCCGTTTTTTAATGTTTACAGGATAAATAATCAAAGAAAAATAAAAGGAACGAGAAAAAAAAGTTTTTTTAACCAGATTTTTCTAACTTTTATTAAGAGAAAAAAAAAAGATTTTTCCAACTTTTGATATAGCAAAATTCTAATCACTGAATTCAAACTTGTTTAGTACTTAAAACACTCATTATGGGTGAAGGAAAAGAAGTCATGAATGAATATTTAATATTTTAATTGACAGACAAGAGAATTTAAAGGAGACCTGCTCCTTTTCATTGTTCTTAAAAAAACTAAACTTGTTTTCTTCCAAACCAGAAGGAAAAAAAAAATTCAGTTTGGTGTTAGCCGTTACTATTTATTTTATGGGATTTTATGACAAGTGCTTTTAAGAGAATGGTTAAATAATTTAAAATAAAAATTTTTAAATAAAAATATAATATTTAATACATTAAAAAGTAAAAATACTTTATGTTTTTTATTTTAAATTTTTTAACAAGTATTCTTAATAAAACTTTTATTTTATTACCTCTTAATTAAACCAGTAAAATAAAATTACGTAGAAGTTGATTTTTTTTCTCCTTTTCATTTTTAGCATTAGCAAATGTTCTGTTACCATCCCGAACTTAAACCCAATAATATTACTTTTGTGAGATTTATATATAAAATTTTAAATTAAGATTGGTCTCAAAATAAAAACTTAATTATTTTTCCTTGCATATCTGTAGGTGAGTTTGAATTGGTTTTACGTGATGTGAGGTAGCTCCATTGTTCATCGCATTAAGATCAACAATTTTATTTTTATTTTTTGATTCACAAAAAATTTAAGATGAGTTGAGGTTTTTTCTATTCTAAAATTAAGACAAATTATTAATTTTGACAAAAAATTATAATAAAATTACAAACCACTTACAATAAAATAGAAAAGACAGCAAATTAATATTTTGAAAGATTCTTAGTTTATTGGTACATCAGGACAAATTAAGGATGAATTCATTAATAAGTGGACAATACTCTCTCCGTCTTATTATAATTGTCTTTTAAAATTTTTACATAAATATTAAGAGTACTATTATAAAAAAGAAGAGGAATCAGCTTACATCAGTATAAGTTTTTTTTTTATACTCATTTTTAACCGTTAGTTCTACTTTCATTTAATGGTTGAGATTATTTCATTAAAGGTAACCATTAGATGAAAGTAGATCTAATAGTTAAAAATAAATGTAAGAAAAAAAAGATTTACACTGATGTAAATTGATCATTCTCTATAAAAAATATAATTTGATATGATTAAATTATTTTTTAAAGAAATTATAAAAATTAATTAATTATAAATTATATATAGTTATTAATTTAATTAAAATAATAAATAATAAAAGTAAAATTAAAAGAAATTAATTAATATTTTTTATATTCTCAAATATCAAATAATTTAATATATAATAATTTTTAAAAAAGAATAATTATAATGAGTCGGGAGAGTAAGTTTCCTACGATTTGTATTAGTAGACACTTAAACCGATAAAATAAAGAGTTTTATTATATTTTTTAAAATATTATTTTAATAATTCTTTTACTATTTAATAAAAAAATATTATATAAAAAATTAAATGTGATAAATATCTTAAAAATATAAAATATTTAATATTTTTTATTTAATAATTAAAAAATTATTAAAAATATGTGTTAAGATAATTAATCATTTTCCCAAAATAAATAGTGTTTTCTGTTCCCTAAATGGTTAATAATTCGCATGTGATACCCCATTCCCCAAACCTTAAGAGAGCAATGATAGTGGGTTGTGACCTTTAAGGCCTATTAAGTTGGTGGGTGACCATCACATCGAAACAACCCCAAAAAAGAATATTGCAGGAGACAATGTCACATTGAATAAGAGCATAAAGTAAACTTTCATGGAGGAATGAATAGAAAGAAAGAAGCCTTTTTTTAATGAGTGAAAAGTACTTATTAAAGAATATAAAATAAAAAATGTTCTATGAATAGTACAATTTTTTAAATTTTTATTGTATTAAATATTATATATTTTATAAAAAAATATTTTAAATTCTTATCAAGTAATTTTAAAAAAAATGATCATCTTATATTTAAAAAAGAGATATAAGTACTATTTTTACTATTTTAAATGAATGTGATTAAGTGAGAGAAAGTGATAAAAAAAATTATATAATAAATAATATTAAATAAAATATAAAAAAAATATATGTACTATTTGAGATAAAAATATAATTGTTAAATTTTAAAACACTTTTTAACAGAATCAATAAAAAAAAAAAGAAGGTAATGTTGGAAGGACATACAGAAAGTATGAAAGTCAATAGCGTAATTATCGAGGGAGCGAAATTGAAGAAGACCAAGGCTTAGTATTGGGAGCCATGTCCTCTAGGATAGGGTCCGAGCCCATATATAGGTCCCCTCTCCTAAGCTGGACATTGGACATGATGGCTACTTTGCTACTTCTATTCTATTCTTTTGGAGGCGAGTGTTATTATATACACTCTTATATTTGGATATATAATATTTTTTATTTTATTTATAATTATAAGTTTTTTTGTTAAATTTTTTTATTTTATATTTTTTTACACATTATTACTATTATTGTTATTAGTCAACAACTGTGTATCATTGGTCGACCATCATTTATTGGTCACTGACTATTGGTCACCACTTTTTTAAGTCATATTATTTATTTTTTATGTTATATAATTATATAAATAATATCATTTAAAATTATATTAATATTTATAATTTTTTATAAATAATTGTGCATTCTAAAAATTTTAATTAAAAATATTTACATACAATAAAATCTATAAAATTTTTAATATACATAGTTATTTATGAAAAAAATATAAGAATAAATACAGTTTTAACTAATATTAAATACATAGTTATGTAACTTAAAAAATGAACAAGATAAACCTAAAAAGGTGGTGACCGGTGGCAATGTGGAGGGTGGCCGATCGAAGGTGGTGGCCGGCAAATGATGGTTGAAAAAACCTTAAAATAAAAAAAAAATAGATCAATAGGTTACAAGTCATTCATCATAGCCGTTAATATGTTTTTCAACACAATTAACAGTTAGGAATGATCAGGTGCACAATACACCATCCTTTAGATGATGTACATTAGAATTAGCCTTCTTTTGGATCCTTTCTCGTTGTTTCTTGGATGTTGTGGTATTAATTTATTCTATGAAATTATGTAGGGATGTTTAGTGAGTCTGGTCAATCTATAAATTTATAGATTTTGACCTAATTTAATCTATAAAATATAAGTTAGATTGAGTTTGCGAGTTGAGTTGGATTAAAAAATACTTTAACTCATAGTGTGTATGAGTCAAGTAACAAGTTGAAACATGTCTAACTCGCACAAACTCGACTCACCCACGATTTTTTATTTTTTTTAGTAAAAAATTGTTTAGAAGATAAAGAGTGTATGAAAAAAAATAAAGAGTGGAGTTAATAATTATGTCAATACATATGACGTGCGTGATGACACTAATTTCGATTGGTTAGACTAATTTGTTATTTGAGTTATGACTAATTTTTTTTAGTTTATTCCAGACTTAGTAAGACTTGTTAATTATTAATTTGTTATATACTTATTAACTTATGGTGTTTAGTTTATTTGAAATTAAGACCTATTATATTTGAGTAAGGTCGATTAAGACTTGTGAAGTTAATTTGTTAGATTAAGACCTATTATGTTTGACATTGAGACTTATGGTATTAATTTGTTACATTAAGACTTATTATGTTTGAGATTAAGACTTATAATATTAATTTGTTAGATTTTGTATTTTGACTTTTTTTCAAGAATTCTTGTTTTTTAAATGTCGAACTCACAGGTTCAACCCAACCCAACATATTACTCTAGTGAGTGGGTCGGGGTTCAAAAATGTTGTTGAACCCACCTAACCCACCCATCGGACACCCCTAAAAGCTATGGACCTAGCGTCTGATGAAAGAGTTAAGCATCCATTTCATAATGATCACTGATATAAAAATAAAAAAATGCTTGTGCGTAAGGAAAACGTTTCCGGTGCTTCTAAATTTTTTAGGAGTATCGATGTTTCGTGACTAAATGTCATTAATTTATTATTAAAATAAATTAATAGTCTTGATTTATTATCTGTAACTTAATTAATAAGTAATAGATATGATATTTATTGTATGTACAAGAAATCCTATAAATTTTAACTGTTAATATTTACATATATTTTGACTTACACACAAAGGATCTAAACTAGACCTATTTTTTAACTTTAAATAACTGTATATATAGAAAACTTTATAAATTTTAACTAATAATATTTACATATACAGCAATAAGATTTAAAAAAAAGCATAATCAACCAACTATAAAAGGTAAATTTGGTTGGAGCACCGTAAACATTGCATGTTTGCAAGTAGTTTTTCCGATTCTTAATTCCTACTAAGCATAGCAGGGAAACGTTTACCATGCTCCGTATGGTCCAAGATGGATCGTGGATGCTCCATACCTAGGGAATAATAGATCTTGTCCAAAATTTGGTTAATGGCTAATAATATTTACTTATACCATGCTCCATATGATCCAAATGGATCATGGATGCTCCAAACCTAGAGAGTCATAGATCTTGTCCAAAATTTGGTTAATGGCTAATAGTATTTACTTATAACTTTAATAATAGGTAATATTTTGTAGAATGGGTAATTACAAAGTTAGTCCTTAAAAACTTGAAATATAATGTTTACATTTTGCAAACAAGTCTCAAATAATGTTGTTCTTCAGTTACCAATATCCATGGAAAAACATGAGAATGAAGGTGCCTATAAACTGACCTCCTACTCGATTTTGGAATCGACACAACAACATTAACACATCAAGGAAAAATAGGTCTGCAACTCTGCATTGGTCTTCAATATTCTAACACAAAAATTAGTCTTTTGATTCTTCATTTTCTCATAAAAAATGAGCTTACAATGGCATAGAAGATGAAAAATAGGCCAAAAAAAGATTTAAAAAATGGCAAAAACGATAAAAAAAATCTACATTTGCAATGAGATAGAATTCACAAGATTTTTTCCCCTTTCTTCTACACTAACTTTCATAGACGGATAGTCATCGGAGAATGTGTTGCGCGCCGATCATAAACCCTTATTTAGATTTCTAGTTGAATCATTGGAACACAAAAAAAAAAAAGACCAAAAAGTTTTTATCTCTGTCTTGCAACTTTCTTTACCCAAAATTTTCTCTCTAAAAGGATAAAAATAGGATTTTTCTTTCTTTTTTAAATTTTTGGGATTAAAATGACTAAACAAATGGTTCTTTGTGGGAATAGAAGAGTTTTTTTTCTCAAACTAGATGTGCAAAGCTTCAGGTTTAACATGGATTCAAATGCCCCTCCCTACCCCTTCGCCATTCCCAACAAAAATTGGTGACTACTAACCGTTGGTGGCTTTCAAGCAGTTCTAGAAGAGATTTCTAAGTCACTGACAGTGGACCTTGGTGCTGGAATGAGTGGTGCTACAAGACGGGGAACCTCACCATTCCTAACACCCACCTTGCTAGCCCGCTAATGGACGGCGAATGCTAGCTGGAGGCCCACCCCCACACACATTGAGTTTTCGTTTTCCCACCCACGATCCAACCAACTTTACACCATGACTGAAACTTTCAATTGCAGGGAGTTATATTCTAAAAAGAAATAATCTAATGTTTCTTTAATAAATAACAATAAACACAATATAAAAATATATCCTAATTGTAACCGGTAATCACTTGAAAAAAGTATGGAGCATCCATACTCAAAAGATTGTTTGGAGCATGTTAAACACTTATAACAAAACAGTGACTTACCATGAGTTGGAAATACAATACTCTTCTAACTCTACTATTGGTTAAAATTAACTGTAATATTAACTATCTAATTATACTAACATTTACTAATATTGTAACACATCGTTATTTATTATCATTTCATTCTTTCAGTAAGAGAATTATGAAGGGATGCTTGAGTGTTTATAAGCCAGTGTCCCTCTACCATTGACATAAGAATATAAATGTTGTTTTAGCAAGCACTTCTTTCTTTTAATTTTAATAAAATCAATTGGGGGCACAAGCGTTAAAACGTTCGAGCGCCCCACAACATTACTTATTTCAGTAATTAAAATAATAAATAACTACGTGTTAAAACATTAGTTAATGTTAATGTAAACAATGCATATCAGTTAAATTCTTATAAAATAGTAGTAGCCATTCAAGTAGTTATGTGTTTATAACTCACATGATATCAATAACAATTATTATTATTATATCTTTGATGTTATGAATTTAATCCTTATCTTTTTAAATGACAATAACTTCCCACTAAACTATGTAATTAAGTAGCATTGCTCCAAATAAAATATGGAGAACAACAATATTATGTTTGTAGCTATCCTTTTGTGCTCTAATTAGGGGGTGTTTGGTATGCTGTTTTAGAAGAGAAAAGAAAAGAAAGTGGTTGTTAATTAAACATAATTTTTTGTTTGGTATGCTATTGAGGGTGATAAAGAATCCATTAGTCCCACTATTTTTTATCCTTTCCTTTTTTAGGAGGATTGGAAAGGAAATGAAGAAAGTGAGTGAGACCCACATGTTTTTATTCACCCCAATATTATTAACATGTATTTCTACTATTTTTTTTTATGAAACCAAATAAAAAAAATAAAACATCCCTTCATTCCTATTAAATACCAAACAATGGAAGTGAAAACTCCTTCATTTCTCTCTTCTTTTCTTTTTTTTTTCTTTTCTATTATATCCTTTCTTTTCCTTTTTCTTCTTTCATACCAAATTAAAAGCCTTAATGTCTCATAACAAAGAGAGGAAAAAATATCTCCAATTAATTTGGTATTTCTCAACGCACATAGGATAGGTTAACATGGCAAATGACACGAGAAATGCAGAGACTGAGGAAAAAAAAGTTTTGATTGCTGAAAGTTAATGGAAACACCATGAAGTTATTAATAAATTTTGTTCAACACCAGGCTCCATATTCTCCTAAATTGCTCACCTTATACTTTACAACTCACTCAAAAGTTTAGGAATTTCCTAATTACTTGCATGATGCACGCTGATGAGTGATTAATCCTTAAACTTTTTTTCTTTTTCTCTCTTAGTACTTAATTGAGGGGAGGGAGGGAGACATAGGAAAGTGACTAGAACTTCTAAGTTCATATGACTACATAAATAGATTCTCTCATGTGAAATTTTCACATGACCAAGTTATGTGAAGAGAAATAAACATAAAAATTTTAACATAAAATTTCACAAATTTTAAGATAGTTTCACAATTTAATATTTTTGTGTTTATTTCTCTCTATTTACATAATATTGTCATGTGAAAATTTTACATGAGATAGTGCTTGTTCATATGACTAGATATAAAAGTCATCCAAAGTACTTCCTCCATCCTATTATAACTGTATTTTTAAAATATTTATTTTGCCCTAAATTATCTATCATTTGAAAATATTAAAAAAGTATTGATTAATTTTTTCAACTTTATTCTCATCAATTATTATCTCAACAAGACATATAATTACACTTAATTCATAGTTAATTGACTTTTATATTGTTTTAAAGAAAGATAATTTAATTATATTTTTTTTATATTTAAAAATATTTAATAATATCTTTAATCTTATAAAAAAATTATAATGAAATTGAGGGAGTAATTAAAGTTTCCAGCACTAAACCCTCTGGTTGGTAAACCAAGACCATTACCAATCTTACTTATTTAATGTAAATGTTTTGCCTCGTTATACTGAAATAGTCCTATTAAATTATTAATAAAAGGCACTCGTAAGAATAAACAACGAATCTAAATTTTGATCATGTTGGCTGTGACTTGTGAGAGAAGCTAACTGCGGGTACAGGGTTTGGTGGATTTGTTGGGACTCCCCAAAACAAAGGATCAAAACATGTTACTTAATGTTTTAAAAAATAATAATAAGAAGAAATGGAAAACCAAAACTTTGCTCTTAAAAGGCATTGGATACAACTTCCACAACTTTATTTATGAGTATAATTGCTTTTACTTAATTTTTTAATAAACTCAAGTGAAATTATATTTAATGTGTATTTGTACTTAATTAGAATAGTAATTGTTGTGTAAGAATTATTACTTGTGATGTTTTTTGCCATTAAATTAAGTTTGGATAATCTATATGTTTATATAAAAATTGGCTACACATTTAAAAAAAATGATCTCTTTTTTAGGAAATTCTTTATATAAATATTAGATAATTGTTAGAACGACTTCTTAATTACGACAATACTTAAAAAATTAATTTCATAACAATATAAATATCCTAATTTTAAAAAACTAAAAAAATTAATTCTGGCACCTATTGAAAAAATAAAAATATTTATGAGTTGAATACCCAACTCATTTTAATTTAATTTATACTAAAATCAAGACATATTTAATGTCCTTAAACCAGTATTACACATTGGAGACAATTTGGAATACTTACTATGCTCCTTTATATCTGTCAATGTTTTTGTATAAGGATCAATGATAATACTAAATAGTCTTAAATGTGGATAAATATAGTCTAATATAATTAAATTCTATTTTCTTTTACTTCATTAATTATGAATTAAATATAGTTAAGATAATAAAAAAATGAGAGTAATGTTAAAAAAATTAATTAATACTTTCATAATATTATTAAATAATAAGTAATTTAAGTTAAAATAATCTTTTTTTAAAGACAAGTATGAAGAGACGGAAAAAGTGATAGTTTCTTATGCATTGACCAAACTTCGAAGTAGTTTCAAATTTAACTGAAGACTATGTTTGAATTTATGAGATTGAGTGAAATAAAAGAAAATGAAATGAAATAGAGACATGTTTTATCATTTTATTATGTTAAAAAATGATAAAATGAGATGAAAGTGAGTGGGATGAATTTCATCTCATCTCACAAAAAATTATCAATTTTTTCTCTCCTTAATTTGGGGGGTATGAGAAGAAATTATCTTTTATTATTATTATTATTAGAATTAGAATTTTATCTCATCCCACAAAAAATTATTTACTTCTCAAACAATGGAATGGTAACATTACTTCATTTTATCCAAAAATATCCAAACAATGGAATGGTACCTTTATCCGATTCCATTTCATCACATCTCATCTCATCTCATTCTATTTTATTCCATCTACTAATTACTAAATATCCAAACATAATTGAAGTGATGTGCAATAGTATATAATAAAGCTAGATTGGGTAGCAATGCCAACAACTAGATAAAAACAAAAGGATTAAATATGTCTTTAGACCTTTAAATATAACATATTTTGGTTTTGATCCCTCTAAAATTTTTATTACAATTTTAGTCTCATTAAATTTTAGGGTAAGTAAAGTTAGTTCTTATTGTTATCTCATCTCTATTAAGTACTAATATGACAAACAACATTCTACCTTAGCGTTGCCACATGTCCTTCATTAACCAATCCCCTTTGCCATACTGAGCCATGTCATCTTGTGGATTCCAAGAACTTATTAAACAAGTCACGTGACACTATCTTCTTCCTCTTCTTATTACTTCATCATCATTCTTACCCTCCTCTAATTTTCACAGTGTAGATACTCTTAAAGATTTTCTTTATTTTTCTCACACACTTTCACCTCTTTAAAAAAAACCATGAAGACAAAGAGAAACTTAGATTGACCAATTTACCCATTATTTCACATTCACTTTCCAACTATGAGAAATATCATAAATACTCATAAACCGTCAAAAACCACAGTTCCTCCATGAATGATTAACACAATTCCTCAACACACCAAACCTCTATGACCATCAACTAAGCCCTATGGCCACCACAATCCAACCACCCAAAAACAGAGTATCAAACCCCAATCCACTATAAACTTGAGCTTAACAAACACAAAATCAATCCAACAAAAATAGATCACCAATACAAATCAACAACATAACTTTATCATCCTTTGTCCCTCAAATAAACAAAAAAAAAAAAAAAACCTAGAACATCCATCTAGACCCACCATGAATCACCGCAAACCCATCGGCCTTCACACCCTATGTCTTAGCACCGTCAATTAGAGTTCCATTTACCTTCTTCCATCACTGGTTCACCGCTGTTACTTACCTTAACCACCACTTGTTGCCACTGTAACCCGAACCAAAATCCTTTGTCACCATATCACCACCATTACAGAAAATTACCTCCATTCGTCTCTACTCGCAGATCTATCATGCAAGCCCTAACTCTAATTAACCATTCATTAGAACCACCCTCTGTCGTTTTCTGCCATCATCGAAGTTCCAAATCGTCACCACATAACCCCGCCTCAGCAAAGCCACCATGCACCGTTGCTACCTAAACCAAACCAAATCTCGTCATCAACACCGTGACCTAGAATCTGATTCGCCACCTCTATCCGTTGCCAATTCACCATAGATCTGCAACCTCCGCGTGCTCCGCTACCATCCTCGAACTCAGATCCAAGCACCGTAGACTCAATGACCAACCACAGTATAGACCAGATGCAGCGCCACCAGAGTCATTGTTGGATCCTCCACCTGCGAGTCATCGCACAAGAACCTATGCACAAAATAGGGGGGAAGGGATGAGGGAGGGGGGAAGAAGATAGTGTCATGTGACTTGTTTAATGACTCACTAGGACCCACGTGATGATTGGCTCCATGTGGTAAAAGAGATTGATTGATGAAGGATATGTGGCAATGCTAAGGTGGAGCACCGTTTGCCATACCAGTACGTAACAGAACTGAGATAACGACATGAATTAACTTCACTCACCTCAAAATTTAGAGAGACCAAAACCATAACAAAAATTTTAGAAGAATCAAAATCAAAATTTACTATATTTAAAAGGATTAAAAACATATTTGAACTAAAACAAAATTACCAAATAGAAGAGAAGACAAAGGAACAGAACACATAGCTCGGGGTTTCAATTGCATGCATCTCAAATTTAACGAATAACCACGTATAGGAACATCACAAACTAACTCCTCAGCACTCGCGGATAGTTTAATAGGCCGTGGAGAAAATGACAAATCACATGGTTAACAAGAAATAATTTAATATATCATTTATGTTTTTTTTTAATCCTACACAGCTAAAAAAAAATTAACAAGTGTCCAAAGCAAAATTAGAAAATTTTAGATAAAAAAAAGATATTCAATACATTAAAAATTAAAAAAATACTATTTACCATGTTTATATTTAAAATTTATATTTTAACTTCTTTAACAAATGTCCTTATTAACAAAACCTTTAAAAATTAACATAATAGTTACTAATGAAACTTGACCTCGATTTCCCATCACTACAAGAAAACAGCAAATTTGTAACAGATTTTGCGGTGAATTCATTTGCAGTGAAATTTTGCGATGGATTATCCCTTACAAATAGGGCTCCAGCAATGTTTTTATAGTGAAATTTTTTCTTGTTGGTTAAAAAAGGTTTGTGGTGGAATCATCAGTCGCAAAATTAATAAAATATAATAAAAAAATCAGGAGCAAAATAAAAAAAATTTTAAAAATTTACGGCAGAAATATCTACTGCTAAATCCCCTGTAAGGTTACAAATAAATTTGTGGCAAAAAAATTCGTTGCAAAATTGATAAAGGTAATAAAAAAAGTAAAAAAATATTTTAAAAAATTTTTGGCAAAAAAATCCGCCTTAAAAAACTGATGCAATTTTAAAAATAATTTGGGATGGATATAAATGTAATTAAAATTTTGTAAAAAAAATAAAAAAAAATTACTGAGAAAAAATTTGCCTCAAAAAACTGCGATAATTTAAAAATTATTTTTCACCGCAAAATTGATAACGTAATACAAAATTTGAATAAAAATATTAAAAAAAATTTGCGTACAGAAAAATCCATCGCAAAAAACCACCACAATTTAAAAATGAATTTGTGACCAAAAAATCCAACCCAAAAAATCCGTCGCAAACCAGATCTAAAATCTCTCTCCCTTTCTCATTTTTCTCTTTTTTCTCTCACGTCCCTCATTCTGCTCTCTCTATTTTCTCTCTTGTTAGTGGCTGAAGAAGGAAGAAACAAAGGGAGAAGGAAGGAAATCAAGGGAAATAGAGAAGAATTAAGCCAAGATCAAGAGGAAGATGATAGAAAAGGCAAAAAGAAAATGATACCAAGTTAAGATAGGGGGTTTTTCTCATCTTTCCTATTCATTTTTGTTTTCTTTCAAACTAGATTTTTGATGAAATGATGAGATTTTAATTGAGAATGAAAGATTCATGTGTTTGTGTTTGATTCATGACATGTGAACTTGATTTTTCCCCTCTTGATTTTGGATGAGTTTTGAGATTCAAAAAGGGGGTATTAAACCACTTTTGATTTGTGATTTTGGATGAGGGATCAAGTGTTTTAATCCATTTTTTATAAAATAAATTGGTGTTTTAAGTTTCTTTTAGGTTTATGAACTTGTTTGGTACCTGGAATCACTTAGAGATTGGATTAGAGTGGCCAAAATTATTTTGGCCCTATGAATGGATTTTGGCCCTAGAAACAGTGTCACGACTCTTCAAAGTGAGATGAAGAGTTTCTGTCCTAGAAACACGGCCTGTGTCTAAAGACACGGGTGGGGCTGTGTTCTCCTCCGCCAGAAGAATTCTGTGAACAACGTTCATAGAGCTGGACATGAGGTAGGCCGTGTCTGAAACCAAAATTTTTAAAAATGACATTTTTAATCTGAAACTGACGGATACATTATTTTTTAATCCAGGATACCTAAATACAAACCTTGAATTAAATGATTAGAATTCATTAGATTGTGAAAAGATTATGCATCCAAACAAATTTGAGAAATGACTTCATGATGATATTGAATCATATGAGTATTATCAATCAAGTGTTGAAAAAGTGTAGTTCTTGAATGAGATAGAGTCATATCATGTTAAGAGAGATGAAGATTTTGGAAATAATAGTTGTTTAGATTGAAATATTTATACAAGTATAATTTTAAAAGTAAGATAAATTATGCAACATATGTTGTGCATTTTACATTTTTGTATTTTGATTTAAGTGTAAAAATATCATTGCAGAAAATGGTAGTTCCAGAAAATCATAGATGGATGTATAATAGGACTCATTCGGGTCGTAGAAGACTTACACAAGAATTTGTATGTGGAGTTGAAAAGTTTGTGAATTATGCATGTCGATCTTCCCATTACTTAAGTGAAAGAACAGGTAGGTGTCCCTGTTTGATGTGTTATAGTGAAAAATTGTTGAAACCTGAGATTGTGAAAGTTTACTTGTATAAAAAAGGATTCAAACCTAGGTATTAGTATTGGACAGATCATGGAGAGGAAGAGCCTGATCCAATTAGTGTAGATATAAACTTTGATGTGAACACTACTAATAGTCCTATATTAGAGGAGGAAGACGTGGTTGATAGATATCAAAATATGATTTATGATGCGGCTGGAATAGACTTTGGGGATTTTAGGAGTCGTTTTCAACAAAGTGTTGACGAGCCTCCACATCCAGAGGCCCAAGAGTTTTATGATTTATTAAATGCTTCAAATCAGCCATTATGGCCTGGATGCGAAACTCATTCTGAGTTATCCTTGGCAGTTCGAATGTTAAGCCTCAAATCTGATTATAATGTAATGCATGCATGCTTTGATTCATTTATGGAGATATTAAGATAGGTTGGTCCACTAGGATCACGACTTCCTCTGAATTACTATTGAACAAAGAAATTGGTTGCTAAACTCGAGCTTGCTTCAAGAAAAATATATTATTGTGTAAATGGTTGTATGTTATACTATGATAATGTCAGACAATGTAGGTTTTGTGGTGCTGAAAGATACGAATTTCATAAAATCAGTAATGGAAATAATAATAAAGTTTCGGTTAAAAGAATGCATTATTTACCTCTTATTCCAAGGCTCAAGAGGTTGTATTCCTCTATGAGCTCATCTGCACACATGAGATGGCATGTTGAATATAATAGGAAGGAGGGGGAGATGTCTCATTCATCCGATGGTGAAGCGTGGAAGCATTTTAATAGGACATATCCTAAATTTAAAATTGATCCTAGAAATGTTAGGTTTGGTTTGTATGCCGATGGTTTCACTTCCTACAATCAATTTGTTTCTCCTTATTTTTGTTGGCCTGTGATAGTCACTCCATATAATTTGCCTCCAAAAATGTGATGACTGCCCCATACATGTTCCTAACATGCATTAACAATCCCAAGAGTAAGATTGATGTTTATTTACAATCATTAATCGATGAACTGAAAATTTTATGGGCGGGTGTTTTAACTTATGACGTGTCAGGCAAACAAAATTTTATGATGAGGGCTGCATTGATGTGGACAATAAATGACTTTCCTGCATATGAAATGTTGTCTGGATGGATGACTGCTGGTAAATTAGCATGTCCATATTGCATTGATCAAACAATGGCATTCACTTTGAAGCATGGGGGAAAATTTTGTGGTTTGACTGCCATCGTCAATTTTTACATGTTGATCACATGTTTAGAAGAAATAAAAATGCATTTAAGAAGAAAACTATAGTGAATAATTTGCCTCCACTAAGATTATCTGGACATAAATTAAGTGATATTGTTAGTGTCTTTAGTAAAATAACGAAAATACAGTCGTGCAAACACCATATGGTGTTTATCATAATTGGACTAAGCAGAGCATATTTTGAGAGTTATCATAATGGAAGGATAATTTAATTAGGCACAATTTAGATATCACGCATATTGAGAAAAACGTCTTTGATAATATATTCAACACTGTTATGGATGTTAAGGGCAAAACAAAGGATAATGTGAAGGCAAGAATAGACTTAAAAGAATATTGTCAACGACAAGAATTGGAGCTTATTGGTTTGCCAAATGGTAAGATTATGAAACCAAAGACTAATTATACTTTTACAAAAGAGCAAAAGAAAATTGCTTGTGAATAGGTGCGGCATTTAAAAATGTCAGATGGTTATGCTTCAAACTTGGTCAGATGTGTGGACATGAATCAATTACGATTGTTTGGGATAAAAAGTCATAATTATCATGTGTTTATGGAGAGTTTATTTCCAGTTACTTTTTCTTTATTGCCAGATCAAATTTGGAAGCCATTGACTGAATTGAGTCAATTTTTTAGAGACTTGTGTTCAACAACTTTGACGGAAAAAGACATGCTCCAAATGAAATAGAATATTTCGGTGATTTTGTGTAAATTGGAAAGGATATTTCCACCGGGTTTCTTTGATTCCATGAAACGTTTACCAGTCCATTTACCTTATGAAGCAAGAGTAGGGGGCCAGTTCAATACAGATGGATGTATCCATTTGAGAGGTACTTAAATAAGATAAAGAAAACAGTCAAGAACAAAGCTCGAGTTGAAGGTTCTATTTGTCAAGCTTATTTGATTCAAGAGATATCTCATTTTTGTTCATTTTACTTTGAGCCTCATGTTAAGTCAATGAGAGCTAGAGTTGGACGAAATGATGATACAGATGAAAATATGTCAATGGAATCGACTTTGTCAATTTTTAATCAACTTGACCGAGGTTATGGAACATCAAAAATAAAATAGCTAAATGATGCTGAGATGAAATCTGCGACATTGCACATCTTGCTAAATTATGAAGAAGTTGAATCATACCTTAAGTAAGTAGTACTATTAATTTAATTTAAATTTCAAATATACTGCTCGCTAACAATTAAATCATAAACTTTTAATTTTTCAGTGCTTTTTTTTATAATATTTCAACATTTCTGAGGAACATTCAAATGAAAGAATAAATGCAGATTTTATAGAGTGATTCAAAAGTTATGTAAGTATTTAAACATTACTAAGGATTGATTTTCCTAATCATTATATATGATTTAGATCATTAACATTAACTATATTTTTTTCTAGGCTCACAATCCACAAAATATGGTGAATAATTATTACTTGCATGATTTGACATGGGGCCCTAGTAGATGTGTAACATCTTAGCCAATGTATTTTGTCAATGGATATAAATTTCACACTGATGCTTAGTCAAATGGGAAGAAAACAATCAATAATGGCGTGTGTGTTAAAGACTCAACTAATAGTGAGCATGAAAATGATTATTATAGAATACTAAAAGATATGGTTGAGTTAGAATATCCTGGGGAACTAAAAAAAAGTTGTTCTTTTTAAATGTGAATGGTTTGATCCTATAATTTATAGAGCTACAAGAGTTCACAAAGATTATAAGATTATCGAGGTTCGACAGACTAGACGATACGAGAGGTTTTGATCCTTTTATCCTTGCTTCCTCTGCGAGACAATTGTATTACGTTCCTTTTCCTAGAAAGAAAAAAGATAAGGTCCAATAGTGGGTGGTAATAATGACCAAGGCAAGAGATCGAGTTGAAATTGAAAGTGCTCAAGAAATTGCATTCCAAGATGATACTATAACTCTTGTGGATCCAATTGTTGGTGTGGATCTCATTGACCACTTGCAAGACACTAATAAGCTTTTTGATGTAGTTCAAGATGTTGGTTCTAGTAGACATGATGAAAATGACGAAGAAGAACAAAGTTTTAATGACGATTATTATGAAACACCTTCCAATAATGAATATGAAACAAATAGTGATGAGGACAATGTTTCCTCATAACTGTGAGTATAGAATTATATTAATATGTTATTGTTACTAGTTATACATTATTGTGTTGTGTTTGGAATTATATTTACATTATATTTTTATTATTTGCGTAGATGTCATCGTCACGAGGAGATAAGGGGAAAGGGAAGGAGAAGGAGAAGCAACAACCTCGACGTCTTAGAATCAATATAGGGAGGCCACCAAGGGGGCAAACATCAGGATCATCTTCACCCCAGTTACAATATCACCCACTACAGGTTTGCTTCAGCCACCATCTTCTGAGTATGGTATGATACTCACACATGGATCCCAGCGTCCGTCACATACTTCCCATTCACGCATGATACAACATATGATTCTGGGTCACCTACTATTGGCCCGTCACCGAGTACCCGTGAGTCACCGGCTACCCGTGATTCTAATGTTCCCATTTCTGCAACAAATCAAAGCAACAAGACGTTTGTTGAGCCCAATGGTGATTTTGGGTATATGTACAACTATTTGTTATTCATTTATAGTTATGCACATTCAATTTTTTTTTTTGAGAATATTTACATTTTATTTTTTTAAATTGTATCATAGGTTTTTGCCATCTAAACCTGTTGTTGATACTATAACAAAGATTATACGATCTAGGTATAATCAACCTTGGACATCTTGGGGAGAAATACCCAAGGATACTAGAGAAATGTGGTTTCAAGAGTTTCAAGTATGTATCATTTTTTATTTGTTTAATTATGTTTGTTTGTCTTGTAATCGTGTAATTTTTTTTAACTTTAATGTTATTTACAACATATTTTTGAAGGGTTATATTTGGTGGATGCCTCAACATCATAACCATATGCGGAAGGCAAATAATAGTTGTAGTTCGAAGAGATTATCAGGTTTGCTAGAGCAGACACGCAACTTAAATGAAAGACCTTTTTGGATTGAAGAAGGTATATAGGAAGACTTATGCAGACACTGGGCTAGTAGTGTGTATAAGGAGATATGTCAATAAGCAAAGATGAATCGTGCTTCTGAAAACTGGTAGATGCTTGCACACTGGTGGTTGTATTTCTATCGGCACCCATTCGCAGAAATTGGTAATTATCATCGTCAATTGTTTAATAATATGTTTTATTATTTTGTTATTAACTTATTTTCTCATTATTACAGGCTAAAGCTTGGGGTAGAGAGCCCACAGTTGATGAGACCTTTCGTCACGTACATTTGAAGAAAGAAGACCATACTACATGGGTTTCTACAAAAGTTAAAGATTTATATATTAGTATTTCTTTTGAAATTATAAAATCTAATATTAACACATCTTATAACAACAGTCATAAGAGGTTTTTTATTTCTATCTTTAGGAGGAATTTAAAGCAAAGAAATCTGAACAATCTTCTCAATACTCAAATAAAGAAAAAGCATCTGGTACACAAATGACCAGTCGAGAGCTTTGGATTAAAAATGTTGGTGGGATAAAGAAGGGTCGTGTTTATGGCATTGGTTCTCAAGCATCTATCTATGACCATGGAAAGTCATCCTCCTCAAGGCCTGGATCGAGTCAAGTTCCTGAGCATATTATTAATCAGGTTAAGTAATAGCTATAACATTTTTTATTAATTAATTTTTATATTTTGATGGATGTAGTCAATCATTTCATTTTTTGTATTTTTGGTTAATTAATTTATTTGTGAAATGAATTAATGAATTTGTATTTACATATATTAATCAGGTTAATGAGCAGTTGCAGCAGGAGATGTTGGATCGAGTTCAGGAGATTCAATAATAAATGGAGCAGCAGAGCCAACAACGTGACTAACAACGTGAGGCAAAGTGAAAAATGTGATTTGAATGATACCAATGTCAACAGCAACAAATGATTAGTAATATGCTGAAATCATATTTACAAGCCGCTGGTACTCAGCCAAGCCAGCAACAACCACTAATAGAAGAAGACAAAGAGGATACTGAAGATGATCATAAAGATGACAATGATAATGCTCATATGGATTGAAATTGATGTTTGAGTGCTGTATGGATTCTGATAGTTCTTTTAAACTTTGTATTTGAAGAAACTTTGTTTAAGTAATATAATTTATTATGTTTATTTTATGAATTGGTTAAATGTATTAACAAGTTGAAATTGATGTTTGAGTATTGTTTTGAATGTATTGACAGATTGAAATTGATGTCTAAGTACTATGTGTTTTGACAATAATATAATTGTGGATTTTGAACATTTATTTTATATATTTTTAAAAATCTAAAAAATTTGCAGTGAAAAAATTCGTCACAAAATTCACCGCAAATTTGGGGTGAAAAAATTCATTGCAAATTAGCGGCGGATAAATCCGCCACAAATTAAGACCATTCCGGCAACGATTCCGGTATGTTACCGAAGCGATTTACGGTGGATTTGCGGCGGAATAATTTGCCCCAAATTTGCGATAAAAATTAAAATTCACCGCAAATAAAATTGCAACGATCATTTTTACGGCAGTCACGAATCCGCCGTAAATCTGCCTCAAATTTACAATTTGTGATTAATTTTAGGTGATTTACGACAGATTTATCCTTCCTAAATTAAGATTTTTCTTGTAGTGCATACTTTAAAATCTCAAAATATTATCAACGTGTGTTGTTCTTAGTAAAAGAGGTTCAAATATTTTAAATAACACCATTAGAAAGGTTTTTATTTAAGTGTCTAACTGTATTTTGAGAGATTAATTTTTTACTTATATATCGGATGTAGATACTCTAGGAAACTAAAAAAAATTAAAACATTATAATGTGAATTAGTATAATTAATTTTAAATTCCAACACTTATTTTAAATCATTTGTTACAAAAAAAAACATATAAATTTATCACAATATATTATATGGCAGATGAAATTAGTTTGTTTGTTAAAGCTCTATCATTTGTAAATTCTCTTATATGAGTGGAAAAAAGACACTTTATAAAGATGCTTTCATATATAGTATTGAAATAAGTTAGAAATTTTTTATGGGGTACAGCTGCCCTTAGCACTTAAAAAAAAAATCCGCCAGTGGTAATAGTAAGTAGCATTTATTTAAAACTTGTATGCTTTTATATTTGATATAAAACTTATATGTATTTTTAAAATATATAATTTTAACTATTATTTATAAGCATAATAATAATAATAAATGGCATAAAAATGTACAGTTTTTGTATATAAAATTTATGATTTTTTATTTTATGAACGAATAAAAATTACACAATCATTGTATAAAACTATATTATTTATTAAAAATTATAAATAATTGTAGAATATATTATTTTTGAATATATATATATATATATATATGTGTGTGTGTGGGGGGGGGGGGGGGGGGTAAAAAGCCTCGTCATTTTTGAGATGGAGTACTACCCTCCTTGTAGTAACGTAGTGTGGTCCTTAAGTGTTATGATTATAATTTAAGAAATAATAAGTGTAGTGTGTGATTTTTCACATGTAGAGTTATTAACAGGTAAGAAAGGTGGCTAGTAAGGTACAGCTGCAGAGACAATGAAAAGGCTCATCATAAGCAAGGGTCTGTTTGGGGTGGGTCCTTATTCACTAATGAAATAATGTTATTTTTGCCCGCACATGGCTCATCATTTTGCCTCCAAACAAACGCCATTAACAGCCTCAACTCTATTCTTTGGGGCTTTCAAGTTTCAGACTCTCTCGTGGTAGAGGATAGAGAGATTCCCATTTCCCAAATGAAGTGTAGTCCCCACGGGCCACACTAGCCTGCAGCCACTTGCATATCGTATCATATCCTTTTGGTGGGGTCCACTTGGGTTGTCAACTAGTAAGGGTCCCACTTTAGATTTTACGAAAACCAGTTGCTATAATAATGGGCTTCAGCTGGAGCCCATTTACGATTGGGTTTCCTCTGAGGAACTTATATATGCTACTACATGACAACCGTAATAACCGTCTGATTTTGATATATCCCTTTTAACCTTTCCCCATGTCATGCCCAATTGCAGAGTTTTGCAATCACATACTCTGAATTTAATGATTGATTTGTTTTATATAGTAAATTGTATTGCATATGTAAACTATATATTTGAATTCAAAATTCCTACTGATATTTGAATAACAGATCTTCATGTTAGAAAATTTGAATTCAAGATCAAGAATATTCTCGTACCTAAGAGAAATTTACCTACCTCGCTCGTAGTTAATGATTAACATGTGATTAACATTGAAGATACAAATGAAATTTTTTAGCAGAGCATCATGTCATGTGTAATTATAGGGATGAAAGTCAACACTCACAAATTGGGTACTCTCATTTCCATTTTTCCATTTTTCCATTGTCCCATGATATTGTTGATCTGACAGCATGATTGGCTACTGCCGGGGATGCGTTACATATCATGTGGCCTGCAATTCATTGTGTGATTCAAATTCAGCCATTTTATCTATTTTCTTACAAAATCATCTATCCTTTACATTTGCAAACACGTAACCAACAAGAGGCTCATATTCCTATCAGCATCTATTCATGGTACATAGTCTCGCAATTAATACATGTTGGTATCGCAGGATGTCGGTTCAAACGGTATATACCAGTTATTAAATTGTATTCTATTTCTTTTATAAATAATAAATAGTAAAATGTATTCTAATTACTATCAATAATATATATAAAAGGATACTAGATGATTAAGTTTAAATAATTTTATTAATATTATTATACGAACTTTCTCACTTCTCTAAATTCATCCTCACAATGAAAAGACGTAAAATTTGATCTTAAAACTTCATATTCATTGACATCTCTGTATAACATGCAGTGGTTTCAATTATCAGCAATCAAGCTTTGGGAATTATAATATATAATTTTCTAAAATTTTTATCACACATTCAAATAGGTACTGTTCTGGATCGTAATCCGGGATCTTGTTCCATGGGATCAACCTGCAGATTACTCTTTGGACTCCTCTTAGCTGGCGTAGAGGAAGACTCACGACGTACTCCGGACCACGGATTACGGTCCTTAAGTGGTGTTAGTATACGCCATCGTGACTGATAGATTCGTGCAGAGGATGAATTCCTAAATATCCATAACTGCCAATCATCAACTTACGATATTATAAGATTTATAGATATCCTTAATGATTAGATACTTTCCATATCTCAATCTCAGATTTACAAGGACGTATCCAATTATAATAGGAAGGCAATCCTCATCAGGATACTAATACTAAATTACCTGCATTCAGTAAGGTGATAGCTACATAGAATGTAGTTATTTGTGCTCTATCCTTGTGCTAGAATGAATGTTATTTCCTTGTTAATAATGCATATTTGGAGGGTTTTGTGCTTATATTTGATATACTCTGAATTTAAGCCTTTTTGATGTGTTATTATGCAAAACTGAGCTTTAATGATTATGGATTGAGTAGATTTATATATGTTACTGATTTGGAGTATTCTCTATGATAGGAGGGGCTCCAAACAAGGTTAAATATGGAGCGATTGAGCTTAAAGAGGAAGAGAAGCCAAATCTGCCATTCCAGCAAGCAACGTCGCGGCGCAAGGCATAGCACGCCGCGGCGCAAAGAGGATTTCAGCCTAGTCATATTTGGACCCGGGGCAATAGCGCCGCGGCGTAAGGAAGGCAACGTTGCGGCAGATTAACCGACCCATTGGATCACAAGATATGTGGCCGCCATGCGTGTTCTTGAGCCTATAAATAGATTTTTATACGTTTTTCTAAAGACCTCTCCATTTCTCTCGTTTTCTCTGTTTCCACAGCTATTTGGCCATTTCTAGATTTTAGGTTTTTATAGTTTTTTAGTTAGTTTTAGGTTAGATAGCTTGGCTAGATCTTCATTGATGGTGGATTGGAGGCCAGGATCAAAGGATTGAAGGAGGATTCAAGCTTCAGAGACAAATCTAATGAGCTTATTTCTCTCTTTTCCTTTCTCTCTTATCTTCCTAATCTTTTGTATAGTTAAGCTATGTTTTAGGAATATTTTTGGATCCTTTGATATATATTAATGATGTGTTTTTCTCTGAGTTTGTGTGGATGTTTGATTACGGTTCAATCATTATCTGTGCTTAATGCTTGTTCTTGGTTGGCCTCAATTGCATGATCATAATATTAGCAAATGAATTAGACATAGGGATTTGTTGATATGGATATGGTGTGGTTGATACATGTTCGGCGAGTTCAATTGGCTTAGATGAGTTGATTCGCTAACTAGATAGGAATATACCTTTTAGCCATGTATAGTGGGAGATTGAGAATAGATCATTCATGAGTGGAAGTTGCACTGGCTTTCAAGGAAACTTAGTGAGTTGGGCAATTGAAACCAGGGTTGATTGACCTAGACATAGGCTTTTGACTAATGAAGATTCTCAAGCTAACCTAATCAATGCATTTGTGTTTATGAGGGGAATTGCATGTTGTTGATAGATATAAGGGGTGAAGGAGGATTTCCTGAAACCTAACCGCTTTTATGTTTATTGCTTTTGTAGGTTAGATTAGTTTAGATTAATATTTTCCTATTTTTATATGTCCTTGTCTAGAATTGATTAAGCTATTGGTTGGTATTTAGCGTTATAACATAATAATATCCTCGTGGGAACGAACTTTTACTTCGTATCTGTATTACTTGTGCGACCCGTGCACTTGCGGTTAGCAAAAAGGGCAACACGTTTTGACCCTCAACATAAGGATCCTATTAGGATTCTGTATACGCTCTATAAATACAAGGTTAAGTTATCTTAGTAAGGTAACTTGAACCCAATCCTTAAAACCTTCTTGTGCACTGCCTGACTTGAGCGTTGGAGTCCCTTTGCAGGTACCCACCCCCACCACCTACATGCTCACCGTCTTGCTCAAAGGAGGAACCACCGTAACGTGCCTATCTCAGGTACCCTCTGAATCCACTTTAGATCATTTGCGCCGACTATGGGGAACCATAAAATTCTAATCCCACCCAATCATGGTGAACACGAGGTAAAACTCGAGAAGAGACGCTGCTCAAACCTCTGTCAACCAGAGAAAATATCTCGACGCGCAACGTCCACCACCACCACTGTCTCCACTGGTGGCTCAAACCTCCGCTGTGAGAAATCAGGCACCCGGATCAGGAAGTCGACGTGATGGGCACTCCACCTCCTTTTCTGAGGAGTCTCCTAACCCATCACGCAGGATTTCTGTCAGGGAAAGACTTGAGTTCCCAGCCCAGAGAGGTGATCAGAGCCTCCAAGAGTGTAGGATTCCGGTACACCAACGTTTGGGAATCCCGAACAATGAGTTCGACGATCGTGCATCCCGCTCTGAACGCACATATCAATCTCGGGGTTCCCAACATCAATTTCAAGATATGTTGCAGCAACATATGGACTTGCTCAACGACCAATTCAGGAGGCTGGAAGACATGCAGTGCGCCATGCATGAAAACCAACCAAGGCCGCGCCGACGTGATAGACAAATCGACGTGAAAAATGATAAAAGGAGGGCCCACGACGATGAAGGAATTCCCAATACTGGGGACAATAACCGGAATCGAAGAACTATGGAACAACCTTTCTCCGACCAACTCATGGAGTTCCGGGTTTCGAGGAATTTCAAGTTTCCTCCAAACCTTGAAATTTACGACAGAACCACGGACCCCCAGGAACACATAAATGCCTACGAGCAGTCCCTATGTTTCTATGGCAGATCCATGGAATTGTTGTGCCGAGCTTTCCCTCTCTCCCTCAAAAAGGGGGCCCTCAAATGGTTTACCAGCCAACCACGAGGGACCATCGTTAATTGGTCGGACCTCAAACAGCGTTTCCTGCTGCAGTACACCACGAGCAAGGAACAACCGAAATCTATCGAATCCCTGGCTAAGATCCGCCAGGGAAAGGATGAGAGCCTCCGGGATTACGTTAGGCGCTTTATGGCTGCCTGCACCAATGTAGAAAATTTTGAAGACAGAATAGCATTACATTATGCTAGAAGCGATCTCCGGATAGGCTCCGAATTCTTCAAGTCCCTGGAAAAAAAGAAACTGGACAATCTGACCGATTTCCAGAAACATTCCGAGAAGTATGTCTACTTGGAGGAGGCAAGAGAAGACCACAGGAGATGGGACAAAGGTGAGCCTTCTCACCAAAAGCCCAACCGAAATTCCTCAAGGTCACGACCCCCCAAGGGTAGCCCTCCACGGAGAACTTATTATGAATACACTCCTTTGAACACGCCTCGGAAAACAATCTTGAGGGAAATGATGAACACGGAGTTTCAGAACGTCCTGAGACCGCCCCCTATCAAGAAACACAAGCAGAAGGATCACTCCAAACATTGCACATGGCATAAAGCCTACGACCACGATACAGAGGATTGCTATCAGTTGCGCGATGCCATTGAATTTCTAATCAAGGCCGGATGCCTGCAGCAGTATATCCTCCGTGTACAAAACAACGAATGGGATAATAGACACAGGGACAGCAGATGTCGAAGTCCGTCCCCTCCGCGCAAAAGAAGGACAAGGAGCCCTAGAAGAAGATCCTGGACTCTGCCTCGACGAGAAAACAGCGATCGACAGGGTCGGGCCAGGAACACTCCCCCAGTCGATAACAACGACCACTGCGCCGAGCCCAACAGGACGATCCATACCATTGCCAGTGGTTTTGCCGGAGGGGGATCCTCCAATGGAGCTCGAAAGAAAGCCCTTAGAATGGCAGTTTTAAGCGTGGTCCACTCAGAACCAAGAACACAAGTGGAGAATAGAAAATCGCCTCTCATCACCTTCTCAGACGAGGACTACGGCAGAATAATCCCGGATCACGACAACCCACTCGTCATCTCCGGGGTGATTTCCAATGTTGAAGTCCGCCAAATTTTCGTCGACCAAGGGAGTTCAGCCGACATTATGTTCCTAGATCTTTATCAGAAGTTGGAGCTCCCGCAATCCGACTTGACTCCCCACGTAGGAGAGTTGACGTGTTTCACTGGTGAGAAGATCACCCCGGTCAGATATTACGAAACCCACTTGACCCTCGGATCATCTACACTCTTCAGGACTGTCAAGGTAAAATTCCTGGTTGTGGACTGCCCCTCGGCTTATAACATTATTCTGGGCCGTCCTTCTCTCAACGCCCTCGGAGCGGTGGTATCCACCACCCACCTCGTGATGAAGTTCCTTAATAAGAACAATGACGTCATCACTGTAAAAGGCAACCAAATTGCAGCCAGAAAATGCTATAATGAGAGCTTGAAGATTTGTAAAGCGCCCCGGAGGTCGAGCCCCGTCGTACTCACCTCGGCTCTCGACCAGGTCAACATTTTAATGACAGAATTGGACGTCAGAGAAGAAATTCGGGGTACTCGCCCCCAGCCCGAAAGTGAACTGGAGTCTCTTCAGATTGGGACCAACCCAGAACAGGTCACCAAGATCGGAGCTCGTCTGGACAAAAAAGAAAAACAACAACTGTCGGAACTCTTGTTGAAAAACAAATACTTTTTCGCTTGGACTTCCTCCGACATGCCCGGACTCGACCCAAGCTTCATTTGCCACTAGTTGTCGATTAAAGAAGGTACCAAGCTGGTGGCACAAAAGAAGAGGAAGGTCGGGCAAGAGAGACAGCAAGTCGTCGAAGACCAAGTTAAAGAGTTACTAAATGGTAACTTTATTAGAGAAATCTCATATACCACATGGCTTTCTAACGTGGTTCTGGTAAAGAAGTCCAACGGAAAATAGAGGATGTGCGTATACTATACTGACCTGAATAAAGCTTGTCCCAAGGACCCATATCCATTCCCCAACGTAGATAAATTAGTGGATGGCTCCTCGGGGTTCAGATGGCTCTCATTCATGAACGCATTGATAACATTATATTTTATACATTTTATAATCCTCTCACTAGGCTTCTTAAGGTTCAATTAGGCTTAATTAAGTTGGTTTTGACACATTTTATGATTTTGAGCCAAATTGGACAATTAAATAAATTATTGCATAAATTAACCGTAATTATCTCTTTGGCAATGTTTAGTAAACTGGCTATAACTTGAGTTGCAAATATCTGATTGATGTGATTTTGGTCTTGTAGGAAAGCTTAGACAATTCCCTACAACTTTCATGTTGAACACGTTTCCAGAATCGGACTTCTTGGAGGTCATATTGGGCTTTGAAGTCAGAATAGAAGAGTTGAAATCGGGTCTAAATACTCTGCAATAATTGGATCATATATTGAGTTCTAGGCATAATTTTGGACTGAAACCAAAGCCATTTTAAAGTAAATATTCAAGCCTACAACTTTCATGAAGACTACTTCTTTTAAAAATGAAAAAATGACTGGATGCACGACTGTGTATTTACTCAATTATTATTTAAAAATAAAGAAAAAAAAAGAAAAGAAAAGAGAAACGTCATGGATGACGTTTTTGTTCAAATGATTCAGGTTACTGCGCATTGTACAGTAACCATAAAATTGCCTATAAAAGGCACAACGCACAATTCATTTTGGAGAATTCAGAATTCGGGGGAGGGGGAAACTCTGGGCATATTTCCAGAGGAGGAGGAGAGCTCTCCTCTCCTCAGTCTCCCTTCACTTTTCTTTTCTCTCTCTTTTTCTCTTTTTCTTTCTTTTAGTCTATGTGTAAACAAGTTCCAGTCTACTTGGGTTAAAATGTAAAGCTCTTGGTAATAAAATAAGGTTAGATTTATTCCTCTCTTGTGCTTTAATGATTTATTTTTTTAGTATTCTTTATACGTATTATATTTTGATTCGATAATTTAAAATCCCTATGTGACGGAATACTCCATCCTTGTAAAGAGGAGTTCTTGATTTATTATAGACAAGATTTTGGCACAGTGAATGCTTTAACCCATTTACAAGTGGTAGTAATAATTAAAGGAATCATAATATAATTACGTATATTATTTTAATGGATTTTAACGTTGTATTTTTCGATTGGAACCTCCATATTTGCGAGGATTCTAATTGAGTTATAAAAGGAATTAATCTTACTTTTCTTTTATTTACTAAGAGTGGATCTTTTTACCCAAGTAAATAAATTTTTACCATAGTAATAAAATATTTACTTCACCTTAATCTTCAACAATTCCCTGTGGATCGACCTCGAACTCACCGAGAAATTTATTACTTGAGACAACCTACACTTGGGTTTGCAAATACGACAATTAAAAAGTCACAGTGTGCGTCAAGTTTTTACATGGTCAGATTCTTGAGACTTATTTTAAAGAATAAATTTCTAGTGTAAATATTTTTGTACATAGTAAAAAGTAAATAGTGTGTGAATAGTGTGTGAATAGTGTGTGAATAGTATGAATAGTGTGTGAATAGTAATGTGAATAGTATAATAGTAAAAAAATAAGAAAATAAAAAAAATTGTGTGAATAATGTGAATAGTAAGAATAAGGTAAATTATGTGTGAATAGTATAAATAGTAAAAAAAAAGTAAAAAATTAAAAAAAATTAAAAAAAAATAAAAAAAACAAAAAAAGGTGGTCACACCCGTGACCACCCAAAAAAAAAAAGAGAAACCAAAAAAAAAAAGTTAAGTCTTTTATTTCTTTGTACATACTAACTTTGTGGAGAAACTCTCTCTTTTATTTTACGCACTAACAGTGGGGGTAATTCTCCCTTTTATTTTTTTGTATATACTAATTCAGTGGGAGAAACTCTCCATTTTATTTTTTTGCACATACTAACAGTGGGGGGATTCTTTTATTTTTATTTTTATTTATTTATTTTTTTGTCCTTACTAATTAGTGGGGTAATTAATTCTTCCTTTTATTTTTTTGTATATATTAACTCAAAATGGGGTAATTCTTCCTTTTATTTTTTTATTTTTTTTATTTTTTGTACATAATAACAAATGGGAAAACTCTCCATTTTACTTTCTGTAATTTATTTTTGCACTTTATTATTTTTTGTATTTTATTTTTTACACTTTATTTATTTATTTTTGTTATTTATTTTCTGTTATTTATTTTTCTGTCATTTATTTTTGTTATTTATTTATTTATTTTTTTGTCATTTATTTTTGTTTACTAACTTTCTTACTAACTATCTAACTTTTTACTTTACCCGCTTTTAACATTTTAATTTATCTCGTATACTAACTTTTTTTTTTATTTTTGCTTATTAACTTATTTGGTGATTGGTTCATACCACACCTTTATTTATATTTTTTTTTTTTTTTTATTTGGTGGTTGGTTCATACCACACCTTTGTTTATATATTTTTTTCTTTCTTTTTTTTTTGGTGGTTGGTTTATTACCCCACATTGTTATTCTTTTTTTTATTTATTTGGTGGTTGGTTTATTCCACACCTTTGTAAATATTTATTTGGTGGCTAGGTTTATGCCACACCTTTGTATATATATATATTTTTATTTCTTTTTTATTTTGTCATGTGTAATTAAATTTGTGTGTTTTTCGGGTGAAGACGTAACTTGATTCAATTGACATGTATTAAGATTGGAATTATAATTAACTCTTTTCTATTTAATTTGAGTGCCTATTATGGTTCATAATGCTTTTATGAATTAGCCACTCATAAATTGATCTAGTGGGTATATGTGTAACCCGAAAGATTTGCATATGACCTAGACCATAAATAATAAAGTGCCACGATTTATGATCATCTAGGAATGGAGGTTATAGGTTATGTGAGAGAACTGTGATATTTTTCCATGAGAATCCATAGAGTAAAAGTCATGCCTTTAAATGTTTTTAAATTACTAATTCTCCCCATCAATTGAATGATTAGAAATTGATTAGAAGGAAGGTCCCAAAGCTACTCTATTGTCTATGATAGATTATTGAATTAAGTGAAGTCTGATCCCTAGTATTCTAATTTCATGTGTTTTCATTTTAAAAAAAACAAAAAAAAACTTTGTTTTCTCTTTTTCTTCTAATTTCGTGTGTCTTAGTGTTTGTTTTTCTTTTCTTTTTAAATAGTCAAACTTTATTTTGACAATTTGGTCACGTGTCAATTTTCTCAACAAGTTTTGTAAACCTAAGTTGATATGGTGGATTTTATTGTTTCAGGAATTCAAAATGAGTCTAAAATTTTATTGTTGATTTGTCCATACTTACAATAGGCTCACTTTTGAAATCGCACCTATCAATGATTTTTTTTTCTCTGATGAATTTTTAATTTCATGTTTTGATTTGCCAAAATTGTAAATTTTTCTTGTACCAAGCGAAGTTGTTCTTTGTGGATGGTTTCCGCAAAAAAAAAAGATAAAATATTTTTCATTAAAGAATGGGCTGAGTAAGGAGTCATTAGGCGAAATCTTTTTGACTCTTGAGATGCATTCTTGTGAATTTGTGCAGTGTGAATTTATTAATTTGTGGAATCTCTTCAAAGGCAAGTAAACGCGTTACAGTCTTGGGAATCTGACTCAAAACGACCCTGTTTGCCAATTTATAAGAAAATTGGATGGGAAGCCTATCTTGGACTCATAGAAGGCGTTTAAGCCGTTACTGGACGTAAAACCAGAGGAAGATGTGAGTCACAATCACAACTACATGTATATATTTTCTTGTATAGAATTAAAAAAAAAAAAGAGCAAGAAGTGGTCTGAAGGAAATGTTGCGTGAAGCAGTAAGAAAATGAAGCCAGTTCAGACACTCCAATTGTTTAAATAATTACAAACTTTGGTTTTTTTCATCGTATTTTGTTTCTGTTTATATTTGTGTGAAATTTCTCTTTTCAGTAATTGCGGTAACAGGTACTATCTTCTATCTTTTTCCTCTCTCTTTGTTAACATTGAGGACAATATTGTGATCTAGTTGGGGGGAATAATAGTTGTGTAAAAAAAATTAGTAAGTGTGTTTATGTTTGTCGTGTGTTGAGTTGTGTATAAAAAAATGCTTAAAAAAATTGAAAGTGTGTTTATATTTGTTGTGTTTTTATGGTTGTCAGTAATTTTTTAATAATTAAACCAGTTAAGGATGGCAGAATAAGGAGTAAATTTTGCTGTGGAGGTAATTTTACTCTTGAGAAGCATCTAGATTGGGGTAGATACTTAGTTTGTGTGGAAGTAGCAATTCAGATTCAGGAAAATTTGAATGATTGAGTAAATTATCTTTTTTCTTAAACATCACATGCTTGGTTATGGATGTTGAAATTTTTGTGAACAGAGAATGATAGATATATGCCTTGTGAGATTTTGAGCCTATAAATGAATGGATTGAACATCTGTACCATTTTCTTTTTTCTTGTGTGATTTTTTTCACTCATGGAATTGTTACTCTAGAATTTGCCTTGATTCTTTTTTAGGCTACATTTTCACATGCATACATAAACATGATTGAGGCAAATTTTCTTGAATTAACTAATTTGACCAAATAGTTAATCTTACATATTTTCCTTTGCTTAACCCCTTTGAGCTTATTTGACCATTCTTTGTTTCTAACTCATTACGTGCCTTAAATAAAAAATCATGTTCTAACCCAACCTTAGGGAATAAGAGAGCATTGACTTTGTTATTTAATGAGTTCTTGAACAAGTGTAGGGATGCATGTGCAGATTGTTTATATAAAAAAAAAAAAAATAAAAAATATTTCTATATAAAAAAAAAAAAAGCTGATTATTGCTACAATCAAAAGAATGCACCATGTGATATATTCATACTTAGAATAAGGGTGGATGATTGGAAATAACAGGAATAGAAGGAGAATGTTCAAGCCTAAAGGAATTTAATCTACCAATTGATCTTCAACAAAACATTAGTCAGATATTGGTCATTGTCCTGTATGAGGAAAAACTAAGAAATTCTTGAGAAAGTTAGACTGAATGTTCTCAAACATCTTCTCCACTCTAACTGTAACATAATGCTCTTCTATTCTCTTTGGTATTTAACTTGACATATCTATATTACTTCCACCTTTACCTTGACTCCATTATAACCTTGAATAAAGTCCTCATGATTTGTGTATATATGTTGTTTTTGAGTAGTGCAGAAGTAGAAGATAAGCAAGCTTATGGTAGTGCAATTATTCATGAGTTGAATAGAGTGAAATACTAACCTTTTAAAACACTTAAGAGATTGAGAGTGAATTATGTAAGGATCTATCATTCTTGATTCATTATTTTCAACTGAAGTTTCCTTGCTTATTGGTTTGAGATGTGAAGAAATGTTACCTCACGACTGTTTTGATCCCTTGATTGTCTAGTTGCTCGTCTTGAGTCATTAAATCCTTTAGAGTTTTTAGTTTTTGAGTTTGTGTTGTTTTTCTTTATTCCTTGGTTTTTTTGTCTTTTGTGTTTTGCCCAGGAGTGCAAAAGTTAAGTGTGGGAGAATTTGATAACACTATATTTTATACATTTTATAATCCTCTCACTAGGCTTCTTAAGGTTCAATTAGGCTTAATTAAGTTGGTTTTGACACATTTTATGATTTTGAGCCAAATTGGATAATTAAATAAATTATTGTATAAATTAACCGTAATTATCTCTTTGGTAATGTTTAGTAAACTGGCTATAACTTGAGTTGCAAATATCTTATTGATGTGATTTTGATCTTGTAGGAAAGCTTAGACAATTCCCTACAACTTTCATGTTGAACACGTTTCCAGAATCGGATTTCTTGGAGGTCATATTGGGCTTTGAAGTCAGAATAGAAGAGCTGAAACCAGGTCTAAATACTCTGCAGTAATTGGATCATATCTTGAGTTCTAGGCATGATTTTGGACTGAAACCAAAGCCATTTTAAAGTAAATATCCAGGCCTACAACTTTCATGAAGACCACTTCTCTTAAAAATGAAAAAATGACTGGATGCACGACTGTATATTTACTTAATTATTATTTAAAAAAAAGAAAAAAAAAGAAAAGAAAAGAGAAACGTCACGGATGACGTTTTTGTTCAAATGATTCAGGTTACTGTGCATTGCACAGTAACCATAAAATTGCCTATAAAAGGCATAATGCACAATTCATTTTGGAGAATTCAGAATTCGGGGGAGGGGGAAACTCTGGGCATATTTCCAGAGGAGGAGAGGAGGAATTCCCTCCTCTCCTCAGTCTCCCTTCACTACCTTAGGAATGGGTTCAAGAATACTTACCTTGGGGGCCTTAGAGTTTTCCCCCTCCTCACGTACCTCTTCAGGCTCTGTTTCTTTCTTTTCAATGGTTTGTGAAGGAGAGGTGGGTTCATCTAGCGTCTTCCCACTTCGTAGTATGACAACACTAGCATCTTCCTTCACATTCTCTTCTGATTGTAAGGGAAGTCCTTCAGAAATTTGGCTCTGGAACTTGCTAAGATCTGTGGCTAACTGATCCAAAGAGTTTTGCAGGTCATTACACATGGCCTGTGTTTCTTGTTGAAACTGAATGTTATTAGTGGCCATTTGTCTTATTAGCTCCTCCAGTGAAGGTTCAGGTTGCCTAGGAGGTTGAACTTGTTGCTGCCCATGACTCGAGTTCGGAGGATCCCACCACCCTGGATAATATGTATTGGAGTAGGGGTTTAGTTGTCGGACGGTTCAGAATATCCTCATACTGCCTCTACCTCCTCATTTGTGTCTACTAGGAAAGTGGGACACAAATCAGTGGGATGTCCAGATGATAAGCAAATCTCACAAGCATCCATGATCAATGGACATCAACACCTACAAACACTCAGAAAGAAAGAATCAAAAGTTAAAATAAAAAAACAAAAACAGAGTAAAAATAGGAAACAAATTAATAGCGTAATTGGAAAATTGGTTCCCCGGCAACGACGCCAAAATTTGGTGTGGTGTGGAATGCGATTAAAAATAAATATTAAAAATAGTTGTCAAGTTCCACCAAAAATATAAAAACCTTGCAACCAGTTGTAGTAAGTAAGAGTCGATCCACAGAGAACCAATTCAATTAACATTATTAATCTAATTCCTAAATTAAACTCTGATGAAAAATAAACAGTAAAATTAAAAGGGAGTTTTGTTAATTAAAACTAATAAAAGAAATTAAACTTAAACCAAAGTAGTAAACACAAATTGAATTATCAAGTTAAAGATATTGGTTAAGAGATGAAATCCACTACTAGATTTATATGATTATGCTAACTTACATACTCTTTATACCAACATGATCAATTATGTTCTTATGTGATTGTGAGATAAATTTCCTGTTTTCCTTAAGTGTTGGCCAATTTAGCAACCGCTCAAATCAGCTCCTAATCATTGATTAGTTATAAAGCAACCGCTCTTACAACTATCCAACAATTGCATTAAGATTTAGAAAACCAAACACACTAAGATCTAATCACACACCAGGATTAAATTACTTAGAACATATATTTCACTAGATCTATTACATGCAACCGCAATAATATATCCAGATCTACCACTTTTATAATTAGTAAATAGCATAAAGATAATTATACTCACATGAACATCATACATTCTGCTAGATTTACTACCGCAAATCACGCATAATAAACTCAGATCTACCACTTTGAAAGTGGGAACAAGTATAAAAACCTTCATACCAACAATAGATTCAGAAATATATGAATAAAAACACAACTGTATTGATATAAAGAAATATGCATGATTCACATAATCAAAACTATGGTTTCATATTCCCTTAACCAAATAAGAAAACTAGCCACACATGGCAAATTCAAAAACAGAAGAAAAACAGAAGAAAAACATAGTTCAGAATGAAAGTGCAAAAGAAAACTGAAGATCAAACTAGTTTCCAAAGGTTGGGGATAATCGATCTCTGATTGCTCGAACCCGAGACTCCAATCTTCAATCCAATCCTCCTCTCTCTTGTTCTTTGAATCCTCTTCAGTCCCTTGGTTGCTCCCAACCCAGACCTCCTTTAGGGACTCTAAGCAACCCTATTTATAGGTTTGGGAACCTAATTTAGCATTAAAACACGAAATTAAACTTCTGAGTCGATGACACGGGCCGTGTCAAATTACACGGCCCAACCCGTGTTCAATTCTGATGACAGATTCTCAGCTATTCCAAAGTTAGAGAAGAACACGGCCCACCCCGTGTCACTTGACACGGGCCGTGTTCTCGGTCAAGGCTTGAAATTGACTCTTCCTCATGAAGTCAGAGAAGTACACGGCTTACCCCGTGTCATTTGACACGGGTCGTGTTCTTTAAAACCTGCCAATCTTCAAAGTCAGAATAATACACGGCCTACCCCGTGTCATTTGACATGGGCCGTGTTGATCATTTTCTTCTAATCCAGCCTTGATTCTTCATGAATGCCCTTCTTCCTTTGCTTCTGAGGGTAAAACTAATCTTATTAAATATTCATCTCTCTCCTCAAATGGCCATCAAGCTTGGTTTCATGCTAATGGACCCAAACACTCAAAGATATCTTGAAAAACATAATTCATTTATGAGTGTTTATAACCGCATTTAGCATAGTTTCACAATAAACATCCAAAGACAACTCTAAATCAGAAACTTAGCTAAATGTCAATAATTGAGCACATATGGAGTCCAATTAAATTAATCATAAGGCATTTAAAGTATGAAAATAATCGACAGATCAAATACCCCCACGCTTAGCCTTTTGCACTCTTGGACAAAACATAAGACCAAACCAAGGAACAGGGAAAATAAAACAAATTCAAAACCTAAAAATTTAAAGAACTTAATTTCCAATGATATTCAAGAGAGGCAAAAAGAGTAAGAAAAGATTCAAGGGATCACAATATTCAAGAGATAACAATTCTTCACATCTCAAACTAACATGTAAAGTATCTTTAAATTGAAAAGCATAAATTAAGAATGATAGATTCTCACAAGATACACTCTCAATCTCTCAAGTGTTTACCAGGTAAGTATTTCACTCAATTCAACCCATGAAAAATGCACTACCATAAGCTTGCTTATCTTCTACTTCTCCACTACTCAAACATATGCACATACAAATCAAGAGGACTTTATTTAAGGTTGTAATGGGGCCAAGGTAAGGGAAGGAAATAATATGGATATGGTAAGATGAGCACCCAAGAGAATAAAAGAACATTGGGGAGAAACTCAATTGACAAATATGAAATTTTTATCCTCTCAAATCTATATAATGCACATTCTCTTTACATATTCCTTTCCTTTTTCTTTCTTTTCTTTTACAATCTTTATTGAATTTTTTTCTTTTTCTTTGCATATATATTTTTTTTCAACATCTTGCATATTACACATCAACTTACGCAACCCCCACACTTGTCCTATTAAACACTTGCAAGCAAAAGAGCTCCTCCAATGAAAATGAATCAATGTTCTCCCATTCTCTAAGGTAAGGTAAAATCATGATTTTTCACATAGAGCATATAATGAGATAAGACAAAGAATAGGCAAATAGGCTCAAGGGGTTAATCAAAGGGAAATAATGCAAGGTTGGCTATTTGGCCAAAGTAGTTAATCACAAAAGAATGCCTCAATCATGTTCATATATGCAAGTGAAAATGTAGCCTCAAAAAGAATTAAAGCAAGTTCTAGAGTGATCAATATGACATGAGTGAAAATCACACAAGAAAGAAAAGAATGGTATAAATGTTAAATCCATTCATCAAAAGGCTCAAAATCTCACCAAGTATGCATCTATCAAACTCAATTCATCAATCAAACATCCAAAACTAAGCATATCAAATACAAGATGATAGAAAAAATTTATAAATCATAACTTTGAATTTCAATTGCTTCAAACTCATAGACTTCACAAATCTCAAAACATCATTGGAAACCAAATAAAAACACACAATTTTTTTTTTCAAAAACAGAAAACAGAAATTAAAATAAAAAATAGAAATAAAACAGAAAACAAAATGTCAATTCTTCCCCCACACTTAAATTCTACATTGTCCTCAATGTAAACCTCAACAATAAACAATCATGAATAAATCTAGGACAAGTAAAATAAAAGAGAGGGAAGAAACATCCTTATCAACTGAAATAACAGAGGTAGATGAAAAGATTTCCACCAGGATCCCATTGGCGAAAGCATAATAACCAATTTATGCTTGAAATAACATGAGAGCTTCCACCGGGGTCCCATTGGCTGAAGTGTAATGACCAAGTTAAGCTTGAGACATGAGGGCTTCCACCAGGGTCCCATTGGCCTTCCTTAATTGCCTTGACTTCACCACTGAAAAGTAATATGTGCACTTCATCAACTTTATATGCATTGTTTCTATTGGACCATGGCTCAAAAACAAAATCCACTTCAGTAATGTCTGTCATCTGGTGCTTTTCTCCCTTCACTGAAAACTCTTCAGAGGCCTGCAATTCTATCTTTCCTTGTATCTTAGATCCTGCAACTGCACCAACAACATTGTTGATAGATCCTTCAACAATATTAGCTTCTGCACAAACAGAATCATCAACTCTCAAGAATGTAAAATTTTTAGCACAAATAACACATATCATGTCACCATCACAATCAGTACATGAGTTGCAATGAGTATAATTATTGAAACTAATAAAATCAGGAAATTCATCACACAACTCATCATACTATCTCTCCACTACCTTAGGAAGGGGTTCAAGAATACTTATCTTGGGGGCCTTAGAGTTTTCCCCCTCCTCACTTACCTCTTCAGGCTCTGTTTCTTTCTTTTCAATGGTTTGTGAAGGAGAGGTGGGTTCATCTAGCGTCTTCCCACTTCGTAGTATGACAACACTAGCATCTTCCTTCACATTCTCTTCTAATTGTGAGGGATGTCCTTCAGAAATTTGGCTCTGGAACTTGCTAAGATCTGTGGCTAACTGATCCAAAGAGTTTTGTAGGTCATTACACATGGCCTGTGTTTCTTGTTGAAACTGAATGTTATTAGTGGTCATTTGTCTTATTAGCTCCTCCAGTGAAGGTTCAGGTTGCCTAGGAGGTTGAACTTGTTACTGCCCATGACTCGAGCTAGGAGGATCCCACCACCTTGGATAATATGTATTGGAGTAGGGGTTTAGTTGTCGGACGGTTCAGAATATCCCTATACTGCCTCTACCTCCTCATTTGTGTCTACTAGGAAAGTGGGACATAAATCAGTGGGATGTCCAGATGATAAGCAAATCTCACAAGCATCCATAATCAATGGACATCAACACCTACAAACACTCGAAAGAAAGAATCAAAAATAAAAATAAAAAAACAAAAATAGAGTAAAAATAAGAAACAAATTAATAGCGCAATTGGAAAATTGGTTCCCAAGAATTCACGCCAAAATTTGGTGTGGTGTGGAATGCGATTAAAAATAAATATTAAAAATAGTTGTCAAGTTCCACCAAAAATATAAAAACCTTGCAACCAGTTGTAGTAAGCAAGGATCGATCCACAGAGAACCAATTCAATTAACACTATTAATCTAATTCCTAAATTAAACTCTGATGAAAAATAAACAGTAAAATTAAAAGGGAGTTTTGTTAATTAAAACTAATAAAAGAAATTAAACTTAAACCAAAGCAGTAAACACAAATTGAATTATCAAGTTAAAGATATTGGTTAAGAGATGAAATCCACTACTAGATTTATATGATTATGCTAACTTACATACTCTTTATACCAACATGATCAATTATGTTCTTATGTGATTGTGAGATAAATTCCTTGTTTTCCTTAAGTGTTGGCCAATTTAGCAACCGCTCAAATCAGCTCCTAATCATTGATTAGTTATAAAGCAACCGCTCTTACAACTATCCAATAATTGCATTAAGATTTAGAAAACCAAATACACTAAGATCTAATCACACACCTTGATTAAATTACTTAGAACATATATTTCACTAGATCTATTACCGCAACCGTGCATAATATATCCAGATCTACCACTTTTATAATTGGTAAATAGCATAAAGATAATTATACCCACATGAACATCATACATTCTGCTAGGTTTACTACCGCAACTGCGCATAATAAACCCAGATCTACCACTTTGAAAGTGGGAACAAGTATAAAAACTTTCATACCAATAATAGATTCAGAAATATATGAATAAAAACACAACTGTATTGATATAAAGAAATATGCAAGATTCACATAATCAAAACTAGGGTTTCATCTTCCCTTAACCAAATAAGAAAACTAGCCACACATGGTAAATTCAAAAACAAAAGAAAAACATAAGAAAAACATAGTTCAGAATGAAAGTGCAAAAGAAAACTGAAGATCAAACTAGTTTCCAAAGGTTAGGGATGATCGATCTCCTATTGCTCGAACCCGAGACTCCAATCTTCAATCCAATCCTCCTCTCTCTTGTTCTTTGAATCCTCTTCAACCCCTTGGCTGCTCCCAGCCAGACCTCCTTTAGGGACTCTAAGCAACCCTATTTATAGGTTTGGGAACCTAATTTAGCATTAAAACACGAAATTAAACTTCTGAATCGATGACACGGGCTGTGTCAAATTATACGGCCCAACCCGTGTTCAATTTTGATGACAGATTCTCAGCTATTCCAAAGTCAGAGAAGAACACGGCCCACCCCGTGTCACTTGACACGGGCCGTGTTCTCGGTCAAGGCTTGAAATTGACTCTTCCTCGTGAAGTCAGAGGAGTACACGGCCTACCCCGTGTCATTTGACACGGGTCGTGTTCTTCAAAACCTTCCAGTCTTCAAAGTCATAATAATACACGGCCTACCCCGTGTCATTTGACACGGGCCGTGTTTATCATTTTCTTCTAATCTAGCATTGATTCTTCATAAATGCCCTTCTTCCTTTGCTTCTGAGGGTAAAACTGATCTTCTTAAGTATTCGTCTCTCTCCTCAAATGGCCATCAAGCTTGGTTTGATGCTAATGGACTCAAACACACAAAGATATCCTGAAAAACATAATTCATTTATGAGTGTTTATAATCGCATTTAGCATAGTTTCACAATAAACATCCAAAGACAACTCTAAATTAGAAACTTAGCTAAATATCAACAATTGAGCACATATGGAGTCCAATTAAATCAATCATAAGGCATTTAAAGTGTGGAAATAATCGACAGATCACCACCTACCAGAGGATGACGAACAAAGTTTTTGAAAATCAAGTGGGAAAGATGCTAGAAGTCTATATAGATGACATGATAGTAAAAACCCCACACAGCGGATCGCACACGGCAGACCTCGAGGAAGTATTCGCGCAACTCTGAAAATACAACATGAGGTTGAACCCAGAGAAGTGCGCTTTCGGGGTCCAGGCCGGTAAATTATTGAGGTTCATGCTAACTCATAGAGGAATCGAGGTCAATCCGGATAAATGTCAGGCCGTCCTCGATATGAGAAGTCCCCGGAACGTCAAAGAGGTACAACAGCTGACGGGGCGAATAGCGGCCCTCACAAGATTCTTAGCTAAAGTCGCTCACAAATCTCTCCCCCTGTTCAAATTGCTCAAGAAGGGAAAAAATTTTGAATGGACTTAAGAGTGCGAGGACGCCTTCACATCACTGAAAAACCTCTTATCCTCCCCTCCAATCTTGACAAGGCCGGACACCTGGGAGACACTCTACTTGTACCTATTCGTCCACGACGAGGCCGTAAGCTCAGTCTTGATTAGAGAAATCGACGAGGGACAGAAGCCTATCTACTTCGTAAGTAAGGTCCTCCAGGGCCCTGAGCTTCGATACCAAAAGGTTGAGAAAGTTGCATTTGCGCTCATTATCACCGCAAGAAGACTTCGACAATACTTCCAATGCCACCCAGTGGTGGTAAGAACAGACCAACCTATCCGACAGGCACTACACAAACCAGATTTGACTGGTCGAATGATTGCGTGGTCGATTGAGCTCTCAGAGTTTGGAATCACATACGAACCACGACTTGCAACAAAAGCCCAGGCGTTGTCTGACTTCCTAGCAGAACTCACAACAGACAACGGCGACCCTAAAAAAGTCTTCTGAACCATTTTTGCCGACGGATCGTCGAACCCCAAAGGAAGCGGGGCCAGAGTGATTGTCAAACATTCAGAGGGTTTGACCTTGGAGCACTCCCTAAAGTTTGAATTCCCAATTTCAAACAATCAGGCCGAGTATGAGGCTTGCATCACCGGTTTGCTAATGGCAAAGGATCTGGAGGCAACACAGATCACGCTTTGCAGTGATTCACAGCTAGTAACCTCCCAAATCTGAGGTGACTATCAAGCCAAAGAACACCTCCTACAGAAATATTTGAGCAAGGTCCAAGAACTTTTGAAAGGTTTTGAAAAGGTCAAGATAGAGCACATCCCAAGGGAACAGAACTCCAGAGCGGACCTGTTGTCTAAACTGGCCAGCACGAAGAGCCCCGGCAACAACCGATCCGTAATCCAAGAAACCCTCTCCCAACCCTCCATCACGGATCACAGAATATCCCAAGTGGAGGACCATCTGCCATCTTGGATCACCCCTATACTGGGCTATCTGCAGCATGAAAAGTTACCGTTGGACCCGAAAGAGGCTTCCAGATTGATAAAGACGTCGGTAAGGTACACCATTTACAACAGCCGCCTATACCGATGAGGTTTCTCTTCCCCTCTTCTAAAGTGCTTAACCCCAAAGGAAGTAGAGTACGCCTTAGCTGAAGTTCATGAAGGAAGCTGTGGTCATCACCTAGGAGGCAAAGCCTTAGCCCAAAAAGTATTAAGGGCAGGATTCTATTGGCCGACAATGGAAGCTGACTCTCAAGCACATGTTCAAATTTGTGATAAGTGTCAGCGCCATGCAGATCACTTTCAAGCCCCTTCTGAAGAGCTATTCACGACGTCGGTCCCTTGGTCCTTTTACAGGTGGGGTATGGACATTTTAGGTCCGTTCCCCCAGGCCCTAGGGCAGTTTAAATACTTGGTGGTAGCTGTAGACTATTTTACTAAGTGGATCGAGGCCGAACCCCTGATCACCATCACCTCGGCGCGGATTCAGAAGTTTACTTGGCTCCATATTATCACCAGGTTCGGCATACCAGAATCTATAGTCACAGATAACAGTACCCAGTTCAAAGACAAAGTTTTTGAGGAGCTACCAGCCGGTTTGAAAATAAAGCACCACTGCAGCTCCGTTGAGAACCCAAGGACAAATGGACAAGCCGAGGCCGCCAATAGAATCATCGTGCGAGGCTTAAAAAGGAGGTTAGATGAAGCCAAAGGGAACTGGATCGAGCAACTTGACCATGTTCTCTAGGCATACCGGACCACTCCTCATTCCACGACAGGAGAGACCCCTTTCAAGTTGACCTATGGCTGCGAGGCCATGATCCCAGTGGAGATAGGGGAGCCCAGCTGGCGCTACCAACAGTTCTCACCCGACAGCAACCCTGGTCTAATCAGAGAAGACCTGGACTTGCTTGAAGAAAGAGGAAACATAGATCACATACGGGATGCCACCCTCAAGCAGAAGACAGCGGCCAGGTACAACAAGAAAGTGGTCCCAAGGAAATTTCAGCCCGGCGATCTAGTGCTCAGGAGAGCCGACATAGGGGGAAAATGCCTCCCAAGGGAAACTAGCCCCTAACTGGGAAGGCCCCTACCGTGTCATCACTAGTACGAGTAAGGGAGCCTACACCCTAGAAACTTTATCCGGAACCCCGGTCAAGAATTACTGGAATGCGGATAAACTAAGAAAATACTATAGCTAAACACCCGTAACGGCTTAGCCTTCTAGTAAAGTTATCTTTAATCCATTCTCATTTTTAATAAATACGTTATATACGGACTCTCGTCCTCCCAATATCATCAATAAAATAGTTATTCAGATATCAAGGTTAGTCGAACGCGCTGCTTTAACTGCTAAAATGTGAAATTGATAGGGGACAGTACGGATTATATGTACACACTCCTTCCTTATACCTAAGCCAAAAAGGGGTCCCAAAACCATATGATTACTGGGATACCTACCCCGGGCAAGGTTAAAAAATGCTGATGCCTTAGACAAAAAGGTTTTCGCGTAAAATGCCCTAAGCCAGACGCTACTCTTACCTATGTCTGCAATTCCAAACGCTTCCCATAGCAAGCATTGGAATATGGATTAAGGTTTTACTTTGCCTAAGTCTAAAATTTCTTGACGTTTGATTATTATAAGCGTTAGATTACAGACTAAGGCATTATTTCTACCTAAGTCAAGTGGAATGTCATTCACTCAATGGTATGAGTGAAGGATCCCGGACCTTGGTTCTCTACGACAAACAGTTTTCTAAGTCCATTACAATGACTATGAAAGTGGGCGTTGGACCCAAGTCGGACCATGAAAAACAAGAATGAATGGTTAAACAGAGTAATTAATTATAAAACCCCAAACACAGGGCAATTGTCCATACAAGTAACAAAACCCCACGCAGGGGGCAGAAAATAGGAAATGAAAAAAGCAAGAAAAACTTAAACGTCGGCCTCTTCCCCCTCCGAGATTTGAATAACCTCCGGGTTGCCACTAGAAGCTTTTGCGGCTAACTCCATAACAGCTACAAGTTGGCCGTTATGAAAGATTTTGTCCGGGGTAACACCCTCCAAGATAAGGTCAATCTCGGGATTGAAATGTTGGATTTGCGCCACAGCATTTTGGAACTGCTCTCCCCCGACCTTTCCAGCTACCCCGTCTAGCTCCTCCACATCCTTTTCGAGCTCTGTCACCTCGGCCCCCAGTGCGCCAATGCTTCTATCGGCTTCAAGCTTCTCGGTCTTCCTGGCAGCCTCAGAGTTCGCCAATACCTTCTCCAATTCAATGACCCTCTTTTCCAGCTTGACGGCGCTCGCCCTACTATCCTCGTCGGCTTTTAAAGACGTGGTCAACTTCTGGTTGATTTCCTCCTTTTCTTTCTTCAAAGTCTTCAGCTCTTCCGACGCCTGCCGATCAGCATTCTCGATAGTCTCCTCGATAAAATTGATCTTGGCCGCTGCGCGGAGAGCTTGCCTCTGAAGTACGGCTAAGGTTTAGGCCAGACCTTGCTCGGCAATATGCTGCCTCACCTCGCCACCCAAAAATTGCCCAGATATGAAGGGGCCGAGATCAGACAGCCCCGTGATGATCGGCAAGAAGTCCGCCCTTTCCCGCTCTCCGCCCTCCGACGACCTACCATCGTGCTCAGAAGGCTCTTCGACATCCTGCCTCTTTCTCCCTTTAAAATTGTGGGTAGGGGATCTCGGCTGATCTTGCTCTCCGATGACAACACCCCGGTCGGAGGAGTCCGGAATAGCTGTGGAGGAAGAAGCCGCGGTCTTCTTCCCCTTCCTCCGGTTCCTTGAAGATTGCAGGGTAATCATGGAAGACCCAGAAGTCATGTTGCTAACTGAAAGGAAACAGAAACAAGTACAGTCAGCACATCACGAAAACATTGATATATGAAGACAGAGCAAACACCTAGGGATACTATGGGTAAAAACGCCCTAATTCCTACCTAATAAAGCGTAAAGAAGATCATCACCAGGGATATAAAGAACATCTCTAATATTGATGTTCCTATGCTTCTCAGCATATCGGGTTATGAACCTCGCGGTCCTAAGCTCCTCGGGGTCGAGATCTTCCTCCTCTTTTTCAATTAAGTCGATGGGCACGTCCCAGCACCTCTGCGTCTAATAAAGAGGAAATTCTGGCTCCCCGTCCAACTTAAGGAAGAATGATTGACATCCCTCCTTGGCTTTTATCTTGAAAAATGCAGTCTTAAACCCTTTGAAGCTTTCTTCGAAAACGTCAAAGGATTTACGACCAAGCCGGGATCGGATGACAAGCCAACTCATTTGCCTTACCGTTCCCTGGGTGTTTATTGTTGCATAAAAATAAAAAAAGGTGTTTTCCGAGCACTTAAGGCTCATCAACCGATAAAATCTCTCAAACGAGATGATGTAGCCCCAACCGTTAGGATGGATCTGTGAAGGGGCCACTTGGAGAGTACGGAGAACGGCCATTTGGAAGTCAGAAAACGGCATCCTAAGCCCCAACTTGAGAAAAAGTGGCTCATACAGGAACATGAAATGTGAACCCTCTTCTCGACAGGAGCACACTCTCTCACTCCAGTTCGGACAGACAACTTCGAATTCGTCGTCTCGAGCTTTGTTCACAGTTAACTCCAAGGCAAATAGGGATTCCCGGAGTATGGCTTCGCTCGAAAACTTGGACTGACGATCCCATACGTCGTCCACCACCCAGGGGCATACCAGCCCGGGACCCCGCCGAACTCGAACTAGCTCGTCCTCTGCTGGATCACGGACATCGTGAAGTGGTTGCTGGACCCTAGCCTTTTTTCCTTTGGCCATGGAAATTCTGAGAACATCCAAAGAAGTCGGTAAGCAACTGTCAGAATTAAAAGTATCATAGATTCAGACACAGGGAGAGTGAAGTAATCCAAACCTCCCTTACCGACCTCCTGTCCCACCAGAAACGAAGCATTCTGGGGAACTCCTCCACCGCACATGGCGCGACGAAGATGGTGTTTCAGGGAGGCGATAAATTCTACCTAACTCACTAAGCTCTATTTAAAGGAAAGCAAAACCAGAAATGTGAAATATTGGAAGAAAGCTACTTACTATATAAAGGCAGAATACTTGAACAGTGGAGAAGATGTGCCAGAACGGGGGAGAAACCACGAGTGGCTGAAAAGCACCCAAAAGAAGCCAAAGCTTTCGACGCACGGTGTTTTCAGTGAAGGAAACCAAAAATGGTAAAGTGAGGAAGACGAACCTTTGACTTTATTTATAAAGGGTTGAACGGTTAAGGAATATTTCTGTCCCCTCCGATGCAAGTTCAAAAGGTGCTCATCATGGCCTGCGGAGCTCTAGGCACGTCCCTCCGATGAAATCGCAACACGTGGCCCACACAGCTGTAATAGCAGTTGAAAGGACGGTTACACAGTGATCCAAAGCGTTGTACGAATGTTGGATGAGAACCCGGGTTTGTACTGCGGATTCCAGCTCCAATTAACTATAAACATCACGGACTACGTGCTAACACCGAGGTGCAATTGTGGCGATTATGCCGGGTTAGCGTTGGACCTAGTCCGGCAGTGTCTTTACTTGGTTATACCGGGATAAGCGTTGGACTCATCCCGACAGCGTTAACTCGGTGGAAAAACATATATATAATGAAAGTGTAGGGCAAACACAGAGAAGGTAAAGTCTATTGAATCATCTTCATCCCATACATCGTCATACAACCAAAAAAGAGGAAAAAGAAAATATTGAGACATGGAATGTATAAATATATCCCAGGAAAGAGAGCAAACATCTTCGGCTGCCTAGGTCATACCCCATCCACATCTCCAAACCCCGGTCTCTTGAAAAAGTGGGTTGGCTTTGAAGAACATTGGTAAATCGGGATCATAATCCCGGATAAGATGCCAAAGTTCCTTGCACTGCTTCTCCACGATGCAACTAAAGACTGAGATCTTCTTTCGCTCGTTAGAAGGGATATGACCTCTCTAGCTGAAGAATCCTCCGCCGGTGTCAACCATTCCAAGTTGCCTCAAGTCACGGAGCAGCTACAACGACCTTTCCACCCCGGAACAGAGTGAAGCCATTCTGGAGTAGAAATCCTCTGCTCGCTCGTTCTTCCCCCACCTTCTTGATGGATAACGGCAGATGCGGATACCCGCTGCTTCCTTGAAAGCAAGTCAAAGAAAGCAGACCACCCCAGGTTGCTCCAAGAGGGTCCTCGCTTTCTTTGTCCCGGCATCCTTGGATATCCAGCCGTTACAACGAAAAAGACCGGTCGGGTGCTTTCGAGTAGCCCGCCAAGAAGAAGGAGAGAGGAATAGTGTGCTCCATCGGGTCCCCATGCAGTAGTAGACGACGATATTGTCTCATCTTGGCAACACGTTGGATCAGACACTGCCATGTACGCTAGGAGAGAAAGGCTCCCGCCTCCCTAAATGCATAGCAACCCAGTTTTATGCCAAGAAAGAAAGGCCCCTGTCGAAAGGAAAAAACGCTTGGGGAAGATCAAACCTCTTCAAGAACTTTGGAAGAAATAAAAGGATAATCTCTGCGGATGATGAAACTCTCTTCGCAAAGGTGGGAAATGAAGAAAGAACTACACTCATCCCCCTGGGAGAAATCATCTCTGTTCGACAATGAAAAAGGAGGGAATGCAAACTCACAGAAATATTCTCTACTTATAGCATGCATGAGGGATTCTGATTGGTCTCGTAAAAGGTGACCTGATCTCACGAAGTCAGCCAAAATAAATGCTTTTGATCTCTGGTTGGTCACAAAGATAGGGAGCAGTTGGAAAAAATTCGTGTGAAACTGACGTTTTCTTTAAAGAATCATTACTTCCCAATAAAGTCCAAGTATTAGTTTCCTAGAGAATCGCACACTGTTATCATCAGAGATCACGTTCGAGATTTACGTCGAATATGTCTCCAGTACTCATACTGGGGGCAGAGATCTTTGCTTATAACCGAATAGGTCAAGGACGCCGGTAATAACCCGAGGTTTAATACCTATTCGTCGAATTACCACGATGGCTGTGTAATGGTTGATCCGTTCTAAACTTGACTCTGGTCTGTCTCATCCAAGAGCCAAGCTGGGGACAACTGTTCTGGACCGTGATCCGGGATCCCGCTCCATGGGATCAACCCGGCATGCACATTACCGGACTCCTCTTAGCTGGTGTAGAGGAAGACTCACGACGTACTCCGGACCACGGATTACGGTCCTTAAGCGGTGTTAGTATACGCCATCGTGACTGATAGATTGGCGTAGAGGATGAATCCCTAAATATCTGTAACTGCCGATCATCAACTTACGATATTACAGGATTTATAGATATCCTTAATGGTTAGATACTTTCCATATCTCAATCCCAGATTTACAAGGACGTATCCAATTATAATAGGAAGGCAATCCTCATCAGGATACTAATCCTAAATTACTTGCATTCAGTAAGGATCCTATTAGGATTCTGTATACGCTCTATAAATACAAGGTTAAGTCATATTAGTAAGGTAACTTGAACCCAATCCTTAAAACCTTCTTGTGCACTGCCTGACTTGAGTGTTGGAGTCCCTTTGCAGGTACCCACCCCCCTGTGCTACATGCTCAGCTGCTGCTCAAAGGAGGAACCACCATAACGTGTCTATCTCAGATACCTTCTGAATCCACTTCAGAACAGGTACAATTTACTAATGTGTGTTAATTAATCCGAGTTAAAAGAATTTGAATTCTTTAAATATGTAATTTTGAATTTGACTTTAAAATTCATGTGTATGAAAATAACATCATTACGAAGGATTTTCGCTTATATACCTAATCGTATTTAGAAGATTAATCTCTCACCTATGAAACGATAATACTTTGAAAAACCAAAAATAGGTACAATTTTTATAAAAGATCTATAAGACTATAACTAATTATAACAATTAATATAAGAACAAAATTTGACTCTAATTTTTTGCTTCAACCCTTGTCTCAAATCTCATTTCATCTCCCTCCATATGTTACTTTTAACTTTATTTAATTGAATTAATAGACACTACATAAAAAAATATTAAATAGGATTGGAGATAATGGTCAGACGCAAAGGTTTAAGCCAAATTTTGTTCTCAATATAAACCCCTTATTGGAACGTTTCCCTGTGTACAAAATGATAATGAAAGATATTCAATTATAATAAGTCCTTAAATAACAGAATCAATTGAATGTTACTTTATAGCAACTTAGAGCCCAAATAGTTGACTAATAACTTGTAATAATTTATGGGTTTTGCTAACTTATTAAGATATTAAAATAGAAAATTTAAAATAAAAATGTAAAGTTTTTTAATATTTCAATGCATTGAATATTTTATTTTCATCTAAAATTATTTTGTATTCTCTCAATTCTTTTTTATTTATTGTTTAAGGAAATCACATTAGTATTAAGAAAATAATTTAATAATCTTAATTTTAGAAAAAATAACTGTAAAAGATAATATTACTTTTTGACTCATTGAGAAAAAAGAATTTGATTGATCAATAAAACAAGTAATAAGGAAGAGATAAAAGTTGAATGAATAAATATTAAGAAATTCTAAGAGTTAAACAATTAATAGAATAAGAAAAAATAAGGATAAAATTAATATAAAATAATTAATTTTATATTAAAATTCTAAAACAACATTTAATATGAAACGTAAAAAAATTTATAAAATGATAGATAAAAAAAATGAAGGGAGTATTTCTTAACAAGTGCTTTTAGGACATTTTTAACAAAACCCATAATTTATACTGAATTGAATAATTGTTGATAATAATGACCTAAGAATCTAAATGAAGAGAAAAATGTTAGTGCTCAAAACATTACTATCTTTTTTTGTTTTTTGAAATAACATATTATAAGAGAAACTATTATATGATCTTACAATAAATGTATGCTGCAAGATACTTTTCTCCACATTATACTACTCCAAAAGTCATCTTATACACAATTACATGTGCTATAACTTTATGGTTCACACTGAATAAATATTTTTGAAGTGGCGGCCGAAGCAAATTAATGATGGCAATGTTGATTGTTGAAGAAGCCATTAGCACTTCTGTGATGGTCGGTCCCTAATGCATAAGATTTTTTTTTATTTACTATATAAGATAAATATTCATTCACTGAAGTGTATTTTTATATATAGTGCACGAGATAGGGACAGTTACACAAGAAGATGCAGATAAAAATGCTTTAACATAAAGTAATTCAAGATAATTTTATCACGTTCAAGCGGTACACGAATCATGTTACGGATGTGCAGTAAAACAAGAAGCATAGAGAACGTAGATAATCACACTTGTCACCTTTTCTCTTTGAACATAAATTTCATAAATGATAATCATGGATCTAATAGTGTATGATATAAGTGGCTTATAGTATGCCTTGGTAAAACTATTCACTTTTTTTTTTTATAATCTGAAAACTGTTCTTATATATTGAAGATGTCATTCCAATTATAGTTAATTGATCTCTTATCGACATTCTAATATTATTGATCACAGCTTTTAGATATTCTATATGTGTATATATTTTCTAGCGCATTACTTAATCCCAATTAATTAATCACAAGTGCGTGTGCCTGAGCATGAGATTGAGCACAGATATTACACCATTATATTTCCATTTTTGTTCATACTTTTTGGTGCTGGTTGCTTAAAAGTCTTAACAAATAACAACAAAGATTAACTAACATAATAGAGTACAGCAATTAGCCCTTTTGCAACCAATTATCTTTTGCCAAATGGCATGGTTCTTTCTCTCTCTTTTAGAATCTATCCATCCCTTTCTAGTTTATATTCTTTTGTTTATTACTTCCTCATCCACATACCCTCCTTTCTTTAATGCTTTGTATTGTAGGGTAAATTTCTCACCTCAGTCACTCACAAACTCCCCAGCAAACAAAGAAAGAAACTTCCTTCCCCACATCCCACCCACCTCTCCAAAACGTAATAACACCCTTAATTCCTTCTCTGTCTGTCAGTGAAATCTCCATGGACGCCAAAAGGCTCAACAACCCACAACCCCAAACTCGGTCACCAACCACCATTAGTCACTGCAGTTCACCCGAATTCGAGTTCTGGATGGTCCGAAACCCGTCTTTCCCACAACCCAACATCCTTTCCGCCGATGAACTCTTCGTCGATGGGGTCCTCCTTCCCCTTCATCTCCTTTCCACTTCCACCAAAAACAAACCCGACCCGCCAGACAAAACGGAACCCGAATCATCCGCTGCCATAACCGACTCCGCCGCCGCCACCACGTTCTCTGCGTCGAAGCGATGGAAGGACATTTTCAGGAAGAGTGACAAGAAAAACGCAGAAATCAACACAGAAGACAACGACAAAGATCATAAAGAGAAAGAGAAAGGGAAGAAGAAAGACAGAAAAGGTGGTGCCACTGCCACCACTTCCACTTCAGCCGAGTTGAACATCAATATATGGCCTTTCTCCCGGAGTAGGTCGGCAGGGAATGCCGGCACCCGACCCAAGTTCTTCCCCGGAGCTCTGGCAACCCGAAAGGTCAACAGCGCCCCGTGTTCCCGGAGCAATTCCGCCGGAGAGTCCAAGTCCAGAAAATGGCCCAGTAGCCCGGGTCGGGCGGGGGTCCATTTAGGACGGAGCAGCCCGGTTTGGCAGGTTCGTCGTGGAGGCTCCACCTCCTCCAAGAACCCAGAACCACTGCCTCTGAACCCTGACAAGGGGTCCAAGAGAGAAACCCCCACCAGTCGCCGGAGTAAGCTCTCCTCCTCCTCCCCGGGCGGCGTTGGCAGCGCAAAAGCCAGAGTTTTGAACTTGAATGTTCCCATGTGCATTGGTTATAGACACCACTTGGGCTGCAGAAGCGACGAGAACAGTGCTATTGGTGTCAGTGGCAGTTCTAATATCCGTGACAATAACGGTGGTGGTGGTGGTGGTAATAATGTTGGGGGGAAACTTTTTAATCTGCGCAGCCTCTTTACCAAAAAAAGCCTTGTAACCTCTCACTAGTGTAATTCTCTTTAACTGTGCGTTATATGATTATTTATTATTTACTAGTTACTAGTTACTAGTTACCACTACTGTTTATGTTTTTTGCCTTGGCTTTTTTATGTTGTTGTAAAGAAAACTACAAGTCTATCTTTTCATACTGTGTTTGTATGTAACCGAAAAAAGTATCTGTGTCTGACTTACAACTTAGGATTTAGACCTAGACTAGACTAGATTGGTTAATGTCATAGCTAGTTGGAATGTGCCATCCTTTTTGTTCACTTCCTCGTGTAATCCTGAAATGCTTTATCAGAATGTATTTATTAATTAACTTGTGTTCTGACTTTCCCTTTCTCCTCTATCTGCAAGTGGGGCTATGACTTATATTCCTGTTGCTGCTCTATATTTTTTTATTTATTTTTTAAGTTGTCTTTTCAATCTGGGTTTACGTGGTCAGAACCGAGCAGAGGATTTGCTTTTGGATTTGGGACTTGGGAGTGGAAAGAGCATAGAATATTCAAATGCCTAATCGGCTAATCAAACTTCATAATCTTTTAACTCGTTGCTAATGATAGCTTAATTGTAACCTAGCATGGAAAGAGAGGTATTTCTTGTTTCTAAAAGATTTGAACTATTTCTTTCTTCAGAGCTTGTACTGAAGAAATGAAGACAGAGGCAGTCTGCAACTACGTCAGCTTCCTTACTATCCTTCGTAAAAGCACCTACCCACCTACCTCTTAAATTGTTGATGTAACAGAGTTAGTAACTTGGTATACAAATAGAGTGATTCTATATTTCTATTAGAAAGGTTTCTTATAATAAGATGCATATGAAATTTTAACTTCAATTTTTAGTCAATAATAGACTTGTCATCACAGAAAGAGATAATGTGGAGACATTAAAAAGAACAAAAATTCAGATAAATTTTGATCGTAATCTCAGATTTAAAATCTAGAAACCTTATTACTCTATACCTTTTTAATATATTAAAGTTTTGTATGAATAAAAACATACCAAACATCCCGTAAAAAAAAAAAAACAATCACGTTTTTACCATTTAAATTTTTATACTATGGATCAAGACATTCTAGATCAGATTAACAGTTCGTCAATTCTGTTTCATTCCTTTGCTATCGATGGACCGATTCGTTTTGGTACAAAGTTAAGGGGCATACGCATAGCTTTTTTATAAGATTTTTCATCATCCATCCAATCACTCTTTGGAAGATGAGATCTGCATAAGAGCCGCCCAAAAGCCGATGGGATTTTCAACTCAATTACATGTGACCATTTGCGGAGCTTTTTGGTCGCTTTATTATTTGTTTGGTTGGGTGAGGATTTCAGATTAAGCTTAGTTTAATATACTCATAACTGTTAAATAAATAAAATTATCACCTATATATTAGTTTGCGCCATTAAATTTGTGCAGTGTGTTAAATTAATTTACTGTGTATAAATGGTTTCCTCATAAACATAAGAGATATTTTTTACGAACAAAAAATATGCATAACATTACTCAAGTTATTATTATTTTTATTTTTTTTGGGTTTTATAACATTACTCAAATTCAAAGGCAATGAATCCCTACTTCAAAGTATGCTCTTGCTCACATCTGAATGGGTAATGAAACAATAGATTTTACTGAAGAGTGGCTATGTGTGCCTCTTACTGATTTTCCTTTTTAATTTCTTTGCGTATTGTCTGTGTTCCTTTTGAGATACAGATTGTTTCTTTTGATGCTGCTCGTCATAGAGAAATGCATCAGGCTGCACGTGGGATACTGTCAGTCTTATTGCGACAGGTTTATCTTGTTGCCTACTGCTTTATGCTACACAAAATAGGGAGTTGCTAATATTGAAATTGTGTGCTACAGAGACTTCTTCATTTTTTCCCCATTGGGTTTGAACTAGAAATAGAAGAGAGAAAATACTCACCTCTTATCAATTGGGTAATTGTCAACTACCAAGCCCGATGGCTTAAGAGTTATATTTTTTTGTGAGAGTGAGATATGTTTTTCAGCTTATAAATGCTTATTTAGGATTTAGGATTATAAGTATTTACAAAAAAATTTCATGTGTTTGGATGAGTTTATGATAATATATCCAAGAAAGCTGTCCAATTATATTCATAGGACAACAGCTTGATAACTGATAAGAAGTATAGAATAAGTCAATTTCATTATATAAAAACTTGTATCAACAACTCATCCACACTATATCCAACTTGCTGAAATTTAAAGTTTTATGCAATTTGACCGATTGAAAGAAAAAAATTGTGCAGATAGATGGCTTCGAGCAGGATAAGAAAATTGTTGTCATTGCTGCAACAAATAGGAAAGACCTTGATCCCACATTAATCATGTGAGCTAGAATACAATTTGCTCTGTAGCTTGCGAACTTTACACAAAGTCTCAATCATGTAAGAATCGTCGTTTATCTTTCTTCTTGTAGTTGGTTTGATACTGTGGTCGTTTTCGACTTACCTGATCATCATCATTGTAACCGTCAGGAAATAGCAGCCAAACGTGCAAAGCCACCTGAATAAATCTGAATTAGATGAACTTGCCACAGTAACAAAAGAGTACGTTCTACTAATTTTTCAGCTCACCACTTGAGTTATCAGTTAGTTCTTGATGGTAGTGAAAATGAGAAGATCGAAATGAGAGAAGTGTTTAGAGTTTAGACATATGCTGTGTTCCAAATAAACAATTTTCAAATTTTCACTTCTCCCGTTTTCACCTTCTTATTTTCACTTGTACCAAGCACATTCTTAATACTAAATTCTAATAACCAGTCCTTCGTCCTAACCTCGACATGCTATGATTAAACTATCTTGGTATCAATGATTGAATTGCCTGTGGTGTCTAAATAGTTTTTGCACTTCTCTCCTTTTTTTATTAATTTTCTTTTATTCCTTTCCTGTTCATTGGTTCTCCTTATATGTCTGTAAAAGCTTTTAGAGATGTTTGTCTGCAAACAGAATGCTCCTGCGCAACATAAGGTAAGAATATTTTTACTTTTCAACTTATAGTTCTGTCCTGCAGGCACATTATTTACAAGCATCTGTCCATGGTTGGAAAGATTATTCGAGGACAAGAATCTAAAGATGGCGAACAAGCGTACCTTCCACCTTTTCAATAATGTATAGAGAGTGCCACAAGTATGCGGAAAGCCCGCCTGGTGCTGCTGCAGATGTGCAGTTTCGAAGTACTTCTTCCTCCATCAGCAAAAGAAGAGTGACTAGATTTAGTTTTGACAGTGGACAAATGCTTGTGTCTAGATGATAAAAATCTAAGATAGTTTTTTTTTTTCTCCTTTTAATATTAATCTGCTTATATGTAATGTACAATACTTTCATTTGATACTTGTGATGATTAAGTTATGTAATCTCTTCATACTTTATAGCAGGGTTTTCAAATCCTGAATGGAAGTTCTATTTTTCGAATCATGAATAGTAAGATTCACAACAGAGAATTAAAAATAGTTTAAATTTTATGCTCTACTTAATAAAACATAATCTAAAGTTATAAACATTTTATAACTATGTTTTGAAAGATAGGTAACGAGTGGAACGGAAAGGGAATAAGAGAAAGGGAAATAACTTCTCTTATTTGAGAGTTTTAAAATACATAAGAAGGGAACAGAACATATGAGAAATTATTTCTCTTCTCTTTCCCTCAAATGCTCAACATTTGTTCCTCTTAAAATTGAGGTGAAATGAGGAGAACACATGGGTAATGAAGTTTCGTTCCGTTTTGTTAATAAACTTCCAAACAAAGAGAATAGTGACTATATTTCATTTCTTTCTTTTCCTTTCTGATCTATCTTCACTTATTTCGTCCTGTTCCATCAATGAAAAAAATTCAAACACAGAGTAAATGTTAAAAATAAATATTAGAATAAGCAATATTTTAAAAATTGAACCTAAATGATTCAATGAACTAAATTAATAGTCGAAATGAAACATAATAAAGAGTAATCGAATTAAAACTGGAGAGCCTAATAGCACGTTGGAGAGAAGTAAGAGGTGATCACCTTCCTTCCAATGACATTGGGATACATGCAAACCCACGTTTTCTCAACTACAACTGTAAAACAAATAAGCTATAAAATGTTAGAAAATTTGTTTTCAATGAACTTAAAATAGAACCGCAATAATATTCCTGATAATACATTTCAACCAGAGATCCTAAAGCAATGTCCTCTCTTGACACTTAAATTCTTAACACATATAACTTATGTAACATTTTTTTTTTAATGACATAAAGGGCCAAGCGACCCGAAAAAAGAAAAAAAACTAATTACCTGACTGCCTATCAAAAGCTACACCAGAATTATCAGAAAGTTATATTATAGAGGATAGCACCTTATACATCATTTCAATGTCTGCATGCTTTTATGGGAAGCAAATGAACCTGCAGATGAGCTTGCTACTAAGCTTGTAAATAGAAGTAATTCTCCTTGCTACAATACAGTCTGCTTTAATCTAAAAGTCATTTTAAATAATTTTTTTTTTATGATTTACAAATTTTATTAACAAAATCAAATTGTGAGATTTTTGAAATTTGAACCAACTCAAACATAGTTATCTCGAGTTTTTTTTACTGGGTCTCAAGTTTGATTTATACAATATCAATGATACTAATTGAACATCTATCGTGTATGATATGTTTTTAATCGAATCGAGGAAGTAAATTAATTGATGTGTACGCAAGTTGATCTGAACACCACTTGACCACAAGATAACAAAAAAAAAAACTAATTGAGACAACAAGGGTTGATTCACCAAGTTGACTTTGTGCTCATTTGAGTTCAAATCCTAAATTTCGTCATTGATAGGCAATATGTAATTTTATTGTAAATATTTACTGAGATTGATAGTTTACCCTGACCTTGAATGGGGAGACCTTCCCTCATCATAAACTTTTAATTTGTATTAAAAAAATACTAATTGAGCTTTATTATTTCTTTATTTCTTATAAAATATTTATTTTTTGATTTTTAATATATAAAAATGTAACTATAAAATAAACATATTAATTTTATCTAAACATTTTATCCATTATTTTATTTGCATAATTTTTTTTTCTACGATGATAAAAAAATTAAATTTTATATTACTGCGACCTAGTTCAAAAGGTGAATATGAATTGAATGTTTATTATTTTTATTTGCATACCACTAAATTATTTTTTTAACAAAAAGAAGATTTTTTTTTTTTAGGGTTACATGGAGGGGCAAGGTCCTAAGAGACAACTACATTATAGAGAAATGAAACTCCAACAAGATCATTGAGAAGAAGTATACCACATCCTACATAGGATTGTCTAAATAGACTCAATCTCATTTACCCACTATAATTAAGTGAGCTAGGCCTAAAAAATGTTAGTCTGTTTAAATTAATCCATTTTTAAATCAGATCATTTAATCTATGGGCCAAATGGACTAACTTGTTTAGCCCACGAGCTGACCGATGACTCTCTTTTTTTTAACATCTTTTTCAATGCTGCTAAATAGTTTAAGTAGGCTAAGCCAACCCAATTGATGTTGAATTTGCTTTGGAAGATTAGATTTGATATGGCTTATTGACTTTTGTTATGTTGAATTTGTTGTATTTTGTTGAAGCTTGGTAGTTCTTTAGAGTTTGGAAGTTTAGATTTGTTATGTTGAATTTGATTTGAAATATTAAATTTTTTTTTGGCATGTTTTGAAACATTGGATTTGATAATGTGACTTTGTTTTTGGAGTTTGGAAGATTGGAAGATTGGAAGTGATAATATGAATTTGTGTTTATACTTGTAAGCTTAGATTTGTTTTGTATGACTTTACTTTAAGAATTTAAAATTAGAATTACAAACTTAGATTTGAATTTGAATGTTGTATTAAGTTTATTTTATATAATTTTTAAAGTAAAAATTTAGAAAAAAAAAGGCAACCCTATTTAAACTCATGTACTATCCTTAAATGAGTTGAATTGATAAAATACCAACCCGTTTAAACTCATATATTTAATAACCCAAATCCTGAAGGAGGAGTATCCAAGTAATGTAACCCAATGGTCATGGAACGGGGATAATTAACCAACTAGTCAGCTAATCTGTTCTCTTCTCTCAAACCATGAGTTAAATGAGTATTCCAACTTCTAGACAGCAAATCCTAAAGAAAAATAATTAATCATATTAACACATCTTTTAAATAATTTTACTAATTATTAAATGAAAAAAATATTGAATATTTTTTATATTTTTAAGATATTTATTACATTTAATTTTTTATTTAATATTTTTTTTATTAAGTAATAAAAGAATTATTAAAAAAATATTTTAAGAAAATATAGTAAAGCTCAATCCTGAATCATCCTAATCAAAGGAGTGCAAGGATTAGGTTTGTCAAAAACCTTCATAATGAAGTTTAATCGCATTTGCAGAATCAGATTCCACCCAGATAGCATGAATCTGTTTCTTACAAGCCAAGCAAAGAGCTGAATAAATGGCCCATAATTCTGCCATAAGGACACTAGCTGATCCAATAATCTTAACAAAGCCCATCATAGCATCCCGAAATAAGCCCGCACAAGCAGCTCTGAACCCACCCTGCTTGCAAGACCCATCAACATTACACTTGAAAGTTGAAAGTCCAGCCAATAGCAATAGGAAGCAAAGAATTCCGGTTCAACTTTATGTATTTTGTATTTTTTGTATTTCTTCTTCGAAAAGAAAATAAAAAGACAGATGGGAGCCACCTGGCAAGGAAGCAAAGCATAAGGTTTTTGTTTATGGTGTTAAAAACATAAGGTTTTTAACCGCGTCATAATGATGCCCTTAGAGTTAGAGATTCGCCAAGCGAGACGAGAAACTACAAAGTACGAGATATTGTCTTATTACTCATTTCTCCGTCTCTCTCTCTCTTGCAAATTGGATTGGAAGCGAAGAAACAAAGAATCTTCTCAATGGCGTCGAAGGACAAGAAAGCATCAAAGCCGTCGAGCAGTCGAGCTGGAAGAATACGTACACTCTCCGATCTGAACCGTCCATCTGCTGACTCCGACAGCGACTCCGATGACCCTCAGGAGTATTACACCGGCGGCGAGAAGAGGTTTCATTCTCACCACTTCTCTCTTTTCTTTTTTCTTAAAATAAATAAATAAACAAAATCAAAAACTCAACTTTCCGAGTTCTTTTGATTCTTTTCGGATTCTGCTTTAATGGGTCTTTTGTTGGGTGTTTTACCCGATAATAGGGGCCTTGTTTGGAATGCATATTATTTCACATGTGGGAGGGAAACCATTCTATTGGGTTAATTATAATTTTCAAGGAGATTGGCATCTTCATGGTTTTTCCTGTAGTTGATTGCTGTTCTATGTGTCTCACTGCTTGATGCCAAATCATTAGTTTACGTTGCACTTCATCTCCTGCTAGTTGAGTTGGGTCCCTATCTTTAGCATTTCTGGTTACTCTAACTTCTCAGTTTCATGATGTATAACTTGATATTCATAAATATGTTCTGTAAGCTTACCGATTATTGCTCTTGTGATCATGATAGTTAACTTAAATCAAGCTGGTATAAGACCGGTAGAAGTGCAAGATTGAATTCTGGGAACAGGTTCTTGAAACCATTTCAAACTTCATTCTTCAGTTTATCTTTCTATAATTGTAGATTGTGACTGTTTTGATGTGTGACAATTGATACCTTCGTTCCCCCCCCCCCCCCCAATTTGCTGTTGTACATGGAACTTTAGGTTCACTTGATTGATGGCTTATTCCCCCTTATCCTGCCACATTGCATATTGCATTGACATAGCACAAAATCTTGCCCAAGTAAAGATTAGTGATCAAATTACAGGTTATCCTTTTTGTATATCTTTCATTAGAAGTATGCTTTTAAACTTTTACTATACCAAATTCTTTGGATTTTACTCAAAATGATCTTTGGCTGAAAGCGTTTGAAAACTTGCATTAAGGCATTAAAAGCAGCAAAATCATGCATTTACGGTTATACTTTCAAACTATTTTGGTTGAAATTTGGGCCATTTTTTCAGTTCTAGGTATTGGGTTTTTGAAAATCAATTCAGATCCAGCCCAACTTTTCAAAAAATGAGAAAAATAAAATCGTCAGAATGATGTGTTTCGTTCATTTCTTGATTTCCTTCTGTGTTCACGAGCATCTTTACTTGTCCTTACTTTAAAGACAATGTTTATGTATTGTGGTAACTTTGAGGTCTATCATGACTTATGCAAAGCTTCATATAATGACTTCTAGCATTGTTCAAGTGATTGTTTAAGCTACTTTATGTTTATAAGGTTGGAACTATATATCTTAATTCTGACTTTGAACATATATCTATATTTTTTGAAGGATATCTATATTATAGTATACAAAATATTCGCTTCTATGCTTAATTTTTTCAAAACCTCAAGCACTTTCGAGTGGAAAGCTAACTTTTTACTACCTTGATTAGAAGTGTTTGTATTTGGATGTCAAATTTTGTCTTCAAAAGGTGTACTCTTTTGTTGATTAAATGGGATTAGTACATCTGTAATCATGCTTTCTAAACTATAAATTTAATGTACGTATACAGTTTACCGACATTACTAAATATACATCTTCTGAATATCTTCAGTTGGTTTTATAATTTGGGACTTTTCTATTCGATTTAACAATTGTACATTATATATCCAGTGGAATGCTTGTCCAGGATCCTTCAAAAGGCAATGATGTGGATGCAATTTTCAATCAAGCAAGGCAACTTGGAGCTGTAGAAAGGCCTATTGATCAACTTCAGGAACCACCAAGGTCGACAAGCTTTACTGGAACTGGCAGGTTGCTCTCGGGGGAAACCGTACAATCTGCTTCTCAGCAACCTGAGGCCGTTGTTCACAACATTGTTTTTTGGACTAATGGTTTCACTGTAAATGATGGACCTTTGAGGAGTTTGGATGATCCTGAAAACGCATCATTTTTAGAGGTAACTGTAATCAAGGTTCTGACTCCATAAATGGATTGGAGAGGGAAAACATTGGAAGCAATGAGGTCGCATATGGCGCAAAAGGAAAAAAAGAAAAAAAAAAGAAAGAAGTCCTGACTATTAGAAGACTGAGATTTTTGTGAGCATTATTCAGGGAATAATGTAATATTTCAAAAAGTTTGCTTGTAACTTTACATACTGCAAACTGTCATTGAAATTCTCTCTGAAGTACTGCATATTTTGTTATTATTAATTGTTCTAAAAGTTAGTTGTTTTCAAAATCTCATCATATGACTATGTCAGAATGTCTTTAGAAATCTGTTTGGGCTACTAATACTATTACTTTCTTCTTGATTACATCAATGGTTTCATCGTGTTTAATTATATTTGTTATGTTTGAATGCAGAGCATAAAAAAATCCGAGTGTCCAAAAGAGCTTGAACCTGCGGATAGGAGGTCATCTGTTAATGTTAACCTCATAAGGAGGAATGAGAAGTATCCTGTGAGTTTTCTGTTTGAGTTCTTTGTTTTGCGTGTCTCTAATTTAATGCAAAACCAGGATGAATTTGGTTGATTTTGTCTGTTAGTTTAAGAGTTTTTGAAGATTTCCATCTTGAAATGCAATCCATGTCTTTTGTTTATGCATGATACTATGTCTAGTATACAAAGTAGAAGTGCATTTTGTCACACTAGCGCCTCTCTAATTTACTATGAAATCAGAATGAATTTGGCTTTGTTTGTTTCTTAGTTTTAGTGTTTTTGAAGATTTTGCATTTTGAAATGCAATCCAGGTCTTTTTTTATTTTATTTTTTTAATGCATGATACTTATATCTGGAATCTTGCATGTCCTATGTATAAATTATAAGTGCATTTTGTCACACTTGCAGGAACCCGAAAAGCGCCATATTCCATTTCAGGGTGTGGGAAGAACTCTAGGAAGCAGCTCTACTTCAGTGGCACCTGAGCCAACTGTTACCTCAACACCTCCCAACACTGCTCCAACCCCTTCTGCTGGCCTGGCGGTGGATCAATCATTGCCATCAACCTCAATACAGCTTAGGTTAGCTGATGGAACCCGCTTGATATCACATTTTAATTATCACCACACAGTCAGCGACATTCGTGCCTTCATTAATGCATCTAGACCTGGGGGTGTGGGGAATTATCAACTTCAGATGATGGGGTTTCCCCCAAAGCTTCTCTCTGATGAAAATCAGACTATAGAGCAGGCGGGACTGGCAAATTCAGTTGTCATCCAGAAATTCTAGCAAGCTAGACAAAGACTGCTGCTTTGTGGTCTTTACTAGCTTAAATGCTGTATTAAATTGAACCTGGCATGGTTTTCTATAGTGACAGTTTTATTGGGGCTTTTGGATGTGAGGTCCTGTTATTAGCAAAAACAAAAAGAAACAGGGGGTGCGGGTTCATATTTACTTCTTGTCGTTGAAGTTTTTATCAAGGATTCTATTGCTTTTAGGTTCAGTTGGATGGCTTAGCTTTGGACCCAATTTTGTGTTTGGAGTAGGGAATGATAATTGTGATTTTCCTTCTTACAACCTGGGCCTAATGACTGAATTTGAAATTTGTTAGAACACTTGGTTGAAATGTAGGATAATATCTATCAGTTTTTGAACACGTCTACTGAATGTCGAGACTCATTTACCAAATAATTGTAAATAGAAGTAAAATTTATCACATAGATACAACTTAAAAAATTATTATTAAAATTGTGTAAAATGAACCGTATATATAGTAAACGACTTACATCTTGGTCTTTTTTTTTTATATATACTAAAGTCGTGGCTCCCTTATGTATTATTATTATTTTTTTAAATTTGACATAAGTCTTAATTTTTTTTTTTTTACCATTTCGTATATAAAAAGTGGTAAGGTAGTTCATGTAAAAAGTTTCACCAGTAATAGTTTTTCATCTTTACGTTTTTTCTCTTTAAATTTTATTTTTTCATCTTTTTTCTTAATTTTTATTACATTATAATTTTCAATTTAACATTCTTGTGTAACAGCAGCAGCAAAGTATGTTCAAACAGGAGGATTGGTACTTATAAAGAGATTCTAATGTTCAAGTCAAGTTGTGCATAAGTAAAGTTTATGCATAAAGTGATAAGTTACTTAAGAAGGTGAAAATTCTGATATTTATAGAGGTTGGAGAGATATACTTCCGTAATAGTCATAGGATGATATATGTTTCTTATTTAGTTGCAGAAGATCTCAATATAACAATGTAATTAGTTAAATTGGAAATTATGATGTAATGAAAATTAGGAGAAAAGATGAAAAAATGAAATCTAAAGAGAAAAGATGTAAAAATGAAAAATCATTGCGGGTGAAGCTTTTCACATCAGTCACCTTGCTACCTTTTATATACGAAATGACAAAAAAATAATTAAGAAGTCGTGGCTGGGAACCACTACTTATGTCAAATTAAAAATAATAATAATAATACATAGAAGTTATGACTCTCAGTCACGATTTCAGTACTAAAAATAAAAATAAAAATGATCAGAATGTAGCTATGACTTATTATATACATTGTTCATTTTGCATCATTTTGATAATAATTTTTTAAGTTACACTTATTTGATAAATTTTACTTCTATTTATATTTATTTGGTAAATGAGTCAAATGTTAATGTACATCTTCTAAATAAACTAAGCTGCAACATATCAGTTATTGTTTAGTCTTTTGCATTCACATCCTTAAATAAGGGGAGGGAAAGAACATAGAGGGATTAACAACTCAAAAAGAATTTCCACGACACGAGTGCAGTGGTACTAGTTTAGAACATTAAAAACCATGGTTTATCTTCCTTTCTTTAGCGCCTAAGGACCTCCTTCATATGCTAGAAAAAATGTTATATTACGCACACAAATAAATATGACATATTATTACACACAATTATTTCAAATTATAGGCTTTGGCTTCTCACTAGGGTGGAAATAGGTTAGGCTACTCGTCAAGAGCCTATAGTTTGACCTGTTTATTAAATAAGATAGATCAAGACTTTTTTAAAAGTTTGTTTAACTCAGGCCATCTAATAGGTCTTTTAAGTCTGAAAGGTCGTCCTAGCCTATTTAACTATATATAATATAATATATATTATTATAATAATTATAAATTACAATTATAATTATTAATTTATTATAATATATTAATATATATTTTAATTAAATTTTAATAAAAGTCAATAACTAAAACTAATTTAATAAGTTAGAATAGAAATAACATATTTATTAATATATTTAATGTAATATATTTATTAGAATGAAAATAATAAGTTAACACACACCCCTTACTTTTATAGATGTTCACTACTTTCTTACTCTGGTCTTTAGTCGATGTGAGACTTGGAGATATATGCATCTAATAATTTTACAACTTGGTATATCTCCAAGTCCTACATCGACCAAAGACTAGAGTAAGAAAGTGATCAGCATCTATAAAATTAGAAGGTGATTGTTAAGTTATAACAATGACCTATTGACTTTAAGTAGGTCCGTTGACCTATTTTAAGGCTTAGGTCTGTTAGTCTATGTAAAGGCATGTTGACGTATTTAAAAGTATGTCTGTTAGCCTATATAAAAGCATATTGACCTATTTAAATGCAGGTCTGTTAGCCTATTTAAATGTTTCATTGCAAAGTAGGCCTTTAAATAGGCTTTCAGATCAGGTCAGGCTTTTAAAAAGGTCAGACCAAGTCTTAAAAATTGACTTACTTCAGGCTCATAAGTCAGGCTTAAGTCTTATAATTGGGATACATGTTAAGCCTATTTAAGGCAAAACCTGACTTGTTTCCACCCCTACTTCTCGGTAATGAAATCTTTTTTATTTTTGTTTTTGTTTTTTTGTTTGGGTTGAACACATGAAAGTAGCGCCCTAAACAGGATCACTGCGGGTAAAGAGACATTTTGTTGCAGTCTCGACAAAGCCCTGAAAAGTGAAAACCCAAAAGGCACCAAGAAACTGAAGTCCCTCTCCAAGCTTCTATACTTACACCATGATACCACTCTTGATTTCCTACGAAGTCGCCATTAACGTTTTATTATATAGTCCACATGGCAAGTCGTTCCCTCTTCACTCAATGAATATCAACTTGATGAGTCAGTCATATGTCCATATCAATTCTTCATCAGCTTTTTTTTTCTTTTAAAAAAAATCAAGGGAAACTAATTTATTATGAAAATGTGAGAAATTGATTCTTGTTCACCCAATAAAATTTATAGTTTTCTGCCCCACAACCACCAACCTAAACCAACACCACAGCCAATTCCACCTTCGTCATTCATATTTGTTCCTTGCCTTCTCTAGATTGGATGGTGAAGATTGGTGGGGCTGCTCCAGAAAGCTCTTATGTGGTTCAGATCCGTCAATGGGTTGTACCTGCAAGGATTTCGATGCTCAAGTCAATAAGAAGTATAGGAAAATATGTTAGACAAATAAAAATTGTAGAGAGAAAAAAAAAAAAAATCATTTTAGGTAGAGAGACAATGCCTATTTATAGTAAGGTAGGGGGTACTATGCGCACCCTAAGATATAGCTAGGCTTATAATAAACTAAAAAAACTCTCCATTGCAGTTTCGAAACATGTCCGTTATAGATATTTTAAAAGATATTTTAAATGTTTGATCAATGATATGATCAAGTGTGATTCTTGGGTTGTGGGTCAGTGATGAACTTACAAAAATTCATATTTTTACGGTTCAAAGTCTTGGGTTTTCATTCTCTTTTAATATTTTTGATTGAGTTTGTTCTTAATTTTATTTTGTTTTTAGTTATTCTAAATTATGTTTTAATTGTGTGTTTTCATGTGTTTTTGATAGATAATTATGCATGGAAGAAAACTAGATAATTGTATGAGACAAAACTGAATTTGCATTCTAGTGGTCCAGCGCCTAGACGCTGGAAAGCTAACGCTTAGGCGCTGGCAAGGTAGAGGTTGAATTTTATTTCTTGTCGTTCAGCGCTTGAGCACTGGACGCGTAACTTGTCACATTATTTTCACTATAAATACATAAGTTACGCTAATTTCAACATACACTTAGACAGAACGCAGCAGCCGTCAAGAGGCACAAATCCTAATGTGATGTGAGCGTAATTAGGCTTGAAGATTAGGAATTTTCTTCAACATTTTCATATTTCTACAATGGAGTTTGTCATATTCTTCCCTTTGTGTACTTCTTTTACCATGTGTAACTAAATCCTTTTTCGTTAGGGTAATGATGAATCTTATTTTTGGATGATGTAAATTCTTTTATGGGTTTAATCAATGTTTCTATTTTATAATTTATGTGTTTATCTCTTTTCTTAATATTTTTTTAAATCTGACCAATTTGAGAATGATTTTTGGGTTGATGTATGATTTGAAAAAATTTACATGACCCTAAAACTTTTAATAAACACCATAATTTCTGCAATCTCTAGGATTAGACGTTGTGGGTTATGTGGTCTTTCTTTTAATTCCCTTGTTCTTGATAATGCCTTTCTATTTGAGATTAGACTAAGTGATTAGTTAATTCTAAACAGTGTAAGATGATTAATATACCAAAGATTGGATATTGATTAATTTTAGGAATTGACCATGAATCATTAGAACAAGACTTGATTAAACTAATATTTGACTTTGCATTTAAAGAGTTCAAGTGAAATCTGACCCTTAACCTTTTCATATCATTATTTTCTAACTCAACCCAATTAATTAAATTTGATTTTTGTTATTTTTGTTTATTCTTTCTTTTTATTATTTTTACCAACTCTTTTTTCGATAACTTGAATAGTGTCAATTTAGCAAACTTAGTAATTGATAACATAATCTTTATGGAAACGATACTTTACTCATTCTTTATTACTTTTGTCGATTTGGTGCACTTGTCAATTCCACGTATGGGATAATGGGTCATAGCGAGTTGAACAGGGGATAAGCCAATAAGTTCTGATGGGTTGAATTTGCAAGGGTGAGTTAGGCCGGGTAGGGTCTTGGAATGCAGGTACCCTTATGCATATGAAATGTGTGATTGGATTTGAGTTAAGTTTAGGCCTTTTAGCATAGGCCCCAAGTTAAGTTGGCCTCTTCTCTTTACTTCGGATCAATATTCAACCCACTCTAATCTTGCTTCGTTGGTAATGCTTTGGGCCCCCAATATGAACTAATGCTATCTTATTCCAGCACGAATTGGTCCAATTCCGTTCCTAGCGGCATGACATGAACTTGACAAGAGAAGTTGACCCCAAAAAAAAAAAAAAGAACTAGACAAGAGAAGAAAAACGAAGAAGAATGTTGCAGCCATTAGCCATACAACAACTACAAATACTATTCCATGTGGAAGTAATCATAGAAATCCAACCATCAGCTCAATTACGATTACGAGTCCCTCTAAGATTGGTAATCAAAATCCTCAACGCCTCCCTTCCCTCGAACTAAACACGGATTAGCATTTGCTCAATGTGGAACAAATTAAGAGACTATCGTATCGTACAACAATATCTAATAACCACTATCTTATCTTCGCACCTAAAAAAAAATCTTTAAGAAAAGATCCAAAAGGCACCACTAGTGTCCCGCCATTTAACGAAAAGGTAAATATGCTTATGAGAAAAGCAAGATTTGCTTTATGTTGGAAAATTGTGAACCAATGACCAGTGAAGAAACATCAATTATATCTCGCACCAACTTGTCAACTAGTAAGGTGCCATGTGACTTGCTAAGTGAAATTAAATTAATGAGTAAATATACACTTCAGTTATTGAATATTTTATTATATTTTTTTTAAAAAATTAATAAATATGTTAGAGTGTGTTTGGAATGCAAAAAAATAAGAAATGATTTCATTTGTAAATTAAACTTAATTAAATTTTGTGTTTGGAATGTTAAAAAATAGAAAATGATTTGATTTTTAAAATCCATAGATTTCATTTCTTTTGTTTTTTTTAAATTCTATCAAATTTGATAAGATTTGTTAGGAATTGATTTGATTTGAAATAAATATACTATTTTATCCTTAATAATTATCTCTAACAACCTCTCATAAGGGTTAAAATATAAAATGATAAAATCAAATCAAATCAATTCTCATTTTAATAAATTCTAAACACAAAATTTGATTTCTAAATTAATTCAAATCCTATTTTTTTTAAAAGTTCCAAACACAAAATTTAATTTTTAAATCAAATCAAATCAATTTAAATTAAATAAAATAAAATCATTTTTCATTTTTATTCATTCCAAACACACTCTCAATCTTTTTCAAAAATTAAAGTGTTGTATCACTTTAAATTATAAAATACGAATATATTTATAAAAAATTTTAAAGACTAAAGTATTATATCACAAAATGTTAAAGAATTATAATGTATATTTACTCTTAAATTATCTGTATAACAAGATAACTCACGTTGGTGGAGGGTACTAACATGTCGGGGCTTCCCCGTTGTCTTGTGTGGCGCACAGATAATGTGCGACTGCAAAGAGAAGCTTGGACCCACCACTACTTCCTGCTGATTTATTGTTTTATCAAACAGGTGCCGTCCCAAGTGAAATTATGTGTAATTAATACTAACAGGATGGCTCCCATTGGTCGAGAATCTTATTATGTGGCGCACATGAAGTTTCGACCATCCACTCCAAGTTTTTGCACTCTTGAGGGTCTGGCAAACTATCCCCATTCTCTGCTCTAGCTGCCTGATTAATAAATAGAGATATTTTTAATGAAATTTGAATATGAAAGCTTCAAATGAAAGTACTAAACGTCCAAGTACTAGAGGGTTTTTGGGGACGATGGAGAAAAATATCTCAAATAAAAACTGAAGCTGAGAATTGGCTGGAACAATTTTCCTCAGGAGATCATGCAGCAAAAGGAGGGAAAGTGAAGAAGGAAATAGAGCCACCTCTATTTAGAATAGGAGCCCAACATGCCATAAACAGGGCGTCTTTGTTTTGTTGTTAATCTTTTTCCGCCCATTTACCACAACTTTATTATGATTTTAATATAGATACTGACTGAAGTCCCAAAAAAAAAGAAAAAGAAAAGAAAAAAAGAATATAGATATTGACTCCTTAATAAATCATAATCGATCTACAAAGTGGAAAAGCCGATTGTATCTATTAGCATAAAAGTTAAATACCAATGATAACTTTGTGATGATAAAGTAATAAACTAATAGTATCACCAAAGCTTGGGTGTTGATGTCAAATTCAACTATATCTTTGAATGACCACACTTATATAGAGGTAGGAAAAAGATAATTATATATATTTTTTAAGAACTGTTGATATCTTTTCTAAAATGTTAAATTTAATAAAAAAAATAATTTAAAAAAATATGATAAATAATATTTAAAAAATATAAAAAATATACATATTATTAATGATAAAAATATCGAAATAATAAACTTCACACCACCAATAAAAGTTGCTTGCCTCCTTAAATGTGGAATAACAGTGCTAATAGCCATCTTTTGGCTGTCCTTAAAGTATAAACTATGCAATAATCATTGATTTACCCAAAAAGTAAGTTAAGTAAATGTCCTTTTGTCGCAAAGGGGAGTAATTTTACTAAAATTTACATCCCTTGATGACATCGTTTACAACAAGGGCCAGAGCAATATGTAAGCAAACAAGCAAAGCGTGTCAACTCTCAAACTAAGGCGGTGTCTAAGATGCATCCTAGCATGAATGCACCTTATATGATAGCCGTTAATTTATGCTTAAAATACATGAAAGGTGAGATTTGATGACTTGCAACGTAGAGAACTGGTTACATATAATCAAACAAACCCAACCCAACACATAAAATATCCCTCCTTCCTCCACCATGTCGAAAAAAAGAAGCTTTGTCCCAACCACCGGAGCAACCCATGCCAACCACCAAAACGGCCCTGTACCTGTACTGGTGCTACCACTGTGAGAGAAAGCATAAATCGGAGGAGAAGTTGGTGGTAAGGAACACCATAAAGGTGGGACGGAGAAGAAAGGCGGCAAAGAACAATAGAAGGTGGTGGTGAAGAACACGAAGATTGAATCGAGAACGAGGATTCAGATGGAAATGACGAAGATCTGAGGTGGAGGAGGTGCGAGCTGCTGTGGCTTCAAATTAGGGATTTGGCGACCCGAACCAGGAGCATGAGGAACTAGATCTTGGATTAGGTTGAGATTCTGATGGGTTTGGAAGACAATTCCATTGAGTCCCATCTTCAGGTCTCGAAATTGGAGGAGGATTACGTCGAAGCAGCTGAATACGAGGCATTGCTTCTGGTGACGTGGTGAGGCGGTTGGGTGCCAAGTTCTAGTTTGGGGTGGCTATTTGTGGTGGTGAGTGATAGTGTATATAGGAAATGACTTGGTTGGTGGTTTGGGGTTGAAGATGGAGGAGTAGGTCTAGCAACAGTGGCTTGGGGTTGATGGTGGTTCGGTTGATTCATGGTTTGCCGATGGCGACTTATGATTGGGGTTGATGGTGGTTCGGTTGTTTGTGGGTTGTAAAGATCTGGTGGTCCATAGCCAAAAAGCATGGTGGAGGAACGGTAGTTCTAGTTTGCTGGTGGAGGCATGGTTGCTCTGGTAATCAGTTGTTAGTGGCAATATTTCTGATGAGAAGAGTGCTGATAACCCAGCTTCTAATAGCAGATAATTTCAAAGATACATGTGTGCAGCATAACATAATAGGATGCATAATAGCATCCACCCCAAACTAATCATCCGGAAAATGTTCATGAACATAATATCTATTATTTTGATTTTAATAAATTACATCAATAATTATACATGCACATAAAATGAGTGCAAGTATTGAGTTTGACCAATAGATTCAGATCGGTTCTTGTTGAACTTCATCCATAAATCATCTATAAATATCACTATGAACTTTTGCTAGAATTTATAAGTCTTAACTATATAATAGAATAACCTCCCGTCTTTCTAAATTTTTGTGTATACTTTTTTTTTTCATAAAATTAGTGTTAATTTTACACCTTCCCTATGATAGTTAATAATTTATGTGCTTCATTGTTAATAACTTATTATTATGTTAATAATTTTCAGAAAGTATCAGTAACTTCATTTTTAAGCATTGATGAGAAAATAACTGTACAAGATAAAAATTAATATTTTATAGTTTTTGCCGCTTTTATAGTGAGCGTCCAACTCCAAATAACATATTATATATATATATATATATATATATATATATATATATATATATATATATATATATATATATTTTGTATCTATGCAATGTCTATATGTTTCATAAATAATTGGGTTACTTATAGGATGGATTGGTCCAATGTCGCTATAATGCTACATTTAAATCAAGATATATTTTTTTGTAATCTTTTAATGCTTGTTGTTCACTTTATTCTTTTTTAACGTTTAGTTACTTATATTAAAATAACAACCGGTGAAAAAGTTTAATATAGATTTAATTTATGATAAATTTTATGATAAGAAATAGTGTGTGTGATCAATTTAAAAAAAAAGATATATTTAATTTTTAAATTTATAATTTTTTGTTTAAATGTTTTGAATTATTGACTTTTATAATTTTGACTCTCTCATTAATTGAATATCTTGAATTTTTAACTTTTATAATTTTGATTCCTTCGTTAGTTAATTTTTAGATTTGTTCCTCTCTGTGGAATGACATTAATAACATTTTTAAATGTATGATATATTCATTAGGAAGTTAAGTATAAATTAAACATAATCATTATTATCCATAAAAAAATAATTATTAGTTTAAATTTAAATAAAATACAAGTATATGTGTGTTTGTACTTTGTATAAAAATAAACTTTTCCAATTTACACTTCTTAATAGTTTCGATTTTATAAATTTAGCTAGAGATTGGAATATATTTCAATTTGAGTTGATACAAGGGTAAAGAAATCAAAATTTGGAAGTTTCTGTCAAAAGATAGAGAAAAACATGTCATTAGTTTCAACACGTATAAATACGACAGATTCGACGGAACCTATATACTGATGATCTGAAAATCGAAGAGGCAAATTATTGGAAGATCGAAAGTACAAATTATTTGAAGAGCGAAAGTGCATGGAGACCACTAACACTTAGGTTGAAATTCCAAGTCACATAAGAGCTTTGAAGAATTGGTGTCTTCAAAACATTGTAATTCAAATTTGAATTTAGGAGCAGTTGAGTTTATAATAATTAGGAAAAAATAATTATTATTGTTAATTGAAAAAGTTATTTTTATAAAGTCACTAGTCATTATCTATAAATAAAAAGGAGTAGAGACATTTAGAATAATTGAAAACACTTGTACATATTCTTTCATTATTCCTATCAAGTTTGTCACATAAGCAAAATGATAAAAAAAAAAATTAGTCAAATATATTTTTCAGCATGCTTTCTTTCGGTAATTTTTATTATACAATGTAATTTTAAAGTAATTTGTTTATATTTTTTTATAAATTTTTTTCATCTTTTGATCAAATTACTCTCAGAATTATTTGATTTTTTTATTTACTTTTTTATGCAAGTTTATTTTTTTACACTTTTATTATTTTCGTTTAATTACTTTCTTTTAACTTTTTCTCTTTCTATTTAAGTCAAATTTATCATTTCTGCACGTTTATTCTTTGTTCTTTATTTAATTTCTTTTATTGCTTTCTTTGTTTCCATTACTTTTCTGCTCAAGTTTAACTTTTAGTTCATGCTTTCTTTACATGTTTTCATTCTTTTATTTATCAATTTCAATTACATTGTTTCTATTTACTGTTTCTTTTTACAGCATTTCTCATATGTTTTGTCTAAATTTTATTTTTCCTTTTGATTAATATTCTTTGATATCTATTATTATTTTATCAAAATTTATATATTTTACTATTGTAGTCTAAATTTATTTATAATATTTTTAAGATTCATAAATAATTAAGTATTTGAGAATCTTGAGAAGAAAAGATTTTCTTCTCAAAATAATAACTAAAATTAAAATTTTGTTTTGACAAATTTTACAATAAACAACATGGAAATAACTTATTTTGTTAAATCATTGAATATCACTTAAATCAATGATATGCAAGAACTTATCTTCCTTGAATCAATGAATATAACCCTTTTTTATTAAAAAAAAACATATATATTATGCTTTAAAGAGTCAAATCGAGCGGATCCATGCTTAACCTAAGTACCTAACTGAATGTGGCTCTTCTTAAATGCTCATAAAAATTGGAAGAACATCAAGTAAAACTAATTATTGATTTATTATAAAATAAATAAGATATTGTGATCTTTTACCTGAATCCTCATTAACAGCTCATGAATTCAAAGTATGTAAAATAACCATTTAATGCCCTGTTAAAATAAACAAATTGTAGAATAGTTCATTAAATGAAGGAGCCCTAAAAGCATCTGGCTCGCCCTTAAAGGACCCCATTGCCGACTAGGCGATCTCGATTGGGGGGAGAATACTGGGTTGACGGCGGCTGATGATTTGGTGGCAGTGACTATCCTATGAACTGGATTTGTGGCCGGTGGATGGTGCGATGGATTGCGGTTCATGGTGGCAGTGCTGCTCTGCGGTGGAAGACGGTTGAGATGCAGTGGCTGCCATCGTGGATTTGGCCAATGACGCATGGAAGGGTGACAATAAGATGGTAACGATTTGGTGGCAGTGGACCATGGGGTTTGTTACTTCTCTTCCACGGGTTGCTAGGTTGTGCGATGGAATTGTTAACAAATTGAATATAAGAAGAAGGAGGAGGGTTTCATTGATAGAGCATAAAAGCTAAAGATACAAAACTTAGGATTTGAAGCCAAACATAAGAAGGTTATATATAGTCAAACAAAGCAAGTATTAAAAGATTATTCTATCCTTAAAGAATAAACATAATATTTCTTAACATCCCTCCTCAAACTCATGATGCTGCTGCAACAAGCATCGAGAGTTTGCCAACTAGAAAGCGAAAACGAGAAATAGAATGCGACTTAGTAAAGAAATCTGCAATATGTAAAGTAGAAGGAACAAATGGCAATGTAATGGTGCCGTGCTTGAGGTGATGACGAGTAAGATGACAATAAATCTCAATATGTTTCGTTTGCTAATGAAACACGGAGTTGTGAGTAATCTGAATAGAACTCTGGTTGTCACAATACATAGGAGTAGGACAATCCATATCTCGAAGTAAGAACGGCCAAAAAACTTCTTTGGTATAGACGTCATAGTACGATACGATTGAGAAACAACAAATTGTTTCTTGCTTCTTCCAAGAAATGAAATCACCCAAAGATACAAAAACTAGTAATAGACTTACGATCGGTAGGGTCACTACCATGATCAACATCAGAGTAAGTACACAACTCCAAGGATGAAGTGGAAGAAAATAAGAGACTCTGAAAGACTGTGCCTCGAAGATACCTCAAGATACGAAAAACGGCTGCCCAATGAACTGTAGTAGGAGAGGCAACAAACTGGCAACAATATGAACAGCATATGCAATATCCGGATGAATGATAGTGAGATAAACCAAGCTGCCAACAATAGTGCGATACAAGGTAGGATCGGATAAAGGGATACCATCAGAAGAAGAGTACTTTGCATTAAGTTCAATTGGAGTATCAACGGTTTTATTATCAATAAGTCTTGCTCGCTCAAGAATATTTTCTACATATTTTGACTGAGAGGGAAGATAACCTATAGGTGAGTGAGCCATCTCAATACCCAAGAAATAACGTAAGGAACTCAAGTCCTTCATTTCAAACTGTCTGACTAATTCTGTTTTCAAAGCGGTAATGCCATCAATATTATCACCAGTAATAATCATATCATCAACATATAAAGAAAGAATGATACTACCTGTAGCAGTACACTTAACAAAGAGAGCAGAATCATGACTATTAGAAGCAAATCTAAGGGAACAAATTACATCAGAAAACTTCTCAAACCAAGCACGAGGTGCTTGTTTGAGACCATATAAGGCTTTCTTGAGCTTGCAAACATACCCAGAACCATGAGAAACACCAGGAGGAGGTTTCATATAAACCTTTTCTTGAAGGTCCTTGTTCAAAAAGGCATTTTTAACATCCAATTGAGACATATGCCACTGACGAACTGAAACTACTGCAATAAGCGTACGAATAGTAGTCATTTTTGCTACAGGAGCAAAAGTCTCCTCATAATCCACACCATATTGTTGAGAAAAATCTTATGCAACCAACTAAGCTTTGTATTGCTCAACAGACCCATCAGACTTTGTTTTGATTTTATACACCAAGCGATAACCAATCACACTCTTACCAGGAGGTTGAGGAACCAAATCCCAAGTACCTGTCTTATGCAAAGCAGAAAGTTCTTCATCCATAGCTTGCTGCCAAAGAGGGTTAAGAATTGTCTCGTGATATGAAAATGGCTCAGAGAGATAATGAATAGAAGCTAAAAAGGATATAAAAGACTGAGAATAGCAAGAATAAACAAAATCTGGTAACTTTGTGGACTTACGTGTACGAAGGGATTGACGAGGAGGAGGATCCAGAATCTTAGAGGGTGCTTGGGAAACCACAGAAGGAGAAGGAGCTTCATGTGTGCGAGAAAGCAAAGTGTCAGTAGCTACAAAATTATCAGTGCAAATATGTCGAGTATCATGAGATGACAAATTATCAGAGTCTTCACAGAAAGGATCCATACAAATAAGATCAATTTTAGTAAGGGCATGGGTAGTGGAGGGAATATAAAAGAAAGGTATATGCTTAAGAAACACAACATGGCGAGACACATAAAGTTTTTGTGTAACAGGATCAAAATAACGATACCCTTTCTTACCTTCCCCATAACCAAGAAAAACACACATGGCAGAACGAGATGATAACTTATTACATTCTACATGAGGACGAAGAACAAAATAAGTACAACTAAAAACCCGAAAGAAAGAATAGTCAAGAGCAAAACTATACAACTTTTCAAAAGGTGACAAACCTGAGATATGAGAAGAAGGAATAGTATTTATCAAACTCACAGCAGTGAGAACAGCTTCACCCCAGAACTCACTAGGAACTGTACCAGACAACAGGAGAGAACGAGCAGTTTCAACAATATGTCTATATTTTCTCTCTGCAACACCATTTTGCTCAAGAGTGTCAATATAAAAAGTCTGATGAACAGTTCCATCTGAGGCAAGCAACTCATAAAATCTACAAGAAATATATTCCCCACCCAAATCACACCTAAAGCATTTAATAACAGCAGAATGTTAAGTTTTAACAAGTGCTCGAAAGGCCTTATAAATCTCAAAGAATTCAGAGCGACGTTTCATTAAGTAAACCCAACAATAATGAGTATAATCATCCACAAAAGAAACATAATATCGAGACCCTCCTTTTGTAACAACAGGGGAAGGTCCCCACACATCAGAATGAATCAAATCAAAAGGAGAATAAGAAATAGAATTATTTCAATTAAAGGGTAAAACAGAAAATTTTGCTAATTTACATCCACTACAATAAAAAATATCATGAGTTTGCAAATTTTCCAAAGCCCCTGTGGAAGCCAAAAACCTCAAATGAGAGGTTGACACATGTCTCAAACAAGAATGCCATAAATAAAAACTAGAAGAAGATGGACTCAAACGAAAAGAAGACAAATTAACACTGGTAGTTGCAGTAACTGGCACTTTTAGCTCATCCAAAATATATAAACCCTCTTCTTATAGCCTGTCTCAATCAGCTTCTGAGATTGTAGATCCTGCACATAATAAGAAGAGGAAGAAAAAGTGACTAAGTTACCAGAATCACATAACTGACCAACAGAAGCAAGATTTAAGGTAAGTTTCAGAATATGATAAACATTAGATAAAGACAAATTAGGTGTTACAACAGAACCAACACATGCTAGAGGCATAGGAGTGCCATTAGCAATCAAGACAGAAACAGAAGACGAAGGACATACGGAAGCAAACGATGTAGAATCTGGAGACATATGATGTGAAGCTCGAGAATCTAAAACCTAAACAGAATGTGACATACCTGACGAATTATAAGACAACTGACCTACAGAAGAGGAGGCAGACATAGCTTACGGTTATAAAGAGAGAAACTTTTGAAATTACTCAGCCAGAGTACTTGGATCAGCAAAAGGACCTGGTGAAGCGACAGCTGTAGTGTTAAACTGTGGTGGTCTGAATCCATGTGGTGGTCTGGAACCCTGTGTTGGTCTTTGAGCATTAGATTGCGGTTGATTACCATTTCTCTATCTCAACTTAGGACACTGAGCCTTCCAATGACCTTTCTGCTTGCAGAAACTACACTCGTCGAAACCAACCCTTGTGAGGAGCTTGTTCTGATTATCAAAGTGAGACTTAGAAAGTGCTTCTAAAATAGACGGAGTGGGATCAACAATTCCTTTCTCAGAGTAAAACTTAAGACATATCTCTTCAGCCAAGAGCTCACTGACAACAGAGTCAACAGATGGAAGTGGAGAACGATGCAACATAGAACCTCTGAGTCCTTCAAAGTCACTACGAAGTGCGGTTAAGAACTGTACTAATCGCTGTTGTTCTCTACGAGCAATATACGGAGCAAAGGCCTTCAAATCTGTTGATTCTGTAAGAGCCAACTGATCCCAAAGATCTGACATGGCAGAATAAAAGGCTTGAACACTCATATCTCCCTGTTGGAGAGCTCGTATGTCATTCTCCAACTGAAACTGTTTGGCAAAATTTGACTGTGTGAAGAGCCTCTGCAAATGATCCCAAACCTCTTTTGCTGTTTCATATTTTGCCAATTGTGTACCTATGGAGTGCTCAACAGAATTGTTAACTCATGTGATAATACTTGCATTATTTGCTTCCTAAACGTCCAATAAATTTTGATAATCCTGAGCTGTTTGCACAGGTTTCACAGAAGTACCACTAACATATCCCCACATCATTTTACCCTTAAGAAAATTTCGCATTACGTAACTCCAATACAAGTAATTTTTTCCATCCAATCCCACACTCACAGATTGAAGTGAATTGTCACCAGCCATGGTTAAACAACAAAGGAAGAATAATAGAAAAGAAACAGCGAAATACCAGATACACAAGCAGCAAAATGCCAACAGAAGGCCAACCAGAATGCCAACAAAATGCTAATCAAAAGTCTAGAATACCATATGTGCAGCAAAATACCCAGATTACAGAGCCAAAATGGAAGCCAACGAAAAAGCTTAGTCAACGTGCAATGAAAAATCATATTACAGAGAGAATACAACAGAAAATCAACAGAAAATAATTCATACGGTCACCCAAAACAAAGAAATACCAACGTGCAGCGGAAAAACATAAGAAGTGCAGCGGAAACAGATGAATACCAACCACAGATGGTGATTTGTCAGACGAAATGCGAACGACAACAAAGAGACAAATTAGAATTAAACTCTCTCCATTGCAAACCTGTTCTGCTACCATGTTAACAAATTGAATATAAGAAGAAGGATGAGAGTTTCATTGATAGAGCACAAAAGTTAAAGATACAAAACTTAAAATTTGAAACTAAACATAACAAGGCTATATATAGCCAAACAAAATAAGTATTAAAAAATTATTCCACCCTTAAAGAATAAATATAATATTTCTTAACAAGAATGAATATGCATGCTAGCCTCATTATCAAATAAATTGATAGTGTACATACTGCATTATTTATTGTTGAAAATAATGTTATTGGATTCAAATGCTATCTACACGAATCCTCAATCACTGTGACTGTATACAGCTATATTCAAAAGTTATTTTAATTAAATAAAATTGTCGTTGAACTCCAGGATTTTAAAATTCTATATTTGTCGAAATTTTACTCTCTGGGTTTTGATAAAATGTTTTTGGGTCTTGGTTGATTTTTATTTTTATTTTTGTTTTCATCAGGGCATTTTAAAATCCTTAAATTTTTGGGTTTCTTTTCTCTGTTTTTTCGTTGTGTTCCACTCTTTATTCCTTTCTGCACCTTTTCTCCCTTCTTGCTCTGCTCATTTCTTTCACCGAGAAGGAGCATCATGCGTGATGAGACCTCGTGCGTGTGTATTGCAATCCATAATTTGAATCCAACATCCTGTTGTAAGATATATGCAAATTCTCCTGCTTCCTAGCTTAGATGTTGTTTGAAAGTGCTTTAAAATTAATCAAGAAATTTCTGCATAGTGAATCTGCTTGGTAACCAGGGGTTATGAGGTTCAGAGAGGAGTTTTTTTATGATTGTTCAGAGAGGAGTTATTTATGAGGCTTGATATGAGATTCTGCAAGTCACCCACCTGGAAAAAACAAAATCTTATATTTGTGATAAACAACCGAATCTGGAAAAAAGAGGATGAGTTGTTTCTATCCATGCTCATCATGAAGATTAGGTATAGGGGTATCAGAAACAAAGCAGAAGAGAGGACTAAAATGCAATTTTCTAGGAGTTAAAGTATAACAATAAAATGGGCATGCTTATCATCACAAGTGAATTTTATGGAGCATCCATCCTCAATAAATTTTTATGAGCATATTAGAATCCTCCAAGTGAATGAGCTGTCCATATTCGAAGTTCCCACTTCCTACTTCCCGCTCGACCGAAAAAAAGAAGAACAGGTGGAGTACTGGAGGGTGGCATATATGTGTGATGCCCACATTGTTTAGAGTATGTTCGCGTAGACTGAACAGTTTAGGTCCAGTTCGGAAAAGTCTAATTATTAATGTTAATATAAACTTACACTACCATCATTAATCATTCAAGTTGAGAGATTATGGATAGTCTAGACTCAATAAATTTAAATAAGTGTAATTATTGTTAATACAAGTTTGGATTCTTATACAATCTAGGTTTAATAAGTTCAAAAAAGTCTAATTATTAATGTTAATAGAAACTTGGGCTATTATTACTGATCGGAAGTTGAGAGATTATAGACTGTCTAAGTTCAATAAATTAAGATAAGTGCAACTATTGTTAATATAATATCAAGTTATTATCATTGATCGTTCAAGTTGGAGACCGTCTAAGCTTAAAAAACTTTGGTAAGTTTATTTAGTTTCGTCCCAATTGACTAATTTACATAGGCTTAATAAATTTGGTAAGCTCAATCACCATACGAGACCTTTATTTAAATACTCTTGATAGCAAAAGACAAGCATATTTACAGCATATTTACATTTTTTTACCTGTATTTTTATTATTATTAATGTTAATCTCCAGCCAACAAATTCTCCGACAATCAAAATAGAACTCTCTGATAATCACCCTCAAGCAGAGAATGAAACATCTGACGCTGTCTTTGAAAATTCGATAAAATAATTACCATTCTCTCACACTGTTGTAGCCTGACGGATTTAAAGGTTCTTCATCTCCGGAACTCATCCCGCACAGCCAAATAAAAGTTGTCAGAATTGTTAAGAATGGAAAAGAAATATATTTAGTTAGATGATTTAAATTCTTTGGTGTTTACGGGCATTTGTTAAAGTAGATAAAATAAAAAAATTTAAATAAAATAAAATATTTAATGTATTACAAATTAAAAAAATATTATTTATTTTATTTTTATCTAAAAAAATTTATTTTAATTTTTTTAATAAATGCCTTTACCAAAATCTTAATGAAAAAAAACGAAGTACTTAAAACAAATTAAAGGTTGAGGCTTATGGACTAAAACGTCTGCGACGTTCTTTTATTACTGTCTTCTCCTTCTCATCCGTCTACTATTTTATTAATTTAAAAGTATTTTTTTATGTCAATCATGCTACTGTTGATGGACGTGACGTAAAGTGGTAGAATAGAGAAAGTTGATAAAAACAGAGGGAAAAAAATGAAAAAGAAAAAAACTTAGCATGGTATATAGACTATAGAGGAAGAGGCCTAGGGTTGCTGTCCCCTCGATACTATATGCCCCTATATATCATCACACCCCGCACCAATGGCAATGACGTCTCTCGACTTTACATTACGCTGTTATGACGGATTCGCGTACTCTCCCAGTCTTCCCTCCCCAACCCTAAACGCCCCAAGTTTCCAAACCCTAAGTCCTACCCAGAGGACGTCCATTTACTTTTAAGTTTTACTAATAAATATCTTATAACACTTATAAAAGATTTAAAATATCTTTTTTTATAAAAAATAAAATATTTAATATATTAAACGTTAATAAAAAATTTTAATGTAAAATTTTTTATTTTAAATTCTTTAAGAAATACTCTTGAAACACTGCTAAAAACTCTTTACTTTTTATCCATGAAATTGATTACCTCTTTTCTCTCTCTCTATAGACATGTGTAATATATATATATATATATATATATATACACAGAGAGATAGAAAAATACAATCGATAAAAGGTGATTGTTCTACTACAATTAAAAAGTGTGTAACTAGTAATATTTTATATTTTTTAAATATTATTTTAATATATAAATAAATAAGTTCAATTTATTAATTTATATAATAAAAATATTTTACAAATTTTTATTTAAGAGTTTAGGTTCAAGGATTAAGGTTTGGATTCTTTTAATTTGGAAGTTTACGGTTCTTTGATTTATAAGGATTAAAAAATCAAAATGATTGAGAGAATATATTAGAAATATTATATTTATTTTTAAATTATATGTTTAAGTTTAATTTAATATTTTTTAATTATGATTTATATGTTTAAAATATTATAAATTTAAAATGATCAATATAAAATTATTTTTAATTAGAAAAATGTGAATCAAATTTTATAAAAGGTTAATAATAAATAATAAATATATATTTTAAATTTTAATTACATATATGAATAATATATTTTAATTTTTTATAAATTTATAAAATAATTCTTAAAAGAATCTAACAAATAAAAATTTATAAAATACCCTTATTACATGAATTGATAACTTAAATTTATTTATTTATATGTTAAAATAGTATTAAGAGAATATGAGATATCACTAGTAATACAATTTTTAGTTACACCAAAACAACCGCATTGAGAAAATGAGATGTTTAGAACTCTGTTATTCGTGTCTTATTAGATCCTGGCATTGATATTAGTCTATTTTCAAAGGTTTTGTGTATAAGCAAGTGGTAATTTTAAAAAATTATTAAAGTTTAAATTTTTTAAAAAGATAATTGTTAAAAGAGTATTAAAATTATGATAATATTTAAAAAATAATCTTCCAATAATGTATGTAGAATACTTAGTCAAAGCATTGTTATTATTCTTAAAATAATTTTAAATTTTTTTAATTAATATATTTACTAATTTTATAATTATTAAATAAAAATATTAAATATTTTTTTATTTTTTAAAATTAAATATATTTTATTTTTTATTTAGTATTTTTTATTAAATATTAAAATAATTATTGAAAAAATCTTTTAAGAAAATATAATAAAATTCTTCTTAAAAAGAACGATTATTAGTTAATAATTGTTTGTCCATATTCCATAGCTTGTTATACCAACTGGGTTCTTAAATGAAGATAATTGATCAATTGTATACGAAAAAATCTGTCTGGAGATTTAGGACCCACTGATTGGATTGATCGTCAACCGCCAAGGGCACTCATGTGTGTCAGGGCAAACTATTACTTGTTTGTATCTACTCTCAAACCTTCACGTAGGGGACACAATTAGCTCCCTTCCCTTTCATCGCTACAACACATCTTGCAATTTGGCAACGCTGGCTCCACGACCCCTACGTTCGCGTTAAAATTGGAAATCTTACATGTGTCCGTACTTAGCATTGGCAGCGACTAAAATGAGACAAGTCTGATAAAAAAGTTTGAATAGTATAATAAAATAAATAGATTAAGTTAAAAAATTGGATGTAAAAATAAATTTTAACTTAGTTAGATTAGTTCAATTTCGGCTTATCTCGACATAAATTAGTTTGCAATGGGTTGAGTTCGCTTAAAGGTTTAATATTTAATTTTTAATTAATATATTGTTATATAATTTATATAATACATAAATATTTTATATTTTAAAATAAATTAATATTTTATAAAAAATAATTTTATTTAATATTTGATGAAATTTAAATTATGTAAAAGAAAAAATAATTATTAAAATATAAGAATAAATTTTTTAAGTGTTAAAATTTAAAAAAAAAAAAAAAAAAAAAAATATTTTATATACATTAAAATACGTATATCATATTTACATTATATATTAACATGAAAGATATATCAAATTATTTTATATGTAATTATAATATTCTCATAATATATAAAATAATTTTATGAATAAATAAAATAAAATTAAATATATTTTAATTAAACAAAAAACAAGTTTATAAAAATTAATGAGAATCGACAAACTTGTCTGATTCAACTTGCAACGTGCATATGATTAGATTTGGCCAATAATTTATTAATCCAAAATATTTTTATCTCAACTCGAAATATAATTAAATTAATACAAATAAGCTCGAATTAACAACGTCAATCCATTTTAACATCTATATATATTTAAAGAAATAAAAATGTAGATATTTTCATGATGAAGATGGTAACATGCCTGTTAAATTTTATTTTTTTGAGCTGGCCTGTTAATTACTGTTTTTTATTTGACTGATGAATATGATGATAAATTGGCCGTACCATAGTATGAACTACAATTTTGTTGTAATTTAGAGGAAAACTTCTAAGCTTGTTCATTAATTAAAAATTTTAGCACGGAGAATTTACGTAGTCGGACCATATATATGCATTTGAAGTTTTGAACATTAATTATGATGAGCATTTTCAATATTGACTAAATCGGAAGTTGTTATGATATTTTTACGGTAACGTATTTATAATAAATTATTAAATATTTCAGATAAAAAAATTATTAAATATTTATTAATGGTTGATTTTATAATAATATTTATAAATATTAAATGAAATTGCTTTAAGTACCTATATTCATTCAAAAAATGAAAATCAAAATAATCAACACCAAATCATATTAAAGGGAAAAAAGAAATATATCATATTGCAATATTTTATCAAAAATATACTACCTGTGCATATAATTATTACATCAAATTATAATAGTAAATGTTTCACCTAAATACAATAAGTGTGTGTTTAAATTAATTTATTTTACGTTTAAAATAATTTATAATTAAAATATTATTAATAAATATTTTTAAAATTAATTTAAATCAAACATGTACTAATATATTAAGTTTAACAAATTCCTTTGCAAACTACTTGGCACTATATATTGAATAGAAATGTAAATACTGTTTTTCATTTTAGATATGTGTATCAAATACCGAGCATAAGTTTGTTTTTTGGTGGGATTTTTTTAATGGTACACCATGAAAAAAATATTGAAACAAAAAGGCATTTATTATATTTATTAAAAATATATAAAAATTTAGTATTTTGATATAAAATCTATAAATTATTTTTGAAAACACAAATATAACTTTGACCGGTAATTGTTAAGTATAAAAATGTGTAATCTTTGCTCTAATAGTCAAACATGAATTAATTTTATGAGTGATTCAAATGAGTTGAATTTGCACAAATATCTCATAGTCTTAAAAAAAAGTGTAACCTTTGCATATAAAATTATAAACTTACTTTTAAATAAAAGTAAATATAATGTTGCAAACTTTTCACAAAAAAACTATAATTTCAAAATATACATTTTTAAAAATTTATTCAATAATATAACTTGTACCCTATTTAATAAATACTATAAATAATCTACTAATCGTTTTTTTAATAATGTATTGATAATAACTGCTAAGACTTATAACAGAGAAAGGCTAATTTTTAAAGTATGCTCATTCAAATTAATATCACAATAAAAGAAAAAAACATAAACACCATTGTGTTGGTTTTTTGTTAAATGGTTTTCTTTAGATTTTGGCTAAATTAAGAATATTAGCTAAAATACAATATCTAACTAAAATGACTTCTGTTCAATCACAGGTATGGCTCAATTGGTAACATAAGTTTTATGTAGCAAATTTTATGTGAAGTGTGTAAGTTCAAAATCTTATCAGCATCACCTTGTAGTGAGGGTTACGTCATTAGAAGTTCGAACGAAAATTAGTGTCCTAATAAGTGTAAAATCAAATTGTGGGAGGTAAAAAAAAACCTTTTCTTCTGATTGTTTAATATACACGTAATATACAAAGAATTTTGATAAATACACATATAATATGTTAATGTTGGAATTGCCTAACATTAGGCAAGAATTACCAACCATTTTTGACTAAAATTGGAGATTGCCTAACTCTTACCTAATTCTTGCCTAATTTCACCTACCAATGAAGTCTATATAAGGATGCTTCATTGCATTCATTCATCATCCAAAAATCCAAGAAAGAGAGAGTAGAGAGAAAATAAAGTGAGAAAGAGAGCGAACTCAAGTAAGCATATTTGAGTTGTGATGTTGTGAGCGGAGAGTGTTTGTAAACACAGTGTATATTTCTCATAGTGAAAATATTGTAGTAACTCCGTGCACGTAGGGAATTTTCCGAACCACGTAAATTCTCGTGTCTACTCTATTACTCTATGTGTGTGTCTTTTATTATTGAATTGCAGTCATTTCAGTATTTTTTTACCTCCAACAATTGGTATCAGAGCTCTTGGTTATTAAGGCAATATTCTCTTGAAAAATCTTAGTATACTCTGTGGTTGCGGCAGCGTCTGATCTTCCACATCAGAAAAGATTTGTCCTTGAGTTATTAGTCAAGGTGCCGGTTCTGGAAATAAGTGTAGATAGTGTGAAAGTGCATGTCTAGGAAAGATTCTGTCTAAGAAAGACTTGGTATTTAAGCGTGTCTTTTGTGACCCACCTCTCTTTCCTGAAAATTTTCCTGGTGTACTGTTTATAACTACAGATACTATTCCAGTATACAGTGGTACTATTCACGTATACGACACTATTCCCAGATGGTTAATTAGTAAGATTCAAGTGGGAGCAATGACATCCGAAAAGGATTCATACAAGATTGAGAAATTCGATGACAATTTCGGTTTCTGCAGATGGAAGATTATCCATTGTACTTACCACTAGCGTAAAAACCGGCGACTATGAAGGACGAGGAATGGAAGGTGCTTGACCGCAAGGCCCTGGCGCGGTTCGTCTCGCTTAACGAGATTAGTATTTCAATGTAAAAGATCAAGACAAAACAAAGGCTCTCTCCAATATGTATGAGCAACCCTCTGCAGCCCATAAAGTGTTTTTAATTAAAAAGCTATTTAATCTGAAGATGTTAGAAAATAGTAATTTCAGAGAACACCTGAACTCCTTCAATGAGATTAAGGATCAACTGAAATCGGTGGAAATAACTTTCACCAATGAAATTGAAGCCAGTGCCATTCTTAGTACATTGCTAGAAAGTTGGCAGTCTACTGTACAGTCGATCAGTGCTTCTTTTGGGAAAAATAAAATGTTATTCTCAGAAATCGTAGACATGATCATGACAGAAGAAATTAGAAGGAAGGAAGAAGGTCCTTCCACTTCGGCATCAACATTAAATATGGAGAGCAGGGGCAGAAATAAAAGCAGAAGGAAGCCTAGGCATGGTAGATCAAATTCCAGAAATCATCAAAACAACACTCATAATCAAATGTATTGAGTGTTGGAATTGTGGGAAGACGGGCCATTATTCTAATGCATGCAAGTCTTCAAAGAAAGACGAAAGCAGGAGCAGTGTCAATTCAGTTTCAGGAGAATCTGATGATTGTCTTATCTGTGCAATGGAGAGCAAGATAGAGTCATGGATTTTGGATTCAGGGGCGTCATTCCATGCCACTTCAGACAAAAAATTATTCGAGAACTATGTCTCCAGCAACCTAGGCAAGGTTTACCTTGGTGATGATCAGGCGTGTGATATCACAGGGAAGGGAGATGTGAAAATCAAACTGAACGGTTTAGTTTGGAAATTGGAGAATGTGAGACACATTCCATGTCTGAAGAAAAACTTGATTTCTATAGGGCAGTTGGCTTCAAATGGTTATGTGACCACTTTCACCAGAGATAGGTGGAAGATATCAAAAGGTGCAATGACCATTGCTCGTGGCAACAAAGATGGATCTCTCTACACTACCGTTGGGGCATATGGTTCCTTAGCAATTGCTGAAGGAAAAGAAGATCCATATCTGTGGCATCAGAGGTTTGGCCATATGAGCAGTCAGGGGAAGAAGTATCTACTCTCCCAAGGAAAATTGCCAGAGTTAAAGTCAACAGAAATTGATTTACTCAGTGGAAAGTGCGTTCTTAAGATCTTGTTTTGTGAAGACCGGTAGAGAACCGAAAACAAAAGCTGGAGTTAGTGCATACAGACGTATGGGGTCCAGCTTCAGTCTCTTCAATTAGTGGCAGACAATATTTTGTCACTTTTATTTATGACCATTCTAGAAAGGTTTGGGTCTACTTCCTCAAACACAAGTTTGAAGTGTTTGATACGTTCAAGAACTGGAAGGCCATGGTTGAGACTGAGACAGGATTGAAAGTCAAGAAGCTGCATTCAGACAACGGTGGTGAGTATGAAAACACTGAGTTCAAGAAGTTTTGCTTTCAGAATGGGATCAAGATGAGTAGGACGGTTCCTGGAACACCACAACAAAATGGAGTAGCAGAACGCATGAACCGAACATTGACTGAGAGAGCCAGAAGCATAAGAATACAGTCTGGTTTACCAAAACAGTTCTGGGCGTGTGCAATCAGTACAGCAGCATACTTGATAAATCGAGGACCATCAAAACCTTTGGGACTCAGAATTCCAGAAGAGGTCCGTATTGAAACTTTCACATTTGAAAATCTTCGATTTATACTTGATGGTGACCGTAAGGACAAGCTAGATGTCAAGTCACTCAAGTGTACATTCGTTGGATATGGCAATCGATGGAGAATTCCACTACGATAATGAGCGAATCATAAGATCATCAGAAGTCATGATGTAGTATTCAATGAGAAGGTGATGTATAAGGACAGAAAAGCAGCAGTAAGTGAGCCGAAAGAACCAGACTATTTTGGGCCAGAAGATGTGCCCGATAGTGTAGTTGACACAAAGGGTAAAACGCTAGTAAATGAAGATCTTACACAAAAGGTGGATGAGCCAATACCCACACAGAGTTCTAATGATCCCCAGAGCTCTACCGCTCCTAAAAGATCAACCGACAGTCAAGGATTAATTGATCCTCAAGTTCCTTTAAGAAGAACTACTCACCCCCATGTACCAAATAATATCTATTCATACGGATCTTTGGAGAACCCGAATGCTATGATGAGGCATGTCAGGTGAAGGATTCCAGACATGGAGCTTGCTATGGGAGAAGAAATGAATTCCCTTGTCAAGAACCAGACTTGGGAGCTAGCCAAATTACCATTGGGTAAGAAAGCCCTACAAAATAAATGGGTGTATCGTATCAAACTGGAGCATGATGGCTCAAAAAGATACAAGGCTAGATTAGTGGTTAAGGGCTTTCAGCAAAAGGAAGACATTGACTACACAGAAATATTCTCTCCAGTTGTCAAACTAACCACGATTCGGTTAGTGCTGAGCATTGTAGCAGCAGAAGGTCTACATCTTGAGCAATTAGATGTTAAGACCGCTTTCTCCACAGAGATTTGGAAGAAGAGATTTACATGCAGCAACCAGAAGTGTTTGTAGTATTGGGCAGAGAGGATATGGTGTGTAGGTTGAAAAAGAGTCTATATGGATTGAAACAGGCTCCGAGGCAGTGGTACAAGAATGTCGATAGCTTCATGCAAAGACATGGCTACATGAAATGCAATGCTGACCATTGCTGCTACTTCAAGAAGATAAATTCCAGCTACATTATTCTATTGCTATATGTCGATGACATGTTAGTAGTTGGAGCTGACTTGAATAAGCTTAACAAGTTGAAGAAGCAGTTGTCTAGTGAGTTTGAGATGAAGGACCTAGGTACAGCAAAGCAAATACTTGGAATGAAGATTAGCAGAGATGAGCAGATGGGAACTCTGCAACTTTTACAGGTAGATTACATCAGGAAGGTGTTATACAAGTTTGGCATGAATAAAGTCAAACCAGTTAAAATACCACTAGCTAATCACTTTAGATTGTCCAAGGAACAAAGTCCAATGACGGACGAAGAGAATGACTTCATGAAAAAGGTTCCACATGTTTCGGCCATTGGAAGTCTTATGTATGTCATGATCTTTTGCCCATGCAAAGGGGAGCTGTGAGCAGATATATGTCTAACCCAGGCAAGCAACACTGGGAAGCAGTGAAGTGGATATTGAGATATCTACAGGGCACCACAGAGAAGTGCTTAACATTCAGAAAAAGTGATCTGAAGCTATAGGGTTATGTAGATGCAGACTTCCACCACTCCGGATATGTATTTACACTAGGCGGTACAGCTGTTAGCTGGGTCTCACAATTACAGAAGATTGTGACATTGTCCACAACAGAAGCTGAGTATGTGGCTGTGACAAAAGCCAGTAAAGAGATGATATGGCTATAGAGTATAGTAAGTCTATTTAATCGTATGATAGTCAAAGTGCAATACACTTGGCGAGGAATTCAGCCTTTCATTCTAGGACCAAACATATTGGTCTACGCTACCACTTCATCCGGTCATTATTAGATGATGAAGTTTTGAATCTTGTAAAGATAGAAGGTAGTAAGAATCCAGCTGATATGCTGACCAAACCGGTCACGATAGAGAAACTGGAGTTGTGTGCAACTTCAGTGGGTCTTCAAGAATAACAAGACGAGTAAGCGAGAATTAAGGTGTGAAGACAGATTAAAATCAGTCTTCAAGTGGGAGATTGTTGGAATTGCCTAACATTAGGCAAGAATCACCAACCATTTTTGACTAAAATTGGAGATTGCCTAACTCTTGCCTAATTCTTGCCTAATTTTACCTGCCAATGAAGTCTATATAAGGATGCTTCATTACATTCATTCATCATCCAAAAATCCAAGAAAGAGAGAGTAGAGAGAAAATAGAGTGAGAAAGAGAGCGAGCTCAAGTAAGCATATTTGAGTTGTGATATTATGAGCGGAGAGTGTTTGTAAACACAGTGTATATTTTTCATAGTGAAAATATTGCAATAGCTCCGTGGACATAGGGAATTTCCCGAACCACGTAAATTCTCGTGTCTACTCTATTACTTTGTGTGTGTCTTTTATTGTTGAATTACGGTTATTTCAGTATTTTTTTACCTCCAACAGTTAAAGAATAATGCAACATATACATGCGAATAATTTTAAATTTCTTACAATGTAATGAGATTTTATTCCAGCCCTGGCAAAATTCAAGCCAAATAAAATTAAAACAGAAGCCAGTTTGTATCCTTGCACAAAAGAAGGTTGCAAGAAAAACAGAGTAAATTCAAGAAAATTATTACCAAACAATAGTTATGAATCAACTTATTCCTTGTCTCTTGGACTGATAGAGGAGAATTCTTGACAACACCTTAAGCCATGACACACATTAGAAAAATAAATGGCAAATTATATAGAGGAAAACAAAGAATTTTTTGTTTTGCTTTTTTTTTTGTAAACATATAATAACAAGAAGATGAGTGAATAAGGCATCTATCACTCTTTAATAAGAAAAGAGAAAACTCAAACCACTTTGAGTGAAAAGGCATAAGCCCCTTCATTGCAGATGAAGAATTAAATGTTCAGGCCTGGTTTGTCCTGCTTGATATTTCTATCTATTTTCTTTCGTCTTCTCTTCCTTCCGTCATTTGTGTTTTCTTGTTCTCCCTTGTAATTATAAACTTATCTGCTTTTTCCCTTGTCTATTCGTTTGCAAAAGTTTCATCGTGGATGATGAAAAGACATGCAAATCTAGCTGATATTGAAACCATTATTCATCGTATTTGATCTTGTTTTCACGAGCAGCTCTTGCAAAAAAATAAAATAAAATAGTGACAAAGATGATTAATGCCGCGTAAAATAAATAAAGCCATAAAACATGGATCATGCGCAAAATACGAAGCAGGCAAAAAATTTAAGGGAGGGAATTACTTGTTTTTATTTCTTGTCTTATTCTTTATCTTTTTATTTAAATTTTAATAAGTATTTTAAATTTAATTACATGTTTAATTTTTATTTTATTTATTTTATACTTATTAAAATTTAATTAAAATAATAAAGAAAAAGACAAAAAATAAATACATATGATCTCCACCAAAACTTTAAATGTTATTTTGGCCCTATCGAAATAATACTTTCATACTGATTTCGGGGCTGAGGCAACAAATTATTGAAGAAGTGCAAAGATGGTGGCAGCAATTCGTCCTACAATTCAGATTCTAAGGCAACCATGTCGACCATGTATTTGAAGAAGATGATGCTAGTGGCGGTTTAAAGGAAAATCTGTTGTGAAGACAGAAACCTCCAAATTGATCTAAGTATTCATGAGGAATCTAAGGTACTTGCAAGGTTATGAAAGAAACAAATTCATAAGATTTTTTTTTAATTATTTCATCTTTTTACATGTTATTATGTAATGAACATACTGACAAAGTTTCTACCTAGCTACTGACAAAGTTTTTGAAGACGAGATTCCACCATTCCAAATATCTTGCACCCTTGCCATTGATCCTCATAGCAGAGCACACAAAAAGCAGAGGCTACTGCTCATAAGTCTAATTATTCTCTTGCAAACTTCAATCCCCTAGTTAACAAAGGAAATTCTTCGTGTCAAATAGCAAAAAAATGTACAAAAAGCAGCGAGAGCAAAAGAAGCAAGCCGATTCAAAGGATACCCCTCTTATCAACGACCCAATCCATTAGCCTACTTTTAAAGAACAAGTGGCAAAGAAGGTAGTCTAGAACCCTATGATGATGGAGATGGCAATAGATTTTGCATAGATATCCCCTAATAAGTCACACCATCTCACTTCCATTTTTTCTATAGTCATAATTAGGCTTGCTGGAAGTTTATTTTGAGCATATTTCTTAATTTTTGTATTTGAAACTCAATTTTTTAAATAATAAATTATTTATCTTTTGGCAAAAAAATATATAATTTGTTTTTTTTTTCATTTTGAAAAGTGTACTTAAAGATTATACATAATATTTTGAGATATTTTTATATACATATAAATTTATTACATTACATTTATATATAAGTGATAAAAAGTTAGAAAGAGATAATGAATGAGTCTCATTAAACTCACTCAACACAAAAAATTATTATCTCTTTTTAATTTTTTATCTTTTATGTATAAATATAACGTGATGAGTTTGTATATACACAAAAACATCTCTAATATTTTTCTTTTTTTTTTAAATTTTTTTATGCATTTCTAATTAGTGATCATTATTATTTTTCAGATTAAATATTATCTTTAAAAAGATAATTTTAGTGCGTCTTGTATATACACACACATATATATATATATACATGAAGTGTGTTTAGTGATATGAGTGTTTATTGTAATAAGTAAAATGAGTGAATCTTGATCATTAAATCTTACATGAATGATCAAGATTAGAACATGAATACATGTGAATTTTTTAAATAATTACATAACCTTTAAGTAATTTTTAATCTTAATCATTTATGTATAGTTGTATGGTCAAAATTTACTACTATCATTTTTTCACAATAAACCCCCCCACACACACACATATATATATATATATATATATGAGATTTTTATTATGAGATGGTGAGAGGAGTAAATATTGACCATACAATCATACATAAATCATCAAGATTAAAAGTTAATTAAAAGTCATGTAATTACTCAAAAAATTACATATATTTATGTTTTAATCTTGACCATTTATATAAGATCTAATAATTAAGATTCACTTATATCATTTCTTATAATAAAAACATCTTTCACCATATACACTCACTGTATATATAAAGAACCACACATGATGTAGTGTGTATTTAGATTAAAATTGATAAATTTAAATTTAATTGAAAGTGTATTTATAAATTTAAATTTAGTTAAAATTAAATTTATAATAATGTATTTTATGTTTAAAATTTTTTGCTTCAAAGGTGAGTTTGAGAAAATAAACTTCAACAGACATATTTGTGACTTTTAGCCAAATAGTTATTAGAGACAAAAAAAAAATATGTTAAAATATTGCTAACCAACAAATACCAAAACAAAGATTTGCATCGTTTAAGAATTCCAAACTTACATTTGCAGCCTCTAACAGATTTTTAATAGATAACCAAACACACACATAGTTTTTAATCTAATAGCTTAAATTTTTTTATTTACATTTCTTATTTATATTTTGCGATACTACAAATTGATTTTTGCGGGTAAGATCGAATACAATTTTCAAAAGGCTACAGGTGATCCGTTTCCAATATATATTATGCGGAGTAATGTTAGATATATATATACACTTGTATATATATTATTTTATATTTATATAAATTTTTATTATTTAATTATAATTGGTGTTATTATTTTTTATTCACTTACACTTTAATTTTATTATTTCAATAAATATGAAAAATATGAGACAACAAATGATGTATAACAAGTATTTTTCATATTATATGTATGTAGAGATATTAAGCATTATCTACTGTGCTCAATTCTTATTAATATTAAAATTGATATTTATTTGGGCTTAGCAAACAAAGAAAAATGTCTATACATAGATTAAGATCCTATGGGGTTAGTGAAAAGAAGTGCACAATGCACTTTCTAATATAATGGCTTAACACTTTTTTAAATTATATTTCTTATTTATATTTGTCATATCACAAATTGATTTTTACCGCTAAGATCATATGAAGTTTTCAAAAAAATTAAAGGTGATCTGTTTTTTATATATCTTATAATGTAATGTTAGATATATATATATATATATATATATATATATATATATTTATAATTTGTATCATCTAATTAGAATTAATTTTTCATCATTTTTAGACACTTATACTTAATTTTATCACCTCAAGTATAAAAGATGTAAGATAACAAAGAACGTGCAAGAAAGATTATTCATATCCTAGGTATGTGTAGATCTTAAGCGTGGCTACAATGCGATTAAGATGCAAAATAGGTAGGCAGACAGAAAATAAGTAAACTTTTAGTTTGGTTTATGAAAATTTAGCCATTTGTCATATTAGTCTTTAAAAGATTAAAAAAAAAATTATTCTCTAAAATAATGAATTTATACATCAATTAGAACTCCAAATTTTATCATATTAATCCTTAATTAAAGACCACACAAACGTATGAATTGATATTTCAAAAATTAAAATGAAAGTTTTTATTTTTTAAAGATTAATTCGACGGATGCCTCAGCTTTCTAGAGTCAAAGTGGAGATTTACTTGACAGAAAACTAATTAAGCAGTATGAAGTGATCCTTCATTCATGGCGAGTTGAAGTGTAGAGATTCCTAAACATAGCCGGTAGCTGCTACGCTGCACTGGCTATATCGTATATATATACGCATATAGCCAAATGACCTACGTCGTTCTATCGATCTTTCTGATGCTGAAATAACAGATGTTTCAAGAAATACGCATACCTTCACATATGTAATATATACAAAATTTATTAAATATGCATAGAAGTATCTAGTATACTGTAGAAAAAAAGAAAGAAAGAAAGGAAAGAGCTGTATAAGCCGGTCGGTGCAATGGAAACTGGGAAGCGACAGCATGTACGTACGTAACCTAGTGGAGCTGCTTTCGCTACGGTATTTTACGGTAGAAAAAAAGCTAGATATCTCACATCTACAAAATCAAAATAAAAGTATAAAAAAATAAGACAAGTTCAGATACAATTAAATGATAAAAAATTTATAAATATAAAGTAAAAATATGTAGCCAAATTACTCTTTACTGTAAGTGATGCAACTCTACGTCTTCAATATGAATGAGGGATATAAAACCTATGGTGCTATAGCCTAGAGAGAGAGAAAGGAAGAAGAGACATTCGGACTGTCCCACTAACTTTACCAGCTTTATTTACCTAGCTGCAGATGTGCTTTTCTCTAATTTGAATAATCTCGGATTAGATGCTAGGACAAGGAGTACTACAGTAAGTGGGAGAAAGTTATTATGAAATCATTTTGTTTGGATTTATAAGTAAATTATTATTTTTATTTGATAATATTTATATATAAATTTAAGTATATATAAAAATTATTAGTTAAATTTATATTTTTTATATGTATAATTATTTATAAAAAATAATTTAATTTAATTTTTATATAAATTTAAATGTTAATGATTAAATTAAATTTTTTAATTTTAATTATTAATTTATTTTAATAATTAATTAATAATTAATTTATATTTAATCTATTCATAAAATACTATAAAAGTGGTTAATATTAAAATTATAGAGCATTAGAGCATCTCATTTATGGAAAAATAGTAGTACAACTAAAACAAAAAAAATTATATTTTGGAGTGAAGTAACAATCCACAGTTTAAGCGAAGAAACTACAATTATTATATTTTTATATATTTTTTAATATTACTTTTAATACTTATTTAATAATATATAAATTCAAAATTAATTATATATATTAATTAATTAATTAATAAATTTAAACTTTAATTTTTAAATTATAAATTTATTTATTAATTAATTAATACAAATAATTATTATGAATTTATATATTATTAATAAGTATAAAAATAATATTAAAAAATAATATGAAATGATATTTTTCCAAGAAATCAAGGTGATTTTTTTCATTTTAGGGTTTTCATAAACTATAACCTTAATGTTTTATCAAATATTGCTTTTCTTTTTTGAAATTTAAGAGAAATGACTACAGTAATGGTTTTATTATGGGGGAAGGAAAGGACAAACAAGGTGAGAATACTCAATGAGTGGACATATATACAGCAATCAAACACAAGTTGTAAGAAGAAACCAGAATAGAGTGAGAAAGAGAGGAGGGTGATTCCGTGCCCCATAAACCTATCTGTCTCTTCCTCTATCCATCATCAGTGTTAGTAGGTGACTTATTGGCTCTTCCTCGATTTGATCGTTCCTCTCTCTCTCTCTTCTGCTTTTCTTTGCTAGTAATGGCAGTGCATCAGTGGCAGTGCAGGAAAGGAGGGGGAGAGTTTTCATTGGGAAGGTAAAAGCCCTTGTTTGTACCAGTGCCTCAAGCATTTACATGAGCCACCCCAATCTCTCATCTTCTTCTATAACTCGAGTTTATCGCTCTCTCCGTGTGCCCCGCGTGCGCTCTGCTGCTTCTTTCCTCTTTCTCACTATGTGCTCTATGCAGATAGAGTAATTTATTTATTGGCTGCAAGAGTTATTGCTCAAATGAGCGGTAACAAAGATTAACACCCATTTTCCCAAGGAAATTTGTGCAGGCTTTGCCAGACACAAGCCATGGGGGAAAACCTCTTCTTCTACTTCATGTAACTGACTACAACTATAGCTACCACTATCAGTATTTAGGGTATTCTGTAAAAAGCCTGAAACTTATAGCATAAAATCCGGGAGAGCGAGCCCTGAAGACAACCATCTTCAGAGCAAAATAGATTTCATAAAATAAAATATAAGGAGAAAATAAGGGATGGGTCTTAACGTTATAAGCCTTGTGAATTGAAGTATTGTATTACCGAACTAGGGAAAACGGATAAGACTGTGAATTGGTGGGGTGTGAGGAGGCAAATGGAGGGTAATTCTAATGGTGTGATGGCTTTTGGAGAGAACAATAGTGGGGTTGGGTTTTGTCCAATGATGATGATGCCTTTAGTGACTTCTCATCATCCAATAAATCCTAATCTTAATAATCCTACTATTGCAGACGCAAATAGTCTCTTCCATTCCATCCCTTGCACTAATAACCGCAATAACAGTGGCAGCTCCTCTATCATGCTCGAGAATAACCACAACACCAACAACACTACCGGGTTAGGGTATTATTTCATGGAGATCGACCACAACAACAACAACAACTACGATGGAAGCTTCTCTTCTTCTTCTGCTGTCAAGGCCAAGATCATGGCCCATCCTCACTATCACCGCCTCTTGGCAGCCTACGTCAATTGTCAAAAGGTGAGGAACAAGAAAGAATGAGCTTCATTTTGACCTAACGCCCCCACTCTGGTGAAGAAGCACACAAACTTGAAAATGATGCTTAATTAATTTAACTTTGTGCACACACTTTCTTTGGCAAGTTCGGATCTGAGTTGTGTGACATTACTACCGAGAGCTGTGAAGTAATTTGTTTTCTATTATTATAAATAAATATCCTATTTGTGACAGATTATTATTATTATATCGTAAGAAGCAAAGGTGTAGGTAGGAAAAAGCCTTTGAAGAAGAAATGACGAAGACAGTTCTTCCAAATTTTGCTTTATGGCAATCATCATGTTTTCTCATAATATATAGTTTGTGCACCTAGCAGGTTGGGGCACCGCCTGAAGTGGTGGCAAGGTTAGAAGAAGCATGTGCATCTGCAGTGGCAATGGCAGGCGATGCAGCTGGGTCAGCCTGCATCGGTGAAGATCCGGCGCTGGATCAGTTCATGGAGGCTTATTGTGAGATGCTCATCAAGTACGAGCAAGAGCTCTCAAAACCTTTCAAGGAAGCCATGCTCTTCCTTCAAAGGATCGAGTGCCAGTTCAAATCTCTTACACTTTCTTCTTCGGACTTTGGTGATGACCTCCTCCTTTTTGCTTTCTTCTCCAACTTTTGTTTAGATAATTTAGAATTTAATCTTTATTGCTTGGGTATTTGATGTCAGATGAGTTGAATATCCATGCATGTCTGTGTTTCAAGGATGTAGGCTTCTGGTAAGATTGTAAAAGAACTTGTTCTTGAATTAAAGCGGGTTCTCCATCCACTTTTTCTTTTCAACTTTATAAATATTTTTCTTAGCGATCAGTTTATGTATAATAAAGTCTCAAATACTAGCATGGATACATGTCTTCTCGCTGCCCCTTGCTCAAAACGTGTATTTTCCTGTCAAAATATAAATGGCGTGGTACATATATGAATAACTCTCTTCCCGGTGTTAGTGCATTGAATAAACTTTTATTGGCATCTTATAATTATAAATTCTTCAGATCCTGGGTGCCCTGATATTGACATAATTTCAGCTGTTTTTGGAAATAAAATTGCTTTTTAACACATAGGATATGACATCCGTTTGGAACACTTTGCTGCGTGTGAGTGTGACTGGTCTAGTATATAAGTTAAAATAAATGTAAAATATATAAATTTGAGTGGGGTGTCGAGTTCAAATAACTAAACTTTTTTGGAAATAGAAGTATTTACCAAATAACTTGTCTACATATTTGCCAATACTGCGGCGCTCAGGTGTTGCTTGTTTTTGCATCTTAATGTGAGATTCTACTTGAAATGGATCCAACGATGGAGCTACTGGCTGCTGGAATGTGAATTTAGGTTTTATAAAGAACCTAGGGTTTCTTCAACCTGGTGCTCAAGAGTGTTAATTGCGAGGTTGGCTAGTTGGTAATTTTCTCTGGTTGGAAATGCTAAATACAGTCAAACGAGTGCCTGCAAAGAAGTCCTTTGTGGCAAGTACAGGAGTTATTCAAGAAACAAGCTACGAAAATCTAAAATGTTATGTTAAAATTAAGGATGGGCTGATTTTTCATTGCATTTTACCAAACTAAAATGAGTAGCTTTTCATAATCATTTTGATAGATGGATAACTGATTTTGCTAAACTAACTTTTTATATTGTTAAATTCATATTTTTAAGTTTGGTGGTCCCATTAATTTCTTCAAGTGCTTACACATATCCCACGCTCTGTAATTATAATAATTGTGCATTGTATAATTACTGAACTAGTGTGTCTATGCGTATTGTCATTATTCTGCATGTGTTTGTGTCTGCAGGTGCATATGCACATTGCAGATGCATATTGCCGTGCTTTCTAGAATTGGGTCTATGATGTTATGAAACTATTTATTTGCACGTCTATAACTGGAAATGGATGGATGCTATCATATCTACATGTTCATGGTGCTAATTGCTGATTGAAATCTACAATTGGATATGACAACCATCAATGTGAGTCAAACTTTGCTGCTAGAGCGTTAATGACTATGATGAAAAAAGTAGGAAGCTTATCGCATACTATTTTGGATATAAACATAACTAAACTTTTAGTGAACCAATATTCTCAATCTTCCAACTATGTATTGGGCCAAAAGTAGTATTTTTCTATTGATTGATATAAAGTATAAAACATTCTATTTGAGAAATAAACCAACTTAATGGAGCAGATCCTTATGTTCTTGGTTCCCTAGCTATTTTAGTAGTTCATCACAAGTTGGTATTTCAATTATGGAAAGTCTCTTTGTATGTGTTGTACAATGTGTATTTTGCCCATGAAATTAAACAAAATTATTCTGAATAAAACGGATTATTTTGGATACGGGTTACACCCCAAGTGATTCCTTTTCAAGTTATTTAGCAATTCTGCATGTTTAATGGATTATTATTATTATTATTATTTTCTTGATGGTTTTAAGTACTACTGTTGAAATTCTTCCTTCACTAATGGCAAGACCTTTTTCCACTGCTTTGGTCCCTCCAAGAACATACTGATTTTATGACCTAATTAACACTGTTAGGTGATTTCAGATAAATAATGACCATGAGTTCTGTGTAGTCTCTCTTTTTTATTATAAGCTTTTTAAGTAAACGAATTTGTATTATTCTTCTCTGTATTTGCAATGACCTCCCATATTGTCATTTCTGCATAGAAAGAATCTTCTCTTAGGCTTGACTAGGGTTTATATGTATTGATAAAGTGGCCTTACGAAAGTTAAATTGGTGAAGACGACACTCACATTTGAAGAGTATACTATTCTTCTCTAACTTAATGTGTCTACTATTGGTCTAGATGGAGAGTAAGGTTCTATATGGGTTTGGGATTCATTTCTTATTCAGCAATTTAAATTCTCACTTTGGTTAATCAATTGTTTCCTTATGGTTGCAAGTCTTACTTGTAGTTATCCTTTATCTAATCATACACCCCAGAACCTAAACAGGAATCAGAGGTAGTGGTTTGGTGTATATATAAACTGAGCATATATCCTAGTTTCAATAAGTTGGAACAGTGGTGGCACTAATTGTTTGGCATGGTGTTATTACATCTACATTCATTCACTTTATTGAATAATTTGGTGGTTGTAATCATTCTTGATGCAGAAATGAAATGTGAAGGAGGAAGTATAATTTCTCCAATGGCTCCTTTTGACGTTCTTATGCTCACTCTGAACTGGAATATTTACATTTGCCTTTCGATATTAATCAATAGTAGCATATTAAAGTTTGTGTAGTTAGCATCATTGTGGCCTACCCTTTGCTTTCGATGATATATACAAATCTAATTATTTTGAATTAGGCCTTTTCTTTCTGAGTAATCTAAAAAAATACCCTTGCACTTGATTTTTAATTTATGGTATATAATTAAATGTGTGAATTCTAGTGCTTACCAGAATTGATTCATATGATCATCAGCTTGCAATGAAGCTACTGATAGGAATGGATCATCTGAAGAAGTTGATCTACACAATAACGTAATCGATCCCCAGGCAGAGGACCGGGAACTGAAGGGTCAGCTTTTACGCAAGTACAGCGGATACCTAGGCAGTTTGAAGCAGGAATTCATGAAGAAGAGGAAAAAAGGCAAGCTGCCTAAAGAAGCAAGGCAACAACTACTTGAATGGTGGAGCAGACATTACAAATGGCCTTACCCATCTGTATGTAGCATCTAACATGATCCTTGTCCCAATCTTTGGCTAGTTAAATTTATATGAAGTGATTACTATTGATAATATATATATATATATATATATATATATATATAAAAGAACAAAATTGTTGCAGCTTTTAAGGGAATAATTTTCAAGGTTTATATGGGGGTACTTCAATTCGTTAACAGGAATCACAGAAGGTGGCTCTTGCAGAGTCAACAGGTCTGGACCAGAAGCAAATTAACAACTGGTTTATTAATCAAAGGAAACGGCACTGGAAGCCATCAGAGGACATGCAGTTTGTGGTGGTGGATCCAAGCCATCCACACTATTACATGGACAATGTTCTGGGCAATCCTTTTCCCATGGATCTCTCCCACACAATGCTTTGAAAATTAATTTGGTGCTTGCGGTCTGATCTGATAGATTATGTGTTGTGCCAAAATGCAAGGCATTCATAAACTCGGGTTGTCGCTTGAAACCATATAAATGTATTGTATTAATTAATATGCATGTGGAGATCAAAGCATCTTATGTAATCCCAGATTACTATGGTATATAAGAGTACCTAGGTGTTATACTGTAGTTTTTAGTTGGACTCGGGGGCATCTAGTTAAGGCAAAATGGGAGGATAATTCAATAGATGAATAAAATTCAAAAAAATTTGAGCTATCAGATCTGTAATAACCTATTTGTTTTTTCTCAGGCATTATGGCATTGAAACTTAGGCAACACTTGGACTTTCAATTTAACTTGAAACTCACCAAGAAGCATTAGGGTACAACAGCTCTTGAACGATGTGGCTGCAACACTTTTATCTTCGAAGTATTGGAGACGGTAGTTGGGTTGGATGAAGCATTGACGCTAAACAAGCACTGCAAGCCAGCGGGGGCAAGCACTAATAGGTAGACTCTTGTTTTTTCTTTTTTTTAGGAGGTCTATTCTACGGCGTATAAGAAAATGGTTGAATGATTTTCATATATATTAAGTATTTATAAATATCAAATTACAAAGGTGATGACAAAGGGTAGGCAAGAAATATAATTACAAATGAATGACTATAATTGTACCTAATTACTCCATAATTGCAAAAGACAAATTGGCAGTAATTTGGAGAAAGTGTTATAATTTGTCTAGGATACCAATATGCTTCCACAATATGGTGGAGGTGGAGACTACACCAATCTTGGATAGTAAGAAGTTGAGGTAGGTAGTAGAGAGGTTTGGTGAGAAGATTAATTAGTTGATGGCTGCATGGAACATGGAATGTGTAACTTGACACAATTTGTTGGCCACAAGATCATGAACAAAATGGTAGTCAATGACAATGTGCTTCATTCGATAGTGAAAGATCGGATTAGCACAAAGATAAATGGCACCAACATTATCACAGAGAATGGTTGGTGGACTTGGTAGAGTGACACCCAATTCAAGAAGTAGGTTGCGAAGCCATATGACTTCGGCTATGGTGGAGGCAATTGTGCGATATTCAATTCGATGGAGGATTTGGCAACAAAGCATTGCTTACGATAAGCTCATGAGATTGCATTTGAACCAAGGTAAGCGATGTAGGCCAAAGTTGACTTACGGTCAGAGATGTCCCTTGCCCAATTAGCATTCTAGTTGGACGTCATTGAACTTGAGGAGGTGAATTACATTGTCAATGCTGTGTTTGAGATAGTGAAGGACTCGCTTTAGTTGACTAAGAAGGCAATGTTAGGTCTCGTCAAGGTAGGACATTGCATTGAGCCAACAAGTTGGCAAAATAATGAGGCATCACATGGGTTCTCATCCAGCAAAAGTACTAGACTACATGAAGTTGACATGGGTGTAGTATCTGGTATGACACCTTCCATGTTAGCTTTTGCTAGAAGATCACGAACACAGTGATGTTGGGTGAGGAAAAGTCCTCGCAATGTTGGGATAATTTCAACTCCAAGAAAATGACTCGGCCGACCCAAATCTTAAAGAGAAAATTTATGAGATAAAACATCCTTAAATTGTTGAAGAAATGACTCATTGTTTCTTATGAGCAATAAGTCATCAACATAGACCAAGAAATAGGCAATAATGTGGTTACGCTTGTAAATGAATAAAAAGACATCCAAGTTGGAGTTTTTCAAACCATAGGAGACAAGGAACTCATTTAGTGAATGATACCACGCACGTGGTGCTTGCTTCAAACCATACAGAGCTTCTTTGAGTTTACACACATAAGTGGGAAAGTTCTGGTGAATGAAGCCTTGAGGTTGTGCCATGTAAACTTCTTCACTGATTTGGCCATGGAGAAAGGCATTATTGACGTCCATCTGACTTAAGCGCTAACCTTGGGATAGAGTTAAACAAAGGACAATATTTATGGTTTGTGGTTTCATAACAAGACTGAATGTTTCTTGAAAATCAATTCCAAGTTGTTAATGGTACCCCTTGACCACTAATTTGGCTTTGTATCTAGAAATGGTCTGAACACCCACTTATTACTAATGATATTTTAATGAGGTTGAAAGGGAACAAGGTCTTAGGTGCCATTGTTCATGAGAGCCATGAACTCATTAAGCATGGCTTGTCGCCATTCAAATAATTTTAGTGCTTGAGAAACACAAGTAGGATCAATTGATACTAGAAGAGAGTATTTTGTCATAGTGAAGGCTAGTTTAGGTTTGAAAATGCCAGCTTTTGCTCGAGTGAGCATAGGATGGGATGGGAAAGCAACAATTTGAGCAGCAGAGGTTGATGTTGTGGAGTTTGATCAGTGGTGACACTTCTTCTTCGTTCTGAATGAGGATGTCTACATTGGAATGTGCTGGGGTTTGTGGTGTTTGGTTAGGAGAGGAATTGGTGAACACTTGAGATGGGTTGGAGGTGGAAATTGGATTGGAAGGGTCACATGGGATTAGGTCAGAAATGGTAAGGGTTAATAGTTGAATTGAATGGTGATTTGGTAAGAGAGAGGGCGTGGGAATATTTTTGGATGAAGGGAGTTGCTCATGGGTTGATGAAGCACATAGGAAAATTGATTGGGTATTATGATTAATTTGTTTGAATGATGGATGGGCAGGTACATATTTTGTGGGTGAATGAGGCAAGGACGTTGAAGCATTTAAAATTGGAGTCAAGGAAATTGATGATGAGTTACATTGTTGACTTGGTGAAGGCATAATTTGAGGTGTTGACAAGGGATTAATGGCTAGGTGGTTATTTTGGGAAAGAGACAGTGAATGTGCGATATTTGGAGGAGAAAAAAGTGGAATTTGTGGGCTGGAATGTGACGCTATTGTGGAGTAATTTGGGTGAGAAATTATGGGAGTTTGGTGGATTGATGGCGTGGGATTTATGGCTGGGTGGAAATTGGAGGACGTAGCAGTAATTTGACTGAGTGTTGTGGTGTAATTTGTTGGAAGAATTGGTGGGTTTTGTGGTGCGAAAATTGATGGTAAAAGTGAGAAATTTGGTAAAAAGTTGTGGTAGGTTGTTGGATAGAGATTGACACATGTGATGAGGAAATTAGGTGAGTGATCTGTGGGGTTTGTTGGTTGGAGGTATGCGTAGAGTTATGGTGGTAATTAATGGTTGACTAGGTGAAAAATGATGTGAAACAAATGGTGAGGAATGGGGTGGGTCTATTGTATTTATGGAGATGGTGTTGGTAGCGTGATTAGAACGAAAGAGGAATAGGTGATCTAGGAATTAGACATGTCTGGAAGTGTATATTTTATGGCTATTGATGTCATAACAATAATAGGCACTTTGAGTAAAACTGTAGCTAAGAAAGGCGTAAGGGTGGGAATGTTGTTCAAGTTTATTATTAACATAGTGTTTGATCTATGGAAAGCATAAGCAACAAAAGGTTTTGATTTTAACGCAATTAGGTGGTTTTTTAAATAAAATTTGAAAGGGACTTTGTATGTTAAGGATAAGAGTGGGTAGCCTTTTAATGAGGTAAGTGGAAGTTTGAAGAGCATAAAACCAAAATTTGTAGGGTAGGCAAGCATGGTCAAGGAGCCGGCAAGTGGTCTCAACAAGGTGGCAATGTTTTCTTTCAGATGTTCCATTATGTTCGGCTATATATGGTGGGGTGGTGAGATGAGAGACCCCAAATGATTGTAACAATGACTTTAACTTTATGAATTCACCTCTATTGTCAGTGTAGATGATTTTGATTTTACGATTAAATTGATTCTCAACAAGATTTTTAAATATGAGAAAAATTGTAAACATCTAAACTTCAACGAGTACAACCAAACATACTAGAGTAATGATTAATGAAAATAACATACTAACGAAAACCATCAACAAAAACAAATAGGGCAGAACCCCAAACATCGGAATAAACTAACTCAAGAGGAAATTTGATAGATAAATTGGTCCTAGTAAAAAGAAGTTTATGACTTTTATTTGAGTAACAAGCAGAAAAATCAACAGGATTCTTGGTTGAGGACACAGGAAGGCTTATGGAGTGGATAACATGATAGAGAATGCAATGAACAAGATGGCCAAGGCGATGGTGCCATTGTTGGAGAGTGGGTTGGATGGTAGCATGAGCGGCGTGAGGGTGAGTGCAGGTGGATGATGGTGAAAGTTTGTAGACATTGTCCTCATTCAGACCTCGAAGAAGTATCGCCCCTGTGTTCAGTGACTTCACCTCAAAATGAAAAAGAAATAATTTAGGAGAAACATTATTATGCTTGCATAATTGGGAAATAGAAATTAAATTGTGTGACAAAGTGAACACAAAGAAAATAAGACAACTTTAAAGGATAAAATGAAGTAGGGAGGGTAGTTGAACCAATGTGAGAAATTGGGAGACTCTTACCATTAGCAACAGTAAGTTGATCGACCCCTTCATAAGCACCTTTGATGGAGATATTGGCAAAGTCGTTGGTAATATGGTAGGAGGCACTAGAATCAAGAAGCCACGAGGAGGCTTGATTGGTAGCTATAGTGGCCATTTGTGCAGCCAGAGCGCGAGGTTTGGAGGGATAGCCATTAAGTTTGTAGCAAGTCAAGGTAGTGTGGCCATCTTTCTTACACCATTGTCAAGTCACAGGGCCAAAGGAAGATGAAGTGTTCTTTGTTGGTGCAGCGAAATGATGGTAAACTAAGTGTTAGGATTGCTTGCCCCTGACATTGGTGGTAGAACGAGTGGTATAGTTTAGGGGTGTTCACATCCAAACCAATTAAAAAAAAAACCGAAAATCGATAAAAAAAACAAAAGACCGATGAAAACTGAAATAGATTGGATTAATTTGGATGAAGTTTTTGAAAAATCGATCGGTTCGGATCGATTTTCGGTTCAATTTTATAAAACCGATCCAAACCGATCCAAACCGATTTTACACTTAAAATTACCTAAATATTCCTAACTAAACCTATCCCCCCATTGGCCCAATGGCCTATTCCCCCCCACCACTTCGGCACAGATGTGAGTGTGAGACAAAGACACACTTCACTTCCCCTTATTGACTGTATTAGTATATTGTAATTGCTAACTCAATTCCGAGAAATATTACAATTGCTAAATTGTCATTTTAATTTTATTTGTTTAAATTCTGAACTTTGAAATTATTGCTAAATTTTATTTGTTTGTATGACTTTATGAATGGTTTGTAGTTTAGAATTTGAATTATATTGTTGTTGTGTATTATTCTTATTTAGATTGCATTTTTATTATATTATTGGACAAAAACCGAATCATCCAATTCAATCCAAACCGATTAAAATTGGTTTGGATTGGATCAGTTTGACTATTGGAATTCATCCAATCCAAACCGAACTGATGATACTTATCTTGCTAGGATCGGATGATTTTTTACCTCAAAACTGATCTAAACCGATCCAAGAACACCCCTAATATAGTTGGCAAAAGTTAGGCCAACAGCGGATAGATGATCTTCTCATTAGAGAAACATCTCATAATCCACAAGTTTATCAAAGAGATCTGATAGAGAATTTTCAAGTAATAAAATTACCCTTTATTTGCAAGTGCCCAAAATCTATATAATATTTAGCAAATATAAGGGTGTCATACTCACAGGGAGTGATAAGATTAACTAAAATATTTTATTTACCTAAATTAATTTAAAGTAAAAAAGAAAAGAAATTTTGATTTAATATAATTAATTTAAAAATTTAAATTACGCACTAAACTAAACATTCAAATTAAATAATTAATTTAAATAAAATAACTCAAATTAAAATACAAAATCAATCAAAGAATAATTTTAGGACTTCGAATCCATCATTAACTATATAAAGATGAATTTAACTTGAATGAGAATTAATCTTATTCTATAGAGTGTCTACGGCTACAAGTTTTGATCACTACTAAAGATTATTGAAATATAATCAATGACATAATTCATCTAAAATAACATGACATATTCAAATTATGACATAAATCATTTAATATAGCACAAACTATTTAATTTTTAGATCACAAAAGTAATGAATATTATTACACAACTCACACCTAAGACTACAAGAATTAAGCATGTGATTAAAATATATCAATTTAGATTTACTAATTGACTACAAGACAATCAATAAAAATTAAATTAAATAACAATTAAAGATCAATAATCATCAACATTGTGCAATTATAGAACAAAAGAAAAAAATATATGTCAAACAAAGTTAAATAATCTTAAACAAATATTAGGGTTTCATTTTAATCTTAGAAAATAAAATTAACTACTATTGGCAAGAATATCAAATACAAAGATAGAAAAAAAATTCATAAAAGATAAAACAATTGCTACGCGTCGTTCTTTTTCTTTCTCTGCTTTGTGCGGCGCTATACGTCTCTCTCTGGTTACTGCCCTCATCTTTTCCTTGTCTATTAATCAAAAGTTTTACCTAATAAAAGTATATCTTGCATAAAATCTCCTTAATTGGTTCTTAAATAATTAAAAAATATTGATTGAATTTAGGAAATTAAATTTAAAAAACTCAATTTCCTTAGTTAGATGTTGACAAATTTTTATCTTTTTCTCTTTTTATTTTTCTCGTCATTTAGATGACAAAATTAACCTTCCATATCAACAAAAGATTTGTTACATTTTTTATTAGCTTTTCAATGTTGTAAGAATCACATCAACCTAATATATGTAGTTCAAGATATAGTTCAAATACAACAATAAAGTCAAAAAGTACAAGTTGAATATGAATTTCTAACAAATTCCTTATAATTATCATAATAATTAATTAATTAGATTTTCTCAAATAAACAAATAATAATTTCACAAAATAAATAAAATTAAATCTATTAAAATATAATAATACCTATTTTTATTAAAAAAATATATAAAAATTAAGCTATTATCAAGATTATCAAAGGAGATGGATGAGTCCCTGATACGCACAACGACAGTAGATTCACAGAACCCCCGGGCCCAAGCCATTAAGAGCATAGATGACAAGGTCAAGATCATCAGCAATAGTCTTAATGGAACGGAAGTAGTCAGAGACAATGGAGGTGTCCTTGGTGATGGAGCTAAGGCGCTCCTTGAGTGACATGATACGTGATCGAGATTTGTTAGCGTAGGCACGCTACAATTTGGTCCAAGCTTCAGCAGAGGAGTCAGTGGAGGACATGACCGTACGAGCATCAACTTCACAGGAACCAAGGAGGGTCAAAAACTGTAATTGATCTTGATGAACCCAGTATGAGTGAGCTAGATTTAGAAGAGCATTAGTGCCTTCACCTATTTTTGCAGGTGGGCATGGAGTACAACCATTCACGTAGCCAACAAGATCATAAGCGACAAGGAGAGATCAAAGTTATTTGTGCCAAGCAGGGTAGTTTTTGTCATTGAGTTTGATGCAAAGATTGATAGTGTAGGTGACAAGGTCTTTGGGATTAAGGGTGGCGGAGGATGATTGGGTGGTGGTTTTGCTAACAGAGGAGGCCATAGGATTGTGAGTGCTTGTTAAGCAAATGCTTTTGATACCATATAAGAAAATGGTTGAATGATTTTCATATGTATTTTCACCAAGAGAGGACGTATAGTATTTGTACATATCAAATTACAAGGGACAAGACAAAGAGTAGACAAGAAATATAATTATAAATGAATGACTATAATTACACCTAGTTACACCATAATTGTAAAAGATAAATTAGAATTTGTTAGGAATGATTAATTCTTTTCTATTCAGTTATTTTTTTTAAAAAAGTTATTTTATAAAAAATCAGTTATGTTCAAATATCTAGATTAATTTATAAAAAAATTTTATTTTTATAAAAAAGTTGTTTTATTACAAGCTCATAATATAGATTATTTTTATAAAAACTTTTATTTTTAGATAGATTTTTTGAACTATGCTTTAATGAGAAAATATTTTTCATAATGACTCTAATGACTCTCTATTAAATATTATAAACAAAATAATTTTATATCTTTTTTTCATAATTTATTATGTAAAAATAATTTTTTTTACACCACTTTCAAACGAAATAGATTATCTTAAAATTATTTTTCAATAAATATACTTAAACAAAAACAAATTATAATTATAATTAATTTTTACAATAATTAATTATACATATAATCAATTATCAATATAATTTATTATTTTCAACTTTTCCAAACACACTCGTAGTAGCAATTTGGAAAAAGTCTCTCATAATTTGTCTAGGACACCAATACGGTGCTGAGTTAAGATGCACCTTGTATTTGACAGCTTAATAGAATTTGGCTGAGTTTTTTACCAGTTTCACATGATTTATATTTTTACCTCATAAGTTACGATTAATTGAAGAAATCAAAGAGAATCAAAACCGAATTCAAGAAGTAAAAGGAGGGGATGAAGACAGTTGCAGTCACACACAATTACTCACTCCAGTCATAGAAGGAAATAACAGGCAAAGAAATCGAACAAGGGTGGATGAGAAACACAAGCAGGGTCCCCCTTTTTTGTTGAACGGCTGCGAACCATTCCAGTTGACAAAGGCGGAGATGGTGGCTGATTGAACCGGCGTCATATTATCATATTGGCGTCAAGAGGGTGGGGAAGGAAAGGGGCGTAAGGGGATGGGAATGGGCAAATCACAAATGGGGAAGGAGGGTTTGAGGGTGGAGCCGTAAGGTGGGGACTAGTGAAACAAAAGCACTCATTTCTTGTAGTAAAAACTTTCTAGCAAGAAAGTAGCTTTTATATTCAATTAACAAAATGGTTTGTGCATGGTTCTATGAATGACTAAAGGTAAGCTAGTAAGATGGCCGGTTCCCTTTTCAAAAGGAAAAAAAACCACAAAAACTAACACCATGCATGTTTGACCGAAAAATAATTAAACCGTTCACAATTGGAGCAAGTAACAAAAGTCTCCTGTTTTTACAACCACGGTTTTGTGTGTGCTTGTTTGTATGGTGGGGGAGATTGGATGTTTGGCGTGAGATGACATGCATTTGTTGACGCAATTGACGTAAAAGGTATAATAACGAATACTCCCACTCCCCCCGGACCTTGAACGGAAGACGGTAACGGTTGGACTAAGACATGCTAAATTTGCTTAGAATGCCAAATTGGAATCTTTGTTCACGTTAACTGTGAGGTTATCTCTGCTTGCATCGTTTATAAGAATCGTTACCATCAACTCAACGAAAGTTAATACGCATCCTGGTTGTCTCTTCGTCGCAAGCATGGCCGAAAGGAGTGTTGCTTCTATAGCTTTACCTGTACTAAGCACTTTCGTTTCCATCTTCTTGGTTTCCATAACTTGCTTTCAAGAAGAGCGATCAATATACTTGGTCTTATTGGAAGGAGATGCGGTTGCTTTCCATCAAGGTTCACCGGGTGAAGATTCAGCTAGAATTGACCCCAACAGGTATAGAAAGATTAATTTACTGTCCATGATAGTTCGATTTAATTATATCCCCCACCTCTTGTCGCATACATAAATTAGAAATGATATTAATTTGCATATTTATTTTCTCTTGTAAAACAAAAATAATAATAATAATAATTATTATTATTATTATTATCACTAAAACTAGTGAAAACGTCGGTGTCCTTAATATATGGTTCAAATCGAAGTGCCCTAGCGATTCTTGCTGGTGATCCTTGTAAGCCCCATCTATGAGGCTTGTGGTAATGATCCCACATTAAAATGAGACAATCTCTCTTTTCCTAAACTTTATTCACCAATATATATATATATATATATATATATGATCTTATTAAGGTGAGATAAGTGTTTATTGTGAGAAGTGAGCAGAGTGAATATTAACCATTGAATCTTTTATGAATAGTCAAGATTAGAACATAAATGCATGTAATCTTTTTAAGTAGTCACGTGAACTTCAAGTAACTTTTAATTTTGACCATTTATGTATAATTGTATGGTAAAGATTTACTTCCCCCATCCTCTCACAATAAAAACTTCTCTCATTAGATATGTCCCCTATATATATATATATATATATGCACTAGCTAGGTTCCCTCTTACTTTTTTGAGTGACTTTGAATTAAATTCAGCTACCTTAATCTTGATAACAAATAGAAGGGTGATAGACACACATTCTTTATCACATTTTTTAATACATTTCTTTTTATTAGGTCATATCACACATTAAAATATATATTTAAATTTGATTATATGTTAATTGAATTAATTATATATTAATTGAATTGATTATATATTAATCAAAGTTGAATGTATATTTTAATATGTGACATGACTTAATAAAAATGAGTATATTAAAAAGAATGTGATAGATAGTGTATTGCAATCATTCCTTAACAAATATCAACTCTTATATTTTCTTACATCAAACAGTAGATACACTATTTTTTATACCTTATCTAATACTATTTATTATACATATCTTTTTCTATCACTTTCTCTCACTCAATCACGTTTATAAAAAATGGTGTGAATAATAATACATCCTTAAAAAGGAGTGTAAAACTATCTTTTTCCAACAAATATAGTAGGTTGATAGTCATAATTTCCTTTTTATGGAAATTTGTTTCAAGTGACCTGCTGGCTTTTGTCGTTATTACATATATGTAATTATCGATCTATGCTTCAATAATCGATTTCTTTTAATCAACAAAGTTGACCATATCTTCGCTTTTTTGGTGTGCATGGCTAATTAGCGAAGCCTCCAAGGCACATGCAAAGCGCTTGTTGGAATCTCACGATCTACTTCTGCAAAGCGCTTTAGAGAGTGGAAGCTACAATAAACTCCACAGTTTCAAGCACCATATTAATGGCTTTTCTGTCCACACAACCCCTTCCCAGGTCCTCCTCTTTATCTCCATCAATCTAAAACGTGTATATGTTAATATTATATATATATATATATACACGTGTGTCCAATATTTATTCTTATTTATATAATAATTTCAGGCTAGAAGGCTGAGATGGACCCCGGGAGTGAAGTTGGTAGAGAAAGACAGAGGAGCGAAAGTGATGACAACGTACACTCCTGAGTTTCTAAGTTTACCGAAAGGAATATGGACGCAGGAAGGAGGAGACAGAAACGCAGGTGATGGAGTTGTCATTGGTTTTGTGGATAGTGGCATCAACCCACTTCATCCCAGCTTTGCTTACGATCCCATGCACCCTTTCACATCAAATATCTCTCATTTTGTGGGTGATTGTGAGACGGGTCCACTATTCCCAGCTAGTTCTTGCAATAGAAAGATAGTGTCAGCGAGGTACTTCTCAGCAGGGGCTGAAGCTGTAGCTACCCTTAATGCTTCAGTGGATTTTCTTTCACCATTTGATGCAGATGGACATGGCAGGTATTCATTGTTATCACCCCGATTTTGGCATCCAAGTTGTTTCCCTCTATTCTGTATGTTTGTGTGTAACAGTAATTAACAAGTGCCTTGTTATTAATATGTAATAATTGGTTTCAGTCATGTGGCATCTATTGCTGCTGGAAATGCCGGTGTTCCCGTTGTTGTGAACGGTTTTTACTATGGGCGAGCCAGCGGAATGGCACCACGTGCAAGGTGAGCTTTCTGATGTTTCTTTGTGCTTGTTTTGGATATCTACATATATGCATGAATCAGTTATTCAAACGAGAAATTATTGTTTCTCAGCACCTTTTTCTTTTTTTCTTTTACATTTTTTTTGTATAGAAATTAGGTCATGTATGGTAGGTCCTTGATTTGACCAATAGCACTGCAAGAATTAAAATATGTAAAATTTACACCACAAAAAGATGTGTAAATATCAGCTTTTGTGTAGCTATGAATGTTGCTGTCTTTTGCAGGATTGCTGTTTATAAGGCTATCTATCCATCCGTGGGAACTCTTGCAGATGTTATTGCAGCTATCGATCACGTAAGTGTCACTTCCGTTCTCAAACTTACTAGATCCTGTTGCTCAAATTATTCAAGAATATTTAAAATCATAAAAAAGAATAATATTTCAGGAATGGATAAAACTAGCTAGTTGGCTAGCTATTTAGTATTTATTACGTTGTAGACTAGAGACAGACATAGAACTAAAGGATCGTGAAACAAATTATGTAAGTTGATTAACATTATATAGTACTAGTCTACTAGTGTTTGGACTATGAAGTGTTCGCATTTGGGGAAGAAATTTCATTAAAGTTGGCCATATCATAGAGGAATATAACTCTTCTTTAACTTTAGGCTATGTTTTGGAGTTTTGAACGAGATGGAGTGGAGTAGTTGTAGTTGATAGAGACAAGTCTGCAACGCATCAGGAAAAGCTAGAATAGCTACTAAACCTCCATAGCTTGTTTGATTTCCGCAGGCTGTCCTGGATGGGGTGGATATCTTAACACTCTCTATTGGACCAGATGAACCACCAGAAGAAACATTGACCTTCTTGAGTATGTTTGATATTTCTTTGTTATTTGCACGAAAAGCAGGAGTTTTGGTGGTGCAAGCTGCAGGGAATAAGGGTCCAGCACCGTCAACTGTAGTGTCATTCAGTCCCTGGACTGTGGGTGTTGCCGCTTGCAGCACAGACAGAAGGTACCCTGCTTCTCTTCTTCTTGGAAATGGCCAAATACTGGATGGCGTGGGACTATCAGGTAATTCTGGCTTCCAACACAGAGAAATTCTTACCTAAACCATGGGCACCATAGTTGAGTACATCAAGTCAATCAAGACTTAATATTTTTATTGATTTTTATGAAATTAATTATGTAATACAATTATCTATGAAAATATTAAATCATGATTGACCTAATACAACTAACTAAGTGCTCATGGTTTATACAAAAATTTCTCTCCAACACAATCCTTATATCCACCTGTTTGTTGTCTGTGTTTAGCACTCCAAATGGTCATAGATAGCGATTGAGATTCCTACCTACAGGACCAAGTTTTGGAAATGGGACAGTTTTGCAAAAGCTCGTATTAGCTAAGGATGCAGTAAAAAAAAATGGAGCATTCCCAAGGACTCCGGAGTACATAGAAGAGTGCCAACATACAGAAGCTTTGGACCCTAATATAGTGTTAGGAAGTGTCATTATCTGCACCTTCTCAGCGGGCTTCTATAATGGAACCTCAACTCTCGCTGCCATTGCTGACACAGCAAAGGCTCTAGGATTCGCGGGTTTTATTCTAGCTGCAAACCCAAGCTATGGTGATTATATTGCAGAGCCAATTCCTTTTGCTATTTCTGGTATTATGATCCCTCATGTAGCTGATGCCAAGGTATAAAAAAGAACTAATTAGTCATTATTTTGTATTTTAACTGAAACTGTGCAATCAGATAAATAAATGGTTGCTTTTAAATGTAGGTTATATCACAGTATTATGAAGAACAAACCAAGAGGGATGAGAGAGGAACTGCCACAGAATTTTGCGCTAGGGCAGCTGTAGGGGAAGGAAGAGTTGCCTCTTTCACAGGGCGATCACCCGTAGTTAGTAGATTTTCTTCAAGGGGTCCAGATATCGTTGACATGAACAGAAATCCTACTGATGTACTAAAACCTGATATTCTTGCTCCAGGGCACCAAATATGGGCAGCCTGGAGCCCCATTAGTGCCTTAGAACCTATGCTGACAGGTACATTATAATGCTATGTTATTTTTTTGCAAACAGGACTGAATTATATCTAAATAGGTTATTTTGTCCAGTTACAGTACAGAGGATAATCCTCTCCCTTCCCCCAACTCTTAGCATCTTCAGTAAAAGAGGATCTTAATCCTAGGGCCCCGTGATTACTGCAAAAAAACTTTCACTAGTTGAACCACTCGACACTCTCAAATTACATTGAACTCTTTTACTATTAACACATACAGGGCACAGTTTTGCATTATTATCTGGTACCAGCATGGCCGCACCTCATGTGGCTGGACTTGCAGCACTTATCAAGCAATGTAATCCATTATGGACTCCATCTATGATAGCATCTGCAATCTCCACAACCAGCACAAAGTATGATAATCTTGGAGAGCATATGATGGCAGAAGGCTTTGAGGCCAACAGCTTGCATCCCTCCACTCCTTTTGAATATGGGGCAGGCATTGTGAACCCCAACTGTGCCAATGATCCAGGCTTGGTATTATCATCAGGTATGTCAGAGACTCAAATGCTTGATCAGCTTGGTTCTTTTTAACCAAAGCAACATAAATGTTTATTGGTCCTAAAACAGGATATCCAGACTACATCAGCTTCTTGTGCTCTTTACCCAACATCGACCCGGATACAATAATTGCAGCCACTGGAGATCCTTGTAATCACCTGTTTGCCTATCCATATAATCTAAACCTTCCTTCAGTAACAATATCTGCACTGAAAGGGTCAGTTTCTGTGCAAAGAACTGTCATGAATGTAGGGAACAACACCGAGACATATTTAGGCTCTGTTCTACCACCAAATGGAACTATAGTCAACCTGTATCCAACTTGGTTTACCTTAAGTCCACAAGGAACACAAGATCTGGAAATACAAGTCAGTGTCATCCAATCAATGGAAAATTTCAGCTTTGGTGAAATTGTTTTGACAGGAAATTTAAATCACATTGTAAGAATAACATTGTCAGTTTTACCAGTTTCAGTATAATGAAAATCAAATTTTCAATATATCTGGCTTCAGGTTATTAAACACGGTTGAAAATGCTGGGTGCTAGCCAGACGAGAAAGAAACCTTACGTAACTGGGTGTTTTTAGTTAGTTAACTCTGATATGATTGTATTATAATATTACATTCCAAAATACCGCCATAGCATAACGACTAAGTTGTTCCTAGGAATCCAAGTTCCAGTCTGCAAGCTGCAAAGGAATTCCTTTGAGATAATTCATCTACAACAATGTCTCAAATTACAATATGAGACATTCGTGCTTGGTACACTATTAGTCTCGACTATTTCAACAAAGATATCCCTGTTTATAATTTCTTCTTTAAATTAAACTGTTTCGAGTTTCAAAATACAGAAGAAATATGACGGCTGGCTCTGTATAATGCCAGCGGCCATACGGGCAAAGAATTCAAAGGATGCAAAGACTACCAGAGCTGTCCATTCCATGATAAGTTCTCTTCATAGTGTAGTATGTTTGCAACACATCACGCTCAGAAATGCATACACGGAGGAATTCCACAAATGAGTTTCATAACCTCTTTCCTGGCTATCCTTAGGATAGCAGGTTTTTCATGCTGTCTATTATTGGATTTTCAGCTTTTAGCGACAAAATCTTCTGAGTATAACCAGCATGATGGAAACGTAAAAGATAGTCATCGTTATGAAATCAATCCCATGCAAAGTCATGGTTGAGTGTAGATATAATGGCATGGCCTAAACAGATTAGCCAGAGGAAAAAAATTGACTGGGAATAATGAACAAAAATGTTACAAATTACAATGGGCAATTATAGTCAAGCTAAAATAAATAAATCAATCTATCCTGCACATACATTCTTTACACCTAGGATACCTGTAAACACTTCTTGCCTTAGGCCTTGTCTGTACATGTTTAGTTTGTCTAACTGCTTTCCTCACTCTCTGTTCAAAAACACGCCATTCTATGGTAGAGTTCTTCATGAATATACTAGCAAGCCTGCGTTTATTTGGACGTATTGTTGGCATTCTTCCTCCACCATAATATATTCGATACCCAGACACCAACGATGAAAGCTGACTTCCTGAATCGGTCATGGCAAATGCATCAGAAGCAGTGCAGCCTATGAAGTCCAGCGCTGCTAACTACAACAGAAACAGTTTCTTGTCATTCATCAAAAGACTAACAGTAGAACCAAAACAGATTCAGCGTTCTTTTTCAGTTATCATGTTCAAAGAGAGAGAGAGAGAACAGGTATCCAAGCCTAAATAATGCCAAAGATTGAATAATAAGTATGAGGAGCAATGTACAGAACAAAAAGAGTGCATAAAACAAAATTTCTTGTAACAAGGAACTTAATTAGACTTGTAACATCTTCAACATAAATGAAACAACAATGATAATAGCAACTAACCTGAGATGAATAATTAGCAAATGGTTCGAGTTCAGTTGAAGAAAGCAAGTTCTCTTTGGTGACTAATTTAGGGTACAAGCTAGTCAAAGCAACCAACCGCGAGTGACCTCCATACAAATTAGAACCAGCTACAAATATATGTGTCTTGCGGTTAAAACCAAGAGCAGCAAGCATAAGAACTGCTTCTTCAGGTGCCAAAGGACATAGGCCTTCAGACCTGAGCTCTGAAGGAGAAGGTAATCTGCATAGAAGATTCAAATTATTTTAAGTCAAAGTAGTTAAAGAGTAAGGTTCTTTTCATCATAAATTAAAAATTGCTGTGTAAAAGAAGATAAGTATGTCTGCCAAGTTTTTCCAACTGTAGTATAATATGTGGGGAAGAATCTCAAATGAAAAGATTATAATGTATACTTTTTAGTCTTCTTCAATACTGCTAATGCAGGGAAATGGATTTCACGATATGCTTCCAATTCTTTCCTCTCTTCTTCACCTCCCCCAAATTCACATAAAGAATGAGATACCATGTCAATTTCAAATCTGAGATGTAAAGCTAGGTATTTGGATGCTTTCTTGGCATGATTTCCACTTTCCTCCTTAATTGATTCTGCAAATGGACCAACAAGATAACGGTCTAATGGTCCAATAAGATCTGCATGTTTGCGCAACCTTTTAAGAAGCAAAGCTCCAGTTTCTTGTATTCTGGGAACAAATTGCAGGGCATGAAAATTACATCTGCAACGAAGTCTCTAGATGAAGTTCCCCAATTAGGAAGAGCATAGTAGGGATTGAGATCAAGAAAGACAATAATAGTAGAGCATCTGCAAAAACCTTGTAAATTATAATGTCTAAGCATCAAAGGACATTTACCTGCAGCTCAAATGGTATTGGGTCAAATGCCAAGCGATTCCCAAATCCAACAAAGTGAACAGCTTGATTTTTAAGTATAATAGGTAGGATGTGTTTCAAGTAAAAACTTGGCTTGGCCTCCTTCTCCATGTCAACATCTGTCACCTGGTAAAGCATTCCAACAATTAAATACAAATAGAACTAATATATTTGAGTTTACTTAGTTTACTGGAGGAGGAGGGGAGTGACTTACAACACTACCAATTGCCTCCAAGTCCAAAGACTGTAGTTCCTTAGGAAGTTCCCTCACTATCCGAATATCATGAGTCAAGTAGTTAATAAAATGCTCCTCCTGATAGATATCGCTGAATTGACTATGAAATTATACAATTTGATATTGTCACTTTTCCATCTAAAGCAATTATATGTTGACAAAGTCACAACATCAAAAGAGAAGACCCATGGCAGATGTGGCATTGAGATGATACAAGACAAAAGCTAAAAGCCTAAAACTATAAATTCTAATAATTTATGGTATTTTGCCCCTCAAAAACATGAAAAATAAAGTCATATGTCCAACCTATCCCCAAAAATTATTCATAAAACTCGTAGTTATATATTTGAATCACAGATTTAATTCAACTACAACAGCCAGAATAAAGTTCACATGCATATTATAACATCCCACTAATCACCAGAGTCTCTATTGAGCATTTGGTTCAGCAACTAAATATTTGGTTTTATCAAATGAAGCAGACATTAGGAAAACAAAACAGAGAAAAACTACATTATGTGAGAAGGAAGATAAGGTGGAAGAGGAAGAAGAGAGAGAGATAGACAGGGCATTACCTCACATCTCTCCATACGCTACTGTACATAAATTTGGGAATAACCAAAGTTGAATTGAGTAATCGTGCCACAACAACAGCATTGCAAACCTGTTGCCAACAACAATGAACATATATGACATGCTAATCATTAAAATAAGCTTAAGCTTTTCTCCTTTAAAATCAATCAAAATCCAATTAATTCAAAAGCAGTAAACATAAAAACATAACAATCTAAGAAAGAACACTTACAGCTACTCGTTGTTGATTGATCCCACCATTTGCAGTAATCAAAATGTATCCATTCTTTCCCTCTATTGGAGTACAGTAGAAGAGAGCAGACTGTGAGTATCAATCAGCTTATGGACCAATGAACTTTTTGTTTGTACTCACACAGCGACATAATATAAACAATTGTTAAATTTCAGACACACATACCGTTAGGTTCCCAATTACGCTGATCAGCACAAGGTCTCCAAGTAGAAGCAGGAGCCAAGGATTCCTGCCACAAATCTTTTGGTTCCCGTTTATTCTGTCCCATATGACACACCAAGTCAGAGTTACTTAAAACATGCTTTAAAGAGAAATTTTGCTCTGCCAACTAATTGGAAATCATTCTATAACTTCATGGCTTATAACAACAAACAAATTAGCGACAGATCCCTATACCTCTGCCAAGGCATGGGCAGCCAACGCCAACATCCTTTCATAATTTCCCTTTTGTGGTTTCTTCCCATTTCCAGACTTGTTCCTTTTACCCTGTAAATACCACCGTGAAACCATAGGAATATAGATGATTGACATGAATAGATGAAAAAAGGATCTACAAATACGAAAATTGAATATGAACAACAGAATTAATTTACGGATAGCACAGACCTGAACCAAAACCGAAATAGAAGAATGGGCCGATAACTCAGCAGTAGCAGGTTTAGGAATAGGATGGGGTCCATCGTGTTGTAGGTGAACAAGCATAACCCAATTAATAAAGAAAAAGATAGCCAGCAATGTAATAAGCGCCAGAAGCACTTTCGCTCGTTTCCTTCGATACCAGGGTTTCCCCATCTTCACCTGGTGCAAGGAGAAGGAGAAGGAGAAGGAGCCCCACCCAAACCCAAAGGAAGAAGAAGAAGAATGGGATCTGCGGCAGCTGGAGAGGCGGCTAGGGCCGAGCCTCGGCGAATGATTCGGAGAGGATTGGCGGCTCCGCGAAGCTGGCGAGATAGACAGGCCGTGGAACGAGTTGGACCGGGTCACCATGGGTTCGCACCGATCTGGGAGCACGTCCGAAGCCGATACCATGATCCGGGTTCCACTCAGATCCGTAACAAGAAGAAGAACAACTAGAGTTGAAATCTGAATGAAATTATCAAAGAAAGAAAGAAAATTGATTTGTTTGGTTAGCACTAGCAGCAATAGCAATGGTGGCGCCAAGTGGTAATGTAATCGTTGGTTCAAGTAAAGTGGAGTAGACACAGAAATGAATTTCTTCTTTGTTTCTTCAAATTCAACAATTTAACGCAAATGCATATGCTTGTCTGAAATCAAATCTCAATCCCTTCTCCTCCAATCCCAATTTTAGGCGGGGAATATTAAGGGTATGCTTGGTGAAAAAAATAGAAAAATGTATGTCACTTTGTTATTTAAAAGTTCAATGAAGGAATAGGAGTTAAACCACTTTCTCCTAAACCTTATAATTTGGAGGGATAATAAATTGATCTTTCTAATGGTAAGAAGAGTCTTGAAATCTCTTATTGGCCATTCCATTTCTTTTTACCAAGTTTCTTCTAAACACACATTTTATTTATCATATCACTCCCTTATTTCTCATTCATCCAAGCATAACCTAATTGCTTGTTTACTAAAACTTATATTTTGCCAAAAGAAAAGCTTTTTTATTGGATAAAATGTACTTTCATGGATTAAAGTAATATTTAGGTAAAATTGATTAAAGTGATAAAAAGATTTTTCATAGGTTAAAATTTTTTTCTTCATAATCAATACCCTTGAGCATTTTCTAAATTTTTTTTTCTTCAAAAGTTGATTAGGTTATATTTTTACCAAATTAACTCTAAAACATAAAATATTATATAATATAAATAAATCATTTTATATTCTTTTAGTAATTTACTATAGAAAATTAATTTTTATACAATTTAAACAAAATAAATTATTTTAAAATTATTTTTTAACTAATATATCCTACCATAATTTTTTTTTTTTACAGTTAATTCAAACACACCTTAAGTCTAACTCATATAGGAAGATTAAAAAATACTTAAAATTCACGTTATCATTTAAAAAAGTCACATGACTTTAACTTTTAATATTGACAATAGGTGCTCATAGCCCAACCCGACTTGACTTAAAGTTAATTTAGTCAGGTTGAGTTCTTAAAATTATGTCTGATGTAATTTTTGAATCAGATTCAAGTCACACTTCAGGTCGGCCAAACTTGGCCAGTGTTATATAATATATTAAAATTTATAATTTTATGAAAATTAGTAACAAATTATAACACTTGTTGACTTAAATTAATATTTTTTTATTGACATATTTTGTTTCAAAATATATTTTATAAAACATATTATAATTTTTATTTTATACTTTTTTAAATTTTATGACTTTGTTATATATAATATTCAAATTTGTAAATTTTATATAAATGTCGAGTTGACCCGATTCCAACCTATTCACTAATCAAGCCATGATCAGATTAGGTCTTGATCTAAAAGTTTGACCCAATAAAAATATTGGATCATGTTTGACCTAAATTAAACTCGACTCATGAACACACCTAATATTAACCATATATAAATGATCTAATGGTCATTATTTGCTCATCTCACTCTCAAAATAAGACATTTCTCTCACTTGATATGCTTTATAAAAATATTGGTTAATGTTTGACCTAAATTAAATCTGATCTATGAACATCCCTAATATTAACCATATATAGATGATCCAATGATCAATATTTACTCATCTCACTCTTATAATAAGACACACATCTCACTTAATATGCTATATATATATATAATGTGCTATTGCTTAATTTTAATAATTTATTTTTATATTATTAAATTTATACAAAAAATTAATACCACTTTACATGATTAATTTTAAATTGTCTCAATTTTATGAAAAATATTTCTTTAAAATGTGTTTACTTTTAAAGTAAATAAATAAAAATATATTTATCCTTAGATCAGTTAATGAGTTAAAATCTTAATACACTTTATCAAATCAAGTATATTATTCATTGTAGAAGCAAATTCACTTTAAAAGATTCAATTCTAATTTTATATGCTATAATTTCAATAAAACCTTTTCAAAATACTTGTTTATTATTTTTATCTCTTTAGTATTTTCTTGGAATTTTACAAATGTAAGTATTCTTTTATTATAATAAATATTTTACTAATTAGACTTTATTCAAATGAATGGCTATTTATTTGATTGAAATCAACCCGTAAAAAAATTTGGGTTTTACATAAAACCTAGACTTGAAGTTTGCTCCTTGAGGGATATCCGTTAAAAGTTGACATTTTTTTTTTTATACATTTATATCGATTTTGTATTAATTATAAATCATGAATTGAATTCAAGACATGATTCCTAGTTAATAATAAAACAAGTGACTGATTCCTTGGTATAAACAGATTTTTTTTATTGTATATATATCACTACAAACAACCACGTCCAAGCAGAATTTCGGTCAGGTCGGAGCAATTTTTGTTAATAGAGGCAATATATAAATGTTAATAGTTGATCTCATCATTTCTATATCTATAATTGCTTTTAATTATTTTAAAATAATTTATTTTTTAACAAATCAAGTGTGAATAAATATTTTTAACATTAAAAATATAACAGCTGTTGTGAGGATAATTGAACACATAATGAGAAAATAATAATAGACAATCAATACATATAATAAATTGTTTTTCAAGTTAACGGAGACATCTGTCTCATAATTTTGTACATGAGTTTGTCCCTGATTTCAGTCTATTGTCACACATAATTCATTTGTTGGATAGTCATAAAATATAAGTTAAAAATAGTTAACGAAAATAAAATCTATCTATGCCCTTATAAAGTGTCTATTGTCACTCTTATTTAACTATTGTCACTCTTTTCAACTCACTTTATTTTTTATTTTTCTCAAATGTCTTTTATTAAATTAAATGTTGAGTTAAATTAGTAGTCTACTAGTTTATTGTCACTTCTCTTATACTTATTTAAATTTATAATTAATAATTATAATATATAATTAATTTTAAACATAAAAAACATATTTACTTTTTCTTTTACTTCTATTTATCTAATTATTCTCATCAATTACTTCCAGCAACCTAAATCTTTCCACTGCATCCCATCTCTCTTCTCTTCGTTACTTCTAATATTCTATTATGAAGTGAAGTGAAGACCTATAGCGCACCTCATGCAAGGTATTACCATGGGATCAACTGATTTATACATAGACAGTAGCAATTTTTGCTTTTGGATTTCATTTTTTTTCCTTTGCTGATATATTAGTCATAATACTTAATTTGAAGAGCTATATTACTCTCATAAATTACTTCGCCTTTGTGAAAATCTAATGATTATTGGTTTAAATTATTTTATTGTCTTCAATGTAGGTTTTTTTTTTTTATGAGATGTTGCCTTCAAAGTTCAAAGTAGTTAAAAAAAATTGTTTGTCAGCACTACATGTAACAGCTCTGGTATTGTTATGTAAAGCTTCCTATAATGCATATAATTTCTCTAGATAAATAATGCACTATAATTTACTAGATATATATGTAAAAGATATATTAAATTCCTCTCAAGTTAGAACATAGATTTAAAAATGAAAATATAAAAACCTGATTAAAGAAAGGAAAAAAAAAGTGGCCGCTGATTGAAAGGAAACCGTTTCTTCCCTTTTCTCAAATGGTTGGTACAAGCTGGTGGAAGTGCTCTGAAAAGTTCCCCTTCAAGTCGGATCCGTTGGGTTTGGGGATACTTGCAAGGATTCTAATGCCCAAGTCAAAAAGAAGTATAGGAGAAAATGCTAGAAAAATAAGAAAGTGTTGAGATAGAAAGGAAAAACCCGTTTTAGGCAATGTAACCATGCTTATTTATAGTAAAATTAAGGTACACAATACACATCTTAAGATATAACTAGTCTTGTAATAGGTCAAAAAACTCTCTATTGCAGTGTTGGCACATGTCCAAATCGTTACAGATATTTTAGAGGATATCTTAGACGATAAGATCAAGTATGACTTTAGGGTTAAGGGTCAGATATTAGTCAATAAATTAGGACGGGTTGAGTGGTCTTTGTCCAACAGGGTTTGGTGAGTTGGGTCTTACTAGATGAATCAGGTCGAGTATAACCTTAGAAAATAGATCATCACGATCGTATGATCATGAGAGATGTTATCCAATTTAGATCAAGTTTGGGGTGTTGGGTTGGCTTTTTCTCTTAGTACAGGCCAAAAACTTTTTATATTAAAACTTCTCTTTGATTGATTTATTTAAAAAATGATTTAAAATTTTATTACATAATATTGAAAGATTTAAAATAGTATTTAACACATAAAAATGGTTAATAAATTTTATATATTTTAAAACTTATTTTAATTTTAAATTTTTAAGATGAGAACCTCTAGCTTTAAATCTATATCTTGATGCAACTGTTGTGTTTGGAGAGATTCACATTCATCAAAGAGTAATTGGGTAAATAGGAGTAAAAAAAAGTAAAAATGACTTTTAAGCTTAAAATTAATTATATATTATAATTATTAATTATAAATTTAAATAAGTATAAGAGGAGAGGCAATAAACTACTAATTTCAATTTAAATCAACATTAATAAAGATATTTGAGGAAAATAAAAAATAAAGTTAATTGAGAGAAATGACAATAAGCAAATATAAGTGACAATAGACACTTCCACTCAATGTAGATTTTAACACTTAGGCACGTATTAACCAATAGAGGATAGTGTCCACCATATCTAGACATTATCCTGATACTAGTAGCTACATAATATATGGAGAACGTGGTACAACTAGGGTCTGAAGTCTGAAGTGAACCAACTCTATTGCTTGTTGATACTTGAAATGCTTTGACATGTTCTTTTACAATCCTTAGAGCTTCAGCTTAGCGTAAAATATACAGGAAGAATACGAATAAAATGGAAGCTACTTAGCTCATTCATCTTCACGTGTTCGCTCCTTTTGTTACCAAAATAAGACTAAAGCTAACCTCTCCTAATAGTGCCAGCATCTGATATTGCCGTTTTACCAAAACGGTTGACAGTCATCACATCAGTTAAAGAAACATTATCGCTTTCGTAGGTAACAAGGAATGCAACGCCAATCCAACTAGCATGACAACAAAGAGATATTAAATAAGTACCAAAAAAAAAAGAGAGAGAGATATTAATTAAACTGCTTAAGCTATGATTCCTAGAAACCGTGACTAACCTAAATTCAATTAATTAGTTCAGGCTCTTCAATGACAAAGAAATATTATTATTCTGAAGTTCAAAAAAATTCAGGAGACATGCAGAAGAAAACAGCTAAATACTTGAGAAGGAAAGAAAAACGCCGCACGCCCTGTCTCCGAATCAGGGGCCAGTAGTAGGCCCGTCCATATGCATAATTTCTCATAATCCAACTCATTACAAACAGCATCCACTTCCCTTTCTTAGGCTTTTATGTCGGAGTTTATGGAAATCCTTGTGTGTCTAAAGAGAATCATTAAGCTCATAAAGTTGCTCAGCAGAAAAATATTATTACTATTCTGTGAACTATATCTAGAGTTATAGATCTTGCATCAAGACGATATAGGCTTTATTACATTATGTAACATGGCAAGTTGAATATACAGTTGATTTCCAAAGTCTTAAGTGGCACGCGAAAATTTCCAATACGTGTAATTGCAAATATTTTGAATCTATTTGACACATCTTCACAACTTCTACTCCTTCCTGTGTTATAAAATCCTTTCTTCCTGACAACTAATGACTTTACACAAAATTGCAAAAGATAATCGTAGAGGCTCAAACATTTAAAATGACATGTCTATGACCTCATGATCTGGGCCCCAGTCTTGTGACCAAAACTAGATTCATCACTGGGACGCCGTTTAACCACACTTGCTCTTTGCACTAACCGTACCAATGCTTACACCGCCTCAGAGATGGGAGGTCGAAATTCAGGTTCAGGCTGTGAAGAAAAACAAATTCATTAAGAAATAATTGTAAGACCGATAAATGATGATAGGATAAGTTTTACATGCACGATATAACAAATCCTTATAACGACTGAATTTGATAATTTAAAATCCCATACTTTAGAGTGTAGTTGCACGAGAACAGATGGATCCAAGTTCCAGGAGTGCAGTTAATAGGCTAGGTACTAAAATAAGCTGCTAACCATATATTATTTTGAGATTGTATCTGATAGGGCCCAAGGTAAGTTAACAAGTCCAGATGAACCATTGTTGGACCAGGGGTCACACGGGCCCAAAGGGTGGAAAGTTTACACTAGGAGAAACAAAAGGGATTCAGGAAAATAATGTGCTGGCAGAGAGAGAATTTGAGAAAAGGGGTGTAACAGAATTGGTGCGGTTTATAGTAGGCTGTGTAGGTAGGAGTGGGGCATCTTCGGAAATGGTTAGAAAGTTAGTTATGGATAGAGAGCATAGGAGCCTAGCTCTGCGGCAGAGGAATATTCATTCCACTGTAATTTTCCCCTTATTCCCAGCAAATAATACAAGATACCTTTTCTGTTTCTCTATTTGTTACTGTTCTATTCTATTTGTTCTTCTAGTTTGTATCAAACTGATTGATAGGGCCCAAGGTAAGTTAACAAGTCCAGATGAACCATTGTTGGACCAGGGGTCACACGGGCCCAAAGGGTTGAAAGTTTACACTAGGAGAAACAAAAGGGATTCAGGAAAATAATGTGCTGGCAGAGAGAGCATTTGAGAAAAGGGATGTAACAGAATTGGTGCGGTTTATAGTAGGCTGTGTAGGTAGGAGTGGGGCATCTTCGAAAATGGTTAGAAAGTTAGTTACGGATAGAGAGCTTTAACTCTCTATAGGAGCCTAGCTCTGCGGCAGAGGAATATTCATTCCACTGTAATTTTCCCCTTATTCCCAGCAAATAATACAATATACCTTTTCTGTTTCTCTATTTGTTACTGTTCTATTCTATTTGTTCTTCTAGTTTGTATCAGTATCATTCAAAAAGTTGTACCTGAACACAAAGGGCAATGATATCAGCAAAGCGTGACAGTGACTTTGCAGGATACATGCCATTCAAAGCAGGATCAACCATTTTGGCCAAGGCATCTATATCACGGAGCAGGGGAGTAGCCCACCTCACAAGTGACTGCTCTGATCTAACCCGTGAACTGAGCATATAAATTAAAAGTTAGAAATGAATGTAAGATGCCATACAGAAAAAGAATATACTGAGCACAGACAAACACTAAAAATATGAACATGAAGATTAATTTCAATCATGTAGGATAGGCTCACCTGTCAAGCGGCTTACGACCAGTCAATAGCTCTAACATGACCACCCCAAAGCTGTAAACGTCACTTTTTACAGTGTATATTCCGGATAATGCAAACTCAGGAGCACTATAACCAAATGAACCAACCATTTGAGTTGAAACCTGTTAAACATGAAGTTAATGATTTTTACCAGTGCAGCGTACCATGAACAGTTAATAAGAAATACCATATCCAGCAGTGCACGAAAGAAATAGAAGTATCTTTCACTAACCTGTCGCTCAGTATTTGGTGTTAGAGCAGCTAAACCACAGTCAGACAGGTGAGGATTGAGCTCCTCATCAAGTAATATATTTGCCAATTTGAAATTTCTATGTACAACACAAGGCAAGCACACTTCATGCAAGTACCTCAATAGACAACGCATAAGATTCAAAAGAGAAATTAACCTGATAGTGATATGCTAACTCACTCCACAACAATAGACTTGGGGACTAAAGCTCGAGCTGTGCCAAGTGCTATGCATACGCGGGCATTCCAAAATAAAGCCTGTAGATAAATCAGGATTGTTAGGATTTATTATTTTGAATAAATTAGGAAGATAGAATCCTAGGATTGAGGAAAGGATTAGTCAATCCCGATGTCATGGGATTTACCTTCCTATTTTGTCTCCTTTCTGTTTTATGGGATTCAGTTTCCTATGATTCAGGATTCAGTCTCCCGTTACTTTTCCTATTTATGCTGTACCTCTCTGTTGAGAGTATTAATTCAATAAAAAGGAAGTATTTCTACATGGTATCAAGAGCCTTAGGGTTCCGATCATGAACTACAAAGCTGCCATGGTCGGCTCCAGTTCGGCCACCTCCGATACTACGAGTGGCGTAATAACCCCAGAAGGAGGCAACCAGCAGCCCACACGGGAACTCCAGTTCGCACCCATCTCCGCGAGTGACCACTCCCTTCAAATTACCATTCATAAATTGAATGGAAAGAATTATCTTGAGTGGTCCAAATCCGTGCAGTTGGTGATTGACGGCAAGGGAAAGCTTGGGTATTTAAATGGAGAAGTGACAGCCCCAGGCACCGGCGATCCAACATACCGGCAGTGGCGCTCAGAAAACTCTATGATTACGGCATGGTTAATCAACTCTATGGACCCGGTGATTGGTAAGCCCTTCATGTTCTTACCAACAGCTCGTGATGTATGGGAGGCTGTGAGGGAAACATACTCTGACTTGGATAATCACTCACAACTGTTTGAATTGACCACCCGGATGTGGAAGATACAGCAAGGAGAACGGGAAGTCACAGTATATTACAATGAGATGATGACTGTGTGGTAGGAGCTGGATATGTTTGAGGAAGAAGAATGGGAAAGCAGCAGTGATAGTGCACGATACAGGAAAAATGTGGAAAGAGGACGAATATTTGTCTTCTTGGCAGGGCTGAATAAAGAACTTGATGAAGTTCGAGGACGTATCTTAGGACGAAAGCCTCTACCATCTATCAGAGAAGTTTTTTCAGAAGTACGTAGAGAGGAGGCAAGGAGGCAAGTGATGCTGAACCATGCTCACGAAGGATCAGCACTTGTAGCCCGGGGTGGAGACTCAGAAGGAGATAAACGAGGAGGAAAACAGAGACCTTGGTGTGACCATTGTAAACGGCCATGGCACACACGGGAAACATGTTGGAAACTGCATGGAAAGCCAACCTCAAAGAAGAAACCAGGCAGTGATAACAGGTTCGGAGGAGATCCACATGCATTCCAAGCAAGTAACACGGACCCAGGGCAACAATCTTCCTCAGAATCTCTTCCTTTCACAAAGGAACAAATAGAGCACCTGCACAAACTCTTCCAATCTCACTCTGTAGAAAATTCTAACCCATCTTGTTCTATAACTCAAGCCCAGTCAGGTAATCATTTTACTGCTACCGTTGCATGTACAAGGTCTAATGGCCCCTGGATATTAGATTCAGGTGCCACTGATCATATGACTAGTGTGTCACAATACTTCTCCTCATATACACCGTGTGCAGGAAATCAAAAGGTTAAACTTGCAGATGGTTCCTTAGCTACTGTTGCAGGGAAAGGAACTGTTACCATTTCACCATCTTTAAGCCTTAAGGATGTCCTACATGTTCCTAATTTATCGTATAATCTTGTGTCTGTTAGTAAACTAACCCTTGATCATAATTGCCAAATTAATGTTTGGTCTTCTCATTGTGAATTTCAGGATTTATCCTCGGGAAGATGATTGGGGGTGCTAGGCAAGATAATGGTCTCTACTTTCTCAACAACCATCTTTTCGGAAGGCAAGACCAGCGGGCATGTTTCAATTCTGTCTCTGTTCTTAATAAAAATGTTATGTTATGGCATTACCAGTTAGGACATCCTAATGTTCAGTATTTGAGACATTTGTTTCCCAAGTTATTTATGAATAAAAGTCAATCGTCTTTTAAATGCAAATCTTGTGAATTGGCTAAACATCACCGTGCTGTCTTTCCCCCACAACCATATAAACAATCTGAACCTTTTATTGGTCCCTCAAGAGTCACAACTATTTCTGGAAAACGCTGGTTTCTCACCTTTATTGATGACCATACTAGGGTCACTTGGGTGTTTCTTTTAAGGGAAAAATCTGATGCTGCACTTGTGTTCAAAAACTTTTATCAAATGGTCCTAACACAATTTCAAACTCAGATTAAAATATTTCGTAGTGATAATCTTTAACAAAATTCTGGGTACTTTTTTTGCTGAAAAGGGCATTGTACATCAAAATTCTTGTCCCAACACTCCTCAGCAGAATGGGGTTGCTGAAAGAAAGAATAAGCATCTTCTTGAAGTTGCTAGGGCTCTAAGTTTCCAAACCAAGGTCCCTAAGTATCTTTGGGGAGAGGCTATCTTAACTACTACCTACTTGATAAATAGATTACCCACTAGAATTTTGGGCTTTAAAACTCCCTTGCAAATATTCACTAACTGTTTTCCCTCTTCTCGGCTCATAACTGACATTCCCTTAAAGATTTTTGGAAGTGTAGCCTTTGTTCATAATCATGATATCAAACGTTCAAAACTTGACCCCAAAGCACATAAATGCATTTTTGTGGGATATCCCTCAAATCAGAGAGGATATAAATGTTTTGATCCAGATCTCAAAAAAAAAGTATGTGTCTATGGATGTTACCTTTTTGAAGGAACCTCATATTATACCGGATCCCATCTTCGGGGAGCACGGTAGTGAAGATGGTTTCCTAGATACTTCTGATTATGCCTTAACTTTCCTAACACATCTCTGGAAAACTATGAACCTGAAGATGAAAACTATGTGGAAACAAATGAACCAAATAATCCTGCTGATTCTGCACAAATGCAGACCACAGTGATGCCATCTCAAACAACAAATTCTGATTCAACAAAGTAGTGGGTGAAATGGCACAAAGGTCTTGTACATACAAAAGAACATCAGGCGAAAAAGAGGAAAAAGGCCATTATCCAGCAACACCACCAAAAATCTAATCAGAGGGTGGATCATGAAACTCATAATGATCCTCCAAGAGAACCTGACAATAATTCCTCAGGTAACCTTCCAGAAATTCTAACCATGATGATCTTCCCATTGCTCTTAGGAAGGTGTTAGGTCTTGCACAAAACACCCCTTGTCAAACTTTGTGTCTTACAAAAATGTTTCAGACTCATATTATGTCTTTATCTCACAAGTCTCTAGTATCATTATTCCTAACAATATTCAGGAAGCTCTAAATGTTTCTGAATGGAGGGAAGCTGTCTTTGAGGAGATGAGAGCCCTAGAGAAGAATGCTACTTGGGAGAAAGTGGATCTACCAAATGGGAAGACAATTGTTGGTTGTAAATGGGTATTTACCCTGAAATATAACTCGGATGGCTCACTAGAAAGATACAAGGCACGCCTTGTAGCTAAAGGCTTTACACAAACATATGGAGTGGACTATTATGAAACTTTTTCTCCAGGTGGCAAAGTGAACACAGTTCGAGTCCTCCTTTCGGTTGCTACCAACCTTGACTGGCCATTAATTCATTTGGATGTAAAAAATGCATTCCTGAATGGAGACCTAGAGGAAGAAGTATACATGGAACCTCCACCGGGTAATCCCCGCTTGCAATATAACTAACCCTTATTAATCTTAGAACCCCTTAGATTTGGAATGTCGAGTTCTGGCGACACTTCAGGTTCCCCGCCCCATTCGAAGGATACGTATACCAAAAGTGCCCTCATTCTCTCATTCAACGCCTTCAAGTGCTAGAAAATTCGGGAATAAGGTGTGCGAGCTAAAAAAATCCTTATATGGTCTCAAACAGTCCCCGTGAGCATGGTTTGAAAGACTCACAAGGTTTGTAAAAGGGCTGGGATATAATCAAGGCCAATCTGATCACACACTCTTCATGAAGAAATCTACGAAAGGCAAAATTTCAGTTTAATTGTCTATGTAGATGACATAATATTGACAGGAGATGATGTAACCGAGATGAATATATTGAAGCAAAGCCTAGCTAAGGAATTTGAAGTTAAAGACCTTGGTCAGCTTCAGTACTTTCTTGGAATGGAGGTGGCAAGATCAAAGAAGGGCATAGTAGTTTCACAAATGGAAATATATCTTAGATCTCTTGAGAGAAACTGGAATGAGTGGTTGCAAACCCTCAGATACTCCTATAGAAACCAAGACTAAACTTGGAGATGTCAAAGAAGGTGTCCCAGTTGATCAAGGCGGTACCAAAGGTTAGTAAGGAAACTTATCCGAAAAACATCATCTTCTGCAAAAGAGGGCAACTCGACATTGCGCCACAAATTCCTTCTGGAAAGCGTGTTCTCCGCGGATTCTCCTCTCGACCGTGCGACCCCTTAACTTGCTCGTGATCGGGATTATTTGTCCCATACTCGTCGACATTGTCTTCGTTGTCGGCATGGTGAGCCAATTCATGCATTCTCCATACGAAGAACACCTTGAAGGCCTTTGTTCTGAGAATTCTTAGGTATCTAAAGGGTACACCAGAAAAGGTCTCTTCTTCGGAAAATATGAGAAAATAGGAATTGAAGTGTATACGATGAGGAAAAAGGCCGATTGATTGATTTGGGTCTATTACGGATAGGAGATCAACCTCCTGGATCTTGCACTTTCCTATGGGGTAATCTAGTCACATGGAGGAGTAAAAAGCAAAACGTTGTTGCTAGAAGTAGTCTTTGCCGAGTTTCGATCAATGGCTCAAGGAGTGTGTGGATCTCGTGGTAAAGAAAATACTAAAAACGTTGAAAGACCAATTTTTTTTGCTTTCTTCCTACTTGGTCAAAAAAATACTAATTTTTTGAAATGGCTCAAGGAGTTGTGATAACAAGGCTAAAAGAACTTGAAAGACCAATAATTTTTCCCCTGCACTTATTGTGATAACAAGGCCGCAATAAGCATTGCTCATAATCCAGTCTTACATGACCGGACCAAACATGTTGAGATTGACAAACATTTTATCAAGGAGAAGCTTGAGGAAGGAATAATTTGCACTCCATTCGTTCCAAGCAATCAGCAGATAGGCTGATGTTTTAACCAAGGGTCTGTAAGACAACCTTTTGAACATCAAGTTACCAAGTTGGGCATGATAGACATCTTTGCACCAACTTGAGGGGGAGTGTAGATAAATCAGGATTGTTAGGATTTATTATTTTGAATAAATTAGGAAGATAGAATCCTAGGATTGAGGAAAGGATTAGTCAATCCCGATGTCATGGGATTTACCTTCCTATTTTGTCTCCTTTCTGTTTTTATGGGATTCAGTTTCCTATGATTAAGGATTCAGTCTCCCGTTACTTTTCCTATTTATGCTGTACCTCTCTGTTGAGAGTATTAATTCAATAAAAAGGAAGTATTTCTACAAAGCCTTACTGCTATCTTCAGTAAAATGGAGCATGTCATGCAAATTTCCATTTCCTATATACTCATAAACTATAAGACGTTGCCCATGCTCTGCACAATATCCCACTAGTGTAACAATGTTTGGGTGCCGCAAGCGTGACATATTTGAAACAGCTTAAAGAAAGTTGTCTTCCTCCTGTAATGACAATGCTGCATTGTCTATCTTCTTAATGGCCATGGTCTAAACAAACACAAACTTGAAACCATTAGAACATTGAAATATACATAAATTTTAAAGGAAATAAAGAAATAATTATTTTCTCAGGTTTAAATTTATAAGGAAAAATTTATCAAAATAGAAAAATAAAATGAAGACAGAGAGAGAAGAGGAACTATTGTACTAATGATGTTATGACTGTACAAAAATATCTGCTATTAATGTAATAACATTCAATAGAAGAGGAAAAAGAAATGTTGGATTGAACATGTAGCAAAGCCAAACCGACTGGTGAAGAGAAACATTAACAAATCACCATCACATTCATCTAGCACTTATTATAGAAACTGTGATCAAGTCTTAACATTTGATAAAACACATCATAAATAGCAAACGGAATCTTAAGCAGATAAAAACCAATCGATCATCAGGCATCAGACACCTTTGGTGCCAAATCAAGCCAGATGTGAAGCTGATGTGGGTAGATCAGTAGATGCATTAACACAGATATGAGTATCGAAATAACGTCATTATTGTACTCCGGGTCCAGTATGGTTCATTTCCCACATAAGTGGTTCAACCAAGGGAAGATCCAGCTAGTCCTTTAATAGGTATTTTTTATCTGTACATAACTAACTAGTATAAATTCCAAAGATGACAACAAGAAGGCATTAGGTAGATAAAAATTGTAACACTAAAAGGTTACCTTTCCATTTGGGAAATCAGCCTTGTAAACTCGACCAAGAGAACCTTCCCCAATGAGAAATTCTTGACTAAAGCTATTTGTTGCACTTTGGAGAGAAGCAACTGTGTATGATGTAGCAGTTATAGGGGACTTCATCTGCTTTACAGATCCATTTTTTGCAGGTATTCTCTCGACCATCATTTTGTCTGCAGAAGGAAGCTTCAGATCTGCAATAACAGCAGCACTTTTTACCCTCTGTTCTTGCACCTGAGGGGTTACTGCAAGTACAAACCCAAATGAACACTGAACCGGTCAGGCTGCGCATATGACAGCCTTCAGCTCAAAACAATAAATAAATAATAGGGAATCTGAATGGAGGAGAGTTTTACAGAATAATATCAAAAGATAATGCAAATGAATTTTGTAAAAGAACAAAGAAAAATGCCACTACAACAACATTTTTAATAAGAGAAAGATATGTTGTTGTTAAAACTAACATAATGTAGATGACCAAGAGCCTTGCTCAAGTGGCACCAGGTACCTTTGGGGACTACTTGATCCCAGGATCAAATCCCACTGAAGCTATTTTCCCTCCACTTTAACCAACCCTCTCCCTCCCCACAGTAGGTCTTAGACCTCCTTTGTAACCAAAAAAAAAAAAAACTAGAAAAAATGTAAATGTTCTTTGCATGATATTTCTATTGAATATGAAGCTCCAAATTCCAAGTTTCCTCGAAAATTGCTCATAAACACCACTTTTTTATAGCTAACTTTAGTGCCTCCAAAATATTAATATTCAACAAAGATTGTTCCAGTTAATGAATATCCCATATTAGACTAGGATTGAGAAGGAAACCAAGTTACACAATCATAAATATATCTGGAAACAAAAAACTACAGAAAGGGAATTCACCATTAACAATTCGAAGAGGAAGACTCCCACTAGATGTTCTTGCACCTTTCTCCTTCCTTTTTTGCTTTCGGATACAGAAAAGAAGAGCAAGTAGCACAATAACAGCAACAAACACTGAACCTAAAATAATTCCTACAATGGCTCCAGATGTCAAACCCTTATGGCCACCTGCATTTTCATTATCAGAACCCTGGGTTTTATTATGTGAACCAGAACCAGAATCATGATTATCATTATTATGAGATCTACCAGGCGGAGGCGATGTCAATGGTGGCGGAGGAGGAGCAGGACCATTGTCAAAAGAATTTCCATCATATCTAGTTCATATTTAAAGAGCCACATTAACCACATTGCTGACATTATTATGCATTACAAAACAGAATGGTATTCATGCAAAGCTGCATAAACACTTACATGAAATTATGGATTGAACTAAGCTCATGAGGTATCCATCCACTGAAATGATTGTTTGTAACATTTCTGGAAAATTATTCAGCAAGATAAGAATCTGACATACAGACAATTCAAACACCAAAGGAAGAACAACATACAAAGTATCCAAAGACAAACCAACAAGAACATTAAGAGAGCCAGTCAATTGATTGTTCTGCAAGAAGCTGCAAAAAATTTAGATAAGAGTTAAATTAACATGTACTGCAGATTGCAACCAGTTCATCAATTAACATATCATCAAACATACACAGAAGAAATATTGGACAATGAACCAAATGAACCAGGAAGATCCCCAGAAAAGTTATTGAATGATAGATCCCTGCATCATTGAAAACATAGGTAAAAATTCATTAAACAAAATCAATCTTAAGATCAAAGTACTGAAATTGGTTACCATGGCCACAAAATCATTAAGCATTGTTTTCTTAGACAGAATATTGAGAAAATAAATCAACGATGGAAAACTAGAATGAAAACATTAGGTAAGATATCTCACAGGGTACCAAGATCAGCAAGTCTAGCGAAAATGTCTCCAATTGACAGGGAGAATGCATTGTGGCTAACATTCCTAAAAATCACATAGAAATACAGTATCAGAGTGGCATCAATATATGACCAAATTGAGTATTATGAAATAAAATTTTATATATTCAAAAGCAACATACAGATAATTGAGGGAAACCATGGCAGAAATGGAATTAGGAAGATTTCCACTTAAGTTATTGCTTGCAAGACTCCAGAATGTAACAATTGAAGAGTAATGACATTATTCATTGACAAGAAAGATTAAAATTAAAATTTCAGATAAAGAAGCAAAAGAGAAGATAATTGAAGGTAAATATTACAAGCTTGTAAGATTGGGTGGCAACTGGTAGGGAATTGTGTCGTGGATATTGTTGTCATTCAAGTCACTACAAAGACACCCAAAAAAATATTATCAATCACCAATATATGAAAATAGTAAAGATTATTTGAACCAAAAAAGTAGAACTATATCACAAGCAAAAATAACAGAGTAGAATTATCTCACGACTTTTTCAGTGACATAAGGTCTGAAAGCAGGTATCCTAGAGTCCCATTGAGTCCTAAACCTGAGAGCTCATTAACCAACATTGCAACAGTGAGATCACTTACTTTTGTCAACCATGAACACACTAAAAACATAAAATCTACACTGCTGCAGTATCATGTCATACATGGAAACAACGGCTGAACCCTCACATGTTATCCCTTTCCATGACTCTCCACATGGATCACCACCACCGATTTTCCAACCCGTTAGGTGAGATGGACTATTTAAGGCGTTGTTCATGACCTCAAGTACTTGAACTGTTACAGGAAGAACAACAATGAAAACTCAAAACCAATAGTTGATAAAAGCAGTGGCATCAGACAGCCACCAACACCTTTGAAAAGAAATATGCGCAACTGGCAGGCTGCACATATCATCACCATTTTAAATCTGGGTTGAGGGTTCGGCTTAGCCATGACTTCAAAAAAATTTAAAGAGAGAGGAAAGAAAAAAAAACTAGCTTTAGTATGTATGTAGGAAAAGCATAAAGCCATAACATCATTTATGGCAGGCACTCCCTCCGCAACCAGACCAGAGTTTACAAACAAAAGAAAAGCCCCAAAAGTCAATGCTCCCACATTGGTTCAACCAACCTAACCCACAATACAAAATCCAAACTTTTTGAGATTGAAACATTTGCCGTGGCATTATCTATCAAACTAGTGGCGGACAAATCAATGAAGCGCAGGAGTGATCAAACCAAAAAGAAAAAGAAATAACATCAGAAGGGTGAGTGTTGGCGAGAGCAAGAGCCAGTGCAGAAAAGATCAAAGCGGTGAAAAGGAGAGAAAAAGGCAAGTGGGTGTCAGCCATTGTCGTTGCCACTCAGGAATGGTGTGTTTGTTCAGGTGAGGTGGGGAACATGCAAGAGAAGCATGACGAAGAAGAAGAAGAGGATGGGAGTGAGATGAAGGCCAGTTGTTGTAGAAGGCAACGCCATTAAAGTGAATAGAGATTCCAAGCTTAGAGTAATGAAGAAAGAGAAAGAGAAGCGAAAAAGAGTGTATGAGCATGAGTATGAGTATGAGTATGAGTGTGTGTCAGCGAAAATTAAAAAAATAAATAAACTAATTAAATGGAAAAAGGTAGGCGAAAGGGGGAGGGTGGCTTGTTGGTTTTAAAGCAGCCAAACAACCGACATATGTATGGGTCTGCCGCTTTTCTTTCCGGTAAGGTCAGACTGGTCAGTCAGTGTAGGGGAATGGGTTTGATCCATTTTGCGTCATCTTTTTTAACCCAATTCATTTATTAAGTCAGTCGGCTGGGTTAGGGTAAGGAAATTTTTTTCGTTAAGCTTGACCGGCTTAAAGATGAGTTGTGTTATGTTAAATTTGTAGATTGTTGATTTGATATGTATTAATTTTTTTAAAATAAATATCGAAATATTAAATTAAAAATTTATTATATATAACACATTTTACTTAAAAAATAACAAATATTTTAAATAAATTTAAAATTCATATAATTAATCTTATACAAATATAATAAATTTAAAACAATTTAAATAAATTTAAAATAAGTTAAATAAACATAGTAAATTTTATTAAGTTAATATAAGTTTAAAATAAATTAAAATAAGTTAACAAGTTATAAAAGTTATACTAACATAATGTTGGTTCAAGTGGTAATAGGTTTGGGCACCTTAAGAATGTAGTCAGGAATTTAATTCCTGATTTATGTGTATAGAGAAAATGCAGTTAAGAGCAATCTTTCTCTTCGGAGCCAGATAGTATCACGACAAATTAATCATTCATCTTCTGGGCAGAGGGATACTGTGGAAAAAACCTAAAATGTTAGACAAATACTTATACCTAAACTTAATTGATATTACAAAAAAAATCAAATGAAAGCAACCTAAAATGTCACCATCATTAAACAAATTTTATTTTATTTTTAAAAAAATTCGCTTAAATTGGTTAAGTTTATGTGAATTGACACTTTTTAATTTCACAACCCGACTCATATCTTACAAATTGAAATGCTTTTTAACTTAATATAACCCGCATTTTGCAAGTTGAGTTGGACAAAAACACAGGTTTGTAAGTTAATTCAACCCATTAGGCATCCTATATTAGGTGCATCTCTTTTTCTCTTTATGAGGCTTTTGGATTTTCTGCATGGTTTTCAGAATTAGACCGAATTAGAAAAATCAGGAATCAGTCCTTCGATCGATCCAACCAACCTAAAAAATCAAATTTTCAAAATCGGTTAAAAAATCAAAAATCAATTCTAAACAAGTTAACCCATTTGAACCAGTTATAATTCATAGGGTTGAACCAGTCCTTTTTTTTGGAAAATCCAATTCTTTTTTAAAAACATCCAATTTTTTTTTAAAATGAATATTTAAAACCTCTGCAATGCATTGATTATTTTGTTCCTAATTTATACACAAATAAGAGCTTATAATATAATAAGAGTTTAACCTTAATTTATAATAAGAATCTTTATCTTTTACCCTTTTACTTATTCTATCTAAGATTAGTATATAATAAAAAATTATGCTAATATTAGTATAATAATAATTTTTTAGTTTAATATTGTGATAAATTTTAATATTTTTCTTTAATATTATTTATATAATTAATATATGTACATTATATTTTTCTTATGTATTATTATTATTATTATTATATATAAAACCACAATTTAAATCCGGATAAAACTCAAAGTCTTTATCATCTTTTTTTTTTTAAGTTCAACGACCGATTCAATTCTGAAAATATCAATTTTATGTGATTTTCAGGTTTTTTTTTTCCCTTCTATCCCGCATTTGTAGTCTTTTTCTTCTCATTATAAATGGCCTTTTTTCTTATAACACGATAAATGGCCTTTTATCAGATAATACTCGTAAACATTGGCTTTGAAAAAAAATTCTTTCCCTTTTGCCTTCTGTAGTCAAATGTTGTGCCTATATTTGCATGATCTTCAAAGTTTTTATTTTAACATGATATTTATATTTATGGTGTTCGTTGAAAATTTAATATAATATTCTTATTGCTACACCTAATATACTAGTATAGCAATCCCTTCTATTTCTAGGTCAATATATCTTTGGATTTATTAATTATATTATATGTGAGATATAATATTACGTGAGACAAATTGTTTGTATAGATAAATTAGGGTCGTTTTTCGGTTAAGTGAGTACCGATACTCAGTGTTAGTAACTTGATGTAGCAAGTTTTGCGCCAATGTGATCTGGTTACAGTTGAAGCTAAACAAACATGACAATGATAATTTAAAATGATAATTCTTATAAAATAAGTAAATAAATTTATATCTATAATTAATAAATAAATTTACATTAATTATTAATAATTAATATGAATTATTTACTTTATAAAAATTCTTACCTTAAAAGATATTTGTTCAAACAATTCAAACAGTAATGAATTGTATCGACAAAAAAACAAGTTTCCCTTTCCCTCCCTCTCTTTCTCACCGATCTCCCATTCCTCAATACTAAGCTTCGATCGATTGACGTCTGCTGATCACCCATGCGTAGTCGTCGCTTGCGCCATTGCAAACCACCATGAAGCCGCCACTTGCGCCACCGCATCACCAAATCTCAGCCTTCACCTCAGATCAACTAGACCCATACCACCGCGCACCACACCCAACCCTCACCTCAAATCGACCAGACCCCTATCATGACAGGCTAATCTAAATTATCTTCTTGTCTAGTATTATATAATGAAAAGAAAACTTTGTGTCGGTGCACAATAATGTGTATGTATTTGAATAATAAAAAAAATGTGGATGGATTTTAGTATGCAATTTTGTTTTTACCTTAATGTCTCCTTATCAATTTTGACAATATATACATATTTTTAATGCTAATATTTACTTGTACATCATTTTAATATATATATATATAGAATGACATATGTAAATAATATTTCATGAGGAAATAATATGTGTAGAATTTTAATTTTAATGTAAATCCTTTCATAATTAGGATTAGTTTAGAATCTTAAAATTTATGTTTGTGGTTGTTAAAAAATTAGGATAAGAAATTATAATTCTAAATTTAATTATAATTTTATTGTTTTAAAGGTATAATCTAAAATTTTAAAAAATTATTTACAAAATTAAAATTAATAAAAAATAACTAGCTATTATAATAATTTTTATATAAATATAAAAATAATTTTTTATATAAATATAGAATCTCAATAAATATGATTATTCATAAATAAATATATAAAGAGAGAAGAGTTTAATTTTTAAGTTATGAAATTGATAATTCTTAAAATATAGATTAAGAATTGATAAATGCTTAATTTAGTTATTTTTTTAATTCTATAAAATTGATTTATGAAATTATAATATTAATTTTAAATGATATTTTAAATATAAAAATTAAAATTAAGAGATTTAATTTTAATTTCATACTCAATTCTAAAAGTTAACGACACTACGAAGAATTGTAAAAAAATAAGATTCCAAGGTTAGGATCGAATTGGGCTAGACCCAAATACGTCACAGCAGAGTTTTTAAATGGGCCATTAAGTGAAGAAAGTAGATCAGTTACAGTTAACCAAACCAGGGCAGTTAATATTTTGGGTCGTTGAGCTCATCCCCTTATTGGAGCATCTAGTCATAAAATGCTTATTGAAGACCCAAGAAAAAAAACAGTCTTAAAACGCATATGACAAAAAAGGGGTCTTAAAAGTTAAAACTCAAATGCAATGTTCTAAAAATTGAATGGTAGAATCAACCACCAAGATCTCTGAGTCATAACTCATTTAGTTTAATTAGATAAATTAATGGTTGAATTGTGGTTAATATTGTATATTGTTCAAACTAAAGACATGATAAATTTATGATCTAACCAGTTCAATTGACTAATTCGATCTAATTTTTAAGGCACTCACTAAAAGATTCACATTATATTCATGAATTTGATTCTTTTAAAATAAAATGTTCACTTTATAAAAAAAGTAATAAATTATATCTTTTACGAGAAAATAAATGATGGAGATCATGATAAAAGATATACATTTGTATAATAAATTATGAGGTTATTGAAATTTATTCTGATGATTTTTTTATTAATAGATATAACTCTTCATTTTATTTTATTTTAAAAGTGAAATTCTCACTATATTTGTAAATTGACTTGTGTTACTCTTATACGTGTTTTTTTTTAATGATAATTTTCAGTTGAAAAACTAGTTTAACACAGATCACAGTTAGGAGTCAAGTTCATTTTGGTTATTTACCTAGAACTGAACAACCAATTTGAGTAGTTATTTAGTTTCAATTATAATTAATATGCCAAATATGATGGGCAGTGGCTGAGAGATAAATGTATATTTCTTTTCACCCTTGATATTAACATCATCATCATTAATAGCAACTCTTTATGTTGTCAATATTATTTATGCGCATGAAAGATATGAAAAGGAGGTTAATATAAAAAAGATCATGATGTTAACATTAACGTAAAGCTATAGCTTAATCTGGCAATTGTGTCTACTCCCATACTATGAATCCATTGAATTGCAGTGGAATATAGACAGGCTGATCCATCATGAATGATAGCTTTTGATTAGGACATAGCCACAATCATTATTTTCTAGACACAAAAGAACACGCGGTTAGTAAGCATATCATAAAATTAAAACTATTATTTGATAAAAACTATACAATCACCTTCGACAGTTTCTGTGAAATTAAATTTGTGATCTCAGCTAAAATATCAGCGTATCACAAATAACACTAAATGAAATTCAAAACACCATAAAATCAAGATTTATGTGCCTGATTGTATTTACCATAGAATGGGATTAAAGATGACATGACAAGATGCTCAAGCGAACACTTGAGGAACAATTCTTCAATGTGGCAAATCACTAAGCAAGATATCAAAATCCCATAATAGCAAACACTAACCGGTGCTCACACTGTTCGGTCAAGGTCTACAATGTGCACCCTTTTTATTTTCAACAATCCTGTATAAGTTAAACCCAACCCACAATCAATAATATTAACTCTATCAAGCTTATCGTGTTTATCTGAAACTAAATTATATAGCAATTACTTTTCACCAAAATCCACATTAACGCCAACCCGCAATCAAAAAATAAAAAGTCAAAATTGATATGCAATTATCAAAGTTTTCCGTTTTTCAGTTTTTGTTTTTTTGTTTTTTTGTTTTTTCTTTCCCTTCTTATATCCATGAGGTGGTGACTAGCTTTGTGTCCCTACCACCTACTACCATCTATAGGCAAATCATTAAATACAAAGTACAGTTGGGAATATTATCCAAACTCCAAAGTATCCTGCTTGGAGTTGATTGCTGCAAAAGTACAGTTGTACGTATGACGTATCTTACCTTTTTAAAAAATATATATATATATTTTTTAAATTTTAAACTTTTATAAATTAATATTACAAACTTTAAATATTTTTAATTATTTTTAAATTTTAAATAATATCTTAACAAGTTTTTATATTTAATTTAAATTTATTAATTTATTAATGATAATATTATATAATATTATTTTATTTATATATTAATATAATTAATAATTATTTATTGATTTATTTATTAAAATTTAATTTATAAATAGTTTATTAAATATTAATATAAATAAATGTTATTATACAACAATATTATTATTAGTAAATTAACAAATTTAAATTAAATAAAACAATTTATTAATTAATTAAAATTTAAAAATTAATTAAAAAATTTAAAATTCGTAATAATAATTAAAAAAAAATCAAAGTTCAATAGTTACATCCTCTTTTTCTTATTTTTTTTATGAACTTCTACCAAAAACAAATTTCGGACAGTCACAGATTCTATGTATGGAGGAGCATCGGGATCCCAACTATTTTTTTGAGCTTGGGCGCAAACGGTATAACATTTCTACCACAAGATTTATCTAAAAATCGAACACACATGTCATTTTTTTTCACTGTTTGCTTCTACTGCACAGCACGACACATGACGTGTCTATATATATGTATATTGCTGTTTGGAGCCTTTGTGGGCGCCATCCAGGCGATTAATTGTGCTAGCATAGAACCGCCTTGGTTATTGGTTAGTTGGGCTCAATATCCTCCGATAATTCAACCTGTCGCAAATTTAATTGGGCTATGTTTAGATTATAAAAATTAGATTTGATATAATTTTTTTAATGATAGGTTTGGATTATATTTTAGATTGACCCGGCTTAGATTATGTAGGCCAGTTCAGTAACTTTTTTTTAAAGTAAAGTGCTATAAATTTAATTTCTAAAAATTTGAATCATATGAGAATTAAGAAATTTGTACTTTTGAGTCAATAGCAAACAAATTAAAAAATTAGTCTAATTATTAATTAAATTTTAATTCTTTAAACAAAAAATAATAATCTATTCTTAAGTGATAGTTTGTTAAATTAAAAAATAGAATAAATTTGAATTAACCCAATTTTAAGTTGGATTAGATCGAATCAAGTTAAATTGGATTAAAAAATATTCAATTAAACTTAATTTATTAATCCAATATATATGTTTTGTCAAATTATTAAGCTGTGGTCATTTTTACAGCCTTAATAAAAATCAACGGTGTATAAGCCCTATGTGAGGGTATGTTCTTCCTTTTAACATAATAAGAGGCAAGAGCAGTCAAATATCTCAAACCATTAGCCTTTTTCTTCACAGAAGAGGCATAACATAACATAACATAAGCTTCCAAGCAAATCAATTTTGTTATTTGTCTAACAGAATGAATAAAACAACGAAAATAGACACATATTGTCACGTTTTCAGACGTTGATGAAAGATGGTCTATTATTTTGTGGCCACAATAAATAGATAGCAGCACTTCTCTTTCTGTGCTCTGGCTAACTAGCCTGCTTTGACGTAGCTAGGTAGTGATTTAATTATCCAAAAATATCATTTCAAACCATTGGTTACATGCACTTATAAAATGTATCTCCAAGTCATTGTTGATGAAAATGGAAACATATTTGTATCGTTCGGACCTATGAAATGATCGGTCAATGCATCGTTTGTACTTGAGATATAATAGTTCTATTCTAGTTAAAGTGAACTTTATTACACCGACTATAGAAGCAAATTTTTATATTCGGTAAGTCTATTTAGAATATCTGAACCTAAGAAGATATGAGCTAATCTAATTGCTGTCTCATTAATTGGATTTGACTTATTTATACTCGAATGAGTAATAGCTTAATATATGTGTGTACTCAATACAATTTACCAACGTTATTGACAACTTAGTGTTATGAATTATGATGATCAGTCATAACATACGTCTAACATCTATAATTCTTAATGGTCTAACAACTTAACATTTGTTCCTAGTATACATACAACCAACTTAAGTCCATGGTTATTCTTACTATCGTCTTTTTCGTAGGCTGTCGATGAGTCTTCTTGACCCTCGAACCTAGACCAACTCACCGTTCGAAACAATATCCAATCCCAAATAGGGTCGCATTCCTTGTTCCTTTAATATGAAAAGGACTGCAACTATTTTGGGGAGTGCCAACCAATTTTATGTTCCACAAGTTGCACTTTTCATTTGTATTTTGATGTCTTGATTAACTTTGTGTATGGCTGTATGCTCTGACCCCACTTGTATTGTTAATAATAGTAATAATAACAATAATCGGGTCGACCCCATATACCACCTTCCTTCTTCTCTATTAGCTGTCGAGAAGAACTCCAATAAGAGGGATCCGTTGTTCAAATTCCACAGCCACACAAACATTATCTATTATCAACTCGCTGTGCCTTGATCAAGACAATAATAATTAGCGTCTTAACTTTTCTCTTGGCCCTCCACCGAAGAAATATCTCTTGACGATTTTACTAAAGATGGTAATATATATAGTATGTTTGAAAAAAATTAATTTTTTTTAAATAGTTATTTTTAGAGGATAAAGTTATTTTGTGAAATAATTATTATATTTAAATAAAAAAATTATTTTTAAAAAAACTTTTATATGAAATTAAATATAAAATAAAAACTTTTTTCATTAATAATTATAAGTTAAAGATTGGAACTTATAATTTTAGGCTTTATAAATTATTTTTTATATTTTAATATGTAAATACTTATTTTACCTTTAATTAAATAATTTTTTAATTATTCTATACTTATTTTAGTAATTTAATGCGTAAAAATAATTTTTTTTTATATCATTTAAACGAATCATATTAATTTAAAATTATTTTATAACTAATATATTCAAACATAAAATGAATCAATTATAATTAATTATAATAATAATTAATTATAATCGATTATCAACATAATTTATAATTTTTAACTTTCTCAAATAAGCTCATAATCATTGTTGATGCCACAATCTGTATGGTCAGATTTCACAAAAATAAAAATAAAAATCTGTATGGACATATATAAGATTGTTTTAGGAGATATGGAAGATACGGTAATGACTCGATACCGTAACATCTTGGAGTAGATTTGTGATCCTGTCCTAAGGATCCGATACGTTTTTTTTACCATCCTAAGGATCCTATATATAAGTATGTGTAGTTGGCGATTTTTATTGAATTAATCATGATTCTTGTTAGAAGCATGGAGATTGATCGCGCATTAAGCACTACCTGCTATTTCATATTAGGTTGAATGTGATACAATATTTAATAAAAATTATGTATGATCCACTTTAGAATAAGGATCCTTTAAAATGAGAATTAACATAAAATGAATAAATAAGTTTATATTAATTATTGATGATCGATATCAATTTATCTATTAATGATTAATATGAATTTATTTATTTTACAAGAATCTTCACTTTAAAATATCATTGTCCTCCACTTTGCACTCGTTCCAATAACATCATCATATATAATAATAATATATAAAGAAATAGTACATATTTTTATATTCTGATAGAATAATTCTTGAGTGAGCACGGTTCACCATAGGTACTCAAATCATTATTTGACATATATAAGGTAATGGAGACCATCATAGAATTACACCAATCATTAACAATATTTTTACATATGTCAAATAATGATTTAAATGCCTAAGTGATGACGTGGTAGATCGTGCCCACCCAAGAATTTCTCATTCTGATATGTGTTATCCCTTATGAATATGCGATAAATGCATGATCTTAATAAATGTCATGTGTTATTCTATATTACAATTTAAAATGAAGGTATATATTTGTCAATAAGTTTAAATTAAATTTATTATCCACACATATAAATATAAAAATTTATAACCACATATTAATTATCTTGACATATTAATTCATATTCATATTAAAAAATTCAAAAAACTCTCACATATCTTTAGTTAATCACATTATTAATTATTTTTATTGACGATTGATATTAAAATTTCAAATTTTTTGTAGGTTTGATATCATCTATACTATATATGTATTTTCACCTTAAATTAATTAATTATATTTTTAAATTACTATATTTATTCTATATTATTTAGAAAGTTTCATTATATATATTATACGAGAGTGAAAATTTTAGATAAAATATAATAAAATTATTTAAATGTTATTTATTATGAAGAAACTAAGAAATTATTAAGTATTTTATATAAATTTTTTCATGCATATATATAATATATAATATATAAATATTTTATATTTATATTTTCTGACATTAAAAAATTTAAATAAAAATATATTAATATTTACATATATGAAATAAAAAACTTTACAAAAGAAGACATGATAAAATCAATTAAAAAGGTTTATATTTATAATAAAGTTTGTTTAATAAGATCGTTTAAATGCAATTGAAAACTTATATCATATAACATTAATATTTCATTGATGTTTTTAAGTAATTGTTTGTAAGATTTAAGATAATTTTTGTGGACAAATAATAGAAAAAATTAACTTCAATGAGATGTAGCATATCTAATGAATAAATTATAGTTCAAAGGTGTCATATTAATTGAGAAGTCATATAAAAAATATTTATTAAGAATAACTACATAACTCAGTTATTATAATATGGGAAGAGTGGGTTAATAAAAAATAATTTTAAATAATCATATTATATATTTCACTAATTATAATTTAATCATATTTATTTAAATCATTCGAGATGTCATATTTATAGGCTAGTTGAGTATTTTTTTTATTTTAATATTTTTTAATTTATTACATACATTACCTTGGTACAAAAATACTAGTTCAACAAAAGAATAAGTAACTCACACACTTTGGGAAGAAAAAGGTAAAGATGACATTTGATCACAAGTTTTATTAAAATGAATTTTATTAACTGAGTTAACTAGCATATATATATTTTTTATAAAAATTAGTTTAAATTAATAATATTAACTAAGTATAATCTTAATTATAAAATTATTAAAATAAAAAGTGTAGTATGTTGTACGTGTAAATGATTATAAATTATCGAAGAACAAGTAATCGTTCTATGACTATGGACTAACATATAACCGTCCAAAAGGTTATTCAAGGTCAAGGACATAATGGACATTAAATGAAATACATTCTTAGCTGCAAAACATCAAATTTTTACTGAAAATTAATTCTAGCGATAGAATGAGATTCAAACGAAATTGTAGGATTGGATAAAAAAAGAAGAAGAAGCTTAAATGTAGGATTTTATATAATTGTTCTGAATCAGTAATAAAATAATAACATATCATCATTTTATAATTATTTTTGTTATTGATCCTTTGTAAATAAAAATTGAGTATAGTAATAAATAAGCTACACTCTAAAAGAAATAATTTAAATTTAAATTCTAAAAATAATCAAAATAAAAGATTAAAAAAATAAATAATTTTGTATAAATGTATGCATCAAACAACTTTTTAACATTTAAAACAATGAGATATGTTAGTCTTTTATTATTTTAGTAAATAAAATCTAAAAAATAATCTATTTATAAAAACATAGAAGCTATTTTGAGTCCACTGTATATTTCCTATTGCACCCACGTGGCCAAATTATAAGGGTTTATACCTCATTCTCCTGTTTTTTATTTGTTCAGGTTATTGTTCTTCGAAGTCCAAATCAAGTGAGTAACTTTTTTTTTAAAATCTTCTACGGCAGGAGTCCTACCTATTCCCCTGTTTTCCCAGTCTGTACCGCCCCTCCCCCACAATATGAGAGAAGTCATAATCAAATACTCAAAATTCCATATATTTCGCAGCACAACAGATTACTCCAATATTTTCTCCCAAATGAAGATTTATGCACTCACCATTCCATCTGCCATTTACAGGGTATGGTATTTTCACCTAATGTTATTGTTATTTGTCAGAGGCTGTAGTGATGGGGTTGTTGTATAAGTTCTTTACCTAGGGTGGTTAGAGGTCCATGCCGATTTGTACTATTTGATGGGTATAATCAACTTTGTGATTGTACTTTGTGGTATGAGTAGTTTCAGATGATATGTTATAAATGATAGGTTTATGTTTCCTACTAATTTATTTCAAAATTAAAATTTGTTGCTGATATTTTCAATTTTTTAATGTTCAATATATGAAGGTTTCCTCATCTATAAATAGATGTTGATTTATGTTGATTCATGTGCTACTTCCTCTATTATCTGATACCTCTTACATATTGTGTTTTTCTCTGTATTCCTGTTGTTTCTATGGCTCCCCAAATTGATGCTTTGGAGAAAATTACCCCTGACCGTGAGGCTTGGAGGGTTAAGGCCCGTATTGTTCGCATGTGGCTTCTGCCCAGTTATACCATCCATTCTCATCCCTTAGATGGTTTTAATGGATGAGTTTGTAAGAGTTACAATTTCATTTTTTTGAGCTCAATTTGTTGTTATCATATTTTTTAAAGTTTTTTTTTGTGGTGATACAAGGATGTAAGATGCAAGCAACTGTCAAGAAGACGCTCATCTATAAATTTAAACCTATATTAGTGGAAGGTGGTGTTTACCAATTTGCATACTTCAGTGTCGCACCAAATACTGGATTTTACAGAACTACAAAGCATGAATTCCGTCTTATTTTCCAGTTCAAGACCACTGTGAAGCCATGTGATTCTGTGCTGATTCCTTTACATAGATTTACATTTACTCCTTTAGAGGAAGTTATCCATACTGATCCTAAATCTCCATTTTTAGTTGGTAATATCTTATATATTATACCAATCCTAATAATCTTATTTTAAGTTATTTGTTTTGTAACTGTGTTGATATTTTGTTCACTAATATTTTCCTCTGTCAAGATGTTATTGGCTTGCTGACAGGAGTTGGGACTGAAGGTATATGAAAAAGATGACAAGATGACTAAGATGATAGTAATTGAGATATCTATTGAGAGGTAAACATTTTGACCTTGGGATGTCATATATTTTCTATAAATGATTATATCAAACCAAGTCTAACGTTTTTCCTTTACAGAGTAAATTATTTAAATTTAATTTCTACCATTCTATCTTTTATATTAATGTCATTTTTTAATGTGATATTGAACAGTGTGAAGCTTGAGTGTGCTCTTTTTGGGGACTATATGGATGAGCTGAACGACTTTATTGCTGATGGAAATCTTAATCATCCTGTTGTTATTGTACAATTTGCCAAAGTGAAGAGTTTTAAAGGTTTTTACATATTTATCTTTAATGGAATCTAATTGTAGTTGATTTACTTTGATTTTACTTAGATTATGTTCCATTAATTTCTTTTTTTTTGGCCAATGCTTCAGTCAAGATAATTATTCAAAATGTTCTTTATGCAAACAGAATTCTGTTCAATCCAGACATAGCAGAGACTATTGCCCTTAGGGGACAGTAAGAATATTTCTTTTTTAAAGTGTTAATTATTTTCATTATTCTTCTTTTTTGAATCCTATAGTTGTTATATGTGTAGGATTATTGAAGACAACATTGTGGGTTTACAGAATATACCAGTGTTGAGTGATGGTGCTCGGTCCATTCTAACTGACAGAGAATCACTATAAACTTCTTGTGAAGCTGTGAGGAAGATGCAACCTTGAAATATATGTAGTATCTGTCGGTTTAGCCTACCCGACAAACATTTGTATTTTCTGTTGACTTAAGATTATCTCGACAATATAACTTGTAATTGCCAAGTATCTTGACGGAACAAAGAAATTTTCTTTATTTATTCCCTGCCAATCTTTACTTTACACATTGTCGGTTTATATGACTTTCAATATTTGCCATTTGTAGATTTAATCCTTAAACCAGATTTAATCTCGACAAGTGCATCAACATTTCCAGAAAACACTTGAATAAATTTAAATGGTCTTTAATTCCATCAGGCTTTAAAAGCCTATGGCTATCCGACAAATATAAAAAATTTGATCGACTTTTGTAACATTAAACAAATATATTTTTCAATTAACATAATTCATTTTCTCCTTATTTCTTCTAGGCTATAGAGCCTGACAAACATAAGGATGACCATTTTTCAACTCAGCAAGGTTTACTTCAAATTCGTCAAGACTTGTAACTTATTCGTCGGATTCTTCTAATCCGACAAAGTTGATTTTCTCTCTTTTAAGAAATTCATTTGCCTTTTCAACTTTTCAGTCTTTAATTGCTCAATTTATTCTGCCTTTGTCCCATTATATGGGGATGTGTGCATAATGTAGAAAGTAAAATAAGAATAAGAATAAAATTAGTAATGTAGTTAATAACACTGTTCTTTATTCGACAGCACTGATCTTCATTCGACAGAAGTGATTTTCATTCGACAAATCTGATCTTCATTCGACAGAACTTGGCTTTTAGCCATTCTTGTCAAATAATGTTTTCCTGTTAGCATTGATTCTATCAAATTGTAACTTGACCAATTTCATCACAAGTCCCATTATGACTGACATCTTTCATCATTCTCTGTCATGTCATATTTTGTCGAAAGGTAACCTCACATTTATACACATGAGGCATTTTCTCTGTCGAATCCACAATTAAGATTTATCACCTAACAGATGCTTCCCAAAGTTTTGACTTTCAACAGCTTCTGGAGATGAACAAAATTTTATGATAGATAACTCAATTTTTAACAAAAGATTCAAAGTGATTTCTGTGAACTAGGAAGTAAAGTCAAAGCCCTTAGTACCAAAATACAATCTCTGGAGCCTGACTACCAGTCCACTCTAGCTGACAGAGAATCACTATAAATTTCTTGTGAAACTCTAAGGAAGATGCAACCTTGAAATATATGTAGTATCTGTCGGTTTAGCCTACCCGACAAATATTTGTGTTTTCTGTTGACTTAAGATTATCTCGACAATATAACTTGTAATTGCCAAGTATCTTGAAGGAACAAAAAAATTTTCCTTATTTATTCTCTGTCAATATTTACTTCACACATTATCGGTTTATATGGCTTTCAATATTTGCCATTTGTAGATTTAATCCTTAAACCAGATTTAATCTCCACAAGTACATCAACATTTCCAGAAAACTCTTGAATAGATTTAAATGGTCTTTAATTCCATCAGGCTTTAAAAGCCTACAACTATCCGACAAATATCAAAAATTTGGTCGGCTTTTGTAATATCAAACAAATATATTTTTCTATTAACATAATTCATTTTCTCCTTATTTCTTCTAGGTTATAAAGTCTGACAAACATAAGGAGGGCCATTTTTCAACTCAGCAAGGTTTACTTCAAATTCGTCAGGACTTGTAACTTATTCGTCGGATTCTTCTAATCCGACAGAGTTAATTTTCTCTCTTTTAAGAAATTCCTTTGCCTTTGCAACTTTTCAGTTTTTAATTGCTCAATTTATCCTGCATTTGCCCCATTATATGGGGACGTGTGTATAATGTAGAAAGTAAAATAAGCATAAGATTAGCAATGTAGTTAATAACATTGTTCTTTATTCGACAACACTGATCTTCATTCGACAGAAGTGATCTTCATTCCACAAATATGATCTTCATTCGACAGAACTTGACTTTTAGCCATTCTTGTCAAATAATGTTCTCCTGTCAGCATTGATTCTGTCAAATTGTAACTTAGCCATTTTCATCACAAGTCCCATTATGGCTGACATCTTCCATCATTCTCTGTCATGTCATGTTTTGTTGAAAGGTAACCTCACATTTATATACATGAGACATTTTCTCTGTCGAATCCACAATTAAGATTTATCACCTAACAAATGCCTTCTAAAGTTTTGGCTTTCGACAGCTTCTGGAGATAGACAAAATTTTATAACAGATAACTCAATTTTCAACAAAAGATTCAAAGTGATTTCTGTGAATTAGGAAGTAAAGTCAAAGTCCTTAGTACCAAAATACAATCTCTGGAGCCTGACTACCAGTCCACTCTAACTGACAGAGAATCACTATAAACTTCTTGTGAAGCTTTAAGGAAGATGCAACTTTGAAATATATATAGTATCTGTCGGTTTAGCCTACCCGACAAACATTTGTGTTTCCTGTTGACTTAAGATTATCTCGACAATATAACTTGTAATTGCCAGGTATCTTGAAGGAACAAAGAAATTTTTCTTATTTATTCTCTGCCAATCTTTACTTCACACATTGTCGGTTTATATAACTTTCAATATTTGCCATTTGTAGATTTAATCCTTAAACCACATTTAATCTCGACAAGTGCATCAGCATTTCCACAAAACACTTGAATAAATTTAAATGGTCTTTAATTCCATCAAGTTTTAAAAGCCTACGACTATCCGACAAACATAAAAAATTTGGTCAGCTTTTGTAACATCAAACAAATATATTTTTTTATTAACATAATTCATTTTCTCCTTATTTCTTCTATGCTATAGAGTCTGACAAACATAAGGAGGACCATTTTTCAACTCAGTAAGGTTTACTTCAAATTCGTCAGGACTTGTAACTTATTCATTGGATTCTTCTAATCCGATAGAGTTGATTTTCTCTCTTTTAAAAAATTCCTTTGTCTTTGCAACTTTTCAGTCTTTAATTGCTCAATTTTCCTGACTTTCTCTCCTAACTGAGCTAAATCAACAAGGTGCTGATTGACAAACTTTTTCCTGACATAATAATCCAATCCCCCAGCGGCTATCTTAACTATTTCCGCTTCAGGGATAGGTGTGAAACACCTACTTCTCATTTGTCTGAATCTAGCAACATAGTCATCCACAGTTTCATTGTACATCCTTTTTACTATTAAAGAGATTTGTTAGTCCCACTTTCAAATCTATGGTATGAAAAGAATGTTAAGGTCACTCAATCCAGATTTTTCAATTTGTTGTATGAAGGGGAAAGTTCAACTACCATTTCTACACCAGCCTCCAGATCTATTGTTAAATCTCATAAGTATAATTGATTTTTCACTCAACAACAGTACACACTTATTACCCATTTCTATCACAATTAATCCATTGTTAGATTTTTTGCACACACACACTAATGCTAATAAGCTACAATTGGGAAAAGATAAACTCATAAAAAGAAATTATGTATGTTACCGTAAAAATTATTTGTATTATAGTTTTTATGAAGATTAAGTCAATTTGTATTATGAAAATCTTTGCATGAATATATGTTAAATCCTTCAATATATCATCAGTTTTATAATGCAACCTACTCAATTAAAATAATTGTTTACTCTTTGATTACAACTATTATCCGTCGTAATTCTAGACTCATATTTCTCATTTTTTCATCCTTTTCATAGGGTTCTTTTGGTTGTTACTAAATATATAACATGATAATCAATGATAGAAGTTTAAGTGATATGGTTAGATAGTTCAGATGAGTTATTATTTAATTTTATCTTAATCATACTAATTTAATAGCATAATAATTTTCTATGGATAATTTCGCTAATTTATCTAAAAACAAGAATATTGATTTTTAATTAAAATATCATTTATTTACATGACAAAATAGTAGTAATAATAATAAAACAAAAAATTGGCCAGCCAGACGGTATATTTGGTGCTCCAGGTGGCCCATTCACACGAAATAAACGCATTCTCCACACGGGACACGGCAATGGATACGCCTTCGCTTTACCTCTCTGTCCCTAGCTCATCTTTCTGTATCTGTCACCAACATCAACATCAACATCAACATCGTCGTCTCTTGAACTTCAAGTTCAGTGCTCACGCTCTCTAATGGCGCGTGAGTACAACTCTTTCCTTCATTCACACAAAACAATGAAAAAGTAGCCGTTACCAGACACCACGTGGCACCTTGCCGACACACTGTTTGGAGTCCACGATGATTAGCGTCTTGAAACTATCTTACGAAAATTGTTTAATTATTAATATTAAAATTATATTATCAAATATTAATCTTTTTCACAAAATCACACACATTTATAAGCTATGGTACACTGAGCTTAAATCTCTCAAATCCAAAGGATGAGATATTGTGTTGTGCTGTTCTGTTCACCAGTAGCAGTATAACGTAACAAGGAAGCACCAGCACTGTCTTCTTCTTCTTCTTCTTCTTGTCTCTCTCTCTCTCTTTCTTTCCATGGAAGCCAATCTCAGTTTGTGAACTCCTCCTATGCTTGTTTTTGTTTGTTTCCCATATGTGAAGATAGTTGGTGTATAACAAGAGGAGGAAAGGGCCTGACAGTGGCGTGTCTTGTACGGAGGTTTCAGTGGCGGAATCTTCTTGCTTCGTTCTGTTTTGAAGATATCCAAACACCATTTGATTCAACTTTGGATCTTCATCTCTAGTTTTCTGTCATTGGTGGATTTATTTAAAACACTTGGGGATTCCCTTGGTCCTGGCCGAATTGTGAGTGACACGCACAAAGTACGACCCTTTTTTTTCCTCACTCTATTTCTTTTTCTTGTTTTGTCATGATCTTAGGAATTTAGATGGAATTGTATGCCAATTCATGTGAAAATCTTGCAACTGATTTTGGGTGTTGATGAATAAGAAAAAAATGGACTTCCTATTTTATGTCTGTTTTAGCCCAAGCCGAGTAAAATCTGTTGTATGAGTTAAGATACAAATTTTGTTGGAAAGGCATGGCCTTCTGGTATTTTTTATCAAGAGTTTGGTTCAAATTAGGTGTGTATCTATCTAACCGTCTTTGTCCATTTCTTTTATTTGCTTTACAGGAAGACGTGCATTCTTTCTAGAGGGAAAAGGAAAAAAAAATGGCTACACTTTCAGATATTGGGGTTGCAGCTGCCATAAACATTTTGAGCTCATTTATTTTCTTTGTGGCATTTGCTATTTTAAGGCTTCAACCTTTAAATGATCGGGTATACTTCCCAAAATGGTATCTGAAGGGTTTAAGAACAGATCCCGTACACGGAGGAGCGTTTGTGCGCAAGTTTGTCAATTTAGATTGGAGATCATATATTAGGTTTTTGAATTGGATGCCAGCTGCACTTAGAATGCCAGAACCTGAGCTTATTGACCATGCTGGATTGGACTCTGTTGTTTACTTGCGGATTTACTTGATAGGGTATGAGTATGAACAATGAATAAATACCACTTCAGCAAATGAGAATATGATCCTGATAATTTCTGTTTTTGTTGTGCAGGCTTAAAATATTTGTTCCTATAGCATTCCTGGCATGGGCTGTTCTGGTTCCTGTCAACTGGACAAGTACTGGGCTAGAAGGAGCTGGGCTAAACAACATAACTTCTAGTGACATTGATAAACTCTCAATTTCAAATGTCCATAGCCGATCTGAAAGGTTTCAAAACCATCATTCAATGCAGTTGCACTTTTGCTGCTGCTTCTTGATGTTGTTTAGTAAATTCTTTTCAAATTCAAAATACCTGCTTGCTAAGATGTATTCTTGACCTAATATATATGGTTTGAGTATGTTGGGGCTTTAGGTCTAGTGTTTAATTAGGTGTAACCTTAATTTACAGTGAAAATCTCAATTGCTTTGCATCTCTTCTCTAGATTCTGTGATTATATCTTAATTACTTTTTTCCCCCTTCAGAATCCTTATCTTTAGATCTTAAGACAACATCACTTACTTCTCCATACTGATTATTGCTGGTTCTTTTTTTTTTTTTAATGCATAATTGCACTTGTTAAAGTTGTGGAGTTACTTTATGTTGCATTCATATCATTATTTGATTATCTAAATTACTGTTGAGTATAGGTTTTTCTTAAATTGCTATTAAATCTGGTGCTCTGCTAAAATTTTGTCCTCTACCTCAGGTTTTGGGCACACATAGTAATTGCTTATGCATTTACCTTTTGGACATGCTATGTTTTGCTAAAGGAGTATGAAAAAATTGCCTCAATGAGATTGCAATTTCATGCTGCAGAAAAACGTCGTCCTGATCAATTTACGGTAAATTTGATTTTTTATCCTCCAATTTTAGTGAGGAAAATTTCTCTGTACTACTTCTTGATTGCATATTGTGGTTCTCTCTGGTTTTTTACTATACTTTCTTTTATCAGTTTTGGGCTACTTTGAGATGAAGCAATGAAATTCTGATTTTACATTTCTTGTGTGTTAGTGGTGGTATGCTTCTTAGTCATTTTTCTAGGTATATCTCGATTGCATATTTCATAATTATCAGCATTTTTTTTTTAAAAAAAAAAGGTAAACAAAGCAATGGAGTGATGACTATTATGCGGCCTTTAGATGTATGAAAGAGATATAAGTAAGATAAAAGGACTTTCTAGGAGGAGCAACAAACAAAGTTTTATCAGAAGTTTTAAAAAGCAATAAAACAAGGCAGGAACAAACTAAATTTTAATACAGAAGAGCTCTTCAATCCTTCAGCATCTTTATACTTAACAAGTTTGGGGAAATTGCAGTTATAGGCCTATATGTTAGCGTTGAGATATTTGAGATATGCCATCATGCATATTTTGCTTATAGAAAAGATATTATTTTCAGGTGCTCGTTAGAAACATTCCCCCAGATCCTGATGAATCTTTAAGTGAGCTTGTGGAGCACTTTTTTCTGGTCAATCATCCAGATAACTATCTTACCCACCAGGTTGGTTCCTCCTGTATACATTATACGGCTAGAATGTTGCATTCATTAATTATCTCATTGATTCTGATATTAAGAATTTAAGAAGCATTGGGTGGTTCCTACTCTTAAAGTTTCATCTTTTACCAATGTTACATTCATTAATTGTCTCATTGATTCTGAAATGATGTATATGGAACATGGAGTACATTATTAAGTAGATCTATTATGACAAATTAATTTTCCCCTTTCATTGGGGACTTTGAGAGGGATCAGCCTATTTATTGTGACATTTATGCAGGTTGTTTATGATGCAAACAAACTAGCAAAGTTGGTTAAAAAGAAGAAGAAGTTGCAGAATTGGCTTGTCTATTATCAAAATAAACTTGAAAGAACTTCAAAAAAACCTGAAATGAAGGTATTTAAGTTTAATCTGATATGCCTTCAAAAGTGTGTCATAAATATCTTCAGATTTACCACAACCTTTTCCTCTTGTATGTTTTTACCAGACTGGTTTCCTCGGTCTTTGTGGAAAGAAAGTGGATGCTATTGATTATCACACCACTGAAATTGACAAGCTGTCAAAAAAAGTAAGTACCATATATATATATATATTCCTATTAGAAATTATACCACATTCTGCATGCAAATAAATTGTCATAAATTCTTCATGCTAATAATATATTGACAAAATTATGAAAATTATTCTTACATGGGAATCAAATGTTACTTTCGCAGAGTTCTTATAACAGACTATGATATACCAAATTTTTTGCTAGTATCTTTTATCTTTATCAAATGTGTGTATTATTCTGCTTTCAAGGATTTATTTCGTCATTTAACAGCTTCATGATTGCTTGCCTTGACCTATTATTGCAATAGATACTTTTCTGCTTTTTCACTAGAAGTTTGTGCAAATAAAATTTGGAATACTTCAACAGATGTTGAAGGAACTTGTTTAACACAAAATTTCACTTAGGATAATATCTGCAGAAATTATGGGCCTTATTGTGGTTTCATAACCTTTTTGTCTTTAGAAATTCTTATGATGCTTATAGTGATTCAAGTTTATCACCTTTCACAGATAGCTTTAGAGAGGGAAAAGGTCACTAATGACCCCAAGTCTATCATGCCTGCTGCATTTGTTTCGTTTAAAAGTCGATGGGGTGCTGCAGTTTGTGCACAAACTCAACAAACTAGAAATCCTACAATTTGGTTAACTGAGTGGGCTTCAGAGCCACGAGATGTCTATTGGCCAAACTTGGCAATTCCATATGTTTCCCTCACTGTCAGGAGGTTGATCATAGCTGTTGCATTCTTTTTTCTCACTTTCTTTTTCATGATCCCCATTGCATTTGTACAAACTCTTGCAAGTCTTGATGGAATCCAGAAAGCAGCACCATGGCTGAAGCCACTTATTCGCATGTAAGTGTAATCTCATAGTTGGACCTCTGAAGATACAATTCCATGTGCATCACTGGAGATAACTTATTTGAACTTACTTTATTGGTGCAGCCCTTTCATTAAGTCATTCATTCAAGGTTTTCTACCTGGTATTGTATTGAAGCTTTTCCTCATCTTTTTGCCAACAATATTGATGATCATGTCAAAATTCGAAGGCTTTGGATCTATATCATCTCTGGAGAGAAGATCAGCTTCTAGATACTATCTTTTCAATTTGGTGAATATATTTCTTGGGAACATACTTACCGGAACAGCATTTCAACAGCTGGACTCTTTCATTCACCAACCAGCCAATGAGTAAGTCATTCAAGATAGAAGTATTTGTTTCTTCCTTTGAAAATTATTTACATTTTTAATTGGCATTATATTTTCTCTGTTTTGGGTGAATGTCATATTCTGCTGCACCAAAAAGTTTGCATGGATATGTAACTTGTGGTAACCTTGTATCTGTGGTCAACCAACATATTGGATTACTCCATATGATGTGTAAAATGGGAAAATAATTTCTTACTTCTGGATATGCTTTAGCTATATAAAAGCCATGTTGTAGGTGTTTTAACAGTTAAATTTGGTTACATACATTGCTCCAAGCCTTTGTCTTAATTTATACAATGTTAATATGATTCAAAATTCTTGTTATATTCTTGGCGCAGATATCCTATAACAATTGGCACTGCAATTCCTTTAAAAGCAAGTTTCTTCATTACTTATATAATGGTTGATGGATGGGCCGGTATAGCAGCAGAGGTTTTGATGTTGAAACCACTAATCATATATCACTTGAAGAATTTCTTCTTGGTGAAGACTGAAAAGGACAGGGAAGAGGCCATGGATCCTGGGAGTATTGGTTTCAACACTGGAGAGCCTCGTATACAATTGTACTTTTTGCTGGGTCTAGTCTATGCTGCAGTGACACCTTCTGTTCTTCCTTTCATAATAATTTTCTTTGGGCTGGCCTTTGTTGTGTTCCGGCATCAGGTACTGAGACGTTAGAATTATATTATATTGTACACGTCAAGGATGATTGTATAATTTGAGTCCCCTCTTTTGTTTTCCATATATAATATGAAGACTCCTACCTTCCAATTGCAGATAATTAATGTTTATAATCAGGAGTACGAGAGCGGTGCAGCATTCTGGCCTGATGTCCATTTCCGTATCGTGATTGCACTGATAGTCTCACAGATAGTTCTAATGGGACTACTGACCACCAAAAAGGCTGCTTCATCAACTCCATTTCTCATTGCGCTCCCGGTACTGACCATATGGTTCCATAGATACTGCAAAGGCCGTTTTGAACCTGCATTTGTTAGATATCCCTTACAGGTATGTCAATTAATCATTTGTTATATTTTCTTTGAAGTAGCTGTATGCATTGATGCCGGAGTTATTGTTTCAGTTATTGCCTAATCAGTTGATATCCCTAAAATCATTAAGCTATCATCACATAAGGTTTAAATATAAAATAAAAGATGTCTTATGGTGAATTGACTATGTGCTTCTAAGCATAAGTGTGTGTACTTAAGTATGTCATCACTTTAATCTGAGTCTATAACTAACAAATTGGCTTGAACTTACAGAATATGTTTCTGGTTTGTAAGCCTGTTGGTACTGCATTCTTATCACCAATCTGACTTCTAAACAACTTATAATATCAACTTGTTACTGGCCTATATCTGCATCTCTCGTTTCCTGTCAAGGAATTTTGATGTTGCTTCTGTAAATTTTTTCTACAGGAAGCAATGATGAAAGATACATTAGAACGAGCTACAGAACCAAACCTGAACTTGAAAGGTTACCTTCAGAATGCCTATGTTCATCCAGTTTTTAAGGCAAGCATTGATGATGATGATGAGGAAGATGTAAACAGTCAAAAGTGGGAAACTGAGAGTGTTACTGTGCCCACAAAACGCCAATCCCGAAGGAATACACCGTTGCCAAGCAGAATTAGTGGTGCATCATCTCCGTCTCTGCCTGATGGCATTCGAAATCATGCAGGGCCATAAATCATGGACCAATGAAATGATATCACTGTACATTTGACGTTCATCATTGTTGACCAGACAGACTAAATGGATGTGCATATATATATAATGAGCTACATCAGTGGACATGTGCTTGCATTGCAGCATAAGCTGAGAAAGCTGGGTGGTCTGATCTTGTAAAAAGCTAGTTTTGGACTTTGTGATCCGCGGATGAAATTCACTACATGCAGACTATAATGGCAGAGATTCTTTGATAATATTTCGGATTTTGTTAATAGTGAATTTGTTGCCTTAATGGATAAACATGCTTTTCTAACATGTATCACCAAGCACAGAGGATTTGCATAATATTACACCACGGAATACTGTAAATTATCCAAAAACTTGTCATGATTTAGATCGTGAGTATAATTTCTCTCTTTGATCTTTGTTTTTCCCTGAGACCTGAAAAAAAAAAAGTGTATTGTACACGTTTTCAACACAATTCAAAGGCTTTACTTTCCATTAAATATTGTCGCTTCCCACATTACATAATTGTTTATTACAACTGCGTAGAAGTATGTCTAATGATATATTTATCTTGCTCAGATGCTCTTCTTGTCCGTGTCCCCTAGAAGGATCCAAATCCTTATAAAAGGATTTCCTAGTATTTGCAATGTTATTTAAACTAAAAAAATTATGTTTTTATGCTGTTGCCTGTCTCATGGGACTCACTTGACACGTTCACTATGAAAAGGGTCAAGTTTATTTTCTGGCCATGAATTGCAGCCAATCATGGATGTAAACAACTCCACCTTAATGACTTGGAAGATGATAGGAAAAACAACAATCTGCACGTATGTATCTATTCTATTATAAAGGGATTCCTTATACCAAAAACAATATAATTCTCCATTCTAGTCTCTAATTTTTGATTTTTAAAACTATCATTATTAATTACACATTTAAAAATATGTAAAAAATAATAATTATAATTCATTTTAAAATCTTCAGTCATTATTTATTTATTTATCAAAATAGTGAAAATTCATCCATATCACTTTCAACAAGCTAGGCTTATGGTGCACCATATCATAGAGAAAAAAGATAAAAAACACCAAAAATTCCCTAAAATCCCAACAATGAAAACTAAGGGAAAGAAAAGATATGAATGTGTTAAGATACATGTGACTTTTGACTTGATCTTACTCAAAATAATAATAATAATAATAATAATAATATTATTATTATTATTATTATTATTATTTTGGTGTAGTGGCTAAGAGTTCCAATTGCTTACTTTCCTGTTACACATCTTCGAACCCACTTTGAAAATAACATAAGACATATCAAAGAAATTCACCTCTTTATATCTATAAAAAATTCATAGATATAGATGTGGTAAAATTGTTAAAAAACTGCTAAAAGAGGACTAAAGCATTACAAGGAACAAGATAGCATAAAAAAAAACTAGGACCCCTCCTCAAAAAAAAACTAGGACCCCCTCCTCTTGTGATATTTATATATATATATATATATATATGGATATTACTCAGGTGAGAGAAGTATTTATTGTGAGAGGTGAGATGAGTGAATCTTGACCATTAGATCTTTCATAAATGATCAAGATTAGAATATAAATGCATGTGACTTTTTTAAGTGGTCACATGATTTTCAAGTAATTTTTAATCTTGACCATCCATGTATTGTTGTATGGTCAAAATTTACTACTATCACCCTCTCACAATAAAAATTCATTTCACTTAGATATGTCCCTATATATATATATATACATATATATATATATATATATATATAAATCAGTGTGTGATCATTAAAGTAATCAACGTTTCATATAATAATTTATAATTAATTAAACTATATAGTAATACTTTTAAAAAAATAATAGTCAAATACACAACTTAATAACCACAATGGGTGATTCAAGAGTGGTAAACAAGCTCGACTGAGGGGTTTTCGCAGTGCGTGTTAAACTTTGTAAGGAAAAAAATAAAAAAACTTAAGCTACATTTCAAATTAACACATATATCCTTTTATATATGTAGTTTGACTTTTGTAAAAGAATAAAAACGGATATTGAAGATAAGATTACGAAATCGTTTATCCTTTCTTATTTCATTCAAGTTCATGTATTTAAATGAAAATTATGGGAAGAATTAGATAAAAGGATGAAAAAAGGATGTTATTCTGTCAAAGAGCCCACATTGGTTATAGAGCAAATTTTTTTTTGTTTTTAAGAGTAAATTTATTATTGTGTTTCGACATTAAGTATACATAATTTTGATTAAAATATTTTCCTTTTTGGATACACATAATTATCATTATATATTTGATTTGAATAGTATCAAACTACCGTTTGTATTTTTGGTAAGTATCTACAATATGGAACATTGTCCTTATTTATATCTCAAATTAAATCATAAAAAATATTAAAGTATATTTATTTCTTAATTAATTCATATTATTTTGAGAATGAATAGTATTAATACCATGAACGAAATCAATCTTACACTTTTAAAAATACTTCGGATAAGGACTCAAAAAGAAAAGAAAAGATCATATTAAAAAATAAGATTGTTAACATAGCATCATTTGTACTTCTTATGTTCATATATCTTTATCTATAATTTAAAATTCAATTTAAAATTGATCATCTAATTAATTAATTTTGTCAACATTATTTTTATTAATTATGTTTAAAATTTTATTAATAATAATTTTTATAAATTATATTTTATTTACTTAAATTTTAGATGGTTATATATATCTATAAAGAACAAATCAACTTACACTAGTATAAAATTTGACATATTTATATTACTTAATAATTTTTTAAAATTGTAATTTTTATCGATCGAACCGTTGAATTATAATTATCTAATACTTTAATTATTTGTGTCAAATCTTAAAAAAATTAAGCATCAATAATAATGTAATCAAGTGATTCTTATTTTTATATATTTTAAAAATATATATTATGTTAATCTTGACGTATGTTAATAAAGTACTAAAAAAATTTAGATTAATATAAAATTATATATATATATATAATTTATATAATAAAACTTTCAATTTAATAGTAGATTTTGTAAAAAAATTATTTAATAAAAAAATTATTTAATGATGTAAGAGTAATTTTAATATATCAATTTAAATTAATTTCTCCTTATATGAAAAATGGATTAACTTACCTTGATGTAAAATTTGTCATATTTACACTATTTAATATATATATATATATATTATATATTGTGCTAATTTCTCGAAAAGTTATAAAAATATTTTTATTCAATCAAATATCTTTTAACTTTCATCTATCATATTTTTATGTAAAAAATATCAAATTAAATTATATATAATTATAATATTTTTATAAAATATAATATAAATTTGTGAATAAATAAAAAAATAAAATATAAAAATTAAACAAATAACAGGAACGAAAAGTTATATGTGCCATAAAGGCTCAAATGTCGCCTGTGGCTGTCCGTCAAGGGAAGATATACACGTGCAAATCAATAAGTGACTAAGTGAGGCGGGGCCATGTGTTTTTATTTCCTTAATTAATAACTTCTATGTGGACTCGTGCTATACCCATAAAGGTAAATATTTTGCGAATCTTCAAAATTAGATATTTAAATATAGTGGGATTAGTTTTTAAATATATGATATTTAAATTATGAAAAATTAATTCTTATCGAAACAGAATAGGTTTTTTCTTTTGACATAAAAACAGAATAGGTAAAAACTATTAGGTAATTATTGATATCTTAAAGTACTCCTATTTAACATTATCTATCAGAATTTAAAATTGACATAAAATTTATCCTTTATTTAATTTTTTTGTTTGATTTTTTTATTCCACACTCTCTAACTATGTTGACCACCTTGTTAAGTTTAATACATCTAGCAAAGTTTGTCTTCAAATTTTGAACTCCTCTCTTCCAAGTTTGTCGCTCATAGCTAATTTTATGATTTTATTTAGTCTTAATTAGTTGTTCTTTTTTAATCTATAAAAAAACTAATTTTATCTTTTATTTTTTAAAACTGAAGATAATAATTAATTATAATAATTTTAAGTAAATTAAAAGAAAGTAAATCAAAGAAAGTAAATGCATAATATGCTATCTAAGGATTTAATTAAAAACTATAGATACTTATTATTAATTACTTAAAGATTTAAAGATAAATATAAAAAGAAAAAAATTATAACATTTCTTATTATTCAATTATATTATTTTAAAATACTTCTTAATTTATTACTATATACCATTATAATTCACTTTAAATATTTTTTATATTATTATTTATTATTTATTTTAATAAAAATAAAAAATATAAATTAATAGACAGATAATGGCAAGCAATATCAATACACTAATAATAATAAATGTTATCGGTTGCAGATATACATAAATCACCAGTTAGAAATTGAAGTCCTCTATTAAAAAAAATCATAAAATCTATATAGTGAAACTGATTACTTTAAAAATCAATAGGCTATAGAATTCCAAAATTGAAAACTGGACGGTCAACTCAACTCTCAACACATGGAATATATTATATAATGCCTTAAAAGAAAGCAAAATTCTGTGTCTTTGGAAAATAAGCAAACGCATTCCCCGCTGACTCTTTTCAAGTAAACTGTAGATACGTGGGTATCCAGTTACGTGTTTTTCTCTTCTCATCGTCTTATTTATATTTGTTAATTGTTACCCTTTTTATACCTTTGTGATTTGGTTGTGATCTCTCTAATCCTTTTATTCATCAGATTCTCTCAAATTTCGCTTTCAGATATATATATCTACCAGCATTGATTCTGTTCTACAACATTGTCACCAAACCTCAAACAACTGATCACCTGCTCTATATCGATTTTAAAGCTTAAAACGCTGTATGTATGGTTTTCATGATCAGGTCGGTTTCAATTGATTTTCGTCTACCCTTTTCTTCTTTTTCGTATATGTATTCTGAAATTCTGGTCTTTTCTTTTTTCTTTCTCCTGTGCCATTCAAGACACATGCAAAAGTCTTTGGAAGAACGTTGTTAATCTCGAATTCGTTGCGTTTTTCTTGCCTCCGCATGAATACAATTGGAATTCCGGTTTGTTTTCTGTTTTTTCGTTGTGGGCAATTTTCTTTCAGCCTCTCAGGTGTTTTTGGATGAACCGATGTTGTTGGGTTGACTCGAGTCAACTTGCTGGGGTACTGTGTTGGCTTAACTTGAAACGTTGAAAGGAACAGGAGATTAGAAACCATGAATTTTTTTTTTTTATATATTCAGTGCTTGCTGAAATTCCTAATTGGATGGATTTGATTGTATCTATTTTGAAAGGAAAAAAAGGTTCCACCCCCCTCCCCCGCCCCCGAAAATCATACTGTATTCATGGATCATGATGCAGCTTCTCATGGTAATTAATTAATTAGTCTAATATACTAACACATTGCTGATTTGCTATATATTGTGAACAATTACTAACATATTGCTTCTCCTGGTAATTAATTAGTGTAATATACTGACACATTGGAAAAAAAATACACTGACATCAATCTCCAAGATGTGAACAATTGCTTTCATTGTGCTGGTCAAAGAGAAAGCTATGCCCTTGGGCTGTTGCCTGTTGGAGGATGCATGAAACTTGCATCCATGCCATCATCTAAATTTGTTACCTTATCATTTCTGAGTTTACTACTTCGTAAGCTGTTTACAGAAATTGCTAGTTTAATGATTTAACACCACAGTAGTGACACTGAATTATATTGTGGTTTTACAGAAAATGCTTTGTTGGGTTTATAGTATGGCTATGTTTCTTTGATGCTCAGTTGCCTTTGCTGTGATTATGAATGTGGTAGTAAACTTATGCTGGCAGTATTTATAGGTTTAAGAATTGATATTCTATACTGACAGTATATGTTGCTCAGACTCAAATTATTATAAAACATTGGCATGTCAGTGTTTAAATGAGTGATAATCAATATTATAATATTTGGATATTTGTAATTATTTGAGTTTATTTCCCTGTTCATTCTGCAGTTAGAATGGAGGTTGTAGTTCAAAGACAAGAACAGTCAAATCAACATGCTGAGGATAAGCTGGAGTTCTCAAGATGCTCAAAAACTTTTGGAACTTCAAAGAGAAAGGCTGAAGAAATTCGTAAGTATGGTAATAAGAAACCAGGACCAGAAGGGGAAGAAGAAACTATGGGATGTTTAAAAAGGAGTACTGCCGTAAGAATGGAGGTTACAGGGGCACAAAGAGAACAATCAAATCAGCATACTGCCAATAAGCCGGACAAAATCTCAGAATGCTCGAGAGCTTTTGGAATTTCAAAGAAGAGAAAGGTTCAAGAAATTCGTAAACGTGATGTTACAAAACCAAAGTCAGAAGGGAAAGAAGGCATTCAGGTATGTTCAAAGAGGACTACTAAACCTCCATCCAGGAAAGGAGATGAGCCAAAGAAGCCTACTGCCTCAAACAGGAAAAGGGAATTTGAAGATGATCTCTTGATTAACAATTTGGAAGAAGATGAAGAAATGCATTTTCTTTTAAAGACAAAGTCCAGGAGCAGAGCTAGAAGAATGGATAACATTATGGTGACTATCTTTCTCAGTGCATATTTCTTACACTTAAAAGCTTGATCTTTTATGGCAGATTTTTTTATAGGTGGAACGTTATATCATACTTTAATGATGCTTAACTAATCTTGTTAACAGGGTGTTGGACAAAATCCCCGGAAATGTCATCAGTGCTTGAAAAAGGAGAGAACAGCCTTTGTGCCTTGTACTAAATGTCTGAAAATGTACTGTATGCGATGCATCAACCAATGGTATGGCAGTTTACATCTAATTAATCAATTCTGCAAAAGGTTTATATAGGCTTATGTGTTTGTTCATGTAGTTTATGAAATGCCCTTACAAATTAGAGCTGTTTCTCATTTTTGCACACAGGTATCCTGATATGTCGATAGAAGAAATTGCTGAAAGTTGCCCATTTTGCCGTAAAAATTGCAATTGTAATGTTTGCTTGCGTTCAAGAGGAATGATTAAGGTTTAAGTTACTCTGATGTCTACCCTTAAATTAATTTCTGTGTTGAAACAAATATGTCATATATTAGAATTATAAGTATACTGTTTAACTCTTTTTCAATTTTTTTTTTAATCTACTTTCAGACATCTAACAGGGACATCACCGATTATGAAAAAGCTCAGTATCTGAAATATATGATTAACTTACTGCTTCCGTTTGTGAAACAAATTTGTGATGAACAAAGTCAAGAGGAAGAGATTGAAGCTAAAATTCAAGGTATTAATCTTCACCTTTAGGTTTGTTGTTATTACATTGAAGAAATCACAAACAATAAACTCTTCTGTCAGGAAAACCATGTTGTGTGATTGAGATACCACAAAGTCTTTGTGGTGACAATGAGCGTGTCTATTGGTAAGTGTCCTTTTGCTTAAGATACTAGCATGATTCTTTCCATGTTCTATAAGATCTTCATTTCATTTTTTTGGTCTTGGAGCAGTGACCATTGTGCTACTTCAATCATTGACCTTCATCGGAGCTGCCCCAAGTGTTCCTATGAACTCTGCCTTAGTTGTTGCCAAGAAATACGCGATGGAAGCATTACACCTCGGGCTGAGCTGAAGTTCCAATATGTGAATAGGGGTTATGATTATATGCATGGTGGTGACCCTCTACCAGTGTCTTGTGATTTAGAGACTTCTGAGGGTCATATTGAGCTATCTTCTAAGTGGACTGCCAAGAGTGATGGAAGAGTTAGTTGTGCACCAAAGGAGCTGGGGGGTTGTGGTAGTTCTGTATTGGAGCTGAGGCGCATCCTTCCACATGGGTGGATATCTAACTTGGAAGCCAAAGCTCGTGGTTTGCTAAAAAATTGGGAAATTGAACAAACAACTCTTAGGCAGAAAGAAGCAGTATCAAGTTACAACTATATGAGAAGGGCAGCTTCTAGAGAAGGCACAAATGACAATAACATATACTGTCCAGAGTCAAGAGACATTTTAAAAGAAGGACTGTTGCTTTTCCAAAAGCATTGGACTAATGGTGAACCAATTATAGTTCGTGATGTTCTTACTCAGGGGACAGGTCTGAGCTGGGAGCCAATGGTCATGTGGCGAGTATTATGTGAAAATTTGGTTTCAGAAATCTGCTCAAAAATGTCAGAAGTGAAGGCCATTGATTGCCTTGCTGGTTGTGAGGTTTGGTTCTGCTGTCCCCTTTGATGCTCAGTTTGAACATTTGGTCAAATTAGGGAGTGTTTGTCTAAATTTGTAGTGTTTTCCACTTTTCCTCATTCCAAATCCCTCCTCTGTTGTGGATTGACTGTGAATTTCCAATGTTTTTCAGGATACCATAAGAATGCTTTAATACCTACATTTTCCCCCAATATCATTATAAAAAAGATAGCATTTTTTTTGAGTTTATAAAAGTTATAACTAAATTTGAATTGTGTATGTATCACGCATGTCATATTGATTATGATATTCTAATGTACAATAGTATATGCATTGCCATTCATCATGTCTTTATTCTCATGCTTTAGATTATTGTGGAGCGTCGTCTGCTATCTTAGTATTCCATCTTCTTAAATCTTAAGTATAATATTTTTAGTCTGTATTTCCTGCAGCATACTAGAATTCTGACCAACATTCACCCTTCTAAACCTTTGTAGGTAGAAATTAATACTCATAAGTTCTTTAAAGGTTATACAGAGGGAAGAACATATAGAAATCTCTGGCCAGAGATGCTCAAGCTAAAAGACTGGCCCCCCTCTGACAAATTTGAAGATCTTTTGCCTCGCCATTGTGATGAGTTTATTCGTTTCTTGCCATTCCAAGAGTATACTGATCCTCGGGCTGGAATCGTCAATCTTGCTGTAAAGTTGCCATCGCATGTCCTAAAACCTGACATGGGTCCAAAGACATATATTGCATATGGGATCAAAAAAGAACTTGGTAGAGGAGACTCTGTAACAAAGCTTCACTGTGATATGTCAGATGCGGTATGCTTTACTAAGCTGTAATTTGGTTGCTTAAGTAGAACTCGGCCAATTCTCCTTCATTGAATATTCTCTCTATATATTTGTATTGAATCTTCTTTCTTTCTGAGAACCCACATTTTGGTTTGTACATTGGATTCAAAAACCTAGTTTTCTACATGTCATGCGTGTGCTTCAATAATCTTTCTAACTGCTTGTTTGTAGAAGATGAGCATTCCTTTAGGTGTAGAAATTATAGCTTTGCTTTCCCTAGTCTAAAACAATATCTTTATTTGGTGGGAAGCTTTAGTTTCTTGGTATTTGTAACTATATTGTATGGTGACACAAAATAGATGAACTTCCTATTACTCTAATTTGAACTGGAGGGGAATTCTGGATTGTGCTAATATTTATAATGACTTTTTTATTCTAATGGAAGCATATTGACTTTTTTAATTCTAATTTCTTGTTTAATAATTGTCATAGGTGAATATTTTGACCCATACAGCTGAGGTGATATTAAGTGATGAACAGCACTGTATTATTTCAAAGTTGAAAGAAGCACACAAGGCACAAGATGCGAAAGAATGCTGTGCTCAAGAGAGGGATGCTGAATGCCTGAATAGTCGACTTTGCAAAGACAATAGAGAACGGATAGAAGAAAAGGAAGTCTTAGAACCCAAAGACATTGAAAAGTGCCCTACTGTAATCAATGGAAAGATCTTTCCAAATGATGTGTCTGAGGGGGTCACTTTTCCTGCTGCTTTCTCTACAGAAAATGAAACAAGGGAAACAGGTGGTGCTCTATGGGATATCTTTCGGAGAGAGGATATTGAAAAGTTAGAAACATATCTAAGAAAACACTCAAAAGAGTTTAAACATACTTATTGTTCTCCAGTTGAACAGGTATTATAATGGTTTACATTTCTGCTTATCCTTATTTTTTATGCTCGATTCTCAAATCAAATTCATTGTTGGTTAGGTTGTCCATCCAATTCATGATCAATGTTTTTATTTGACTTTGGAGCACAAGAAGAAGCTGAAGGAGGAGTTTGGTTAGTACATAGAATTGCATATTGCTTGCTCAGTCCCTGTAATTAGTTACATACTTGAATCTTGACTTTTAGGTGTAGAACCATGGACTTTTGAGCAGAAACTTGGAGAGGCAGTGTTTATTCCTGCTGGATGCCCACACCAAGTCAGGAATCTTAAGGTAAAACATCTCTTGACACGTTTTCCATTACCTCATTGTCAACTCATTTTGTTGTATCCGTAGCCCTAATCACCACATTCCAAACCTTGCACAGTCATGCACAAAAGTTGCTGTAGACTTCGTGTCCCCAGAAAATGTCCATGAGTGTCTGCGTTTAACTAATGAGTTTCGTCAACTTCCCAATAACCACAAGGCTAGAGAAGATAAACTTGAGGTGATTTGTTTCTAAAATATAATTCCTTCTGTCTTTTTTTCCCCCTCTCCTCTTTATGATGTCAGCTTCAAATTAAGTTATAGAAGAAAATGTATAATATTTTCCTTTTCTATATTTGGTCCTGATGGTTTATCTTTGATGGAACAGATAAAGAAGATGATAGTCTATGCCGTTGATCAAGCTGTCAAAGACTTAAAAGCTTAAGTGTTCTGGACTAGCTTGACTGCTGCTTGAAGAAAGCTATTTCATTTTGCCATTGTCACTGATACTTTAGATTGCTGTGAATGTAAACAGTATCCAGATGGAAAATTTTGTTAAGTCGGAATGTTTCATTGGAAAGTTAACGCCACATTGGCACTCACAATAGAGTGATTCCTCTTGCTATTGTTATATTTTAGAAAACAATTTCACGTAGTTTTTTTTTTGGAGCAATTTCGCATAGTTTTATAATCAAATAAATAAGCATAGAAAATAAAAATAAATTATTACCGAATAATTACTTTTTTTTCACAGAAAAAAGATCATGATATTAAAAGAAAGAGAGAAAGAGCATGCGGGGCCAAACTAAAATGCATGAAGAGAAAGAAATAATAAAAAACTTAAAATTTGGGAAAATTTAGGAAAGTCTTCTCAAATAAAATTAGATGCTATAAAACAATAACTAAAAATGCCATGAGAAGCTAGTTTGTTACAGAATTACCTTCCCTAAAAATGTGATAAACTCTAAATAAAATTAAATATTAAGAGAGGTAGATGTCATCTTCTTTTAAATAATCAATTATGGTCTGCTATAAATTCGAAAAGAGATGTCAAATAATCTGAAAAACAACCGAAGATCTCACCTCTGTCTCTGAAAATACCACCACAAGAGGCATGACCCGGGTTACCTCTAGAAGCTCCATCAGAATTACACTTGGTCCACCCACAAAGAGGAGTGTGCCAGCAAATTCCACTGCAAACAACTTCAGGATTTTAAAATCATCAATAGAATTTGATATATAACCAACTGAAAGCTTATCCGACAGAGAAGAGGCAGTTGAAATCAAGTTAATAACATAATTGGAAGAGATAACCTTATTGTGAATAATTATTGTATTCATGGCCAAAAGAAAATAAACGGGATATATTTGACAATATCTTATTTTCTTTTTGGGATAAGGATACAAGATACAGCTTATGAAAGATTTTGAGGAATCGTGTATATGAAAATAGAAATCCGTAATCTCGACTAGTGTTGATCAATTTATTCTAATGTAAAATTATTTTGGTTTATATTATCTTGGTAATGTTAATTCTCATTACTATTTAATATAGTCTTTTTTTAAAAAATTGAATATAATATTTCTTTAGAAAAATTATATTATGTTTTTAAGTTTTTCTTTATATTTGAAAATTTAATAATTTAACATTAATTTAAATTTAAATTTAATATACTATCATCGTAAAAAAATTTTTAGTGAAAAAAATTAAAAATTAAATTAAAATCAATTTTAGGAGCTCAAAATCAACGCTAAATGTATTTAAACATATTTAAGTATTTTTTCTAAATCAATTCTCGCAAGATTTTAAGTTGTAATTTTTTTTCCTTTTTGTCTTTGTGGTGAATAAAATTAATTTTCAATGTAGGATCCATAAATTTTTTAAAAATGTACCTGTAATTACATTTTAAAGTGATTTTACTTTATTATCTAAAGAAATCTTTTAATATCAATTATTCTAAAATTAATTTAAAAATTTTAAAATAATTAGGCTTAATTGGTGAGTAGGACACATTGCAAATAACATACTAAGATCAAGGGTGGTGTACCTATCTCGACCATAGGTGGCTGAAGGTGGTGGTGCCCAGAGAAAGGTTAAGGTTTGCATAAAAAGACAAATATGCGAGGGATTAGATCTATGTTAAACACTAGTGTGGGGTTGGTCTTTTCTTTTGGATTTGTTCTTCTTAGATGACTTTAGTCTCCTTTTAGGACTTAAGTACGATACTCTACTTTTGTCGAGTGATTTTAGACTTTAACCTTCTTTGAAGTCTCAATGGTGACTTTGGTCTCCTCTTTGCGCCTTGCCTCTTAAGGGACCTACTTTGATCTCCATTTGAGTTTGCCGCTTGAGAGACTTCAATACGATGTTAGGCGGGTTTGTCACTTGAGAGGCTTCAATGCAATGTTGGGCTAATTGAAGACTGAGTTGTGAGTCGTCCGTAGTTACATCACCATGGTAGATCACTTGAGAGTGTGGAGGAGGTTTTCGAAGAGGAGGTGATATACCTATTAGACACTCTGACCCTCAAAGTTAAGTTTATACTGCGAGGCTAGTATGTGAGAGATTATATATATACCTGAATGGCTAATCCTTTATTTATATTGCAGGGTTGCTTACTTGGGGAGTAATCATTTAGAGATTTGATTTCCTTAAATCTAGCAATTTAGGTAATTATGATGAGATTTTATCTCTTTATTCCTTTATACTAGGGGATTTAGTTTTATCTATACAAGATTCTAAAAAATTAGGCAATTATTTGGTGGGGTTAAGATAACTACCTCCTTGACTTAGGCTATTTGATCATGGTGGGTTTGCACCCAAAATCCTAGTACAGAATAAATATTTATTTAATTAATTATCAATGATTGATGCAAAAGTGCAAAACTAAAGTTCAGAGCCCAAGGGTGCTCTGTCACAACCCAATTCTAAGGTATGTGATTGGTTAGGGATTAGATACTTCTAACTCTCGAAGCCTCATTAACACATGCAAAACTCAATACTGTTTATAACAAAACCTATATCACTTAAACATAATCATATAAATAAAATATCATGAGTAAATACTTCTCAAAGATGAGAGACTTCCCATTATTTAACATAACATGACAATACAATTATAATAATTTAAACACACATTGATGGATCAGACTTCATCAACAATTATTAATGTATAGATACCATATATGTTGACCATTATGTAAGATGAATTGACCCAATCCTATGACTCCAAATCTAGGTATCTATGCCTTCAAATCATCTCCGAATAATAAACCTATCTCACTTACCCTATGGCTATAAATCCAAGTATTATGTTTTCAAGTCATTTATGAATAATAAACTTACCTCACTTTAGAAGTGAGCATGTTCTCTATGTTGATGGAACATAAAATGTCTGATTTGGCTCTAAAAAATAGAATATAACAAAGTAAGTTTTACAACTCAATCAATACAATGGCACTCTAAGTGCCACTAACCAAAAATAATACTAGTATACTTTGTACAGATAATTAGGATTATATATCAGAAATGTATTCCAATGCCTTTACTTGATATTCAATAGATTATTAGCAAATTCAAACTCTAATTAGAAATACTTTCTTTTAAGAAATCATTCTTTAAGAAAACTCATATTTATAAGAAATCATTCTTTTGAAAATCATTTCTTTTTAAATATCACTTTCATATAGGAATATTGTCTTTACTAGAAGAATAACATTTATTCACAAATATATATCTCAAATCTTTAGCCCCAAATATTGTTAATCAGCCATCAAGCAACCATTTCTATAACCCCAAGGGCAGACATCAGACAACTATTTTTATAACTTCAAGTATTTCTTCTCGAGCATCAGACACACATAAGTCTCATAATCATATACCAATCTCATTATTTGATTATTATCATTATTATACAATGGTATACTAAGGGTTCTTCTTAGTATATTTGATATCCCTATATATATTATCAATATATCACACTTCACGTAATTCATTGTAAAAATAAATATTTAAAATTAAAAATTATAGAGAGATAATTGCAAGTTTTCAAAATATATATCATGTCCAACATTCAGTTGAAGATATCAATATTTATCCAATTAATTGTAGGAAATATATAATAGTGTATGTAATAAATCAAGACAAGAATTTAGAAATTCTAGCGCATCATAACTCAAGATGTGTATAAATATTTTAAAATATAAACCATGATAAAATCATTAATATAAACTTTCAAGTAAATTTAATTAAAGTAATGTGATACTAGAATAATAACCTAAGAGTGTGTTTGGATAATGGATTTTGAGGAGGGAATGTATTTATTGAAAGAATTTAAAATCCTTTATAACAAAATGCTTTGTTTGGATATTATGCAGAATCATTTTAAAAATTTCAAGTATTTTAAAAAAGTATTTTATTAGTTTAAAATAAAGAATTTAAAATACTTCCAAAAGAGGTAGAATTCTAAAATTCCCTCTTTGTTCTCTCACCAGACCTCATCTTCTCTTTAACGACCCACAACAACATGTTCACAAGGTCACTTCTGCCAGAGCCACACCACGTGCCGGAGCCTTGTCGCCGGTACCTCAACCCCTGCCAAACCACCACGTTGATCGGATCTGATTGCTGGCGCTGGCACTGACACCAAACCCTCATGGCAGAGTCCTCCATCAGGTAGTCATCACCATCACCGGCAACACCACCTCCCTCTCTCTCACCATCTACCTCCTCTTCATGGCCATCAACCCCAACAAGGTGGGGGTCAAGTACAATGAGTCCAGGTTCACCGTTATGTACCGTGGAATCCCATTGGACAAAGTCTCCATGCCAGGGTTCTACTAGGAAGCTCACAGCGTTAGATAGGTTATCGCCACCATCATCGTCGATCGTGTCAATTTGCTTCAGGCTAATGCCGCCGATTTGATCAGAGATGTTTCCCTCAATGACCGGGTCGAGCTTCAGGTCTTGGGCAATGTTAGTGCCAAGATCTGGGTTATGAAATTCGATTCTCCTGGTGCTCAGGCACATCAACCCCCCTCTTTCTCAATTTTGTTTCTGGGCATTCCTTTTTGCGAATCAATTTTTGACAAACATTGAAAGTTGAAAGTTGAAAACTTTGAAGGAATCTGTTTGTGGTTGAATGAATAGGAATTTTTTGTCATGTTGAATAAATCAGATTTGCAACAATTTTCAGAATAAATCAGATTTCAGAACTAAATCGTGTTATTTTATTTTTATTGATAAGATATAAGTTTGCACTCCTAATGGTATAAGTTGTACTTATAGATTATCTATGAAAAAATTGTATATTAATCTTTTTATTTTATGCAAATTTTTTAAATTTTTTAAATTCATTTTATTTTATTTATTTTTATTTTTACTACGAATGAAAAAATGTTATATGATATTTATTTTGTTTTGTAAAACTTTGTATTGAAATCCCAATTTTACAAAAATATCTTAAAATAGATTTTACAAAAGTTCACAATTGACCATAAGGAATTTGAAATTTAAGGAAATTTAATTGCTTTATCCAAACAAAATATTTCAAAATTTAAGAAAATTTAATTGCTTTATCTAAACAAAATATTTTATAAATGAAGGGGATTGAATTGATGTAATTAAAATTCTTTGAATTTCAAATACCTTGAAATTTCAAAATACCTTATCCAAACATAACCTAAGAGTGTTCTAAATACTCGCAATACAAAGATCTTTAGAAGAAAATTTGTTACTGTGGTATTCAAGCTCTTCCTCAACTTCTAATGGCTTAAGAAGTTTCAGAGAATCATCACAAAATTTTAGAAAGAAATTATTTAAGAAAAAAGCCTTGAAATTAGAGATGAGTGATTGGACCAACGGAACTCCTATTTGAGATTTTTATTCAAAAGTGAGTGTTTCAGTAACGTAGCATCAAGCCTTAATTTATAATACCATTGTTGTTACATTTCTCAAATGAAACAGAGGGGATACACAAAAGTTCAAAATGTGGAATTCAACAAGGTAAACAAGTTATTTATGGTTGCATTAAATGCATACAGCAAATCACTGATAAAGAAAAAGCAAAGGAGGATGGAAACGATATTTTCCTTTTAGCCTAAAAGCTTAGGCCATTGATGATTTATTGCCAAGTGGAAGCCAATGCTCATAAGCCAAGTAGAAGCCAAAATACAGTTTGTTTCACAAAGTATGCATAAATGAATTTAAATGTAAAGAGTAAGCATGCCTAAAAATACATGATTGGACTTTGTCTATTTGTAATAAACTAGTAGGAAACTCGTGCAACACACGGGTGGTTGTCATTTTCATTGGGTTTGGTTGTTTTTGTAATGAACACAATAAAATTCAAACGTTATGTAACACAAAAATTTGGTTTTAACTTTATTTCATAAACTTCAAAAACTTATGATTAGGAAAAAAAAGATATAAAATTGAGAAACACAAATAAAAAGTAGTGTACTGCTGAAAGTAGCATGCGTATTGACTAAATAAGCTAAAACATAAATAAAGAATCATTGGACAAAAATAATTAGTATATGTACAAACACTCTTCTAATGAACCAATATATATGAGAGATTTGTACAAAACCTACAACATATATAGGAGAGAGAAAACTTAAAAAGTGTAGTGTGAAATTTTAAAAAGCTTATTTGTTTGACCGATGCATAGTTTAGTTAAAATGAATCAAAGGTAAGATAGCATATCCAACGTCAAGTCCAATAGAGCAGTAGATCTTAAATACCAACCTACATAAGATACATGCAATCCATGTTCGAAAATCAACATCGAACATGAAGACAATAGTGAACAAACACCATAAATTGAAGGTGGAAAATCATGTTCAAATTTCTTCATGATAACCGTTAAATTCCTATATCCAAATCCATTATCATAGAGAAAAGTGGACTTACCTAACTTTGAACATCTTATAACAGTAAATAACAAAGTTAATTAGATCTTACATGAATAATCTGAATATTGGATAGTATTTTTGAAGAACCAAATATATAATAATTTTAGGCAATAAGAATCCTCCTCAATATAACTTCCCAATAATGGAGAACATTGCATATATAAATTGACCAAAGTAATTGTATAACATCTTGTAGAACATGCAGATTAAGCATAGTATTAGACAAAAGGATATGAACTTCGGTAATGAGAAATTATCGTACATGATTGAATGATAAAACAACTCCAATTGACAAAGTGAGATAATGTAAACTCAAATACAAATTTTTTGAAAAACTTCTTTGAAGACAACATTCTTTGTCGTGTGGCAAAGCTCACCTTCATCATTGCAAATGAGAATTTTCAATTCACACTTGGACTTAACACGAGATATCGCCACATAGAGTTGACCATGTGAGAAAACAGGTCGTGATAAATATAAACCAACATGTGAAAGAGTTTGGCCTTGACTCTTATTAATGGTCATGGCAAAACAAACAAATAATGAAAATTGTCTGCGTTGAAATCTGAATGGTCTCCCAGGATCAGAAGGAATTAAATTCATTCGAAGGATGTACACCTTATATCTAATATTATTGCCAGTGACAACCTTAGCACCAATTACATTAATGCCCAACTCAACAACTATCAACATCGTTCCATTACAAAGACTTGAAGCCTGATCAATATTACGCATTAACATAACTGGAACACCCTTCTTCAAAATTAGTCGATGATTAGGAATGCCAGAGCATTGAATCTCATTTAAGAATTCAGGGGTTAAGCATTCAGTATCAAAACCTATATCTTCATCTGATTTACAAATTGAGTCAAAACTAATATATTCCTTTTCTTCACTAGGTATCAAAGAAGAACATACGAATTGACCTTATCGACATTCTCAAGTGTAGGTGCAAGTATAGCTCTGTCTTCAAAAAATTTAAAATCATGCAAATGTCCAACCAAGTTAGGATATGTAGATTCAACAATAGTCAGAATAGGATTAGAATAGTTTAAAGCAAAAGATCATCTAGAATTTCAATATCAAACTCATCATTGTTGTCAACACCAAAATTACCAACACCAATATCAAGAATCCTTTTGCTAAACTCAAAAGTTTGTTCAAGATTTGAATTGTCGATGCCAGAGAATAAGCGCATGTTTTTAGTTAGCTTCAGCACTTTGCAAAATTTTCATAATATAGAGGAATTGATAGCAGACATGACAATATCAGCCCTTGTTGCTTTAGGAATAACAGGCAAGATTTGACGAAAGTCCTTACCCAAAACAACAACTTTTCCACCAAAAGGTTGATTTAAACCATCAACATTTGAATAGCGCATGATATCACGCAAAGTTCTGTCCAATGCTTCAAATGCCCATCTATTAACGATCGGAGCTTCATCCCAAATTATCAAACTTATATAATGCAACATTTCAGTTTTTAAACTTTCTTGGTTGATATTGCATGTAGTATCTTCAGTCAAAGCTAATGGAATAAGAAATTGTGAGTGAGCAGTCCTACCACCAGGCAAGAGAAGGGATGCTATGCCATTTGAAGCAACATTCAAAACAAATTTTCCTTCAGAATGAAGTTGACTTGAGAGTGTTTTCCAAACAAATGTTTTACTAGTTCCACCATGACCGTAAACAAAATAAAATCCTCCATTTCCATTACATACAACCTCAACAACTTCATCATAAACAACACGTTGCTCATCAGTTAATTGGGGAAACAATTTCTTATGCTCTTCGATCATTTCTTCTTTGTTGTAAGATAATTCATTGAGTAACAAAATGTTTTCAAATTAACATTCATCAGATAAAGTAGGATATGGCAGAGGACTAAAATCCTTCAATGATTTTTCATTTGCACATAACGACTTATCAATTTCAAATAAGCATAATGACTTCAACTCTTCATGTGTAATTGAGATATCTAAGAACAAAAATTATTTAAATTAAAACCACACATATTCACAATGAAAAAAAAAACAAATAGAAAACATGATATTTAAAAAATGAAATAATCCATTTAAAAGCAATAACTACATGGTAAAGAGAAATGTAAATTTCAGGAATCGATAAACTCGTAAAAATTATTTATATACCTGGTTAATTCAAAAGTTTTCGCTTTTCATAAACAATCCCATCTGCTAGCAACTTTCATATCTGGTCCTACACAAACAAAGGCTTGGTCGTAGAGTTTGACAACAACAAATTAACAAAAAATCGACGAACATAGTGACCAGATCCTAACTCAGATGCTTCTTTTATTGCATCCACAAATTCTCTGTCATCAGCTAATAATCCAAGAGCATGACATGCATCTTGAAAAGAATGATATGTTACATTGCCAACAGTTCTAATACTGGCATAACTTGTACAACTTTTTTGGAAGTTCAACAATAGCCTCAAATAATACAACTCTCCAAGTCCAGGAGGTATAAAATTTAACTTACCAATTAATAACCCCTTTTTTTCTTAACTGCCATTGCTGACTATTGGCACAATAAACAAATCGTGAAGGGAGCTCACCATAAGTCAAGTCTTGCCCCTCATTAAACATATGATTAGCCTTCATCCATGCAAGGAACATAGTTTTATTGCTCTTATTTTTATCCACAACTTCATCAATTCTATCATCATTATGGAAAATTATATTTTGTTGGTTTGGTAAATGGAACGTTAACCTCTGGACTGGGAGCCACCTATGATGGATATCAAATGCAAAAATTAGCCAAATTGACTCACATGGAGACAAATAGCGACAATCATAATATTGTTTAATCTTATCAACTTCCTCTTTTTGAGTCATACCTGACAATTCTCTCGACATAGACACTCTAACGCGATAAGGACCTTTGTTAACATATTTAAACAAATACTTGATTGAGTTTGACTTGTTGCAAAATTCCAAGTTAATATGTGCTTGATACTTCATTAATAACTTTGGGTTGTATGGCACCACGTTCCTATTATCCAAGTGAACATCCTTTTTAATGACTGTGACACCCAGATCTCTTTGTCTGTATATTGGCTAGCCATCTTCATCAAAAGAGGTTTTTTGAACAAACTTCTCAGGATAAAATTTCGAACACTTGTTGTTCTTCATGCAAGGTGAATAACTATTACCTTGACCACAAGGACCATGTATCATAAATGTGGTAACAATATCATACAACTTTGGATATTTACATTTATCTAGCAACTCTGCACATATAACTTTATCAATTGACTCAATGGTGCGCAACTATCACCTTGATCTAACCATAACAAAATATGCGCATGTGGTAAGCCTCTTTTTTGGAATTCAATGGTGTACATACCTGATAAGAGGATAAAATTTATTGGTTTGCTTGATGTAAAGAGAATTGGAATAACAAAAGTAATAATAAATAAGTTGGGAAGAAAGTCTTACCAGCAACAACCTTCCCAAAATAACAGCCTTTTTTTGAAATCATTCATCAATGCATCTAATTTCATGCAAAATACCCTACATGCAATATCTGGACGTTCAGATGCTGACATCCCTTGGGTATTAAGGAAGTGAGCAATTTCAGGCCATTTAGGATTGCATGTAACAGTCATAAATAAATATGGAAAATTGAATTTCTTTGAAATTATAATAGCATCTTGACAATTGTTGAATATATACCGATGACCACTAGTAAAAGAAGATGGCAAAATAACTCGAACCCTAGATGAACCTGGATTAATGTCACCACGATCAACCACTTCTTCCAACTCTTTTAAAAAATTTGATCTGATATTTTGTTGGTTAGCCCTTATGTATAACAATCTTTGCGACTCAATCATTGAATAACAATCTACTATAAACTGTTGGAATAGTCTTTTGCTTCTCATAATAATGCTTTGTTCTATCTCCCTTTCATGAAGTCTGTATGCAACAAATTCTCTCAATGACACTCTAGTCCTTTTTCTTACACCAGAGGTAGAAAACAAATCACGAATTTGGATATCTTCTTTATAACCATCATCACCATATGGGAATAACAAAGGGTATTGAAGCGGAAAATAAGAAGGGTGTGTTTCACTAATTCGCTTTAGATGGCCATCTTGACCTTGTAAACCGATGTCTCTACCAATGTCAGATGAATCAAAATCACCAATAATTAAAGCTGTAACTTCATCAGTTGTTGGTAAATTATACATCCTAGTATCAGGAGTACGGTGCCTAAGTAATCTAAGAGAGAAGTATTAAGTTTCATCTGATTGGAAACAATATCTGACCATTCTAAAAGATTTTTCCAGTACATTATGTTCATCAAGCATAGCCATTAAGTCATGAACCAAAGTAGGGTCTACAGTAGAAGTAGAATTATTGCCACTGTAAGAAAAATGGTAGTAATAAGAGACAAATACTATAGTGCGAACATAAGAGAATGTTATAATTATAAAACTAAAAAAGTAAATATGATCTATAAGAAGAAAGCAATAATGAATTATGAATTTAACAATAAGAAATCTAAAGGAAGACGTAAACATAATAATAAATTCCATGAAAAAATATGAAATGATGAATCCTATTGAATGACTCATTGAGCATATCATAAATGTACAGTTGAGCAAACTTCGATTTCTGTCCACTGATAGGAAGCAAACATCCTATCTGATGGTAGTTTTGGCCACAAAGAATAAATTACAGAGGACCATGACCATCATTCAAAGAAGTCTCAACCTTTCCTCTAATTGAAGTGAATGTAAACATATTATTGTAAAGACGAACGTTATCAAGGAAATGAGGACTTCGAGAGTCTATATTCATGAATAAATTCCTTAACAAATTAGGAGGCCTAGTTAGTAGTGGAAGTTGCACCTTCCCTTTCATACAACAGATTGAAAAATCTGGGTTCACAGGCCAGATTGATTTCTCTGACTGCTCTTCATACTAAACCAAAGTACCGTATTGCATGCAATAATGATTACAATAACCAAAATCCAAGAAAACTACAAATGGAGGAAGAAAATTGATAAGTAAGATAGTGAGGGAATATAAATTTAAAAAAACATTTTGCTTTATCAAGTAAGATATATCTTTACCAACCTTCATTTTCACTTTCAGCAAATAACTCATGCTCTAAAACAACATTAGTTTGATCATCGCTATTATCAATGAATTGAATGTTGGCATACTCATTAAATAATGAAGTAACATATACATCCAAAAGCCAAAAGAGTAACTTAAAACAATGATATTAATATCAAGTATATAAGCGTATACCACATTTCTAAATAGACTAAGAACATGAAATATGAAACTGAAACTGCAATTGGGCATATGAAGTATAACTGTGTAATAAAACAACTTAATCAATTGAGTACGAAACCTGAGTAAGAACATGGCGGAGCAATTTCAACCTCAATTCCATTGGTCTCACGTAGAACATTCCACTGTCTCGTTGTACAAAGACAAAACATTATCATTACTTTCAAGCTACATGAAAACAAATGGGGTATATTGAAGTATAGAATTGAAAATTCAATTTTAAGGAGCAACTCACTTTGTCAAATTCAGGTTGGACATAAAATAGAAAATCAGTTGAAAGTTTCCTTATTTTCATCACACGTGGGCAAACCTAGGTGGTTCAAAGAGTTAGCAGTGGAGTACATTTTGTTAAGTATACCTGGTGAAATTAATGCTAGATATATGAGTTATAATAATATGTGAAAAAATTAAAAAGCACTGTTAGTATACATTCCTTTAGATGGATGAGCTTTTCTTTTACCCTTACGATGAACATGATTTTTTCTCTCTGCTCGAGCTTGCCTAGCATAATTGGTTCTTTGAATATTCATGACGTTTATCCTTGGTTTTCAACCTCAATAATCGCCAAACACACAAAGCTGCTGTTTCAAAAAATGATCACCTTCACAAGCCAAAAGAGTGTGTTAATACAACAATGACTCTTAGAAGGCATTGATGCTATCAGTTAACTACGCAAGTCAAATGTGTTGACGTTATTGGAAAGTGTTTGGCACAAGAAATATATAGGTAGACTAAAATTGACAGATGAGTTGTATTTAAGAATCAAAAAGTACCTTACTACCCTCATATAACATATACATTCAATAGTTGATTTAAATGAATAGTCGTGTAGGTTGCGTGTTTAAGTAAAGAAGTATTAAGTGTATACCAAATTTCTTTCACGTAATTGCTTAAGAATATTAAATTCCTTTCATATAAATAGAAGTATTTTTTTATATTATTTTTCATAGTGCATGAATGACAGAAATTGAAATTACAATATTGGTTATATGACATATGGATCCTTTTATATCAATTTTCTTTTGATGTTGTTATGAGGAGAAAGAGAGTTAAACAAAATTTAAAAAAACGACAACAAATTTTAACTAGACAACACAAATTTTTTTGTTGTTGCATCTATGTGAATACTCTATATGATTATATAAAAGAGGAAATGATATAAGAAAATCAAGATTCATTTAAAGTAGTATTGATGCATAGTACAAAAAGTTAGGTAACTCTTTATATGCACGACTGATTGGGCATATTAACTTGGTAGGAAATGTTAATACTAATATGCTAATAATAACAAATTGGGCAAAATCGATTTGCTAGTGAACTCCATATAATCAAATCAGTTTTGTCAAATTATAAATAATGTTCATAATGTAATAGACAGCTATGAAGCAGGCTATGAAGGAAATAAATGTAAAACTTATGTATTAGTTTGCTTATTATTATTTTATCTGTATCTTAAAATAGTCTTTGTTGTTTGATTGTTGGCATGGTTGTAAAATGATCTGATGTTCTTATTTTCTATTTTCAGTTATGTTTTTACATCAATATCTTATGGAAGATATCTTTAATGAAGAGTTTCACAAGACTATTGCCATATATGACTATAATGCTCCTATTTTTGAACCAAACATCTACAAAGTTCCTAAAAAATTGCTGGTTAAAATTTAGGAAGAGTATGACTATGGGAGATTAGTGCTAAGACTTACTAATAGAAGTTTTCTGTTTATATGTAGGAAATTGATACCTCATTTTTAATTGTTTTGACTTCTAGTAGGAGTTATATGATCAATATGTTTGAGGCTGCAGTGTGCAACATAAATGTTTGAGATTAAAAATAAGTTATGACAAATCTAGTATATAAAGATGGGTGAGAGTTGGCCCAATCAGTTTTGAAACTTTTTTCAGCAAGAAAACAATTTAGAAAGAAGAAAGTAGTATCAGAAGAGCAAAATAAGTCAAGCATGAAAGTAAGATTTCAAAAACAGTGTACACTACACGAAAAAAAAAGAATACTAACATTGGATACTGCCCCTTGCACTCAACAATAATTATTGGCTAAAGACTTGTTCTTAAGAAAGAAAAACTTCCAAAGAAAATTAAAGTAATAACAAATGAGAGAAAATCAATTAACAACTCTTTTGCAACCATATCCCGTAGTCTGTGTAAACCCGCATCACATAAGGACAATCTGAAGCAGTAAAGGGGAAAATGCTTACCTTTAGCAAAACTATTGAGATGAACATAGAGAGAAACTTGTTTAATTAAATCTTCTTTTGTGATACTAAATCTGATGGAGGGAATACAGAAAAGGTATCAGCAAAGCAACAAAATAAGAAAAATAAACAATGGCATTGTGTTGGGATTTTTCATAAATAGTTGGTGCTTACAGTGAAGATGGAGTACACAAAGCTGAAGGATGAACACTAATTCAGGTACTCCATGAAAATTACAGTTGCTGGTGGTATGAAAGTGGGAGAGACGAATTTGGAAGTTTATTGATTTTCTTCTCACACGTTCCACTTGTAGAAGATATAACTTTTGAAACCAAATGGGAGAGAAGATCTGATTTTTCAAACCAAAAGGGAGATGAAAGGACAGTAGGTATACAGAGAAGAAGAATTTAAAAAATGAGAAAGAGTGAAAAAAATAGCGAAGTTCCTGACCTGTATATATCTTAATATTTTGATTAAATTCGAATTTATGGCATTTGAATAACTCAGTTTATTTGAATAAATAGCACAATTTGCCTTTTCAATTAGAATCAAATACATGTCATTATGGGTCTTTTCAATTAGAATCGTAAATGTCATTCTGGACCTTTTCGATTAGAATCGAAAACATGTCTTTCTGGGCCTTTTCGATTAGAATCGAAAATCATGCCATACTGGAATGACCTTTTCGAATATGCGGTCCATTCAATTACCATCGAAAAATCCCATGCAGTTACTCAAGTCTAACATTTCGAGATCAACTTAAAATTTATCCTCGTCTTTGTTTTTGACCTTTACTCGAAATTACCATTTCTTGTAATACCATTTCTAGTAATTATCATATCAAACTCATAAAATGAAATGGTACTGAGCAAGACATAAATAAAAAGTAGTTTCTTGCTAGAGGTAGTATGTTGATGAGGGCTTCTTTTAATTGCGATTAAGCCCGAGAGATTATGCTTCCCTGCTTAACATTTTTCCACCAAGTCTATTAGGGAGTATGATGATGGACTATCCTGTGGTATGTGCCCATACTTATTGGAAGTTAGATAAATAGATTACAATTGTGAATATTATCAAGCGTTGGTTTTGTTTTCATTAAGGTTTTCTTCGATTCTTACTATGTAATTGAATATGAGCCATACATACATGGGATACAAAATAACCCACATCTGAACACAATTGTCAACAGATGAATGATTAATAAAAACAATTATAGATTGACAAGTAGAATTGTACCAACAAATTTGCATAGTAGAATAGAAACATTTGTAAAGCAACTCCTTTAACAAACTGCTATTTCATTATAAACCATTTTTGTTACATACATTCACCATCATTACAAAGTAACAGTATTGATTATGTACAAAATACAAAATAAGTGAATCTTTGATTGTTTCCCTAATTTCTCTAACCATGTACAATTCACCCGCAAAAAGTTACAAAAGCCCAAAAAAGAAAGGTATGATACGTGCAAGCATCCAATCACCAGTCATAATCTACACCCTAATAGTTACTATTACATATTGGATAAAAAAAAGAGACCAAAATAAACCTTGCAACATCCCAAGTCCAGCTGTTAACATATATCCCAACGTAGAAATCAATCCTTCTCAATCTTAACAGCCTTCAATGGAGGACCATCAATGTCATCTTTGTTTGCCTTAATGATGCCATAGAGTCTCCTTTTAGCAGGAGTTGCCTTAGCCCCAGACCAACTATTGTCAGATGTTAATGGAGGAGGGCTCACAATTTCTTGAGAAATGAATGGCTGCACAAATAAGTTCAAAACAGTTACATCGATCATAACAATTGAAAAAAACATAAGAATATATTAATCTTTCATTTTTTATCATTCTCATATTAAAAATAAGCATTGTAAATTAATAGTGTAACAAACATTAATGTCAGCCAAAACTGAGAATTTAATTATACCTTGCTATGAATGATTTCGACCTCTGGGTCATCATCTCCAAGATTTATAGTGTTTAGAAAAGGTGGATTGAAAACAAACTTCAAAAAATGAAGAACCCTCTTAGTCTATTCGATAGATCTTGAAAAACATATCACACTAAAATGGCCTTCTCGAATAGTTCTCTTGGTCCATTCGATTACCATTGAAAAAATGTTATTTTGAACTACCATGTATATATCTTAATATTTCGATTAAATTCAAATTTATGGCATTTGAATAACAGTTTATTTGAATAAATAGCACAATTTACTTTTTTTGATTAGAATCTAATACATGTCATTCTGGGCCTTTTCGATTAGGATCGTAAACGTCATTCTGGACCTTTTCGATTAGAATCGAAAAAATGTCTTTCTAGGCCTTTTCGATTAGAATCGAAAATCATGCCATACTGGAATGACCTTTTCGAATATGCGGTCCATTCAATTACCATAAAAAAATCCCATTCAGTTACTTGAGTCTAACGTTTCGAGATCAACTTAAAATTTCTCCTCGTCTTTGTTTTCGACCTTTACTCGAAATTACCATTTCTAGTAATATCATTTCTAGTAATTATCATATCAAACTCATAAAATGGGATGATACTGAGCAATATATAAATAAAAAGTAGTTTCTTGCTGGAGGTAGTATGTTGATGAGGGCTTCTTTTAATCGCAACTTAGCTCGAGAGATTATGCTTCCCTGCTTAACATTTTTCCACCAAGTCTATTAGGGAGTATGATGATGGACTAACCCGTGGTATGTGCCCATACTTATTGGAAGTTAGATAAATAGATTACAATTGTGAATATTATCAAGCGTTGGTTTTGTTTTCATCAAGGTTTTCTTCGATTCTTGCTATATAATTGAATATGAGCCATACACACATGGGATACAAAATAATCAACATTTGAACACAATTGTCAACAGATGATAAATTAATAAAAATAATTACAGATTGACACATAGAATTGTACCAACAAATTTGCATAGTAGAATAGAAACATTTGTAGAGCAACTCCTTTAACAAACTGTTGTTTCATTATAAACCATTTTTGTTACATACATTCACCATCATTACAAAGTAACAGTATTGATTATATCCAAAATACAAAATAAGTGAATCTTTGATTGTTTCCCTAATTTCTCTAACCATGTACAATTCACCCACAAAAAGTTCAAAAAGCCCAAAAAAGAAAGGTATGGTACATGCAAGCATCCAACCACCAGTCATAATCTATACCCTAGTAGCTACTATTACACGCTGGATAAAAAAAAGAGACCAAAATCAACCTTGCAACATCCCAAGTTCAGCTGTTAACATATACCCCAACATAGAAATTAATCATTCTCAATCTTGACAACCTTCAATGGAGGACTATCAATGTCATTGTTAAATGCTTGTCACACTGCAGCTTTTGTACATATGCTACTAAAAACAAACCAACTCATAAAAATATGCAGATAAACTGATTTAACAGACTGGTATTTCATTTCATTACAAAACATTTGTTTTTGCCGACAATCATTATCTTTAGAAAGTAATTGTGAAGATCATGTCGAAATTACAAAATAAGTGATTCTTTGACTATTTTCCTAATATTTATAACCATGTATAAATCACTCAACAAAAAAAACCAAAAATTCCAAAAAAGAAAGGTATGGTCTATCGAAATACACAATCACTAGTCACTATGCACACCCCAATATTCAATATTATATGCTGGATCATAAGAAAAGACCAAAAAAAAAATGTTGCAGCATCCTAAGTCCTATTAACAGATTCCCCAACATAGGGGTCAATCCTTTTCAATCTTCACAGCCTTCATTGGAGGACCATCAAAGCCATCCTTGTTTGCCTCAATGGTGCCATCAAGTTTCTTTTTGCAGGGGTTGCATAACCCCCAGAGAAGCCAGTGTCAGAGGACAATGGAATAGGGCTTAGAATTACTTGAGAAACAAATGCCTGCACAAACAAATTGAAAATACATATATCAATTATAACATTTGGGAAAAACTTAACAATATAATTATCTTTTATATTTTTCCTTTTTCATGTTAAAAATAAACACTGCAAATAAATAATTTAGCAAACAATAAACATATGAGAATTACATTCTACCTTGCTAAGAATGATTTCAACATCTGGCAGATCATCTCCAAGATTTATAGTGTTTGGGAAAGGTGGACTAAAAACAGCCTTCAGGTAAACATTGAATCACATGTTAGACATTTGTGAATAAATCCAACAAAGAAATAAGTGGAGGAACAGACCTTTGTGGGGCTGTTGTCAGCACCCTGTAGCATGAACATACCCAATATATGTTCATCATTGCAAACCCTCCTTACACAGAAAAAGCCATCATAATGAGAAGATGAGGCTGATTTTGTCTGAACCTTGAAAAGCAGTTTCTGCCCAACTAAGGTAGAAATTATACATGGCAAATGACAACCACCTCCCATCTGCAAAATCAAACACAGATAGGACAAAAAAATAAAACCATGGTAAAAAATGAGAAACAGGGGCAATTGCTTTTTTTTTAAAACTAACGGTAAAACCACCTAACAACTGAAATTGAAAGATAAAGCATTACCTTGTTACACTCAGCCAACAACTGAGCACATGGGGTCTTCAGTAAAGATTGTGCTTCACGGTCAAAAAGCACGAAAACAACATTACTAGTTCCATCACAAATCTTCAGCTTTATCCTATACCTTTTCCATGAACCATGGAAAATAGCCTTGCATAAATTCCATTGGCCTTGTCGTTAGCAATTTGGGAAACCGAATAATCCATGACCACGGGGAAATGTACCTTGGTGTCACAGAGACCACATGGCAAAGGTACCTATCACAGTAATACATGCCAGAGTCTGGAGAAATAGACCTTTGGCATCTGCAGGCACTATACCACTAATCCACATCATCCACAATAGCCTTCACAGTTGCCAAAACTATGAATAACCCATCCTGCCAATATAAATAAAATAAATAAATAAAAACATATTTAACTGTAACTGGAAGAGGAAGACAACATGTTATATCATTTGACAAACAAAACGAAAAGAAGAAAAGGAAAAAACAATAGTATGTTTCAGAAAACGTCTTAAGGCTAAGGCCAAAAACAACAACCAAATGGAGAAATGCAATATTGCATAATGTCAATTGGAATAACATTGGTAGATAATCATCTGAGTTAGCTACACATTTGAACAGATTTAATAACAATATAAGCAAAAAGACAAACTATAGCTATGCACAGTAAGGTTGCAAAAAATGAATGTTATTAAATAATAGGGAAATAAAAGGAGGGAAAGAAAATAGACTACTTGGTGAATTAGCAAATTAAGTAAAGTCCTCCAAATAAAACAACAGAATCACCAGCAAACCTTTTTACACTCAAGGAGTTGATCCAAGGACTTTTTTTCATGGAGTTTCATAAAGTCTTTTTCCATAGAAGTTATCTACAGATCAAGAATGACAGCTAATGGTTAGCACCCAGTTGGGCTATCTTCAGCAAGCCTACCACACATCAGCCAAGTAAAATGGTTAGCAAAACTAAATAACTGGATAACTCAATCTATACACAATAACTTTGTATAAAATAACTTCAACCACAAAACACACCTCTGTCTTAAAGCAACGACCTCAACAATAGGAGGGTTGAACATTATGTTGGATGAATACATGACGGTTTGGACAACAATGTTTCCTTAGTAAAGAAAGATGGAAAAATAAATAGAAAAATAGATGGACAAAAACAGACGTGAACTGAATAAGAATTTGAAGGAAATAAGGAAATAAGAAAGAACACGTAAGGAGGTCAGAACAAACAGGGAAAAACAGCAATAAATTTTTTTAATAAAAGTCAAATACAAATGCTTACCCCTGAAAAGCTTGACTTTAGCAAGTTGGATGACAACAATTGGAAGATCAGCATTACCTGCTCTAGAAATGCATCCAACTGATCCACATATTTAGCAAACAAAGCACACTCAAGCTTTATACTATGATAACGAAGGGAACATGTTAATGAGAAATCAAAAACGAATAAGGAAGGAGATAGTAAGATTTAAACAGGAGTAAATAATTTTAAAAAGTATGTTGAAGGTCATGTGTAGGGAAAGTAGAGCACCCACTTGCAATCAGAAAGCTCTATGACAACCATTTTGGTTAGCTTTCCATCTCGTTCATATTCCTTTTTGATAGAAGTGGCCACCAACAGACCCATGACATCTGCGAAGGGTAGAATAAATAAGAAAACTTATAATTTTAAAGAAAACAAAGGATAAATGAGAAAGTAAAAGAAAGAATAGGTTAATAATGGTTGGACCAATAAGGAAGTCAGAGTCTCCTTCGTTGGCTAATACATCACCAAATGCCACAAATGACAACCTATATTATGGAATAATCACTGAATCACATGGAGCAACCGTAGTCCTAAACTGAAAAATAAGATGGAACTCATGGTTTGTAGCACGATAAGCCCCCACATTTGGAATCACACTAAAGTAACACATCTTGTAGACACTGCCCTCTGTAAGGACATTCAGGAACTTGTAGTCCGGAGTTTTCCTCACACTTGCTTGAATCTTTTCACCCTTACAAAAAAAAAAGGAATCACAAACATATAGAAATTCAGAATAAGAAATCAATGGTTCCACAGGATGAACAATAATACGAAAGCAACATAGATTAGATTTGCTTACAAACTCATCCAGCAGCAACATCTCAATGGAGCTTGGTAGTTTGGAGTTGGTGAATGATGGGACCTTCCAAAGTCTCAAAATCCTCACCCTAAACCTCCAAGCCTCTCTCTCAGGAAGAACTCTGCTCAGTGCATCAGACGGTGGAGCCATACGAAAGAGATCACAACACCCAATTAGAAATCAGGGAAACAATACACACAGAGCAAGAAAACAGAATAAGTAAGTGAAGAAGATGTATAAACCAGCAACGCATAAATGAAGAATGCCATAGCAACTCTATAAATAAGGACCATATGATCACAATTTGGATTTCAAATTTTTAAAAATATGAGGGAAAAATGAGGGAGAAATAGAGCCAAATTAACCACCAAAACCGTAATCCCTAATCGTACACACCACCAACACTAAGACTAATCATAGCATGAGAGGATAGAAGGTAAATTGGCCTGATGGAGTAGACATATGGCTACTGCTTTATAGACCCCGCTTCTGTTACAGTGAGACGAATCGGTGCTATACGGGCTTCATTCGGACACGCCATCTTCATGACAGCACCAGCTCTTGTGCATGGGATCATATCTGGGCCTCCTCCTTCATATGGACATGCCATCCTCTCCCTGCATGATTTGACGACACCAACTGACCTGCACCATGTGCAGATCTTTCTGAACCTACAGCATCGAGAAAAAGGAGAGGATAAGAGAAAAATGAGAGGATTAGAGGAAAAACGTGATGAGCAATTTCTGTTTCGGCAGAGGAGATTGAGAAAAGGAGAGAGAAAATGAGGTTTGTGTTAAATGACCAATTCGCCCACTCTCTTAAGGTCAGCACATGACCAGCCAAGAAAAGGCAAGGATAAAAGGGTAATTAAAAAAAGGAAAATAAATTAGTAATTATGGAAAGACAAATTTATCCTCCATCAAGTTGACCACATTTAATCAAACTTTAAAACTGTAGACAAAATGGTAATTCACCTTGAACATTTCTTGGTATTGAAAGCAAAATCAAACACGTGGAAATGAATAGGAATTGCACAGTAAGATTTATTGGTCTGGTTTTGTATCGTGTATTGATATGTGAATTAATTTCACCCACCATTTTCTACTTGCTACATGTAATAGTCAAAGCATGCTTCTTTATGGTGAAATCTTGGTGTTTTGTTCGTAGCGTATACTACACAAAGTTTTATTAACTTGCTTGCTTGAAAGTAAGGCTTATCATAAATACTATCTTAACTACTATAGACTTTTCTCCATTCATGATTTTCTTTCGTGCTAATATAATATAATGTAGTAACTTGTTTTCAAAACATGTTCTCACCATTTATTTTTCATATGCTTGTTACACATAACAAGGAGGAAATATAGCATACTAACATTTATTTTCATTCGTGAAAGTTAAATTTACAATAGAGACATTCTTCAAACACAATGAACTTTAATTCATTCTTTGGTTTTCACTAAGAAACATATGCATGCAAGTTCTATTCCAAAAACATGCTTAAAATTTATCCAATATAAATAAATAAAATCAGCTTTAACTTTCCTACCTCTACTACTACTCCTTTTTATTTATTTATTTATTTATTATGTGCATAGAGACATGAGTGCTTCTTCTTCTTTTATTTTATTTTTTTTTGGTTTTTAACTATTGAAATATGACAAAGCATACAACCACCTTCACCTATCATTTATAAAGTTACCAATGCCTGTGAAATTATTTACCAAGTATGCATAATAAATGAAATCAAATTAATAAAGATTTCTACTTACAAACATGCTCCTAAAGCAAGAATACAGTAGAAACATGTCAAACATAAATTTATTTTCTTACATAAAGGTCAAGCTTTCCAAAAATTAAAACTTCTGTTATAGCTCTCAAAGCGGGCTGGATCAAATCGGGTTATGTGAGTTTTGGATTGATATTTTATTAACCTAACTCGCCTTATGTAATATTAACAGGTCAGCCCGATCGGACTCATTTAAACTAGACTAGTTCAAGTTATTTTTAATTTTAAACTGATATTTTATTAGCGTAACTCACCCATTTTGTCGGGTTATTTAGACCGACCTATCGAGTTTAACCCATTTTGACGGCTCTAACTTCTATAACTACGAGGAACCCTTGTTTATTTTCATTATTCTTCCTATTGTTTTAAAAAAAAATTAAGGATATCACAAGGTGGATATTTTTCAGATAATATTTTTATGTTAAACTTAAATATATTTTAAAATGTCATTATATATATATATATATATACATTATATATATATATATATATATTAGTTATCTCAATTTCTTAAAATCAATTCAAAAGAAATATTTTTGTGAAACTCCTAATCTTAATATAGATGATCTGTCTTTGACAAAAACGAAGAAGTGAATTAATTTAGATGCGTGTAAGTTCATTAGGACACTCCATGACTGAAATAAAAAAAGATTAATTTTTTTGTACAATACTCTCCATCATGCAAAGTTAATTTGGATTTGGTGTAACCAATTTTAGGAGTTACTTTGTGTTGTTATCAGTTGTACTAATAAAAAAATTGTGAATAAAAGAAAGCGGGCGACAAGTATGGAAGCATGGAAAGAATATATTTATGTTTACCCCCTTTTGACATATTTATCATGGGCTTGAAGAAGCTGAGCCCAATATAATCCACTGTATAGATGGGCCCAATTGGGAAACTAGAAGAAGTGAAGAAGAGCGTGGTGTACGTTTTGAGCGCCATCATCATTCACTGTTGACGTTATCCAATATCCATCCCCTTTGTCTTCCGTCTTCAGTCTTCACTTCTCCTCCTCCACTCTTCAATTCTCAATCCAAATGCTGCATCTTCAACTCCACTTGCTTTCACCGTTCCCATCACGCTCCCCTGCATTTCCTTCTTTTCCCTCTAAAACCAAGACCCTTCACTCTCCAAGATTACCTCTTACACCCATCACAACAAGAAGAGCTTCTTCTGCTCTCAGATTCCGCACCACCATTAGGAACTCTGCGGGAGTCAACGAAAATGAGCAGCAGAAGCCGGCAGTCAATAAGGCTTACCCTTTCCATGAAATTGAGCCCAAGTGGCAGCGTTTCTGGGACCATAATCGCACTTTTCGAACTCCCGATGATGACATCGACACCACCAAACCTAAATATTATGTTCTTGACATGTTCCCTTACCCTAGGTTTTCAATTTTACTTACTTTGATTCTTTTAAGAATGAGAATATCCATATCCATAACCATAACCATAATTGATTTGGTTTCACTTACTGGTTGTTGCAGTGGAGCTGGGCTACATGTTGGGCATCCACTGGGATATACTGCCACAGACATTCTTGCTAGATATAAACGCATGCAGGGATTTAATGTCTTGCATCCAATGGGGTGGGATGCTTTTGGACTCCCAGCTGAACAATATGCTATTGAGGTTCTAACTCTGACCCTCTTACTTGTCTTGTGTATCTTCTTTTCAAATTTCGTCATCATTTCCATTTCTTTTCAGACAGGAACTCATCCTAAGCTCACTACGCTGAGGAATATCAATCGCTTTCGTGCTCAGGTAAACTGACAATGACACACTTTCACTCTTTCCAACACTACTAATGCTTTTTTTAAATTATTAAATGATTGTAGATATTTGATAATTAAATTTTGCTACTGATTTTGAGCCAGTAAAGAATCTCCTTTCGAACTTATGCAGCTCATCCATTTCACTTGCGTGCATTATTAATAGTTTTTGGGTTTTTGGGTTTTTGGGCTGAAAGATCAGTATTTGCATTCTCATAGCCATCTTCAGCTCTAGCCTGATAACTGCTATTAAAATTGCTTGTTTTCCCTTCATGTTAATTGTTATGTCTTCTTACGTCTTTGCAGTTAAAATCATTGGGCTTCTCATATGACTGGGATCGTGAAATCTCAACCATAGAACCTGAATATTACAAATGGACTCAATGGATCTTTCTACAGCTTTTAAAGAGAGGATTGGCATATCAGGTTGAGTATAAGATAACTTCAAAAGTTTTGCTTTTTTCATTTAATTCCTGTTTCCTGAGTATAGAAGATCTTATGGTGTTCTTATAAAATATCAGGCTGAAGTTCCGGTTAATTGGTGCCCTGCACTTGGCACTGTGTTGGCCAATGAGGAGGTGATTGATGGTGTCAGTGAACGGGGTGGTTATCCTGTAGTAAGAAAGGTATGCTGGTTTGTATATTTATTTCTTTCCCAATTTCCTTTTTAGTGATTTTTCTCTTATCTTTTTTGAATTGTTTCATAATCTTTACAGTGTCGTTGTTTATTACCAAGCAGCCAATGAGGCAATGGATGCTCAAGATTACTGCATATGCTGACCGTCTTCTTGAGGATTTAGATGACCTTGTTTGGCCTGAAAGTGTAAAAGAAATGCAGAGAAATTGGATAGGGAGGTCAGAAGGGGCTGAGATGGAATTTTGCGTTCTTGACAGTGATGGAAAGGAGAGAGACATAAAGATTATTGTGTACACTACAAGGCCTGATACAATCTTTGGAGCAATGTATTTATCTATTAAATTTTCTAATGTATTTCATGGACTTTATGAATCAAATAAACCACTCTTGAAAATAACTCTTATAAGTTTCCTGTTTCCTTTGGTTGTTTTCAGCTACTTAGTTGTGGCACCAGAGCATTCCTTGTTGTCATCATTGGTTTCCACTGCCCAGAGCAAACATGTAAGTAATTCTGTTTCATTGCATAATTGTCTTGGAAGGCTTTTAATCATTGGTGATAAGGAAATGGTACTTTTTTGGGCACAGGTGGAGGATTATATAGATCTCGCCTCAAGGAAGAGTGACCTTGAGAGGACTGAGCTTCAGAAGGAAAAGACTGGGGTCTTTACTGGTTGTTATGCAAAAAATCCAGCGAATGGGGAAGCCATTCCTATATGGGTGGCGGATTATGTTTTGGGGAGGTGTGTGTACTCAAGTATCATTTAGAATGCACAGTGCATTTATTAATTGCTCAATATGCTATGGACATAAGATCTTGTGAGGTGTGAATGATATTTCAAAAGTTCACATGACACCAGAATATAATCGTTGTTACTGTTGCAGTTATGGAACAGGAGCTATCATGGCTGTGCCTGCACATGACTCTCGTGATTATGAATTTGCTTTGAAATATGATGTTCCAGTTCGTTGGGTTGTGATGCCTGATGATAAAAGTATCAACGAGTCTGGAAAGGCTTTTCCAGGTGCAGGCATCATTGTAAATTCATCAAATTCATTGGTGGGGCTTGACATTAATGGCTTGTCTAGCAAAGAAGCCACTCTAAAAGTCATTGAGTGGGCAGAGAAAAGTGGAAATGGAAAGAGGAAGGTTAATATCTCAAATTAGCATAAGCTTTTTCTTTTTAATTGGAATGTGGTTTTTGGTGGTGTGTATAATATAAAATACATTGTTCATCCTTCAGGTGAACTACAAGTTAAGGGACTGGCTTTTTGCTCGGCAACGTTACTGGGGCGAACCCATCCCTGTTGTCTTCTTGGATGATAGTGGTGAGACTATCCCACTTCATGAGACTGAACTGCCCCTTATACTACCTGAATTGGATGATTTTTCTCCCACTGGAACAGGGGAGCCTCCTCTGTCTAAGGCAGTGTCTTGGGTAAGTTTATACCAATAAAAGCTTTTCTTTCTTCTTCTTAGATATCATGGCATTTAGATACTATGTTATCATCTCTTTGGCATTGGCACAATGTTAATGGTTTATAAAAATCTTAAAGTTAAAATTTTCCGTGTAGTTACTGATCTTGATTTGATCTGGCCACTTGGGCTGTGAACCTGCCAACCCTGAATCTAGGCTGGACTTGTTTTGTTATTAGGCCCTTTGGTGGTTGAACCTGATTGAAGCCATAACAAACCCTTCTCACTCGAGTTGGTTTTTCGCATGGACCCAGAAACTTGAAAGCGTACTTTGACTCAATTATTGTTTGTAATTTACAAAACCTTTTTATTTTATAGAAAATGTATAACTCAGCCAATAAGTTGAAAAGACTATCTGATAACAGTAAGATAAGACATATTGGTTCTTGAGTTTATATTTCCTTTACATATCAAGACATGATTATCTGGTACAATTCTAATAATGGTAGGTAAAGATTGAATCATTGCCTTATCTGATGTACAATCTATGAAGCACATACACGCACACGGAACACAACACGGACACAGACACAGGGACATACCAAATTCAAAAAACTGTAAGATACGGACACGGCATATATGTAAAATTTAATATCAAAGTAATTTAAAGAGTTTGGTTTATATATATAATTGCAAAATATAAGAAAAAAGATTCATAATTCATTAATATTATTTCTATAAACTTGAAGATTTATAATATTTTAATATATGTTATATGTGCCAATATTTGCTACCTAGTAAACCCATTCCAAAAAATATAGAGTATAATTACTATTGACATTTTCTAAAAAATCTCCTAAACCAACTTCTCCTAATAGAACTAATTATGTACAAGTACATGTGCATCCAAAAAAATTAACTAGAGGGAATAGTGGTGTGAGGTAAGCTTCGGTGACGACGAAGTGGATTACTTGATACGAGCAGAGGTAGAAGGAGCAGATGAAAATAGTAGTGTGTAAAAAGATAAAACTTAAAAGCCTAATAGTGACATGTGAAAAGATAAAACTTAAAATACTGGTATGAGAAAATAGTGGCTTGAGACGTCAGTCATGTGATTGGGTTTGAGTGGGTTATGAGTTTAATAATTGGACTTTAGTCATGGAAACTAATTTTTAAAAAAAAAATATTAATGGGTCGTGTCCACGCTATGTCCTAGACATGTCCAAGCGTGTTCGAGACATGTCCTAGCCGAAAAAAAATCTTTTTAATCGGACACATTTGGATACGCAGGAAACATGTGTCGTACGCGCGTCCCCATGTGTGTCCAACATGCAGACACGCCGCAAAAACGGCGTGTCTGTGCTTCATAGTGTACGATTGTTTTTTGATGCACACACCATTGTATGGAGAAATTTATAGCTTGAAATTTTTTAGTTTTAAGTATCTTTTAAGCAACTTTTTTCTAAAATTCCCTAAAATCATTTGTAACATGAAGAGAAACTTATAGTCATACACCAGAGGTCGTTTTGAATGTCTACGTGAGTCGTTTTGTAGATTTACCTGTCTTCTTATCTATAGGCTAGATCATTTGTTCCACGTAGGAATATTCTGCCTATTTCATTTTATATTTTCTTAATGCATAAGCCACATAAAAACTTAAGCTGTGCTAAATTTAAAAGGAAACAGAAAGGCCTGTAGTAACACGACCTATACTCCCCAGAAGATTTAAAGTAAAATAAGATCATTTTGTCACTTCTACCAAGTAGGCAAGTATGACATAAGTTATATTACTTTCTTAGATAATTCAGGTTTTTCTGTTTGCATTTTCTTAGCCTGTTTTTTGCCCCTATTTTAATTATTTTTTATTTCTTGGCTGGTATCACTGTTTTAGGTGAAGACCATAGATAGTTTATCTGGAAGACCAGCTACTCGGGAAACAAATACCATGCCACAATGGGCTGGTTCATGCTGGTAAGGCATTGGGGATGATCTTGAGTTGTATTATAGGCTTATAAGTAAGCACCAAGCAGTGTTTTGGTGGCCAAGTGTTTAGTGCTGTCTTGAATCATGATTTTTATGCATTAGATACAGTTGGAAAATTATATTTCTGTTCTTGTGCATGTGTCACATTTTCTTTTATCCTGTCCAGGTACTATTTGAGATTTATGGACCCAAACAATTCCAAGGAATTGGTTGATAAGACAAAAGAAAGGTATAACTTCAATAAATTGTCTTTGTTTTCATTCATATATCCATCTTCTGCTTGTTTCATATGTTTTACTTTTTTGTAATTCTAAATGATTTAATTCCCTAGCTTTAAAAGTGTTCTTCTCGTGCAGGTATTGGGGCCCTGTTGATGTGTATGTTGGGGGTGCCGAGCATGCGGTTCTCCATTTATTGTATGCTAGATTCTGGCACAAGGTATGTATTTTATGTCAGTCTCGGTGCGGGACATGTAGATTTGTAATTTTGTTTCACTCTAAACCGTATGAATTTAACCTCCACGTGGAACAGCTATGTCCCTGTCACTGTTATTCCATGATCATCTATTAGTTAGAATGTTGTTTCACGAGTCTTGAATGGCAAAGCACTTGTGTACTTTAGGTTGCTATAAAGTCAGCATTCTTGATGCAACATATGTTAGTCCCTTTATTACAGTGTTTGACATGCAAATATAGAACCAAAGGTTGGCTTTGTTAATTTTATTTTTTTAATTTTAAACTATAATTTGGTTATTAAATTGTTGATAGATATGACAAGCTACCAGCAGTTATGTTACTGGTGCTTGTAAAATAAGAGAAGACTGTCATTTGAACATTTTCTAATACTTGGTTGTCCAGTGTATGGGGGAAATAAAGTGTTTATTGTAATTAATTTAATCATAAAAGGAAATCAAATAATCCTTTTAGCAGTTAAAGAAATAATTGAATAATCGATGACATGGTTGACAGAAGGATTGGGAAATCCACCAATTAGGTACTGAAATGAGTTCAAAGAGGCATCAAACACTCTTTAACATATTCTGTGTTGCTGCAATATTTGTGCAGATTTAATTCGAGTTTTCCATTTCAGGTCCTCTACGACATTGGTGTTGTATCCACCAAGGAGCCCTTCCATTGTGTCATAAACCAGGGGATTATCCTTGGGGAGGTAAGTTCAATTCTCCTGCTTGAAAATTGAGGGGAAAACAAAAAAAATATTATCATAAGTTTCTAATGGCCTGAGTTGCAGGTTCAATATATGGCTTGTAGGGATCAAGATGGAAATCTGGTATCTGCTGATGCAGCTGATATGTTGAATGAACATAATCTAGACAAAATTCCTGAAGAAAAGGTTTCTTAATCAAGTTTCCACTTCTTTCTCAATGCCTTCTTATTTGTCAGAGTTAAGATATTGAGCCCAAGTTCCCTTTTCTCTTGACAATGATTCTTTTTCTTTTTCCTTGAGTGTAGGTCATGAAATCTGGGGATTCTTTTGTCCTGAAAGAAAATCCTGACATACGTTTAGTTGCCCGCACTCACAAAATGAGTAAAAGTAGGGGAAATGTTGTTAATCCTGATGATGTTGTTTCTGAGTATGGTGCAGATTCTCTTCGTTTATATGAAATGTTCATGGGACCACTGAGGTAGGTTTGACCACAAACCATATTTCTAATGTCATCTTGTGGTGATTGGTCCTTAATCAAAGCTACTTTCTGTTCTTATTTTTCCCCCCTTTTTTTTTTCCCATTTGTTTGGGGTCGGATGGGACCATGAAATTGGGGATCTTGTTCTAATATGGACTCTAACCTCATCCCTTTTATCCTTTATTTTTTTTCCCAACATACTCCAGAGACTCAAAAACATGGAATACTAGCGGCATTGAAGGTGTACATCGGTTTTTGGGAAGAACTTGGAGGCTGATTGTTGGTTCACCTTTGTCTGATGGCACATTTAAGGATAGAACTGTATCAGTTGATGAGGAGCCTACTATAGAACAACTTCGTTGTCTTCATAAATGCATTGCTAAGGTCAATATCTAAATTTTTAATCAGAGTTTTTGTAGTTTCCTTATTATGGTTTTATTTTACTTGCAGAGTTGACTTGGACATTTGAGCTAAGAGTTTAATTTCAGTATTCAGGTAACAGAGGAAATTGAGGGCACACGGTTCAACACTGGAATTTCTGCAATGATGGAGTTCCTTAATGCAGCATATAAGGTATCCTTCTGTTTTCTACTTTGATTCTTTTAATATCCTCTCCACCCCCCCTCCCAAAAATATCTATTTATCTTTTCCTTTAATTTTTTTTCGGGGGTGGGGGCAATGGCAGAAGTAGGGGTAGTGAATGGTGGTGGTATGGTGATGATGTGGTTGCAGTGGTGGCAGCGGCAAGTTGATATTGTAACACCCCTTCACGGTATCACATTTACGACTTCAAAATTACCAAATTATAACTAAGTTATAAATATTAATAATATTATACGTACACTTTTTTTTTTTAAATCATTTTTTAAATATATATATATATATTTGCGGACATTTAAAACTAATAAGTTAAATAAATTACAAAATATACCACACCAAAATAATTTACATCATGTATATAACTTAGTACTCGAAAATCCCAAAATAATTATACATATATTTTTATTCAAACATAACAGAATTAAAAAAAAAACATATGCCTAATCAGAATGATGCTCATCCGGGTTCTCCTCCGGGTCCTCCTCTAGATCCTCTTCCGGATCTTCCTCTGGATCCTCCTCCGGATCTTCCTCTGGATCCTCCTCTGGCTCCTCGGCTGATAACCATCCTGGGTGGGTTGCAGGGCCACGAGCAGGAGTCTGTGCAGAAGAAACTACTGAATCTTTCGTCGGAGTAGTACGACGAGTGCTCCATAAAAATTCTATAGGCATAGACAAATGTAGATGCACAAAAGCACTGAAAGTAAATATAGGGACTCCATGAAAAGTCCTACTAATGGTTCCAGACATCTCCCCTATATACACAATACGGTTTTCATCCACATCATAACGCCAAGCATTCAGATCTCCCCTAAATATTATTTATACGTAACCAAGAAAGCTTGGACACGTCATTACAGCAACAAACAACTATTTTTGACAAAAATGAGGTGATCTTGCTTCCTCTTCTTCAATTTCACGCTCTTTATCAAACATACAAATAAACAGAATAATATAATAAAGAGGTGAGATCCCCTACATCAATACCATCATGGCAGTGTAAAGACAGTAAATACAACATGCTATACATTTATAGCATACAACAAACATAAATATCCTCACATAATCATTACATTAAATAGCAGATAATTTCAACAATACATGTATATATTGAAACAGAATAATGATTGACTATGCACAATGAACCAATTTCCTACTCCATGGAGCTAACTCAATTTCGGAGAGAATGATTTAGAAGATATGTCTATATTTCGTCAGCCTCAAATCAAGTGCTTCAATATTATCAAAATATACATCATGGCTTATACTAGACATTTTACACCAGATCATGAATAGGAATAGTGTCTCGGTCCGGATCGTCGGTGCGTTTGCATCGGTCTGTACCATGGCACAGTGGAGCTACCAACTGGCCACATGTGGGATTATCCGCACCCCGACGCCCTCAAGGTCAACAAGTGACCCACACTACACAATTCGCACCCGCACTTAGGTGTAATTCAACTCTTAGGCAACAATAGCCTTTACAGACACCGTCTGTTTAACAACACATGCATGTTTCCCCTTTGAAAAATTTTAAGGCCGTGAGCCTTATGGCCTTTGGACTAAATTTTCTTTTCATCACAATTGCAATTTATGACATACAATTATACCTTAAGCATCAAAATTTTATTCTAACAAGTTCATGCATAATATTAAAGCAATAAATCACATAGAACACTTAATTACAAACCACATGATCACACAAAATTTTATATCCCTCACCACCATAAGTGGTTGATGAGGTTAATCTCCCTCTTATTTGTATGTAGTTTTCCCAAGCTCCTTGTAGAATCCTTTGAATTAATTTCCTCCACCAAGTGATTCTTAAAAACCAAAGCAAACACAAACATATTAACATTCAAAGCTAGAGTAAGATAACCATAGATCAAATATGGTTTTAGAATTTCAAAAAAATTAAATAAGAATTGAAGAATCATAAACTTCACCTTTGAACCTTAGAACTTAGATCCAAAAATTAAGCTTGAAGATGATAGAATTTGATCTTGATCACAACATGAAAGATGCTTAGAATGATGTTTAGGTTTAGGAAATATGGTTTGTTTAAAATATATGTAATTGGAAGATATTTTTGGGTGTAGAGCCGTGAGATAGAAGGAAGAAATGAAGAGATTTTGGTTAAGTGTTTGAGAAAGAAAGTTGATAGCTTTTCTTGATAGTTGTTTTGAATATGGAAAATGAATGAAGACTTGGTCTCTTGAAGCTATATGGCCGTGTAATTTAAGAGAAATGATGGAGAAAAGTTTTGCGTTTTTGTTTGCATGGGAAAAGATAACAAGTTATATTATATATTAATCAAAGATAAAATAATGCAAATCTTTGGGCTCACCATGCATTCTTGGCCGTGAGTCTACATGGTTTTGCATGTGAAGACTTTAAATAATTCAATATTGGTCCATTTGGAGTTAGTTGGCCGTGTAGCTATTTGTTTTTCATGGAAAATGTATTAAACAATTTCATTGCTTGCATTATACAATTACTAAACAATTGAAAATATTAAACAATTCAATTGTTTCTTTATGTTTTTGTTTTATATGAAAATAATTAATTGTTGGCCTATTTGAAATTGGTTTGGCCGTGGATACACTTGCATGTGAATCTACATGAAATTTATTATTTAATTCAATTGTTTTGTTTATGCATGTAGATTAAATAATTATTATCAATTATTGGTCATTTGGAAATGGCTTGGCCGTGTAGCATTCTTTGCATGTGAATCTACATGGTTTGCATTATTAAATAATTGCATGTGAATCTACATGGTTTGTATTATACAATTATTAAATAATTCAATTGTTTTGTTTATGTTTTTGTTTTGCATGTAGATTAATCAATATTGGCCATTTTAAATTGTTTGGAGCTAGGTAAATAGATTTATGATTTATACTAAGTCTATTTACCTAGGTAGGTTTTAACCGGTAGTTTATTACCAATAGACAAAAATTACTGCGGTAAAAACTAATTTTTACTGTCTAATTGATAATAAAACGTACCTAGATTTTATTTCTCAATAAAATCTCTAACATATAAAATTTTTAAACTGTTTCAGGTTTTGGGTTTAGTAAGATCTTCCGGTCCCACATGAACAGTTTAAAATTTTTCGGCCCCGAAAAATTTTATTTTTTTCCGATTCTGCTTCAAACACACAGCAAGTCCAAATAATAAATCAAACAATTCACAAAGATCGAAAATTATGGAAATCACACAATACTGAAAAACAAGAATTTTCGGGGTGTTACAACTCTCCCCCTCTAAAAAGAATTTCGTCCTCGAAATTTCTCTTACTTTTAAAACAAATGAGGATATTATTCTTTCATCTTGTCTTCAAGCTCTCACGTAGCATCACCTGTTACGTCGTTCCAGATCACCTTTACTAAGACAATTTCTTTCCCTCGAAGTTGCTTTATTCTCTTATCTTCAATTTTTACAGGTAGTGTTTCATAGGTCAAGTTATCTTTCAATTGTACCGTATCCGGAGCTATAACATGGGTGGGATCAGGAATATATTTTCTTAATTGTGACACATGGAAAACATTATGGAGATTTGAAAGAAAAGGTGGTAAGGCTATTTGGTATGCTACCGGACCTATCCGACGAAGAATTTGATATGGCTCGATAAATTTAGGAGTAAGTTTTCTGGATTTTATAACCCGTCCGACCCCAGTCGTGGGTGTAACTCTTAAAAACACATGCTTACCTTCCTCAAATTCAAGAGGTCTCCTTCTCTTATCTGAATAGCTCTTCTGCCTAGTCTGAGTTATCCTCATCTTGTCCTGAATCATTTTCACTTTCTCAGTCGTTTGTTGCACAAGTTCAAGTCCTAATGTGAAACTCTCTCCATCCTGATACCAACACAAAGGTGTTCTGCATCTCTTCCATATAATGCCTCATAGGGTGCCATCCCTATGCTTGAGTGAAAACTATTGTTGTAGGTGAATTCTATCAGAGGTAAGAATTCATCCCAATTTCCAGATTGTTCCAGCACACAAGCTCTTAACAGATCTTCTAGTGACTGCATTGTTCTCTCTGATTGGCCATCAGTTTGTGGATGGTAAGCAGAACTTAGACGAAGTTGTCCCCATCGCTTATTGTAAACTCTGCCAAAATCTCGATGTAAACCTTGGGTCTCTATCAAAAATAATGCTAGAAGGTACACTGTAACACCCCGAAAATTCTTGTTTTTCAATATTGTGTGATTTCCATAATTTTCGATCTTTGTGAATTGTTTGATTTATTTATTTTTTATTATTTGGACTTGTTGTGTGTTTGAAGCAGAATCAAAAAAAAATAAAATTTTTTCGGGGCCGAAAAATTTTGAACTGTTCATGTGGGGCCGGGAGATCTTACTAAACCCAAAACCTGAAACAGTTTAGAAATTTTATATGTTTGAGATTTTATTGAGAAATAAAATCTAGGTACGTTTTATTATCAATTAGACAGTAAAAATTAGTTTTTACCGCAGTAATTTTTGTCTATTGATAATAAACTACCGGTTAAAACCTACCTAGGTAAATAAACTTATTATAAATCATAAATCTATTTACCTAGCTCCAAACAATTTAAAATGACCAATATTGATTAATCTACATGCAAAACAAAAACATAAACAAAACAATTGAATTATTTAATAATTGTATAATACAAACCATGTAGATTCACATGCAATTATTTAATAATGCAAACCATGTAGATTCACATGCAAAGAATGCTACACGGCCAAGCCATTTCCAAATGGCCAATAATTGATAATAATTATTTAATCTACATGCATAAACAAAACAATTGAATTAAATAATAAATTTCATGTAGATTCACATGCAAGTGTATCCACGGCCAAACCAATTTCAAATAGGCCAACAATTAATTATTTTCATATAAAACAAAAACATAAAGAAACAATTGAATTGTTTAATATTTTCAATTGTTTAGTAATTGTATAATGCAAGCAATGAAATTGTTTAATACATTTTCCATGAAAAACAAATAGCTACACGACCAACTAACTCCAAATGGACCAATATTGAATTATTTGAAGTCTTCACATGCAAAACCATGTAGACTCACGGCCAAGAATGCATGGTGAGCCCAAAGATTTACATTATTTTATCTTTGATTAATATATAATATAACTTGTTATCTGTTCCCATGCAAACAAAAACGCAAAACTTTTCTCCATCATTTCTCTTAAATTACACGGCCATATAGCTTCAAGAGACCAAGTCTTCATTCATTTTCCATATTCAAAACAACTATCAAGAAAAGCTATCAACTTTCTTTCTCAAACACTTAACCAAAATCTCTTCATTTCTTCCTTCTATCTCACGGCTCTACACCCAAAAATATCTTCCAATTACATATATTTTAAACAAACCATATTTCCTAAACCTAAACATCATTCTAAGCATCTTTCATGTTGTGATCAAGATCAAATTCCATCATCTTTAAGCTTAATTTTTGGATCTAAGTTCTAAGGTTCAAAGGTGAAGTTTATGATTCTTCAATTCTTATTTAATTTTTTTGAAATTCTAAAACCATATTTGATCTATGGTTATCTTACTCTAGCTTTGAATGTTAATATGTTTGTGTTTGCTTTGGTTTTTAAGAATCACTTGGTGGAGGAAATTAATTCAAAGGATTCTACAAGGAGCTTGGGAAAACTACATACAAGTAAGAGGGAGATTAACCTCATCAACCACTTATGGTGGTGAGGGACATAAAATTTTGCGTGATCGTGTGGTTTGTAATTAAGTGTTCTATGTGATTTATTGCTTTAATATTATGCATGAACTTGTTAGAATAGAATTTTGATGCTTAAGGTATAATTGTATGTCATAAATTGCAATTGTGATGAAAAGAAAATTTAGTCCAAAGGCCATAAGGCTCACGGCCTTAAAAATTTTCAAAGGGGAAACATGCATGTGTTGTTAAACAGACGGTGTCTGTAAAGGCTATTGTTGCCTAAGAGTTGAATTACACCTAAGTGCGGGTGCGAATTGTGTAGTGTGGGTCACTTGTTGACCTTGAGGGCGTCGGGGTGTGGATAATCCCACATGTGGCCAGTTGGTAGCTCCACTGTGCCGTGGTACAGACCGATGCAAACGCACTGACGATCTGGACCGAGATACTATTCCTATTCACGATCTGGTGTAAAATGTCTAGTATAAGCCATGATGTATATTTTGATAATATTGAAGCACTTGATTTGAGGCTGACGAAATATAGACATATCTTCTAGATCATTCTCTCCGAAATTGAGTTAGCTCCATGGAGTAGGAAATTGGTTCATTGTGCATAGTCAGTCATTATTCTGTTTCAATATATACATGTATTGTTGAAATTATCTGCTATTTAATGTAATGATTATGTGAGGATATTTATGTTTGTTGTATGCTATAAATGTATAGCATGTTGTATTTATTGTCTTTACACTGCCATGATGGTATTGATGTAGGGGATCTTACCTCTTTGTTATATTATTCTGTTTATTTGTATGTTTGATAAAGAGCGTGAAATTGAAGCAAGGTCACCTCAGTTTTGTCAGGAGTAGTTGTTTGTTGCTGTAATGACGAGTCCAGACTTTCTTGGTTACGTATAAATAATATTTAGGGGAGATCCGAATGCTTGGCGTTATGATGTGGATGAAAATCATATTGTGTATATAGGGGAGATGTTTGGAACCATTAGTAGGACTTTTCATGGAGTCCCTATATTTACTTTTAGTGCTTTTGTGCATCTACGTTTTTCTATGCCTATAGAATTTTTATGGAGCACTCGTCGTATTACTCCGACGGAAGATTCAGTTGTTTCTTCTGCACGGACTCCTGCTCGTGGCCTTGCAACCCACCCAGGATGGTTATCAGCCGAGGAGCCAGAGGAAGATCCGGAGGAGGATCCAGAGGAAGATCCGGAGGAGGATCCAGAGGAAGATCCGGAAGAGGATCTAGAGGAGGACCCGGATGAGCATCATTCTGATTCGGCATATGTTTTTTATTTTAACTCTGTTATGTTTGAATAAAAATATATGTATAATTATTTTGGGATTTTCGAGTACTAAGACTTAGTTATATGCATGATGTAAATTATTTTGATGTGATATATTCTGTAATTTATTTAACTTACTAGTTTTAAATGTCCGCAAATATATATATATATATATATTTATATATTAAAAAATATGATTTAAAAAAAAGTGTATGCATAATATTATTAATATTTATAACTTAGTTATAATTTGGTAATTTTGAAGCCGTAAATGTGATACCCTGAAGGGGGTGTTACATTTAGTTGCTATCAGAGCGCAAGTTTGAGTCTTTTGGGTTTGTGCTTAGGTCTGTCTTGTTTGTGTTGTGTGATTCTGTGTTTTGTTTCCGCAAGGAGACAATATTGTTTGAAATGATTTTATTTGACCTTGATCTTGTGTTGTTTAGTTTAATTTTGAAGATGGCTAGCGGAAAGGGATTAAGTGTGGATAATGAATGAGATCACGAAAGCATGGCTGCAGCAGCTGATGAGATGAGAAGGATGGCGGATGTTATTGTGCAACAGAATCAGAGAGCTGCTCAACAACATGAGGAAAATATGAAAGCTCAGAATTTATCAGAGTTTCGTCATAACAACCCACCACAGTTCAAAGGAGAGTTTGATCCGGAGAAAGCTAATCTTTGGATCCAAGAGCTAGAAAAGATTTTCAGAGGAATGAGTTGTTCTAATGAGAAGAAGGTTACTTATGCTGTCTTCATGCTCATTGGAGATGCAGAAAATTGGTGGGTCGGAACTCAACGACTACTAGAAGCTGAAGGAAGGGTGATTACGTGGGAACTCTTCAAGAACAAGTTTTTGGAAAAATATTTTCCAGCAAGTGTTAGGCATGCTAAGGAGATGGAATTTCTTGGTTTGCGACAAGGAAGTATGACGGTAGCAGAATATGCTGCAAAATTCGAGAGCCTGTCACAATTCTCGAGGTATTTCCAATTACAGCCTGATGAAGAGTGGAAATGTCGAAAGTTTGAAGAAAGTTTGAGGCACGATCTGAAGCGTGCAATGGTATCCCTGGGAATTGAGCAATTCTCAGTTTTGCTTGACAAATGTCGTAGAATAGAGGAGATTGATCATTCACGCGACAATAGAAATCGTAACTTTGGACCAACACAATTCCAAAGAGGAGGCAACAATAATAGCGGTCGATTCCAGCGGAAGCCGTATTCACGGCCAACGGGGAGTCAATTTCAGCAGAAACCTTATGGAGGAAGCTCTAGTGGCAACAAGTTTGGTCCGACAGTGGCGTCTACACCAAAATGTTTAAAGTGTGGCAAGGACCACTTGACAAAGGATTGCTCAATCAAAGGAGTTATTTGTTTTCGATGTGGAAAGTCGGGACATATTTCTAAGGACTGCGATCAGTCCAAGATGGAGCCTGTGGTCAACAATGTTCGTGCTGTGAAACCACAACCTGGAGGAAGAGTTTACACAATGAGTGGAGAGGAAGCCTTCAAATCAGAAGATTTGATTACAGGAGAGTGTGCCATAAGAGGTAATTCTTTAACTGTGCTGTATGATTCTGGAGCGACACATTCATTCATTGCCTACGACTGTGTGGATCGTTTAGGGTTATCTGTGTCATTACTGCCTTTTGAGCTAATTGTTACTACCCCTACTGATAAGCCTGTTGTTACTGCAAAAGTTTGTTTGAACTGTCATGTCTGTGTTGAAAATCAAATCTTTTCTGTTGATTTGATTTGTTTGCCTCTGTCCGGAATAGATATAATTCTGGGAATGTATTGGTTATCTTCTAACCATATCCTGTTAGATTGTGCCAAAAAGACTTTGATATTTCCTAAACCTGAGAATTCTGGATTTTTAACGGCGAGACAAGTCGAAGCTTGCTTAAGGGAAGGAGCTCTAGAATGCATGCTGTTCTCTTCCTTAGAGGTCAAGAGCGAGGAGGATGTGAATGCTATTCCTGTAATTAATGAATTTCTTGAAGTTTTTCCTGATGACATTTCTGGACTACCACCGGAAAGAGAAATAGAGTTTTCTATTGATCTTGTACTAGGAGCTGCTCTTATTTCGATAGCACTGTATCGAATGTCACCATTAGAGTTGACTGAACTTAAGAAGCAGTTGGAGGAACTGTTGGAGAAACAGTTTGTGAGACCAAGTGTGTCACCGTGGGGAGCTCCAGTATTATTGGTGAAAAAGAAGGATGGAACTTTTCGATTATGTGTAGATTACCGACAGTTGAATAAGATCACAATCAAGAATAAGTATCCATTACCAAGGATTGATGATTTGATGGATCAACTGAAGGGAGCTGCTGTTTTCTCTAAGATCGATCTGGGTTCTGGTTATCATCAGATTCGCGTGAAAGCTGAAGATGTTCCAAAGACAGCTTTTCGAACTCGTTATGGGCACTACGAATATTTAGTAATGTCGTTCGGGGTAACAAATGCTCCTGCAATATTCATGGATTACATGAATAGGATCTTTCATCCCTATTTAGACAGATTTGTTGTTGTCTTTATTGACGATATTCTGATCTATTCTCGAAGTGCAGAGGAACATGCTAAACATCTCAGTGTGGTTCTTTAGATTTTGAAAAAGAAGCAGTTATACGCGAAGCTGTCTAAGTGTGAATTCTGGTTAAAAGAAGTGCAACTTTTGGGACATGTAATCTCAAAGGAAGGAATTGCAGTGGATCCAGCGAAGGTGGAGACTGTTCTTCAATGGGAAAGGCCGAAGACAGTAACGGAGATTTGTAGTTTTGTTGGATTTGCCGGGTACTATCGAAGATTTTATTGAATGATTTTCAAAGATAGTAGGATCTCTAACCCAACTTATACGGAAGAATCAAGTTTTTACATGGACGGATGCATGTGAGAAAAGTTTCCAAGAGCTGAAGAGACGTTTAACTACTGCGTCGGTGTTGATTTTGCCTGATCCCAATGAACCATTTGAAGTATATTGTGATGCTTCACACATGGGTTTAGGCTGTGTGTTAATGCAAAATAGAAATGTTATGGCGTATGCTTCAAGACAGTTGAAAGTACATGAGAAGAATTATCCGACTCATGATTTGGAATTAGCGGCAGTTGTTTTTGCATTAAAAATCTGGAGACATTTTCTTTACGGAGCAACTTTCAATGTCTACAGTGATCACAAGAGCTTGAAGTATCTATTCAGTTAGAAGGAGTTGAATATGAGGCAGCGACGATGGTTGGAATTTTTGAAGGACTATGATTTTCAGCTTCAATATCATCCTGGAAAGGCGAATGTTGTGGCAGATGCCTTGAGTAGAAAAATACTTAGTGCGTCTGCTATGATGGTTAAGGAGAAAGAATTGTTGGAGCAATTCAGGGATATGCAGTTGTCAGTGGATTTGACTCCGGGAAAAATTTGTTTGAATATGATTACTGTTTCGAATAGCCTGATAGAAGAAATTCGAGTTAAACAGTTAGATGATCAATATTTGCAGAATGAGAGAGAGTTATATTGAAGCAAGGTGCTCAGACAGAATTCAAAGAAGGATTTGATGAGATTCTAAGATTTGGAGATAGGATTTGTGTACCCTATGATCTAGAGCTTAGAAAAGTGATTCTTGATGAGGCACATAGAAGCAAGTTGAGTATGCACCCTGGAGCAACCAAGATGTATCATGATCTGAAGCGGTTGTATTGGTGGTCGGGAATGAAAAGAGATGTTGCTGAGTATGTATCGTCTTGTTTGGTCTGTCAGAAAGCAAAGATTGAACATCAAAGACCATTTGGAATGTTGCAACCTTTGGCTATTCCCGAATGGAAGTGGGATAGTATTGCTATGGATTTTGTTGTTGGATTACCCAAAACTTGAAAGGGTTATGATTCTATTTGGGTAGTTGTTGATCGACTTACGAAGTCAGCGCACTTCTTGCCTATTAACATAAAGTACTCAATGGAACGGTTAACTCAGGTATACATTGGAGAGATTGTTAGACTTCATGGTGTATGTGGCGTCTCGGGGCCGACGAGGGCGGGGAGTGATCGCTGGTTCAATGAAGCACGGACAAGGAGCGGCTCCTGGCAGGCTTCTAGGCGGAAGGTCTGCATGAATGAACTGAATACGCACCGGAATGAGAGGGATTCAGAGACTGTGCAGATATGATACTGCATAGTTGAGGATGACTTAAAAGAATTGATTTGGCGTAACCGTATCAACAAGTTGCAACTTCTTCTCGGGAGCCTAGAACATAAGAATTTTATGGTTAAGCGTGCTTGATCTGAAGCAATTGTGGGATGAGTGACTTCCTGAAAAGTTTTCTAGGATGCGTGTGAGTGAGGACAAAGCACGCTGAAAAGACCTGTGTTGGTTTGTGGAGACACTCATCAATCCTGCAGGCAGTCCTGGGTCGTTATAGATATAGTTGGTGTGGTGATGCCAATTGCAGTGGCGGTGCCTATAGCAGTGGCGGTGGCAGTGAACTTATGATTCCAGGAGTGGCATGGAATCCCATTTGTTATGAATGATATCATCTTATTTTGAGGGAATGACTGATTCCTTTCAATAGTTGCTATCATACACACTTGTGCCTCGTTTACATTCCCCTTTCCATTCCTTCCACCCTGATTCTAGCAAACCAAACGTGTCAACTAAGGTTCGGGACTTTGGATTTGACAGCAGAAGACTAGAAATATACTGTTTATATCTAAAACTGTGGATCTTATTTATATGTTTCTGAGAAAAAGTAGTTGGCTGCCTGCAATAAAAAGCAAAATGAATATCCTTTATGATAGTGCACGCCTTTATGAAGTGTATTATTCTTAGTAAAGAAAATGCTGTCCTTCCGTTGCTTACTTTTGATAGTCAAAGTGTTCCTTTTGCTTTCTCCCTCTCTGTCTCTCATTTCCTTTTCTAATTAATAAGCAGTAAATTCCTCCACCGACTGTAACAGAGACTCTGTATGATCTATATTTTTCTTGTCATATATTTTCAGTGGGATAAACATCCAAGATCAGTTATTGAGGCATTTGTTTTGCTGCTTTCACCATATGCGCCACACATGGCTGAGGAGCTATGGTCTCGGCTAGGGCACACAAAATCATTAGCCTATGAGCCTTTCCCTAAGGTATGAACTTGGGTCCATATCAAACCATTCCTAGTGTTTTAGAGCTTGTCAAGTTCTTTTATCAGTTTCACCCTTGTAATATTGTTCTGTAGCATACTATCACCGATTACCCAAAACAGATATTTCAGGCTTTTCTACTGTACAGGTGTGGTGTAACTTTTAAATTATTTAGCTCAAAGGTATAAATTCTACAGTAACCAAGAACAAGTCATGGCTTAGTGTTTGGTTACTGTAGAATTTATACCTTTGAGCTAAATAATCTATAAGTTACACCAAAGTGGGAAATATTTTTCCCACTTATTCCTGTATGGTAGAAAAGCTGCTATTTCATGCCTGTGTAACATTGTTTTCAAATTTTCTTACTAATGCTCTTTCAGCTTAATTTTCCTTTAGAATTGTTAAGTTGAGCTAATATAGGGAAACATAAGTCATTTACACAGACTGCTATTTAAATGTGCATGGCTTTTGATACTTAAGTGGCACAAAAACTTTGGATTCTTCATAGTGAAATATTTTGCTGGTTAAGTTTTAATAAAGTGGACAGAGTGCCATATTATACAGTAAACAGTGATTTGTCTGTTATATGTTGTAATTGCAGGCAAATCCTGCTTACCTGAAGGATTCCACCATAGTCCTCCCAGTTCAGATTAATGGCAAGACAAGAGGTACCATCCAGGTTGAAGAAACATGTACAGAGGAGGATGCTTTTGTATTGGCATCTAGGGATGAAAAGCTATCCAAGTATTTGCATGGTCAATCTGTCAAAAAAAGAATTTACGTTCCTGGCAAGATCTTGAATGTTGTTTTGGACCGTAAAAACATCAAGGTTGGTGTACAATAGCCATTTTCATACCGTGATCAACCTGCAAGTTCTTCTTGTGCTGGTCAACTTGGTAACAACCCCACATCCACTCTGAAACCAAAGCATAACTAAAGAAGGTAGCATTAGCTGGAGAATTAAGCTTATTTTGGATTGAAAGTGACAGCCAGCCAAGTGTTCACACCATATGGCTCTTGATAGTTTACGTTCAGTTTTAAGAGGTGCATAACTTAAAATAGAAGAGTGGCAATGTGGGTTTCCAGCTTTGTTTGATCATTTGATGCTGTATATGCGTATCCATTAAAAAAAATATATATCATGACAAAAGCAAGAGGGCATCTTGGCACCTGTAACTTGTGTTGTACTGTGTGGCTGGTTATGGACCTTCTTGTTGATTGTAATGATAGTGGTTATTTTTCATATTACTCTCTTATATGGTTGCAACTTGCAATGTTAGTGATAATAGTTTAATTTTATATTTTTTTGTATAAAAAATAGATATTATTATAATTCAATATAATTAATTTTAATAGTTTTATGATATTATTATTTAATTATTGAGAGAAATTAATTTTATTTAATTATCATTATATTTATAGAATTTAAAAAAGTGATAATTTTTAATGATATCAAATTATTAACAGAAGTAATTATTTCAATGTCAAGCCCAACAAGCCCATTACTTGAAGCAAGTAGGTGGCCCACGATCAAGTAGGTGATGATGCCCATGTTTGAATGAAAAGAAGAGAAAAACATTTGAGAGCTGGTGGCACAATGGTCAGCAGCTTACGTAAACTCGTCATAAGTGAGGGCAGGCAGCGACAAGTCAAAAAGAGAAAAAAAGCCTAATTCAAAAGAATAAAACTCATTCTACTTTTTTTTTTAAGAGTGTAGCACTGTTGACATTTTTTTTATAAAAGTGTTGATTAAATACGAAAAAATAATAAAAAATATATATGATAAATAATATTAAAAAATATAAAAAAAGTGATGTGAAAAGAAAAATATTAAAAAATTTGAATTCAAAAAGGTCAGCAAATTCTCATTCATATAAAGAAGTACACTCTTAAGACTGTGTTTAGGAGTTTAGAGAGAAATGAAGGAGAATGGTTTAAAAGGAAAGGAAGGAAAGAAAAATGAGAGGTTTATTCTTTTCCTTGTTTAGAAGTGTGAAATATATGAGGGAAATGAAATGGAGGGTTTAATATATACTTTTTACCATTTTATCTTTTATTCAGAAAAATTAACATAATTAATGTTTTATAAAAAATATTAAAGTGGAAAACTAAAAAAAAATGTCTAAAATTTCTCTCACTATAATTTTTCTCTCTAATAAAAAACTTATCTTCAAATATTTTTTTCTCTAAAAAAATTCTCTAAAATTATTTTTCTCTCTAAATCACTCATATAATCCTTTCAGGATTATCAACAAGATAAAGGTATGCACAGGTGAACAAATGCCTTTCAATCGTCAAATCCTCCAGAAGCTTCCAAATTTCAGATTCAGGAATTGAAAGTTTCTGCTGAACTCTCTCATAAACAATAGTACTCTCTCTAAGAGCTACATTACCCTCTCTAAGAGCTCCGATAATATCTTGAAGTGCCACCTTTATCCCTTCAATTTCATCTTCATCCTTTGTCCTTCTAAACCTTTTAGATTTGCCCTCTTGACTGCGAGTTCTTTTTCCCTCAGGAGATGTGGCTTCATTATCATTGCCAACCTCTTGAACACTCTCGAAGGTCACCTCATTTTTTTCAATAGACTCAGACTCTCCAGTAAGTGGCATTTTGTTTCTAATGTCTTTTGCAGTCTCAGCATGTTGTTCAGTAACTCTATCCTCTCCACATAAGATCATCATCTTGTCATAATTTGGAATAGGCTTTGTCATCCACTCTTTAGCTTCAGGCTTAGCCTGTCATATAAACATTGTTGAACATGGTAAAAAAATACGACCAAAAGACATGAGATAGATAAAATCAAGAAAAATTATTGAAAGAAACATACATTGATTAGCTTTTGCCAAACTTCAGGTTCAGCACACCAATGCTTTGTGATTGGGTCCCAAGCAAATCCATTCAAGCCATTTTTGAACAAATCATAGTATTTTCCAAAGCGTCTCTTTAATAACTTCCAACAACCCTTTACCTTTTCCTTGTCAAAAGCTCTTTCAAATTTGTCTTGCAACTCTTTAGTTATGGCTTCATAAGCTTTTGAAGTAAAGGTCTCATTCACCTTATTTCCCTCGTATTGTTGATGCAAAAAATCATCAATAAGAACATTATCCAATTCTTCTGTCCATATCTCTCTTTTAGTCTCAGACATAATTCCTAAGCAGATTATCTTAATTCAATTTCAATATAAAGAAAAAGAATTTAATTTATGATACATTTTTGTCAATTAACATCACAATATTCATCAAGTCATAAGATACATGTTCAATCTAAACATAAGAATGAAACAAATCAAGATGTATAATCTATCCACATAGCATCAACTATAGAATTTCTTAAATTGTCTACTAAACGGGTATGTTCTTCATCCTTATCATCATCTATTGGAGCATGCCCATGTTGTTGAGGTACGTTTTGATTGGCAATTTCTTCATCCACCTCAGCAATCAGCTCTTCATTAGGATCTACTATCATCAAATAATTATGCAAAATACAACATGCTATGATAATCATATTTTGAGTCTTGATTCCATATGTTAGTTCAGTGCCACTTGCAATGATAGGAAACCTTTTTTTCAAAACCCCAAAAGCCCTTTCAACAGCATTACGTAACGATGAATGACGATGATTAAATAATTCTTGAGGTGTTTGAGGTGGATTTCTTTATGAAAATTCTTTCAAATGATAGCGTGTTGTTCTATAAGGTGTGATTAGTCCCTTTCTCAACATGAATCCAGCATCAAGGACATAATATTTACCTATTAAAAAAAATCAATGCTAAGATGTAACTAATTGAACAAGAGGAAAAGGGGAAAATTTTCTATTAATTACCTCTAGGGATTCTAAGATAATTTGTTCTACGTAATACATCTTTTAATATCCTTGAATCGGATGCAGTGCCCTCCCATCCAAGTAAAATGTAAGTAAATCTTAAGTCAAATGAGCACGTAACCAACACATTCTGTGTTGGAAAATCTTTCCTACCACGATATTTTGAAGCTTCAACCGATGGGACTTTCATACAAACATGTGTACAATCAATTGCCCCGACACAATCCTATCATTGACATTTTGTCATCAATATATTTTTAATTATACATGTTTCTAAATTTCAATATAAAAACTAATTTTACCTTAAAAATGGGTTAAACCGGTTACTTCCAAGAATTTCTATAGGAATTTGTGAGCCATCCAGTTGTTTGAGATATTTCTCTTCTAACTCCACTATTGATCGAAGCACACGATGAAAATGACGACTAGTAGTCTCACCAGAGCGTCGAAACCAAAATTGAACCTCTCGGTTTCTAACATTATGTGTTAGAATGTAAAATGTTTTGGCAACTTGTTCCTCTACAGTTACCCGTTGTGTTGGTTGGATATCACCCTCTTGTTCTAGCATAGCACACAAGTCTAAAAAGGCTTTAGGCCCCATTCTTATTATCTTACGACCTTCACTACTACCAATTTGCATCATTATCTTTTCTCGTGCCCTGTCCTTCTTTAAGGTCAAAGTACGGTCAATTATCCTACTCCGAGAACAAATTCTAATTATGTAATAATAAACTACAAGGCATATGACATGAACAATAGCCAGTCGACGTCTTTCTCTCCATATTAACAATGCAAGATTTCTCTGTTGTCCTTGATCATCCATCTATAAAGATAATAATATTTATATGAACAATTAGTTAGCCTTGTTTAATGCAAACCAGGATTCATGGCAATTTATTACAAACAATGAGAAGAATAAGAGGAGATACAACAAGCAATTCAAAGGAAAATAGACCAAAAAACCAGTGAAGTAAAAAAATATAGCAGCATGCAGGTTTGGTGTGTAACATGGGTGCTATAAACACTATAGCATGATCAAGTGGCCGTAGAAGAAAAGTTTTTCAACGGGAGACCATTTCCAATAAAATAGAAAAAGAGCTAACCAGGGAAACTAGAACTCAATATCCATTCCACGTCATCTTACCTAATTACAATTCCTTCATATAAAATGAAAACAAAACAGAAGATGGAGAAATATAGTTTAACTAGGCATTTGTAAATCAAATCATGTCAAGAATATGCATGATATACAATCAAGTAGGATGTTATGTAATATGTAATTTGTTATGTAACATTTGCCTTCAAGGTTCCTGTTTTCTTTTTCTTCATTCTCAGTTTTCAACATAAACTCAAACGAGACCGTGATTCAGACTTATAACAACACCTCCTACAGTAATCAGATATAGCTAAATTCAGACTTACAACATGTCCTCTAAATTTGATTCGAACAAACGTGCATGAGTGAGAGGCAGAGTTAGACAGAAAACAAATTTGACAATGATATATTTTAAGGCTTTGGTAACCAAATGGTATCCAAATTGCAGACTTCCTTGGATTATAAGATATATTTTAAAGCCTAAGCTTAGAGGCAGAGAGCTTACTGTGCGTGCTGGCAGGAGGTGGCGCGGACAGGGGCATCAACTGCGCGGAGGAATACGGCGGTCTTCGTGGTACGTACGGGTGGACCTGAGCGCAGTTTTGGACCTGCAGCAGGGACAGCCGGCGAAGAGGACGGGATTGGGGCCGGGTGGCTGGCTAACGCACATTGATGGTGCACGGTGGTCTGCCTCATGCACGTTGGGTTGCCGAGAGGAGGATGCAGAGAGGAGGATGCTGGGCAGAGGCTGTGTCGGTGAGGTGGGGTGGGTTGGGGATTTGGGATGAAGTATAAATGGGTAAAATTGTATCAAAACCCCCCAATTTGGGGGAACCGAAATAGGTGGACTTTAGAGGGTTTATGAAAATCTCACTTTCCCTTTCCTCTTATTTCCCTCTCTCCCAAACAAGGATTTCTCAACTCTAAACACCTCTCTTCATTCCCTTTCCCTTCTAACCCTTACTCCCAAACACAGTCTAAGAGAACAGGGGCACTGCGCCTTGCACAGGAAAATAAGAAAGAGAGAAGAAACACCATGCACAGTAAAAGAAAAGGAGAAAAGACGTGCAGTAGTACAGCCGCTGTAGTGTGATTTGAGTTGTGTAAAATGGAAAATATTAGTGAAATAATTTTATTATATTTTGTTAAATTTTTTGTATTAAGAAAATGATGAAATCTTAATTGTTTTGATATTGTTATGTAAATTATTTTTATTTAATTTTAAAATTTAATATTTAATAATTTTATTTTTTATTAGATTAAATGAATAAATTTTTAAATAAGTTTAATCATTTTTTTATACTTTGTAATTTATTTATATTATCTAAGTGTTAGTGGTAATTATTGGATATCTAATTTTTATTAGAGATACATTTGATAATTTAATAATTTATTAATTAGAGAAATTTTATCATATACTTAATTATTTTTTTAGTGTTTCATTAATAGATCTTTTGTGACCATATGTTTATCGTTAGATGTTCATGAGTTACATTATTTGAGTATAATAATTTGACATAGTTAATGTTAAAATTAATTTTAGTAGATTTTAAACTTTAGTCATATTACATATAGTAAAAACCTAATTTATTTACTTTGTTTCACTTAAATTTATATTCAAAATTAATCTTTATTTATTATTAATTATTTAATACTTTTCTTTAATTTCTTTATTCCTTTAACTATTCTTTTAATTTATCTCTTTATAAAATCGACACCCTAAAATTATATAACTCTGTTTTTCTTACTCATTTTTCTCTCACATCACTTTTTACACTTTTTTCAATGTCATTCATCATACATACTTTTTCTTATCATTTTCTCTCACTAAATCACACACCCTTAAAAAGGACATGTATAGTGCATACACTCCTAAAAGGGGCGTGTGATTAACTTTTTCCAAAATTATATTACAATGTTATTCTCTTTAGTTAGTGAATGTAATAAATTGCTATGAGATTGTATCATTGGAAGACACTGCAAAGGACGTTGTAAGATAAATGGTACTTTTTTAAAATATATATATATGTTTTGCATACAATTTTTATATGCACATCGTATTTATATTATATGTTAATGTGAGAGAGATGTCAAATCAGTTTATATGTGACTGTAGCATTTCTGCGGAATATAGAATGAGTTTGTGAGTGAGTTAAAAAAAGTTGAACATATAAAAGTTAGACGAATAACGAGATTGATTTTTATTATTATAGGGTTTCAGTTTTCACCTTTCCACCGGTAACGATCAAGCCAATGTGTCTAATTTGATGTTTACTTGGGTGTTTGCACAGTAGTATGTCAAACAGTTTTTTGAATGTGTGATTCCTTACTTGTGATATTTGTAGGTATGATCAATCCCTTGATGTTTGTTAAATGGTATACTTGGATTTTAACACGTGGTTTATACTTAAAGTTTAAATTTAGAGTTGATAGAATGTTAACATTTGATTCACTCTTATATTCAAGGGTGTATTAAGAATATTGAATGGAGTGTTTGTGGCTATTAGAGATAAATTTGTATGACTCTTTATGATTAAATCAAGTTTTATTAAGTGAGAATAAAGTCTCCAATGTAAAAAAATATGAAGAGTGAATGTTATACATAAAACAGAAAAAATGAACGATTATGAGAACAATTATTTGACAGAAAAAGAGCAACTATTTGTTTTTGCTCATGATTCACTTTCTATGCATTAAAAAGATAATTTCTTGATTCTTTCCACTCTCCACCGGATAGAAACTTGAGTGGGCATTCTTCTTCTATAAAAGAGAAGCTTGGAGAAGATCAACATTATTACTGTTGGGGAATAACTCATTCCCTTAATCACGCTCTTGCATAAATATCAGTAATTAGGAAAAACATTATAAACATATTACACACAAACTTAATGTGATTAAGTTCAACATGCCTACATTTATAGATTAAAAAAAATCAAATTTATTATGAACAAAATTACAAATACAACTTTTGTTGCCTGATAAAGCTGCAAATCCTTCCACACTGCTACAATTTTTGTGGACAAAATTGTAAACATTCACTAATGCAAATTTTGTGAACAAAATTGCAAACCCTCAACGATGCAACTATTGAGGTTAAAGTTGCAAACCCTCTGCGGCAACATTACTCACAATTTCATCTCTATTATTATCATGCATCTATTAATTTTCCAATACAAGTATTTAAAACTCATAAAAACTTACTTGACAAGTAACTAACTTTTTTACATTCTTTATGACTTTCCTAATTTCCTATTAAAAACAAATTTCTATCATATCTTTTATATTTATCACATATATCTTTCATATATCACAATATTAATTATAAGATATGAATCTATCAATAAAATAAAAAGCAATCAATAATTATCACATCATGAATTTGGATCGATCCCAACAATTACTCTTGCAAAATGAAAAAGAGAGGAATTGATGTGTTCTTGCAATCTTCTTTTCTTCCTCACTATTGGAGCTTCGTATTTGCTTATCCACTCTAGTAAGAAATAGTCTTTGTGAAATTGTTGTAGCTCACTTTATAAAAACATTTGAATTGTTACTATTCTTCGAGTAAAAGTTAATGGAGGTTTAGTGGTGTCTTTGGGAGAAAACAAAAACTATAGTTACCTCATTTTGGGGATAGAAGTGGATGAAAGTTTGTCAGAATTCTTGTAAGTAACAATTCGACAATAAGTGAAGAAAATTTTGAGCAAATGCTTGTAACCTGAACGTAGTCACACATTGAAGCCGAGCCACTATAAATCATTTGTACAATCTTCTCATTTTTGTCTCCTTCTAATTTTCTGCATTCATATTATTTGTGCTTGATTTGCTTTAGTTTTTAATTTCTTTTGTTATTGAACACAAAATCAATTCACCATCTCTTGGTTCTACCAACTTGGATGTGCAAAATGGCATTGCATTATCTGAGATTCAAGAGACAGCACCTTTAAGGGGGATGAACCGCTTCCTAGCTCAACAGAACTTGATATCCAATATGACATGTGATAAGTTTCCAAGAGTTTGCCGCTTGAAGAACAGCCCTGGGCCTGACTGCTGCAAGAAAAAATTTGTGAATGTGAAGACTGACCGTCTGAATTGTGGAATGTGTATATAAGTGCAAGTACACTGAGATTTTCTGCAAGGGCAATTGTGTGAATGCATCCTTTGACAAAAGACACAGTGGGGGGTGCAATAAGAAGTGCAAGAAGGGAGAGCATTGTGTTTATGGATGTGCAACTATGCATGAGATATTCCAACTGTATTTTCTACACTAATATTAATTAACTTGTCCTTTTACTTATTCTAGCCTTGAGGATTTCCGTGCAAGAATATGATTTTCTGTCAGGTATATATATGCCTGTAAAATTGAACAGGTATATATATAGGATTTGAATTACATGATATAAAGAGTAATTATGATCGGACCTCCTAGTTATCAATCATTGGTTGCAGCATAATAATGATCAATGAATTTATGATACGCCGCATATGTAAGCATTTATGTGGTGTAGGCTAACTGAAGAGCATGCAAGACCATATACCATAATGCAAATTCTTGTGCAACAATATCCTTGTAAGTTGTAATGGATAGTTTAACATGGATAATATTAAATAACCTTTGCCATGGAGACCTTTTGTGAAACATTCGATTGAATAGAAATAAAAATGAATTTGTTTCTTTATTTGGCTAGTAAAGACGCTTTTCTTTGACCTTTATCTGATCACTTCTTTAGCAGGCTAGTTATTACTTATTACAAGTAATGTTCATATATATAAAATATAGAAAAAGATTATCATATATAATTTTTAGGAATGTATATATTATTGACACTTTTTTTAAGAATGTCAAATTTAATAAAAAAATGATAAAAAAATAAATATGATAAATAATATTAAATATATATATATATTATTAATAGTAAAAATATCAAAATTTAATAAATATGGGTTATGTTTTTTTAGGTCAACCCAAGCACGTGCTAAGGGGAGGCGCAAAATGTCATGAATAATGTGCCAACGTGTCCTTTCTTAAATAAAACGGTTTCTGCATAACAGTGCCCTGTTAATCCAAATTATTCTCAAGTATTTGTGAATCTGATCAAATTTATTTAAAAGGCATCTATCTTGCTAACTCCATAACGAAATTCAAGAAGAAGCTTAATGCTTCATAATCTTATTTGCGTCTTTGACTCACCTGTTTAATTTTGACCCAATTCAATCTTGCCAAATTTTGGTTGAAAGGAAACTTGCATTGTATTGGATCATTCACAGACACTAACAGCTAAGAAATTTGGCCAAAAACGACCAGTTGGGTGCTGCTCTGTACTTCATTGGTTGGTTTAGAAAAATCACAAATTGATTAAATGAAATATTAGGAGTGCTCAACGAGTTGGATCAATTTATGAATTCACGAGTTCTGACTCAACCTAATTCAATTAAAAAAATACGAGTTTAATTAGATTTGCAGTTAGATCAATTTGAAAAATATTCTGACTCACAAGGTGATAACACGTTTAAAAAGTACCAATTAGCATAAACACAATCCATCCAAGTAACCTTTTTCTTTTAATAAAAATCATTTAACTATTTTAGCATTTCAAGTTATTTTTCTGACTCTTCTATAGTGCCAATTAAGTTTATGTATACATATTGTAATCATATTGAGAGTGTGATAAAAAATATTAATAAAAAACTCATAAAACATTTAATGAACTATTGCAATGAAAATTGAATAAATCATTTTGATGATAAAAAAATTGAGAAAAAATAAATGATTAAGAAATATTATATAAAATTTCTAAATGATTATGTTGTTTATAATTTTTGATTATATTATCTTATTTTAATTTATTTCATACCTATATTAATTTAAAAACTTGATATTTATTTATATTATTTGAAACTTATTATCAAAGATTAATTATAAAATAATTTATTTAAGACATAATTTTTAATTATAATATTAACTTTTGACTCAACTCAATATATTCTTGAGGAGATTAAGTTAAATAGAATTGAAGAAAAATCTTTTCTAAACTCAACCTATTAATTTGATGAGCAAATCAAAATTTAAAATACCATAAAATTCACTCAACCCACTCATCAAACATCCCTATTAAAGACCAAAAAGGAAATTGGTTTACAAGTCTAATAAAGTGAATTTCCCGAGATTTAGAGATTTACGATTTTCCTGTGGCTCTGCAAAGTGTAGGATCACGTTTGGCTCTGTAAAATTGATTGTAATAATAACTCAGTTTTCTTGGATAGGTTTCTTAAATTAATTCTTGTAATTTTCTAAATGGCTTGAATCGGTTTTATGATGAGGGAGATTTTCTTGCTTCTCAGATGACGGTTATTAGTTCTACTTCTAGGGGTGAGATCTAATGACTTTTCAAAAGAATATCTACTATTAGTACTACAAAAATTACTATTCATACTGAAATATTAAATCATTTAAAAAATTCATGTAATTAAATTTAAAAAATAATTGCATTTTCATACTAAAATATTAAATCATTTTAAAAAATTTCTTATAATTTTTTTTAAAATTTAATTAAAATGAACACTTAAATATGGTCATTGAAAATGATATATAAAAAGTCTCCTCTGTTTTCTATAGTATTTCATATTTTGCTTTTATTTATTATAAATGAAACTTATTTTTCTTTCCTCGGAAAAGGAGAAGGCCTGAAGGAGTAGGGACACTTGTCCAAAATGAAGCTACACACGAAAGCGAATTCAAGATTGGATTAAGTTAAATTAAACTTATCAATCTCACATTTTTAAAAAATATATATATTAACATAAATGTCAAAACATAACATTAAAAATTTATTATATAAGACATATTTTAATTAAAAATAATATATGTCTCAAATAAATTTAAAAATTCCATAATTAATCTTAAATATAGTAAGTTGTAATTAAGTTAAATAAATATAACAAGTCTTATTAAATTAATATATGTCTGAAATAAATTAAAATAAATTAATAATTCTTAAAAGTTATAAAAACAAATCATATTAGTTAAATGAAATCAATGTCATTATATCTATTATATAAATTGACATAATTATTTGTTTTATTCTCAAGAGTTTCTTAAGATATACTTTGTCATTTAAACAATTCATTAGATTTTCGTCGTAATGACCTATTAAATAATTTATGAGTTTTTTATTTTTATTTATTTGGTCACATTCTCAATGTAATCACATTGTTTACACTCAAATTTAATTAGCAATGCAAAAAAGTCAAGAGAAAGTAACTTAAAATATCACCATGACTAAATGACTTTAGTTAAAAAAATTACTTAAATAAGTCGAGTTTGTGTAAATTAATATTTTTTAAATTTACTATCTGATTCATATATTGTGAATTAAAGTATTTTTTAACCTGCAGACTCAATATAACTCGTATTTTGGGTCAAAATCTGTGACTTTGTAAATTAACTCAACTAGTCGGACATCGTTAACGATAAAAACTCATGTTGCACTATAGCCAATGAGAAATAATATTTACACATCAAAATTTTTACATCACTTTTACATTTTGCTTGAATAGGTAAGAAAAGGTTTAAAAGAGAATGCATTGGAATGTGTATTTTATTTATTTTATTACTAAAAAATGAAGCAATCTAAAAATAAAGTAAAAATTTTGATATGCAAATATTATTACTCGTAACGAATTATCTATGATTTTTTTTAGCTGAATCAATGAATTTTATGAGTTTCACTAGCAGCAGAGTTCACATATTTAATACCGCAACAATGCTCGGTCTTACCACAAGAAAGCTAAAATCGTAACTATGTAAGTAAATTCATAATTTCATTTTTTTTAATTCCAACATCACACTTGCAATAATAAATTCCTTGCGTGCGCTGTTTAAGGGTGTTAAAATAGGTTGACTCACACGAAATTTCAAGCTAAGCTAAGAACATTATAAGTTGGTAAATTCTTAACTTAATCTAGTCTTATGTGGTCTGCAAGTTGAGTAGAATCAACTCGTTGGTCTGTATTATTATTTTTTTTCACTTTTCTTTAATTATTAACTCTTAAAAAAATTATTTTTATGTTTCCATATCTTTTTTCTTTTTGTATAGTTTAAATCTCATAAAATATTAAATAATTTTTTTTACAAAAAATATTAATTTACATTAAAAAAATAAAAATAAAATTTTTATATATCATATAAATTACATAATAATAACTTAATTAAAAATTAAGTATCAAGCCTACAGACTAGCTACATCGGGCCTAATCAAAATCAAAGTAACCCATTCAAGCTAAATATCAATTTTACATCAAATTTCTTAATCTAATTCATTTATTTTATCAGGTTATTCAAATTTATTTATTAAATTTAATCCATTTTAAAACCCTAGTGCTCACAAGCTAATTACTAAGCTACCGAAATCCATATTACTTGTGGTATATATATATATCGGCGCAATTTATGCAATTGTTTATTCATTTCAACCTAATTTGAACCTAATTTTATACTCACACGCAACTTGACAGCTAACTGCGTATTATTTGCCATAGATTATACAGTTGAATTTCCCTTCCCTCCACCCCGTCAAGTTAATTCATTTTCAAAAGAAACACAACACGGAAAAACAACTTCCAAAAATAGGAGAGAATCGTAATCCCAGATACTCTAGCTATATTTTCTTCAATATTTTCTATAACTTGCTAAATGACGGATTAATAGCATTTAAAAAAAATGGAAATGCACTTTATAAGAAAGCTTGAGTACTTCTTATGATGAGCTGCTTTTACCATGATAAGTACAAGAATTAATGAATTGTATCAAAAAGATGATTTTTTATAAATTAGGTTTAGGGTAGATTTTTACTTATTTTGGTTTTGTTCTTATATTTTTTTTTCCTGAAATAGGTCCTAGAGTTTCTTATTATTAAGGTTTTGTTTTTCAGGAATCAAATTTAATAAGTTAAATTATAATCATTCATGAAAAATAGGGACTATTTATTTTTAATGAATAAAAATTATAAGAATTAAAATTTAAATAAGTGAAAAATATAATAATTAATATACAACTATAGAAACTAAAAATCAAATAAATAAAAATATAGGGATTAAAAACCCAAAAAGAAAATATTATAAAGATCAAAACTTAAATTAGTGAAATTTTTATGAAGTAAAATCTACTTTAAATTTATAAACTATTTCAAGATTGCTTTTAGAAGCATGTACTTAAAGATAGTTTCATAGACGTGTTGACGCCTTGTTGTATATTTACATTGCAACAAATTAAGCAGGTACCTAGACATTTTCCTAAAATTACAATTAAATATATTTTTTAGCAATACAAAATATTATTGAAAATTTCATTTACGTTAATCTCTACGCATCCGTTTTAACCTTTATATATATATATTTTAAATCAAAATTACTTCAAATAAATATTTACCAACCACTCAACTGTGTTTTTAGGAATAACTTTCACATATTATAACAGACATTATTCATTCTTATATTGGCTTGCAAAATTAAGCTTTTAAAAGTAGCTATATTGAGAACAACTCTGATTTTTTTTTTACATCACTTTTTACACTTTTTCTAATACTATTCATCATAAATATTTTTTTATTACTTTCTCTCACTAAATTACACACTCTTAAAAAATGTGTATACAATACATACATTTTTAAAAAAAGAGTATGATTAACTTTTTTTTTTACTGAGAGTATTAAAAAGCAAAAAAATAACACATAACTTTGGCCTTCATCAAGAAAAAGATGAAAATGATGAAATTATGCGAAGTGAGTTACATTGAAGAAATGTACGCTCATCTTTATTTTTATTGACGAGCAGCCAACTCTGATGTTCAATTCTCATCCATCTTCTAAAACTAAGGTCAAAATGTCAAATTATAAGGCAGCTTGAGACTTCACATGGGCTTCACCTGATTGCCAACTTATAATTAAAATTGTCTTTAATCTTTAGCCTTAAGCATTTATCAGATTAGTATAGTTGTTTCATTTGCATCCAATTTCAACTGATTGATATGTACGAAGTTTGAACTTTGAAGTTGTTGCCACTAGGCCTAACTAATTTAGACCACCCCCAACAACTAATCAATACGTAGGATATTAGCTCACAAATGCAAATTATAAGGCCAACTCCATGAACATCCTCTTCTATAAATACTTATATACCATCTTCATATATCTTCTCAATCAAAACATCCACTCTCTATAACTTCATTCAACTTCTTCTGTCTCCTACACGTACAAAAGATGAAGTCCTTGAAGACCTTCTTCCTTCTGGCAATGCTAATGGCTTTGGCCATTTCTTTGTCAGCAACATCTTCCGAAAGTAAAAAACCAACCTCTCTCCAAGGGACAAGCCGCATCCTTTCGCAGAAATATAGCCGGGTTGTGTTGAGATGTGATAAATACCCAAATATATGCCATATTGTAGGCAGTGCAGGATCTGATTGCTGCAAGAACAAATGTGTGAACTTGTCCACAGATGGCTTCAACTGCGGGAAGTGTGGAAAGAAATGCAGCTATAGAAAGATATGCTGCGAAGGTAAGTGCGTGAACCCTCTGACTAACGAGAAGCATTGTGGGAAATGTAGCAACAAGTGCAACACCGGAAGTTCATGTATCTATGGGATGTGCAGCTATGCGTAGAATATGATATGGACGAGCATTCTATTCTATGGATCAAGAGCTAGAGTGTGATCCATAAAGCAGCCAGCTATCACCGCTAGATGAGTTATGCTACTGTTATATTAAAATTTATTAATTGCATTAGTAATTGGTGACGTGGTGCAATTAATAATATTGCAATGAAAATCATATGAATATATATAATATTTCCTTGTTACATTATCATCATTAAGCATAAATTGTAATTCGTTGTTTATGGAATAAATAAATAAACTTATGTTTTTATATAGTTTATGTTAATATATTTCGTACTTAATGCTACACCATATTATCTTTATTCATTAGGGAAACTTCAGAAAATATGTTATTAACTTTCACAAAAACTATATGAAAACTTTTATTCCACGCGCGGTGCTGATTTTTTATACTTTGTTAATCCACTAATACATTTTCAATTATGTTTCTAACAATGTACGTAAATTTTTTATGCCAGTAGGCATTACTTAAAACTTTTATTCGACGAGCGGTGCTGATTTTTTATACTTTGTTAATCCACTAATACATTTTCAATTATGTTTCTAACAATGTCCATAAAATTTTTATGCAAGTAGGAATCACTTAAAACATCATTGAATTTCTGTCCAGACTACAAATTCTTTAGCCCTAAATTTCTTGGTATTATTTATTATTATACATTTTTACTTATACCCCTCCCCACAAAATATCGGACATATGCTGATTGTTGACCAGTTTTATTATTCTTTTCTTCACCTTATGGTCATCGTTAATTTTTCCCACTTGAAAGCTGCTATTCCATGCCTGTGTAACATTTGTTTTCAAATTTTGGTACTAATGCTCTTTCAGCTTAGTTTTCCTTTAGAATTGTTGAGTTGGGCTAATATAGGGAAACATAAGTCATTTACTCAGACTGCTATTTAAATATGTATGTCATTGATACATAAGTGGCACAAAAACTTTGGATTCTTCATAGTGAAATATTTTGGAGGTTAAGTTTTAATAAAGTGGACTGAGTGCCATATTATACAGTAAACAGTGATCTTGTCTGTTATATATTGTAATTGCAGGCAAATCCTGCTTACCTGAAGGATTCCACCATAGTCCTCCCAGTTCAGATTAATGGCAAGACAAGAGGTACCATGCAGGTTGAAGAAACATGTACAGAGGAGGATGCTTTTGTATTGGCATCTAGGGATGAAAAAAAGCGATCCAAGTATTTGCATGGTCAATCTGTCAAAAAAAGAATTTACGTTCCTGGCAAGATCTTCAATGTTATTTTGGACCGTAAAAACATCAAGGTTGGTGTACAGTAGCTATTTTATACCGTGTACATTTCTACTGGAAGCAGCAGTCAACCTGCAAGTTCTTGTTGTGCTGGTCAACTTGGTAACAGCCCTACACCCACTCTATATTGCAGAACATTCATTCCGTTAGTTTAGCTGGTTGCATTGCCTTCGGATATCACCTTGCACATTTGTGAGAACATTGGTAGAAGAAAGCTTAACAAATGCAGATGAGAAAGCCTGGAAGAAGTAATTCTGATCCATAGCAAACCGCCTGACAAAGGGTGCAGTCGTGGATCTCTGAAATTGCTTGAGTCAATACCAAACAAGCCCCTCCCCATTATAATGTCTCGGTAATACTGGTTGTCAAATATCACGGGGGTCATGTCATTAGGCACAAATGTGATGTTTGTCAGAGGAATCTCAGTTGGGCATGCTAGTCTTAGTGAGGCTTCAAACTCAAAATCCATCTTGTCCCCTACCTGTGGATCATACAATCTGCCAACAATGTTTAAGCAGTGTCCAACACCTAGTGTATGTGCACCTGTGTCAATGGAAATAATAACCATATCAAAAACTATTCCTGGTCTTTAGTTAACAGTTTTAAACTCGCTTTGCATAACATCAGAATGTGGAATTTATATTCTGTCCAGTGCTTGTAGCAGAAACTGGTTCTCAAAGTTTATTATTTTAAGAAGTCATTCTTCTATTTTAAGCTTCTCAAATAAACTGAGAGTCACTTACTTATGGTTGGCATGACATGCATTACCTAAAATGGAAACAGATTCTTCAATGTTCATTCCTTTAGACATGAAAATGGAAATAAACTCATCAACCGTTATTGTCGATGAAGGAAGCTTAGCATCAGCCTCCTCGAAACTACAACTTCTGGAGTCTTTTCTTCTAAGTGGGATCTGAATTTGGGGTCCTCCAGAGAATGACACTGATTTCTTAGCAGCTAATACAATGACATCTGCACAAGACACCTGTCCTGGACATTCTTCTTCTAATATTGATTTTATGTGGCTGATAGTTTCACGCCTTCTGATGCCAAAGTTTCTTGAAGAAATCATTTCAGAGCAGTGAGTAAGGTGGTTGGAGTCCAACAAGATTGAGGCATCACATCCCTGTATGAAAATAAATACTCTATGTGAGGCTCTATAAACCTTGAATGAGATAATGACACGGTCGGGTTTGTCTTGAAATGTTTTGTAACACTGCTAGTTGGTGAAGCAAGCATGAGAAGGAAGAGAACTGTAAATCTGTGACTACAAAAAGGTCCAGCATTAAGAAGAAAATAAGGGACCGAATGAGAGAGAAGACAACCAATTACCTGAACTTGGCAGTCATGAAATTCATGAGCCTGAGAAATGCTGCTGGTGCAGTAGCATCTGTCAAGAATAAGCTTAACAATTCTCTCTTGATTAATGTTTCCAAGTTTGGACATGAAAACTTGTAGTAGTTGTAAGAAAGTTGGTTTTCTTTTTTTCCCAAATGAAAGTGACATTGCCATAACCACAGTGACAATCAGAATCAAAGGAAAAGATGTTCCCATTTTTCCTCTGCAGGAGGAGAGTGTACGTGAGCGTTAGTAGTAGGACTAGGAGCATGTGTGTCGGGAGAAGGGACTAGTGCAAAATTTATTGATGTTTGCCGCGATTCGACTTGAAGGTTGCGGTTGGCAGACTAGTAATTGAGTTGGTCCCATCCCAGAGTGTCAAAAGTACAAGCCTATAAACTGGCCTCTTCTATTCACAGAACGCTTTTTTCGGTTTGCATTTATTGTTGAGAACCATGCGTGAGTGTGGTGTGTGAAAGTGGAAAGCCTTGGATGGGTCAAAACTAATTGATTAATTTTTTGGTCAAATGGTGGAAGAAATAAAGGGGATAGGTTGAGAAGGGAGAATACTCAAGTTCTCTTAATAAATTCACTTGATTTGATTTCTTAACTTGCTTGTAAATGGATTAGTAAATGGGTATTTATAGGTGCACTAGGCAGCTCATGATCCATGTGATACAATAGACTTATGTATATTAAAATTATAACATCTTGAAACTATAACACTTAGAAACTAAATTTCTTAAATGTAGAGATACATGTATAAGAAAATGTTATGAACCTAAAAATATATGAACATGAGGAACATGTGATAAATTAAGTAACATTTGATGAAATTAGTCAAGTTTAATTTATTATTCCATTTTTCATTACCCCCCTTAAACTTGATTCTTCTTAGTGACTCCAATTCATGCACGCATCTTCTCAAAATCTTCAAACTTCAATCCTTTGATGAAAATATTAGCTACTTGATTGTTGCTTTTTACATAGGAAAGCTCAACCTCTTTGTTTTTAACACACTCCCTTATGAAACGAAACTTTGTATCTATATGTTTGCTTCGATCATGAAACATAGGATTCTTCCCCAACGCTATGGCAGATTTGTTGTCCATGAAAATAGTAGTAGCTTCGTCTTGAGTTACATGTAGCATTTTCAACAAACTACTTAGCCAAATTGCATGACAAATACAAGAGGCAACCGCAACATATTCAACTTTACATGTAGAAAGAGTCATGATAGGTTGCTTTTTCAAACTCCAAGCGAAAGCAGTGTTACCAATGAAAAATATAAAACCACTAATGCTCTTTCTATCATCAATGTTACCTCCTAAATCATTATTACTATAACCAACAAGTTTGAAATTGGAAGAGGGAGAATAGTACAAGTCATAGTCAATTGTACCTTTGACATATCGCATAATCCTTTTAGCCATTATCATATGAGTGCTAGTTGGTGTCTCCATGAAACGGCTAACAACTCCTACTCCAAAGAGAATGCCGGGCCTTATGCAAGTCAAGTACCTTATACTTCTAACAAGACTCCTATAAAGAGTTGGATCCACCTTTTCACTTTCATCATACTTTGACAATTTTGTTGCACAATCAATTAGGATGTTCACGGGCTTGCAATTCTTCATCTTGAATTTCTCAAGGTCTTTCTTTGCATAAGCCTCTTGAGAAATAAAATTTTCATGTCCATCTTGCTTTACTTCAATGTCAAGGTAGTAAGACATGAGTCCTATGTCAGTCATTTCAAATTCTTGAGTCATCACCTTCTTGAACTCGTCAAATATCTTTGGCTTGTTGCCAATAAAGATTAAGCCATCAATATATATGCATACAAGAAGAATGCTTCCATCTTCGCCTTCTTTGACATAAAGAGCATGTTCTTGTGGGCATTTGATGAATCCATGGCTTTGGAAATACATATCAATGTAGCTATACCAATCTTTTGGAGCTTGTTTCAAGTCATACAATGCCTTCTTTAACTTCAACACTATATCTTCTTGTTCTTTCACCACATTTCCCAATGATTTGTTTGGATATACATTTCTTCCTCAAGGTAGCCATTTAAGATGACAGACTTGACATCCATTTAATAAATTTTTCACTTCCTTTGTGTAGCCAAGGAAATGATTAATCAAATTATCTCCAATCGAGTTACGGGAGCAAACACTTCATTATAATCAACTCCATGTTGTTGGCTATAGCCTTTAGCAATAAGACTTGCCTTGTACTTCTCTATTTTTCCTTTAGCATTTCTTTTAACTTTATAGATCCACTTCACACTAATCGCCTTTTGCCTCTTTGGAAGAGTAGAAAGCTTCCATATGTCATTCTTTTGAATTGCTTGAATCTCTTCATCCATTGCAAGTCATCATTTATCTTCTTATGTTGCTTCTTGATCTGTCAATTATTCTTATATCTTGAATGCCTTATAATTGATTCAATTGGACTCTATTTGTGTTTAATTGTTATCATTTAACTAAGTTTCTAATGCCAAGCTTGATTAGAACCTTATTGTGAAACTTTGCTTAAATGTATCTATCAACGCTCATAATTGAATTGTACTTTTCAGGAAACCTTTGAATGATGGAGTCCATTAGCCTCAAACTAGACTTGATATCCACTTGAAGATAGAGCCAAAGATTCAAGAAGATCAATGTCACCTCTTGAAATAATGAAGGAAGAGCTTTTGTGAAGAATTTGGGCTGAAAATGGTAAATTCAATTGACACAGTCGTGTCTCCTAACACTGGGGGGCGTGTCCTTCTCTGTCATCTCAATTGAAGAAATTCCATTCCCAGAACATCAGACACGGCTTGGGCCGTGTCCTTCTTTGACTTGTGAAACTCATGGAATTTTGTAACACCCCAAAATTTTCTATCTCTTAAACAGTAATTTTGACAGTTAACAGAATTTTACTGTTTAGTAATTTCTGGATACTGTAAAATTATTTTGATTATTCCATCAGCGTATTTGATCATTTTGAGTGATTTACTCCGAGTCAGGAAAATAAAAATTTTCGGGCCGGGGAAAACTTTACGTAATTTAATTTTTACTGTTAGGTTTTAATTATTTTACGTGATCTGATTTGATATTTGTGAATTTTTTAATTTTTGTGATTTTATGTGTGATTATGAAAATTTTTACTATTTGTGGGCCCAGGGGGTGTATAAGGGCCCAGGTGACCATACGTGGGCCCAGGTGAGTCCTGCAAAGTGAAAATTTTTCTACGCATAAAAAAATTTGTACTGTTTAGACGGAGACAGGGGATCTTACTAAACCTGAATCTGGAAACAATTTTAGAAATTTTCTTGTATTGTGTTTGATCGTATTTAATTATCTACGATAAAAATACAGTAAATATATTCTTTCGTGAGGTTTTTAGTAGATAAAAATAGAAATTATATTGCTTAAGTCAACATTGGTGGTTTGGATATCTACCATTGATTTAATTAACAGTGGAGACTTGATCTTGATTTAATCAACGGTTGAGAAATAAATTTAATAAAGAAACATTGGATGTTAACCATTGATCTAATCAATGGTAGAGATTTAATCTAAACAAGCTTAATAAGAAAGGCTTCAATATCAACCGTAGATTTAATCAACGGTGTAGAATTGGTCTTGTAAAGTAACAAGGATCATTTATAATCATTGGATTTAAATTAAATCAAGGGTGGAGATTTAGTCTTAAAAAGTGAAAAAGACCATTTATGACCATTGGATGAAGAATTAATCAAGGGTGGAGATTTGGTCTTAAAAAGCAGTAAAGACTAATTATGACCATTGGATTAAAAGTAAGAATGAGTAATCTTGACCCTTCATTTTGGAGACACATCTAATGGTTAGAATTTAAAGGAAAAAGATCTAATGACCTAGATTAAGTCTTCTAAATCAAAAGTCTACCTAAATCCTAACCATTGAATTAATCAATGGCTAGAAATGCTCTAGATGGTGACTAATAATGATGACAACTTCATGAATGCATTAGGAAGAGGGGGGACGATTTTGAAGAATGCATAGGAAGGAGGAGACAATTTTGAGTAGCCTTTTTAGGCCAAAGAAAAAGTTTGAAGACCATTAATTTCCTATCTTGATCAATCTTCATCATTCATTGATTTTCCAAAAGCAAGACTTAGCAAAATATATTCTCTTCTTTCTCTCCATATGAGCTACGGCCATGCACTCCAAAGAAGACCAAAATTTTTTGTTTCTATCATTTGTATCATAATTTCTTTCTATTCATCATCTTCTCTAAAGCAAAATACAAAAAAAAAAAAACTCTATTTTCTTCTCCAAGAAATACCATTCGATCAACACCTAGAAATCATGTCTCCAAGCTTCTAAAATTTCATCTAAACACATTTCCTAAACCTAAACATCATTCTAAGAACATCTCTAGTTATGAGTTTTTTCAAAATCATTCATCTTGAGCTTCAAATCCAAGCTTCAAGTTTTTATCAAAAATAAAAAAAATTCCATCTTTGTGCTTCAAGAGAAACCATTCGGTCAAGACACCTAAAACCACTCTCCAATCTCTTTTAATTTCATCCAACCATAGATCTTGAATCTACATGATATTCTAAGCAACTTTCATATTGGAGATTTTCTCTAAATCATTCATCTTCATGGACTTTCTTCAAGATCAAAGTTATTGAGTTTTTGAGGTGAAGTATAAGAAGACTTCATTTCTTCTCTTCTTTTTCATGATCTAAACCATGTTTGATCCATGGTTCCTCTTAATCAAGCTTAGTATACTAATTTCTATATATTTTGTTTTGTATTTGAGAAGCCCTTGGTGGTGAAGGACTTGGAAAAAGAAGTAAATCAAGAAGCTTTTGAGGTTCTTCAAGAGGTAAGAGGGAGATCCATCTCACCAACCAAGCATGGTGGTGAGAGATGGTCTTATATTTGATGGATGGTGAATCCATGTGAGGATTCATATCCATGGTCATGTAATAATTTATATGTGTTTATGAGCTTTGATTAATTGTCTATGCTTAATATATACTTTGCATGAGTTTATGATTTTGATGGTATGCTTATACTATGCATGATGATAATATGACATACTTTTGATATATATATATGATGTGTATGTATGTGTATACCATGATTTGATGATGGAAAGAAAATTAATTTTGGTCCCAATGGCCAAGGAAGGACTACGGTTTTGATGCCCTTGATTAGGGTTCATATTAAAAATTTTCAAGAACAAGAGAATTAAAATTGGTCCCTAGAAACATGGTGAATATCGGTTAAGACACCTCAAGATAGGTGTTCATAAATGAATATTTTCTTGAATGATGAAAATAGATGTTTAGAAAAATAAGGAAAATAAACAAAGAGTTTATTTTTTAAAGAGTACAAGAACATGATTTTTGAGGAATTTTTATTGATTTATTTTGTGTAAAAAGTTTCTAAGTGTTTTACAAAACATGAGATTTAAATGAAAATAGCAATGATGATTTTAAGAATTTGCAAAGAAAGTGAAAAAGGATTTGCAAAGAAAGTGAAAAAAAGATTTGCAAAGAAAATAAAAATGAATTTGAACAAATGAGTTTGGATTTATAACCATAAGTCTTGCGATTTTGAAAACAAAATTTTTAATGGTTTTGTTTGTGTAAAACCATATCAATTTAGAAGGAAAAATATTTGATGGTTTCAATAGTCATATCCACGTTTTCGAAGGCTTGTAATGCATTGATTTTGATGAAACAAAGTGATTCTCCAAGTGAAAATATAATTAATTCAATACAAGGAATTTGAAAAGGGAATCAGAGTATTTTAGCACTTGAGAAATGAATTTTTATGTAAATGGAAAAGAGAGGTTGCAAGTGAGCCTCAATTTGTTTTAAAAAGAATTTATTTTTTTGTTAAAATCTCGTTGGATTTTGGAAAGCGTTAGTAATTTTTAAAATTAAAAACATTGATTTAATTCAATGGAATTGTGAATTTGTGAAATATACTATGAAAAAGGATTTTCTTGAATAAGAAGATATATTAAATGAAATATAAAGTTATATTATTTTGAGGAAGGTTGATTTGGAAATGATTTGGGAAAAATGGAGAATATAATGGTATTTTAAAAATTTACTAACGTATAACTTATTTTCGAGTTTTGAAGTACGTTAGAAAATGTTAAGTTTTGAAACGTTGATTTATATCAATGGAAAAGTGATTTTGTGAATTATATTTTGGAAAAGAATTTCTTGAGTAAAGAAATGTGGAAAAAGATTTTCTTGAGTAAAGAAAATGTGTTAAATAAAGTATAAAGTCATATTAATTTGAGAAAAGTGGAAATAGAATTTTTGAAGAATGAGAAATATTTTCTGTAATGGAATTGTGGTGAAAAAATTATTTACGTATCTTAAAAACGTAATTTTTAAAGTACGTGATTTGAAATACAGTAAAATATTTCTAAGTGTTTAGAAATATAGTAAAATATTTTTACGCGATTTAAAATATGATAAAATATTACTACGCAATTGGAGATGCGTTGAAAATATTTTAAGTGATTTGAATTACGTTTAAATATTTTACGTAATTTGAACTACTGTTGAAAAATCACTATATGATTTAAAAGTGATAGAATATTTTTACGTGATTGTGAAAATGATGGAAAATCATTATGTGATTTGGAAAGTGTTTTAAATATTTTGAGAATGATGAAAAATATTTTATGCAACTTAAAAGAATGATTTTTTTAAGTTACGCGATTTTGAAAATGATGAAAAATCATTACGCAATTTTAAAAACGTATATTTTTATGCGATTGAGAAAAATGTTAAAAAAATTTAATACGTGATTTAAAGGTGCAATGTGAGAATAGTTGCGATGTGTGAAAAAAACGTAATGTAAACGTTTTGGAATTGTGAAAACGAAATGGAAATGTTGCGCAATTTTGTGAAAATACGACGAAAGAGTTTTATAACTATGAAAATGTGATAATATGATTTTTCTGTTGAAAATACTGTATAAATCTTTGTAGAACCAAGTATATGGATCTTGTGTGAGAAAATGACATGTTTTGCTTGTGATTGGCATTTGGTGCATTATACATGCATTGGAAAGATATGTCTGTGATTGGATTTGGTGCATTATACGCGCATTGAAAAAATATGCGTTGCAGCATATGATTACATTGAACAAATGAAATTGAAAAGATTTGACCTTTTGGGGTTGGACTTGCACTGATATATTCGTGCATTGTATAAAATATAGCTAATAGCTATTATGGCCCTTGTGGTTGAAGAGGGAATGAGAATTGATAGTGAGGTCCTTGATGGATCTTGGGGGCATCGAGGCGCGGCGGTCGACCAGTGGACAGTTGGCGAGTACCCTTTGCCACTTGGTAATGCAGTCCGTTGCAACGCATTGACGATACCCGACAAGAACACGATTCTTTTCAACGACTGGGAGATTGTCTTTGGGCTAAGGCTGACAATTAACCAGAGCATTCTTCTCGAAATTGTGAAAACCTCCATGGAGTTGTTTTTGATAAACTGAGTCTTTGTGCATATGCATAAATCTGAACATTTATATCTGTATGATATATTAATTGAGGAATATTGGCTATGACAATTGTTTTGATTACTTGGATGATGATTGAACTGATAAATGATTAGATGATGATAGTTGATTAATGCTGATAGCATGATTATGGTATGATCTACTGTATGATATTCTTGTTTGTGTTATCTCTATCTTTGCCATGTTGGTATTGGTGTAGGTGATCTCACCTCTTTGTTATATTATTTTGCTTTGTCTACGTATTGTTAAAATTATACAAGAGAAGGAATGAGTTGTCTTAGACATAACAAGTGGTAGATACTCGAGAGATTGATGGAAACATTGAAAAGTGGTCATCTCAAGTTCGAAGATGTCTTGCAGGGTAGACGGGAGTAAAGTTCGATGCATCAAGTTGATACAAGAGAAGGAACGAGTATGTTAAGATTTAATGTTAGTGTTGTATCATGCTATTAAGTAGGACCCGTCATGGGGTTTACTACTGTAAAAAAAAAAAAGTCTATTAATTTTATATTTCTTTTTAAATTGTGATATTAATTGGTGTCAATATTGCATAATGAATAGTTAAAATATGATTTTTAATATTACCTAATATTTTCAGTAAATTTACGTTTCAGTAAAGAAGAAATTTTGAAACCCATCTTTTATAACTCAAACTTTGTACGAACTTCTTTTCAGATTATGAGTCGGGAGTCAGAAATGTGATGCCCTAAGGAGGGTGTTACAAATTTTCTCATGCTGGCAGAGCCATACACGGCCTGTGTTTTGAGCAACAGAAACCCAAAAACAAGCTTCTACGAGAAGCTAGGTCAAGAGATCTATAAATACGCGTGTTTAGGCTCATAGAAAGGAGTTCTGGGTTGGAGGCAGCTTAGAAACTGCTAGGAAACGGAGAGAGGAAGGTTGGATCGAAGATTGGAGTCTCGGGGTCGAGCAATCAGAGATCTATCATCCTCAATCCTTGAAAACCCGTTTGATCTTTAGTTTTCTTCTGCAATTTCATTTAAGATTATGTTTCTTTTCTGTTTTTCTTTTGATTTTGAAATTGCCATGTGCGGCTAAACTTCTGTTTTGGTTAAGGGAAGATGAAACCCTAGTTTTGATTATGTGAATTCTTTATATCCCTTTATATTCAATACAGTTGTGTTTTTATTCATATGTTTTTGTTCTTAATTCGATATAAAAGTTTTTATACCTTTTGCTATTTTTGAAAGTGGTAAAACTAGGATTACTATGTGCGATTGCGATGGTAGGACTAGTGAGGCATATAATCTAAGTAATTTAATTTCAGTGTGTGATTGGATCTTAGTGTGATTGATTTTCTAATTCTTAATGCAATCATTAGGTAGGTGTAAGAGCGGTTGCTTTACAATTAACTAATGATTAAGATTTAATTTGAGCGGTTGCTAAATTAACTAAAACTTAAGGAAAACAATGGATTAATCTCACAATCGCATAAAAACATAATTGATCATATTAGTATACAGGATATATGAGTTAACATTATCATATAAATCTAATGGTAGATTCCATCTCTTAACCATTGTCTTTTAATTAATTTTTCAAATAGTGTTTATTGCTATTACTTTAGATTCAATTTCTATTATTTGTTTTAATAAACAAAACTCCATTTTTATTGTTTATTGTCCATCAGAGTTAAAATTTGGAATCGATTAATAGTATCAATTAAATTGGTTCTCTATGGATTGACCCTTGTTAACTATAACTAGTTGCAACGTTTTTTTATATTTTTTGTGGAACTTGACAACTAATTTTGATCAAAATTTTATCTCAATCCATAGCACACCACTTCTTTAAAGTATAGTGGCTTATAATCGGCAAAGAGACAAAATAGTGTTGTATTTTCCCTATTTTTGTGGCTTCATAAAGGTCTCTTAGACTCCGTGTACCTCTAAGACCCTCGGGCGAGCTATGAAGAGGAGATTAATCTCTTCTAAAGATTGGGTGAGTGGGGAGGATTAGAAATATCTTCATGCTCTTCATGGTTAGACTCTTCAAGCATAGGAAGTGAAGCACTATCTTCATTTTGAGAAACATCTCACTCCCACGAGTTTTTTTCATCAAAATCAACATCTCTACTAATCACAATCTTCCCATTAGTAGGATTAAATAACTTATAGCCTTTAGAGTCTTAGCTATAACCAATGAAGACAAACTTTTCACTTTTGTCATCTAGTTTCGTCCTTATCTCCTAGGGAACATGCATATATGCAATGCTTCCAAAGACTCGCAAGTGAGAGACACTAGGCTTCTTACCACTCCAAGCTTTTTGAGGAGTCATCTCACGAACACTTCTAGTAGGGAAGTTGGACAAGTACACAACACAAGTGACGACTTCAGCTTAAAACTCCTTAGGCATATTCTTACTTTTTAGCATGCTTCTTGTCATGTTGAGAATAGATCTATTTTTGCGTTCTACAACTCTATTTTGTTATTGATAACACTATATTTTATACATTTTGTAATCCTCTCACTAGGCTTCTTAAGGTTCAATTAGGTTTAATTAAGTTGGTTTTGACACATTTTATGATTTTGAGCCGAATTAGACAATTAAATAAATTATTGCATAAATTAGTCTTAATTATCTCTTTGAAAGTGTTTAGTAAATTGGCTATAACTTGAATTGCAAATATCTAATTGATGTGATTTTGGTCTTGTAGGAAAGCTAAGACAATTCTCTACAACTTTCATGTTGAACACTTTTCCAGAATCGGACTCCTTGGAGGTGATATTAGGCTTTGAAGTCAGAATAGAGGAGCTGAAATCGGGCCTAAACACTCTGCAGTAATTGGACCATATCTTGAGTTCTAGGCATGATTTTGGACTCAAACTAAAGCCATTTTAAAGCAAATATTTAGGCCTACAACTTTCATGAAGATCACTTCTCTCAAAAATGAAAAATGACTAGATGCACAGCTATGTATTTACTCAATTATTATTTAAAAAAAAGAAAAAAAAAAGAAAAGAGAAATAAAAGAAACGTCATCCGTGGCGTTTTGCTCTTAATCATTCAGGTTACTGTGCATTGCACAGTAACCATTTCTTTGCCTATAAAAGGCATTGAATTGGAGACGGACGGGCACAATTTAGAGATTTTGGAATTGAGGGAGACGCTGCTGGGGAGAGGCTTTTGGGCAGTGCCCTGCTTCTCTCCTCAGTCTCCCTCCAATTTTTTTCTCTTTTTTTTCTTTTTCTTTCTTTTAGTCTATGTGTAAATAAGTTTCTAGTCTACTTGGGTCAAAGTGTGAAGCTCTTGGTAATAAAATAAAGTTAGATTTATTCCTCTCTTGTGCTTTAATTATTTATATTTTTAAAATAGTTATTATGCGTGTTATATTTTATTTCTGATAATTTAGAAATTATCCTTGTAAATAGGAGTTCTTGATTTATTGTAAACAAAATATTGACACAGTAAATGCTTTAACCCATTTACAAGTGGTGGTAATAATTAAAGAAAATACAATATAATTACGTATATTATTTTATTTCGTATTGTATTTTGTTTCCAATCAATTTAGAAACTCTCCTTGTAAAGTGGAGTTCTTGATTTGTTGTAGACAAGAGATTGACACAATGAATGCTTTAACCCATTTACAAGTGTTAGTATTAGAAACTCTCCTTATAAAGTGGAGATCTTGATTTATTGTAGACAAAATATTGGTACAGTGAATGCTTGATCCCATTTATGAGTGATGATATTAATAGATGATTAAAGGAAACATAATATAAATACTTATATTATTTTAATGGACTTTTAACATTGTATTTTCCGATTGGAACCTCCATGTTGCGAGGATTCTAATTGAGTTATAAAAGGAATTAATCTTACCTTTCCTTTATTTACCAAGAGTGGATCATTTTACCCAAGTAAATAATTTTTACCGTAATCACAAAATATTTACTTCACCTTAATCTTCAACAATTCCCTGTGGATCGACCTCGGACTCACCGAGAAATTTATTACTTGAGACAAGCTGCACTTAAGTTTGCAATGCAACAATTAAAAAGTGTGCATCAAGTTTTTGGCGCCGTTGCTGGGGATTTGATTTGAAGACTGAATTTTTGGTGTAAAAAATTTATATATATACTAACATACTAACTAGTGGAGGAACCTCTCCTTTTTACTTTCTCGTAATTTACTTTTTGAACTTTATTATTTTTTTATATTTTATTTTCTCGTACTTTATTTTTTTTGTTATTTATTTTTCTCATTTATTTTTGTTATTTATTTATTTATTTATTTTTGTCATTTATTTTTGTTTACTAACTTACTAACTTACTAACTTTTTTACTAACTTTTTAACTTTTTACTTTACCCGCTTCTAACATTTTAATTTACCTGCATACTAACTTTTATTTATTTATTTTTTCTTATTAATTTATTTGGTGGTTAGTTTCTACCACACCATTTTTAATCTTTTATTTGGTGGTTAGTTTATTACCCCACCTTTGTTATTTTTTTTTATTTTATATATTTGGTGGTTGGTTTATTACCCCACCTTTGTTATTTTTTTTTTTTATTTGGTGGTTGGTTTATTACCCCACCTTTGTTATTCTTTTTTTTATTTGGTGGTTGGTTATTACCACACCTTGTTAATATTTATTTATTACGTATTGATATATATATTTTGGTGGTTGGTTTATTACCACGCCTTTGTAAATATTTATTTGGTGGCTGAATTTATACCACACCTTTGTATATATTTTTTATTTTTTATTTTTTTATTTGTATATTTCTTCTTCTATTTTATGCGTAATTAATTTGTGTGTTTTTAGGGTGAAGACGTAACTTGATTCAATTGACATGTATTAAGATTGAAATTTTAATCAATTTCTTTTCTACTCAATTTGAGTGCCTATTATGGTTCATAATGCTTTTATGAATTGACCACTCATAAATTGATCTAGTGGGTATATGTGTAATCCGAAATGTTTGCATATGACCTAGACCATAAATAATAAAATGCGATGATTTATAATCATCTAGGAATGAAGGTTATAGGTTGTGTGAGAGAACTGTGGTATTTTTCCATGAGAATCCATAGAGTAAAAGTCATGTCTTTAAATGTTTTTAAATTATTGATTCTCCCCATCAATTGAATGATTAGAAATTGATTAGAAGAAAAGTCTCAAAACTAATCTATTGTCTATGATAGATTATTGAATCAAGTGAAGTCTGATCCCTAGTATTCTAATTTCATGTATTTTCATTCAAAAAAAAATAAAAAAAAAAAATTTAAAAAATTAATAATTTTTTTTTATTTTTCCTAGTATTTTGTATGTCTTAATGTTTGTTTTTCTTTTTCCTCTTAAGTTAACTTTATTTTGACCTTTTGGTCACGTGTCGATTTTCTCAACAAGTTTTTGTAAACCTAGGTTGATACAGTGGATTTTGTTGCTTCAAGAATTTAAAATGAGCCAAAAATATTTTGTCCATACTTACAATAGGCTCACTTTTTTTTTTAAATTACACCTATCAATGATTTTTTTTTCTCTGATGAATTTTTAATTTCATATCTTGGTTTGCCCAAATTGTCAATTTTTCTTATAACAAGCGAAATTGTTCTTTGTGGATGGTTTCCGCAAATAAAAAAAGATAAAATATTTTTCATTAAAGAATGACCTGAGTAAGGAATCATTAGATGAAATCTTTTTGACTCTTGAGACGCATTCTTGTGAATTTGTGCAGTGTGAATTTATTAATTTGTGGAATCTCTTCAAAGGCAAGTAAGCGTGTTACAGTCTTGGGAATATGACTCAAAAAGACCTTATTTGCCAATTTATAAGAAAATTGGATGAGAAGCCTATCCTCGACTCATTGAAGGCGTTTAAGCCGTTACTGGACGTAAAATCAGAGGAAGATGTGAGCCACAATCACAACTACATGTATATATTTTCTTGTATATCTTCTTCTTATGACAAATTACGATCCAAGAGACTCGATAAATTGGTCAGAAAGAAATGTTGCGGGAAGCAGTAAGAAAAGCAAGCCAGTTCAGACACTCCAATTGTTTAAATAATTACAAGCTTTGGTTTTTTTTATCATATTTTGTTTCTGTTTATATTTGTGTGAAGTTTCTCTTTTCAGTAATTGCGGTAATAGGTACTATCTTCTATCTTTTTTCTTTCTATTTTTTAACATTGAGGACAATGTTATGATCTAGTTGAGGGGAAGGATAGTTGTGTAAAAAAAAAATAGTAAGTGTGTTTATGTTTGTCGTGTGTAGAGTTGTGTAAAAAAAACCCAAAAAAAAAATTTGAAAGTGTGTTTATGTTTGTTGTGTTTATATGTTTGTCAGTAATTTTCTAACAGTTAAACCAATTAGGGATGGCAAAGTAAGGAGTAAATTTTGCTTTGGAGGTAATTTTACTCTTGAGACGCATCTTAGTTGGGGTGGATAACTAGTTTGTGTAGAAGTAGCAATTCAAATTCAGGAAAATTTGCATGATTGAGTAAATTGTCTTCTTTCTTAAAATTCACATGCTTGGTTATGGATGTTGAATTGGTAGACTGAGAATGATAGAATTATGCCTTGTGAGATTTTGAGCCTATTGATGAATGGATTGAACATTTGTATCATTCTCTTCTTTCTTGTGTGAATTTCACTCATGGAATTGTTACTCTAGAACTTGCTTTGATTCTTTTTGAGACTATATTTTCATATGCATACATAAAAATGATTGAGGTATTTTCTTGAATTAACTACTTTGGCCAAATAGCCAACCTTGTGCATATTTTCCTTTGCTTAACCCCTTTGAGCTTATTTGATTATTCTTTGTTTCGAACTCATTATGTGCCTTAAAAGAAAAATCATATTCTTACTTGACCTTAGGGAATAAGAGAACATTAGTTTTGTCATTCGATGAGTTCTTGAACAAGTGTGGGGGTGTGTGTGCATAATGGTTAAAAAAAATGTATATATGATGTTCTTTTTGTAAAAAAAAAATAAAAAAAAATCAAAATAAAAAAAATGTAAAAAGAAAAGGGTCAACAAGGTAATAAAGGAAAGAAAAAGAATATGTAAAGGGAATTTGTATTAGTTGGAGTTAGGATGAACTTTCATGCTTGTTAATTGAACTTAGCTCTCATGCTCTTTTATTCTCTGGTATTTAACTTGTCATATCCATATTACCTCCTCCTTTACCTTGACCCCATTACAACCTTGAATAAAGTCCTCATGATTTGTGTGTACATGTGTTTTGAGTAGTGGAGAAATAGAAGACAAGTAAGCTTATGGTAGTACAATTTTCATGGGTTGAATTGAGTGAAATACCTACCTTTTAAACACTTGAGGGATTGAGAGTGAATCTTGTGAAGATCTATTATTCTTAATTCATTTTTTTCAACTGAAGTTTCCTTACTTGTTGGTTTGAGATGTGAAGAAATGTTACCTCATGACTGTTTTGATCCCTTGATTGTCTAGTTGCTCTTCTTGAGTCATTGAATCCTTTAGAGTTTTTAGTTTTTGAGTTTGTGTTGTTTTTCTTTATTCCTTGATTTTTGTCTTTTGTGTTTTGCCTAGGAGTGCAAAAGTTAAGTGTGAGGGAATTTGATAACACTATATTTTATACATTTTGTAATCCTCTCACTAGGTTTCTTAAGGTTCAATTAGGCTTAATTAAGTTGGTTTTGACACATTTTATGATTTTGAGTCGAATTGGACAATTAAATAAATTATTGCATAAATTAGTCTTAATTATCTCTTTGAAAGTGTTTAGTAAACTGGTTATAACTTGAGTTACAAATATCTGATTGATGTGATTTTGGTCTTGTAGAAAAGCTAAGACAATTCTCTACAACTTTTATGTTGAACACTTTTCCAGAATCGGACTCCTTGGAAGTGATATTGGGCTTTGAAGTCAGAATAGAGGAGCTGAAATCGGGCCTAAACACTCTGCAGTAATTGGACCATATCTTGAGTTCTAGGCATGATTTTGGACTCAAACTAAAGCCATTTTAAAGCAAATATTCAGGCCTACAATTTTCATGAAAACTACTTCTCTCAAAAATAAAAAAATGACTGGATGCACGGCTGTGTATTTACTCAATTATTATTTTAAAAAAAAGAAAAAAAAAGAAAAGAGAAATTAAAGAAACGTCATCTGTGACGTTTTGCTCTTAATCATTCAGGTTACTGTGCATTGCATAGTAACCATTTCTTTGCCTATAAAAGGCATTGAATTGGAGACAGACGGGCACAATTTGGAGATTTTGGAATTGAGGGAGACGCTGCTGGGGAGAGGCTTTTGGGCAGTGCCCTGCTTCTCTCCTCAGTCTCCCTCCAATTTCTTTTCTCTCTCTTTCTCTCTTTTTCTTTCTTTTAGTCTATGTGTAAATAAGTTTCTAGTCTACTTGGGTCAAAGTGTGAAGCTCTTAGTAATAAAATAAGGTTAGATTTATTCCTCTCTTGTACTTTAATGATTTATATTTTTAAAATAGTTATTATGCGTGTTATATTTTGTTTCTGATAATTTAGAAATTATCCTTATAAATAGGAGTTCTTGATTTATTGTAAACAAAATATTGGCATAGTAAATGCTTTAACCCATTTACAAGTGGTGGTAATAATTAAAGGAAATATAATATAATTACGTATATTATTTTATTTCGTATTGTATTTTGTTTCCAATCAATTTAGAAACTCTCCTTGTAAAATGGAGTTCTTGATTTGTTGTAGACAAGAGATTGACACAATGAATGCTTTAACCCATTTACAAGTGTTAGTGTTAGAAACTCTTCTTGTAAAGTGGAGATCTTGATTTATTATAAACAAAATATTGGCACAGTGAATGCTTGATCCCATTTATGAGTGATGATATTAATAGATGATTAAAGGAAACATAATATAAATACGTATATTATTTTAATGGACTTTTAACGTTGTATTTTTCGATTGGAACCTCCATGTTGCGAGGATTCTAATTGAGTTATAAAAGGAATTAATCTTACCTTTTCTTTATTTACCAAGAGTGGATCATTTTACCCAAGTAAATAATTTTTACCGTAGTCACAAAATATTTACTTCACCTTAATCTTCAACAATTCCCTGTGGATCGACCTCGGACTCACCGAGAAATTTATTACTTGAGACAACCTGCACTTGGGTTTGCAATGTAACAATTAAAAAGTATGCATCAGTTATGGAGAGTAACGAAGGGTGAGAAAATTATGAATGTCATTAGCCTCACAAAATCTGTTGAACTCCATGGAAGTGAACTCTCCTCTCATTTTAAACATGAGCTTTGAACTTTTGAAATGCTCCAAAGGTTTCATTCTTTCCCTTCAAAAAGTAAACTCAAGTTTTGTGAGAAAAATCATTAATGGAAAATAAAAAGTAATTGGATTTACCATGTGAGGATGGCTTGATTAGGCCACAAATATCGACATGAACAAGTTGAAAGCTCTTGAGGTGGACTCCTTTGAAAATGACTTTCTCACTTGCTTCCCTAAAAGACAATCTTCATATAATTAGTTGGGTTGAATAATAAGAGATAACTCATATACCATATTCTCATTTACTAATGCACTCAATCCTCCAAAATTAAGATGATCAAATCTCATATGTCAAAGCCAAGAGGAATCTTTGATGCATACTTTCAAGCATTTTGGATGATCAACTTTGACATTGAGTAAAAATATTCTATTCTTTAACGTAGGCACCTTTGCTATCAAGTTATATGCTTTATCTCTCAAAGTACAATAAGCATCTTTTAATTGAATATCATATTCATTCTCAAGTAATTGTCCTATGCTCAAGATATTTGCTTTTAAAGAAAGAACATAGCATACTTGAGAAATAAATGTACGGCTACCATTTTTTGTAAGGATAAGAACATCACATTTGTCTTGAATAAGAACTTTTGTATCATTGCCAAAAACAATTTGGCTTTTGTGTTTCTCATCAAGATTTGTGAATAGCTCTTTGTTGTCGCTCATATGGTTGCTAGCACCGGTGTCAAGATACTATAAGAGCTTATCTTTATCACTTTTGTTGGCCAATAACAAGAGTAGTTCTTCTTCTTCTTTTTCCTCAACAAGAGGGGCTTCTCCTTAGTTGCTAGTAGAGCTCCAACATTCATAGGAGTAATGGCCATATTCATGACAATTATGTCATTGAATATTAGATTTTCTATACCTTCTTCCACCTCCTCTCCTAATGCCATAGCCTCCTCGTCCTCTTGATTTTTGTGATTGTTGAATTGATCCTTCATTATTTGAGTGATAAGCACATCTTGCTCTTTCACGACCACAACTAAAATTACCACCACGATCTCTACCTTTTTCATGGCCTTGACTTCGACATCTTCCTTTTCCTCTTCCTCGCGAGCTAGTATACACTTGCTCTTTATCTTACAAAGAGACCTTTGCTTGAAATGCTTGAACTAGTTACTCCTTCTTCTTCAATCTCTTTTCCTAAGCTTGCAATGATCCTTGTAATTCATCAATGGTCATGGTCTCCAAATCTTAGAATTGTTTGATAGCCACAACAACAAGATCAAATTTTGAATCAAGTGTACGAATAATTTTCTTCACCACATGAGCATCTTCTAAAGCCTCACCATATTGCTTCATTTGATTTATAGTTGCCAAGACTCTTATAAAATAGTCATGGATAGATTCAGACTCCTTTATGTATAGGATTCAAACTCACCTCTTAAGGTTTGAAGACGCACATTCTTCACCTTGTCAACTCTTTTGTGAGACTTTTGGTGAATCTCCCAAGCTTGCTTCGCCTTAGCTGTACAAAAAACTTTTTCAAACATGTTATCATCCAAAGTTGCATGAATGTTACTAAAAGCATGTTGATCCAATCTATCATTCCTTTGCAATTGATTTCTTTGTGCTTGATTTAAGGCTCCTTCATTTTTGGGCTCCTCGTAACCATTCTCTACTATCTCTCATATATCTTGTAAGCCAAGAAGTGCCATCATACGAACACACAAATTATCAAAATTCTCTTTTGTGAGTTTGGAAATCGCAAAAGAGGAAGTGGTCATCTTCAAAGGATTAGTAGGCTCTCAGATAACACACCAATTATCAAAATTCTCTTTTGTGAGTTTGGGAATTGCAAGAGAGGAAGTGGCCATCTTCAAAGGATTAGTAGGCTCTCTGATATCACTTTGAAGGAAATAAAGGGGATAAGTAGAGAAAGAAGAATACTCAAGCTCTCTTAAGAAATTCACTTAATTTAATTTCTTGGCTTGCTTGCAAATGCACTAGTACATGAGTATTTATAAGTGCACTAGGCATCTCATAATGCATGTGATACAATGGACTTACGCATATTGAAACTACAACTCTTAGAAACTACAAATTTCTTAAATATAGAGATACATGTATAGGAAAATACTATGAACCTAGAAATTAACGATCATGAGGAGCATGTGATGAATTAAGTAACATTTGATGAAATGAATTAAGTTTAATTTATTATTCCATTTATAACCCCTTCTCCAACTTCAACTTGTGTCCATTTCAACTTGAGCAAAAGAACACTAGTGATTCTGCTTTTACTTGATGATGAAATGAGCGAAGATTGAAGTCAACTGTAGTGGGACCATCATCATCATGCAAGACTGTCAAAGCGGAGCTATAGAGATCATTAGGCAAAATATGATTGGAACTACCATTCTATCATCACATGTTTGGAGGGATAATGAATCGAAAGTACCCTTTTAACCTTTGTTTGAAAGTTTGTTTTATGGAAGGGAAGAGAATGGAGAAAATCCATCCCTACTCTTCTCCAAATATAAAAATCAAGGGGAACTTTCTTTGATCCCCCACTTCACCTTCGAGCACCCAAATAAGAGTTGAAAAACTATGCTTTGTTCACTTCCCTTCTATCTTATTCCTTCAATAAAATCCTTTCCTTCCCCGTATATGTTCCAAAAATACTGATGAAAATTCTGAGATGAGGTCTTAATTGAGATGGGGAATTATGTGTAAAGTCTGCTGACTCCAGATAAGCCAATTCTGTCAAGTTGCTTTCTGTTTTAAAAAGGCATCTAACTCATGCCCTGTTCAGTTGATGAAAGGCTCGTAGTTTAGTTGGTTGCTGGGGAATAAAATAATAATAGGTCAAGTACCTTATTTCTATGTGGAAATGAAGTCGTGTGGAGAAGAGTCCTCTGAATTAAACACTTGCATATGGCTTAAGTAAGTTTGCCATTAAAATGTAGACATAACATCCCTCTGTTGCCGATAAGGTACTGCTTATTATATAATATTTTCAACTGCTAATTAATGGCTATGGGAACGCAAGGTAAGGATCAAAAGAAAAGTTCAAAACTCAAACCTGTCAAGGAAATAATGGCATTTTTATAGTGAAAGCAAATTAAGAGTTTTTAAATCTACTGCTCACTGCAAAATGAATTGGAGGTTGATAAATAGTTGTTTAATTTGATCATTTTTAAGTATTTAAATATTATTTACTCCTTGAGGAAACCATAACCCAAGCTGTTATACTTCGCCAATATTTCTTGTAATTGCAATTGCACAGCACAGGAATACAAATGGAGCTATAGTATTTTATGCCTACAGCTAAAGAGTTGAATATTTTATAAGCAATAGAACATGAGGAAGATGCCCCAAATTTTTTCAAAAAAAAAAAAAAAAAAAAAAAAAAAAAAGTGAAAGAAATGACTAGCTCACAATCACATGCATGTTATAAATTTCTTAATATTTTTTTCTTTAAGTGGGCAAGAAGGCCTTGTTGTATCTTATTATTAACCAAAGGGGGATGACGGCTAATGGCTATCAATTTATTGATTTCCTCCCCTATCTTTATAGTTAGTTAACTTTCTGTAAATTAATGCAATCTTTCAATCCATATTCATAATTATTATCTTCGATAAATCATAAAAGTCAAAACGTTGAGCTTTTTCCTGTTCCACCAGAGTTACATACATGTCTTCTCCCTTGCTCTGGTTTCATCATCTTCCTTCTCTGATTTACAATTTAAGGTGAATTAGTAAACATGCTGCGAGTCAATCTCACAAACTGTTGCATTATCATAGACTTGCATCTGAAAATTTCCAATGGTACAACTACGAGACCCAAAAGTCCGAGTATTCCAACATAAGCCCATTTCAACTTCTCAGCTTGATTGTGATTGTGGAGCCCTGAAAATATGTTTGCTATAACTATTCCAATTATGGCATACCCAAGAACATGGTGGCATATGTTCCAGCACTTGCAATAGCCCACGTCATTTTTTGGTCGCATAAAAATGGTAAGCATCTGAATGCCATTGAAAGATATGTTAAGACCTTAAATATTTGGACACTAAGCCGAGTAAAAGAAGGAATTTCAGTCATACTCACTTGTACGTTTATGAATGTGAAAGCAATGATGCTGAGAGTGCGTTGTGTTTTAGATACAAACTGTTTTGAAGAGTTGCCAAGCCATAGCTCAATGCACCACCCAATTGTGCCCAGAATATATCCCAGGGTCTGGCACACTATGTGACACGAGTACCATTCATTATGCATCAAAGAGAATTTTCTGCAGTACCTTGCAATGATTACCCCTATGGGTAACAAAGTGCCCCACCCTATGAGGATTAGAATCCCATAAACCTAGAATATGCTCAAACATGTCAATATATATATATATGGTGTAGCTGTTGCCATGCTAGCTTATGAAGCTGGCTGTGAGATATTCGTTGATAAATTAGAAGATCTTGAGATGGCTCCTGAGGAAATCATGTGTAAAAATATGACAGATATGTGTGGGGTTAATAATTGACCTTACATTTCGGAAGTGACGCTTTTGTTGCCGGGTGAGAGTATGACCTTTGTATGGGTATGATATTACATCTGTTGTTTTAGCATATTCTATCCTTTGTAGAGGCGTAGCATGAGCATGCATCCGGACCTCCATTTCACTGATTTTGGTGTCAAGTTTACTTTCATTTTGAACTTGTGCCAGTTCCCCACTGGAGGAAATCTGGGCATAAATAGGAATAGGAAGAAGGCAGGGAACAAATAAACTCAGAAGAATAAGGCAACAGGATACCATGGCATATGTCAATGTCTATACGCCACTTTCTCAACTTTCAGAAACAATAGTGAAATAATTGCAACAGGCACATGCTCATTCTTCGGACACAACTTAGATATTGCTTCAACAACATCAATAAATGATCCCCATGGATCTAATTTAGGAGAACAGTTTCTTACTTCTCCAGTTTAAAAGAAATGGCATTTAAATTTAAGTGCTGAAGTACAGTTATTATGGTGAAAAAGACGCCATGACCTACACTTTTCTAAGTGATATTTGGCTGTTGAGATGAGAATCTGTGCTTTACTTATCAAACTAAAAGGAATAATATCTGACTTGCTTCAATAGAAATAACACAATCAGATATTATTCCTCTCTTCAGCTAATCCTTCCTCTTTCTTGATAAGTATCATACAAATTATAGGAACAATTTTGAGAAACAGTTCTCACCAATATGAAATTCAGTGGTTAAAAGCTGGTTCTTTTTTATTTTCCAATAGTGAAGGAAAGAAAAAAAAGTTATATTTAGTACATCATTAGTCCAACAATTTCGAGTCAAGTTTTGTTCATTTAAGAACGCTATAATGCTCTATCTTAAAGTTGGACATGTGCATCAACCCGATTTGTATTGACTTGATTTGTGACGGACCGCAATTAAATAGATCAGTGTGAATTGACCTACACATTAAATAAACAGGCAAAACATTAACTTGCATTCACACCACTTAAAGCCGTAGACTTGTGGGCTGATCCGCAAACCCACACTCTTTCTCCTTTTTTTTTTTCTTTTTAAATGACTAAAACCTTATTAAGTTAAATTATAAGGGCTAATCATTCATGAAAAATAAAAACCATTCACTTCTAATGAATAAAAATTAAAAATTAAAAAAGTGAAAAATATAAAGTTTAATACACAATCATGAGACTAAAAATCAAATAAATGAAAATATAGGATCTAAAATTCAAAAAAAAAAATTATAAGTACAAAAACCCAAATTAATAAAAACTCTAGGGAGTCAAATCTACTTTAAATCGATAAATTATTTCAAGAATGCTTTTACAAGCATGTACTTAAAGATAGTTTCAGAAACGTGTTGACGCCTATTGTATGTTTACATTACAATAAATTAAGCAGGTGCCTAGACATTTTCCTAAAATTACAATTAAATATATTTTTTAGCAATACAAAATATTATTGAAAATTTCATTTACGTTAATCTCTACTCATCCGTTTTAACCTTAATATTTTTTTAATCAAAAGTACTTTAAATAAATATTTACCAACCACTCTACTGTGTTTTTTTAGGAATAACTTCACATATTATAACAAACATTATTCATTCTTATATTGGCTTCGAAAATTAGGTTTTCAAAAGTAGCTATACTGAGAATATTAAAAAGCAAAAATTAACACCAAACTTTGGCCTTCGTCAAGAAAAAGATGAAAATATGTGAATTGGTACTAATGATGAAATTATGCGAAGTGACTTACATTGAAGAGATGTACGCTCATCTTTATTTTTATTGACGAGCAGCCAACTCTGATATCCAATTCTCATCCATCTTCTAAAACTAAGGTCAAAATGTCAAATTATAAGGATGCTGGAACCGAACGGTGGTTCTGTAACGGTTTCCAAGTTTACATAAAATTATACAAGAAGGCTACTTTGGTTAATTTTTCCTTGAGATTTCACATGGGCTTCACCTGATTGCCAACTTATAATCAAAATTGTCTTTCATCTTTAGCCGTAAGCATTTATCAGATTAGTACAGTTGTTTCATTTGCATCCAATTTCAACTGATTAGTATGTACCAAGTTTGAACTTTGAAGTTGTTGCCAACAAGCCTAACTAATTTAGACCGCCCCATTAACTAATCAATACGTAGGAATCTAGGATATTAGCTCATGAATGCAATTTAATTTATGCAATTTATAAGTCCAACTCCATGAACCTCCTTTTCTATAAATACTTATAGCTATCTTTAATTATATATCTTCTCAATCAAAATATCCACTCTAATATAACTTCATTCAACTTCTTCTGTCTCCTTTGTTCGCAATACTAACATTCAATCTGTGTATCACACAAGATGATTTAATTGATGTAGCGTTGAAAAAAATTAAATGTTGAAAAATTAAATACTGTTAATACTAAGAAATAACTTAAAAGTTTAAGCCATTCGATAAGGATGAAAAGAATAATTTTATATTTCTAATATATCTCCTTGTTTAAGAATTTTTTGAATTTGAACTGCGAATTATTCACGTATAAACTTTACCCTTTTTTAAATTATATTTAATACCTTCTAATTAATTTTTTTCTCAAATCTCAATATCAGACATCAAAATTTTCCCAAGCATATTTTATCTTACCAGAGCATAACAATTACAATAACAATAAGTATTTAGTCATACTTGTAACATAACAATTGAAAAATATTTAGAAAAGAATTAGTGACGACACTTAAATTTTGACTTAAATATTAAATTTTGACTTAAATATATTGAGTTATTATATATTGAATCCCTGGCCATGTTTATTTTACAAAGCGTGCTTGTTCAATGTACTCTAATAAAGCCGTCCAAATATTAGATTTCTCAGGAGCATTCTATTGTGAACTATTAAACTTCATACGTCCATTGAATCTTCCTAATTTAACACTATATTTAAATTATAGGTAATAAGGGGAATGGAAAGGGAATGAAGGGAAGAGAAATTGGGAATTTTAAAATACAAGGGAAGAGAACGGAAGATATGAAAATTTTTTCTCCTCTTTCCTTCAAATGTTTAACTTTTGTTCTCTCAAAATTGAGGTGAAATGGTGAAATGAAAAAAATACATGGATAATAAAATTTCATTCTTTCCGTTAATAAAACTTTCAAATAAAAAAAATAATAATTATATTTCATTTTTGCTCTTTTCTTTTTGGTTCATCATCACTTATTCTGTTCTGTTTCATTAACGAAAAAATATATAAGCACAGGGTAAAGTTATTAATACACGAACTATAAGATGGATGCATAGCCTTTGTATCTCTAAAGTGAAGTTTAAGATTATAATTTGCAAGTCAACCAAGCCAAGCTCGTGCAGCCACGTTTTTGTTAACTAAACCCAAAAAATGTTTGAAGTCATGCTCCTAAATTGTGTGCACAACCTTCTCCTCACCTATTAAATGAGCTCATTCCCTTTGTTGCCTCAATTAACCTCACAAGCATGGCCACTTCAACCCCACTCATCTTGCTTTTATGCTTCTTACTACACCTTGCTTCAAGCTTGGTTAATGCCTATTCAACAGAGGAGTACTACTACACTCCCCAACCCATCTCAAATTATATCCCCAAGAGTCCAAAGAAAGCATTCCTCAACAAGATAGACTCTTGCCGGCGGGCCAAATCAAATTGGGCATCAAATCGCCAAGCCTTGGCTGATTGTGCAATTGGCTTTGGCAAAGATGCCACTGGAGGCAAGTATGGTGCAATATATGTAGTCACAGATCCCTCTGATGACCCAACAAACCCAAAACCAGGCACACTTCGTTATGGTGCAATCCAAACGGAGCCACTTTGGATCATTTTTGACAAGGACATGGTTATTACGCTCGAGAATGAGCTTATCATGAATAGCTACAAGACCATTGATGGGAGAGGAGCTAAAGTGGAGATTGCTGACGGGCCTTGCATTACAATACAAGGTGTTAGCCATGTTATTATACATGGCATTAGCATCCATGATTGTACATTAGGCAAGGCTGGCCTTGTGAGGAGTACTCCTGACCATGTTGGCCATCGTCAAGGCTCTGATGGAGATGCCATTAGTATATTTTCTTCTTCAAATATTTGGATTGATCATTGCTATTTGGCTCGTTGCACCGATGGCTTAATCGATATTATTCATGCCTCAACTGCCATTACCATTTCTAACAATTACTTCACCCAGCATGACAAAGTAAGCATAACTTTTTTTCATTCTTGTTTGTATGCATGCATGGACTAATAAATCGTTAAAGACCATAAATCAGTTTGTCTCCCTACCCCCTCCCTGTACACATTCGGACTTCTTCATTTTGAGACCAGGACGGGCATCTGAATCTGATTGAGCTAACGTGCCTGCAGGTTATGCTGCTAGGACACAACGACCAATACACAGCAGATAAAATCATGAGAGTAACAATAGCCTGCAACCAGTTTGCTAGTGGCCTAATCGAAAGGATGCCAAGGTGAGAGTGATTTTATGGATTGAGTTTCCATAGAGTGGATGAAAATAAATACTATATTATCGATTGGTTGATGAACATGCATGCAGGGTAAGATTTGGTTATGCCCATGTGGTCAACAACAAATATGATGAGTGGAAAATGTATGCTATAGGCGGCAGTTCTAACCCAACCATTTTAAGTGAAGGGAACTTCTACTTAGCGCCGAATAACCCATATGCAAAACAGGTAGAAACACAGTAGCATGAAATCCAACCCCCCCACCCAATACATACATAGTAATTTCGGATATTGAGTGTGGTTCTTGGATGACAGGTTACCAAGAGGCAAGTGAAAGACAACTGGCAGAGTTGGAAATGGAGGTCTTCTAAAGATGTATTCCTAAATGGTGCTTATTTTGTACCATCTGGGTATGGAAGTTGTGCCCCAAATTATTCACCTACTCAGTCTTTTACTGCTGCTCCAGCGTACATGGTGCCCGCAATAACTCTCAATGCAGGTCCCTTGAGTTGTGTTGTTGGGATAGCATGTTAACATGACTTTGTTTAACATTAACATCTCTGTCTCCCTCCTCCCCTTTCCTTTTTGTTTTTCTCTCTCTCTCTTTCCTCCTTTTTTTGGTTGATTCCGGAAGCCCCGTTAGGCGTATATCAGAGTAGGAGTGCGGGGTGGCAATAAAATTTATTAATTTATTAATTTATTTAATTTATTTATATTAAAATTAATTTAATTTATTTAATTAAAATAATATATTTTATTAAATTAAATTTAATGAATTAAATTTAAATATAAATAATTAGTAATTCAATCAAAATATATATTGAATATTTATTGAATATTTAATTAAAAATTAATTTAATGAATATTTAATATATTTTATGTTTTTTATATTAAAACAATTGAAATTAAAAATATAATTCAGAAAATATTATAATTATTTTATGTAATAATAATTATGAAGCAATTGAGAAAAAGTGACATATTTTTATTAAATTAAAAATTATTATAATTTTCAACACTCCAATTAAAACAACTGAAATTAAAATATAATTCCCATCCATCATATTATTATTATTCAATATATTTTCTGAAATTGTTAATTCAGAAATTAACCTAGTATTATAGTTTTGTACAACATAGCAATAGCACTAGGTCTTCTCCACCTTATGATGATTGATGAGATTTGTCAAATACTCAAAAGTTTATGTGCCATGTCGTTGTGTTAACAAACATCTAAAAAGATGTGCCAACTACATCAAGTTTTTCGTTTCCAATTCGTCTCGCTGCACCAAATTTTAATTTTAAATACCCAATAATTCCGAAGCCCATCAACTTGCGCAATTTCTCCCTAACCCAAGCCGCAGGGAGTACGATTCCTTTGTTTGTTTAAATTAAAATTTTCAACTATATATATTATCGAAATATGAAGTTTTTTTAACATAAATTAATTTTTAAAATGAGTAAATAAATAGATATTTATCATTAAATTCTAAAAATTTATATTATTACGTATTTGAAAGTAAATGACATTTATGGTCAAAGGTCTGAACCTTTATTTGTCATCTACAACATAAACTTGGATTTTCTAGAGAAAAAAATTGAGAGATAATAAATTTTTGTAGAGAAATAAACATCTTTTAGAGAAAATAAAAATTTAAAAAAAAAAAATATTTTAAAGAGAGAATATTATTTTTTTAAGTGAGTGGATTGAATATCCATCCATCCAATCCATTAAAATAGATTAATAAATAAATTAAATATCTATTTATTAATTTAAATTATAGATGGATTGAATAATATTAAATATTTTATAATAAATCTTAAATAAATTAATAATTTATTTTAAATTCATCCATCATGATACAATCTAAAATTAAACTAATCCATCCAAATAACTGCTTTGCGGAAAATAGTTTGTAACTTGGCAGATTCATTACTCAAGGAAATCAGAGTTTAGAGGTTGTTGTTAAAAGAAGTGCAAAAGAAGATTGTGCAGCAGAGTTCTTTCTTTCAATAAACTTGAGATAAAATACAACCCAATATCAAATACATAAAGATTCCAACGAGAAAATGGGAAATATAGGGAAGCAACTCTATGAATACGAATAGGCCTATATAATTGTTGTATAAATAAATAAGCATAATAGCTAAGGGGGAAAAAAATTAGCAAAAGGAAGATGTATTTATGTGGTTCACATTATTTGGTCTTCTTCAGAAAAGTCTGTTCCCGTTGCTTTGAACTCCACATGTTACTGATGCTTTAGCTCTCTCTTTCTTCAAGTACCAAATACCAGCTCCAATTCCAAATGACCCGCCTGCCGAAAAAGCAGTAAGCTGTCCCTGCAGCCACAGTTCGAACACACATAACCACAAACATGAGCCTAATTTTCCACTTCAAAAACTTTCATCGTTGTGAATGTTAGTTGATTAATTTCATTTCTGTTACCTACTGCAATTACCTGGACCCTCCTATCATAATCTGCCAAACAAACAGTATCCAATTAATTACTTTGCCACCAAACTTAAGGAAATTTCAAAATGCAAACCTTCCTAATTGTCACTTATTGGTGGTAGAGGAGGCAAATAATTGTTTTTCTAAGCCATCCACAAGATAAAAGGAGAATTTGTTTAACATGCTTCTTATTGGCTATGTTTGTATATCTAACGATAGAATGGAATAAACTTATTATACTATTGTTTGAAAAGTTTATGGTGAAATGTAAGGAATTTTCCTATTTATTATTTGGAAAGTGGATAAAATAACAAAAATTATAATTATATTAATAAATAATAATTTGGTTCTATTTCATGCTTCTCAAATTGTGAAAAAGACAAATAAAAAAATTGGATGGAAATGATGGAATAAATTCCACCAAATTTCATTCCATGGCATCTAATTCCTTTATAGTACACGCTTTTTCACTAATTTAAATATAGCCTAAGTAAAATTTTCTTTCTTGAAGAGTAAGTTAATTTGTTGTGTTATTCTCCCTATTTGAATGCTGAATGTCTTTTTTTCTTTAAGTATAAGTTTTTCATCATCTGAGCTTTAACATTTCTATCAATCATTTAATTTTTTTCAATCCCATCCATATCTCTTTTTAATATAAATTCTATTCATAATAAATTATAAAATAAATAAATAATAGAATAACATTATAAATAAAAAATATATTTTTTATTTCCATCAAAAATAAATAAAATTAAGTAAAAAATATTATAAATATTTTATAAAAAATAAAATAAGATTATTTTAAATATTTGTGCATTTATAATATGTGCTTAAAAAATAAAAATCATTAATATATATAAAATATAATAATGAAATTTTTTTAAAATACCCGTTCAAAACACAGGTAACTCACTAATAAAATATATTTATGGTGAAGAAACTATTCATTGTTAATCTCAACCAATTGAACTATGCTAAGTTAATAATAATATTGTTATTATGTAAATAATAAAACAAATCAATTTATCAAAAAATGAGTACATTATCGGAATTTCTATTTTAGAGTTCAATTTTTTTCATAAACTATCATTATTAAGTACTTATTTAATAATTTAAATAAAATATAAATAAAATAAAACTGTAAATATGTCTTATTATTCTTTTTAAAAATTAAAAAATAAAATTTTATTTTTATTTATTTATATCTTAAAAATAAATGAAAATTATAAATTGACAAGTATATAAAAGTTTGTGCAAACCACTTTTATACCGTTGCATACATTTTTTTTAGTCAAATATCACTTACATTCAATTTTTATATTGATTAAAAATGATAATAACAAAAAGAATCTTATGATAAAAAAAAGAAAAAAGCTGTCTACGAATAATGAATTAGTAGTGCGCAAATGAGATTGCTCTTTAATGAAATATTAGTTATGTTTTTTTTTTTTTTTAAATCTAATATTTATGATTATGAGATTTTTATTTAATAATATATTTAGTATATATTTAAATTAGCTTAATTCACTTTGAAAGTAAGTCTATAGTTAAAATATTTTAAAGAGAATGTTTGGTTTTAAGTTTTTTTAAAAGTAAAATAAATCAACTCAAACATATTTAAAATTTTATAAAGTATAATAGAGAGTCTTATTTTTAAAATTTAATAATCATATGACATGATTTTGTTTCGTTTTGTTTGTAACAATATTTAGATGCATTTTTTAAATTTATAAACATAATTTAAATGAAAAACAAGGCTATTATATTTATTTTGAAATGTTAGATGAATTTTTTAGGACATGAAAAACTTTTACAATTGTTATTCTTTATCTTTTATGTTTTATTTTAAAAAATAATTTTCTAACTCAATCTTAATTATATTTTGATAATTTTCTTTTAATAAAGACATTATGTACAATCTATGTATACTAGTTTATCTTATATATATTTATAAAATTTTGAATACATGTTATGCTAATATTATAAATACAAATAAAATAGAAATATATTGTCAATTAAATATATAGAAATTAAATAAAATCATAATATTATTCAAATATTCTTATCATTAAAAAACTTGCAAGATTAATATCAAAAGGTAATATAATTTATAGATATGTAAAAGAATAGTTTAAAGGAGATTTTTCTAATGTATTTTTTATTTTTTTATTTAAGATTAATTTATGAAATAAAGTATGTATTATTTTATAATTTATTAAAAATTACTCTTTGATTGTTATTTTTTAAAAATTAAAAATTAAAAAATGACTTGAAAAAAATGAAAATGTCAAAGAAATATGAAAAGTTAAGAAAAAGAATTAAAATTTTGAAAGATTAGAGAAGATGAAAAGTTAAGAAAGATATAAATGGGAGAAATGAAAAGTTCAAAAATAAAAAATAATGTTATAATTAAAAATTAAAAAAATTCAAAATTTAGAAAAAGTATCACATGATAATTGTAGTGGAAGATCTTTTATATTATATATTATATATATATAGATAGATAATAGATAATTGATAATAAATTGATAGATAATTGATAATAAATTGATAGATTACATCGAGGCAAATTCTATACAAAAGTTGCCATGCATGATCAGGATTTAAATACTAAATACATATCACAAAAAAAAATCAGGATTTATTCTTTTTATTTTCTTTTCGGTTATCTGTGGTAATGTATTTGGATATTTTAAATGATACAAGTAATTTTATTTTTTTTTACTTTGTTCACAATACTAGCTTTTAATATATGTATCACACAAAATGATTTAATTAGATTAACCGCGTTGAAGAGAATTACAAAATATTTTAAATATTAAGAAATAACTTAACAGTTTAAGCTATTCGATAAGGATTAAAAATAATTTTAATTTCTTACATATCTCCGCATATAAGAAATGTTTGAATTTGAAGTGCGAATAACTCACTAATCAACTTTACATTATCCTAAAATTATATTTACTGCCTTCTAATTAATACTTAATTTTTTTCCTCAAACCTCAATACTAGAATAAATATTGTTCACTGTTAAAAAAAGAATTAAATATTTTTCAAGCATATTTAATCTTAACAAGAGCATAACAATTACAATATAAGTTTTTATTTTTTGAACAATTGCACATGCAATTCTAGACCATGGTAGTTAAGTAAAGTTTTTTTTAAAACAATGACTCCAAAATTCGAACTCCTTACATTACATATGTGAGGTTCACCTCAAGTTGCAATTAAGTAGCAATTACAATAAATATTTAGTCATACTTGTAACATAACAATCGAAAAATATTTATAACTGAATTTAGTGATGACACATAAGGATAATTTGACAATCTTCAAAATTGATTTAGAACTGTTCAAGATAAATTAGTCATATAAATTTAGATTATTTTGAAACTAATTTTAAAAATTTAGGTCATTATTAAACACTTTATATTTAAAAATTAACTGCACTTAAATATCTAATTTTTTGAAGTTACCAATCACGCCATTAGTTTTTGACTTAATATATTGAGTTATTATATCGAATCCCTGGCCATGTCTATTTTCCTTTACAAAACGTGCTTACTTAGTACTCTAAAGCCGTCCAAATATTAGATTTCTCAGAAGCATTATATTGAACTTCCCATGTCCATTGAATCATCATATTCTAAAGTTATTAATACTGGAATTATAAAGTGGATGTATAGCCTTTGTATCTCTAACTCTAAGTTCAAGATTATACTTAGCAAGTCAACCAAGCCAAGCTCGTGCAGCCACGATTTTGTTACTAAACTCAAAAAATGTTTGAAGTCAAGCTCCTAAATTGGGTGCACAATCTTCTCCTCACCTATTAAATGAGCTCATTCCCTTTGTTGCCTCAACCTCCCAAGCATGGTCACCTCAGCCCCACTCCTCTTGCATTTATGCTTCTTACTACACCTTGCTTCAAGATTGGTTAATGCCCATTCAACAGAGGAGTACTACTACACTCCCCAACCCATCTCAAATTATATCCCCAAGAGTCCTAAGAAAGCATTCCTCAACGAGATAGACTCTTGCTGGCGGGCCAAATCAAATTGGGCATCAAATCGCCAAGCCTTGGCTGATTGTGCAATTGGCTTTGGCAAAGATGCCACTGGAGGCAAGTATGGGGCAATATATGTAGTCACAGATCCCTCTGATGACCCAACAAACCCAAAACCAGGCACACTTCGTTATGGTGCAATCCAAACGGAGCCACTTTGGATCATTTTTGACAAGGACATGGTTATTACGCTCGAGAATGAGCTTATCATGAATAGCTACAAGACCATTGATGGGAGAGGAGCTAAAGTGGAGATTGCTGACGGGCCTTGCATTACAATACAAGGTGTTAGCCATGTTATTATACATGGCATTAGCATCCATGATTGTACATTAGGCAAGGCTGGCCTCGTGAGGAGTACTCCTGACCATGTTGGCCATCGTCAAGGCTCTGATGGAGATGCCATTAGTATATTTTCTTCTTCAAATATTTGGATTGATCATTGCTTTTTGGCTCGTTGCACCGATGGTCTAATCGATATTATTCATGCCTCATCTGCCATTACCATTTCTAACAATTACTTCACCCAGCATGACGAAGTAAGCATAACAAGCTAGTTCTTAATTCCCTCCTTGTTTGATGCTTTATAGTACCATAACCTTTTTCATTCTTGTATATGGGGTTCTTGTTTATATGCATGCATTGACTAATAAATCGCTAAATACCATAATCAGTTTGCTCCCTATCCCCTCCCCGCACACATTTGGACTTCTTCATTTTGAGACTAGGATGGGCATCTGAATCTGATTGAGCTAACGTGCCTGCAGGTTATGCTGCTAGGACACAACGACCAATACACAGCAGATAAAATCATGAGAGTAACAATAGCCTTCAACCGGTTTGCTAGTGGCCTTTCTGAAAGGATGCCCAGGTGAGGGTGGTTTTATGGATTTAATTTCCATAGAGTCGATGAAAATAAATATTATTGATTTGTTGATGAAAATTCAGGGTAAGATTTGGTTATGCCCACGTGGTCAACAACAAATATGATGAGTGGAAAATGTATGCTATAGGCGGCAGTTCTAACCCAACCATTTTAAGTGAAGGAAACTTCTATATAGCGCCGAATAACCCATATGCAAAACAGGTAGAAACACAGTAGCATGAATACATACATAGTAATACTTGAAAGATTTCAGATATTGAGTGTGGTTCTTGGATTGGATGACATTGACAGGTTACCAAGAGGGAAGCGAAGGACAACTGGGAGAGTTGGAAATGGAGATCTTCTAAGGATGTATTCCTAAATGGTGCTTATTTTGTACCATCTGGGTATGGAAGTTGTGCCCCAAATTATTCACTTACTCAATCTTTTACTGTTGCTCCAGCGGACATGGTGCCCGAAATAACTCTCAATGCGGGTCCCTTGAGTTGTGTTGTTGGGATAGCATGTTAGTATGGCTAGCTTAACATTACCATCTCTGTCTCTCTCCTCCCCTTTCCTTCTATTTTTTTTTTCCTTTCTTTTTTTGGTTGATTCCTGAAGCTCCGTTTTGGAGGCAGTTGTTAATGAACTACTTTGCAGAAAATTAGTTTGTAACACTTGGCAGATTCATTACTTAATGAAATCAGAGGTGGTTGTTAGAAGAAGTGTCAGAGATGATTTTCCAGCTGAGTGCTTTTACATTAAACTTGATATAAAATACAACCCATATGTAATACATAATGATGCCAACGAGAAACTGGGAAAAATTGGGAAGCAACTCTTATGAGTACAAAGTGGGGTGAGTAATTGTTGTATAAATAAATAAGCATAATAGCTAACGGGAAAAAAAAGTAACAAAAGGAAGATGTAGTTATATGGGGATAAAGCTTGTTGGACATCACCTGATATGTGGCAAAATCAGAGTGTATAAGTGTGAAAAAACTGACATGAGAGCAATCGAAATTTGTATAGATGTGAGGCAATGCGTATTTATGCAGCATTATTGTTTATATGGTTCACATTATTTAATTTGGTCGTCTTCAGAAAAGTCTGTTCTCGTTGCTTTGAACTCCACATGTTACTGGTGCCTTAGCTCTCACTTTCTTCAAGTACCAAATACCAGCTCCAATTCCAAATGCCCCTGCAGCCGAAATAGCAGTAACTGCGCCTGCAGCCACAATTCAATCACACAAAACCACAAGCATGAGCCTGATTTTCCACTTCCAAAACTTTCATCGTTGTGAATATTAGTCTATTAACTTCATTTCTCTCACCTGCAATTACATGGACCATCATATTGTGCCGTGCAATATCATAATCTGCCAAACAAACAATAACCACTTAATTTACTTTGTAACCAAACTTAAGGAAGGAAATTTCAAAATGCGAACCGTCCGACTTATAACTTATTGATGGTAGAGGGGCCAAATAATAATTGTTTTTCAAAGTCATCCACAAGATAAAATTGGAGAATTTGTTATACCAAAATAAATAAATAAATAAAATCGGAGAATTTTTTTAACAAACCTTTACAATGTGTAGTGGAATTTCCTTCCTTACACAAGCACATGAAACTTTGGGTCTGTGATTCAAATCCACAAGTTCCACCTCCTTTGGATGGATCCTGGCACTGAAGGCAGCGCGTGGTTACGGGGATATCAAAATCAATTCTGATCCCATATTCAGGGACTTGATCATAAGGCTGAGGAGCACCAACGTTTCTCCAATAAACGCTAGTATAACTAGTACAATACTTGAGCATCAACCTTAATGATTCAGTGGCTTTTGGATAGTAAGAGCAGCAAGAACTAGCACTCATAGGAAAGGAGCAACCTGGTAAGTGCCTGCAGAGATAGCTAGCACTGTCGCACGATGAATCACAGTGTTCAGGGAAGTGCTCACAAAAGATGGTCTTTGGCTGAATGATCACATTGTCTTCACTGCAATTAAAGAAGAGGTACTCATTTTGAGGGGAAAGCTTGAAACGGGTGCTGGTGTCCAAACTAAATGGCCTTGTGGGACGATAATTCTCACCATCCTCACAGCTCCACATGAATGGATCAGTGACTAGAATGTGTGGATCAGCATAGCTAACGTTATGGACAGGGTATCTCCCAGAAGGGGTTCTGACCTCAAGCTTCTCTGAGTCAGAGCAAACCACAATGTGTCGGTAGTATGGGCTGCCACAGCCATCGTCAATGCCAAATGGGTATTGGATGGGAATGCCACCACAAGAAGTTCTGCAAAGGCTGGATTGAGCTCTTGTGAGGGTGATAATTAATGAGTGAATGAGTTGAATAACTAGTAGTAACATTGGTCTGTGGTTGTGGGTAAGATGCAAACTCATCAGAAATGATAGCATGGAGAAGTAGATGGTTTCTGAATCAAAAGCGGTCAAGAAACTAAAGCGGAGTCTCGAAGAAAGACAGAATAATATCTGCAAGTGTTGCTTTAAAGAATATCTCGTTTCTCTTTTGCTTTTATTCCCTTTTGGTTTCTTTAATCTTAATCTATGCCTTACTATCATTACTTGTTTTTGCTTTCTGCGTTCTGAAGCAGGGCACAGAGAATTATTTATTATTGAACTTTCTTACCAGCTCGAGATGACTGCACACCCTTTGGTATAACGAAACATTTTTTTCTGATCTCCCTAAGCTTGTAGGTAGGCCAAGATACATTTCATTTAAGTCCTCAATCCTCAGTGTAGCATATGAATTCTTTTTTATGTTAAAGGTATCTGTGCTCAAGTATAGAAAGATGAAGAACAGAAAGAAAGAAAGGATGGTGAAGAAAACTGAAATGAATGAATTGATGAATCGTAAAATCAATCCCTTACACTGATCAACTGAATTTATATATCAGTTGTATAACAGAAATAGTAACTGCCGTGTAACTAACTCTTGCCATATCAGTATATCAGTTTTAACTAACTGAATACTATCATTACTGATTAATACATTTGTTATCCTTCATATTCCCCCTGCAAACTCAGAGAGTTGAAGTGAACAACTCTGAGTTTGTGTCGTATAAAAGGAAATTGAATGCTGGAAGATGGTTTGGTAAATATGTCTGCAATCTGATCAGAAGAGGGAACATGAACAACCTTAATGAGCTGCTGTGCTACTTTTTCTCTGACAAAATATAGATCCAACTCAAAGTGCTTAGTTTTAGAGTGTAGAACAGGATTGGAGCTTCATTGATAGGAACATGCAACTCATTGAGTAAGGATTTTAACCAAGAGATTTCTGCTACTACAGATGCCAAACTTCTGTATTCAGCTTCTGTGGTTGATCGTGACACCACACTTTGCTTTTTAGAGGACCAACAAACCAAATTTGAGCCTAGATAGACACACATTCCTGATGTGCTTCTTCTGTCATCCAAATCTGACACCCAATCAGAATCTGTGTAAGCTGTTAAGTTTAGATTGGAGGATTTGTTAAGGTGCAGGCCATAACCAAGGGTTCCTGCAAGATACCTCAATATCCTTTTTACAGCCTTCCAATGTGCATTTAAAGGATGATGCATAAATTGACACACTTTATTGACACTAAAAGCTATTTCAGGTCTAGTTATGGTTGCATATTGCAATCCTCCAACAATGGATCTGTACAAGGATGCATCAGGTGCTTCTTCGATTCCTTTAGCAGTGAGCTTAAGGCTAGTAGCCATGGGAGTCCTCATAGGTTTAGCATTCAGCATGTTTGCTTTAATGAGAAGATCTGTGATGTATTTGTCCTGACACAGCAGAATTCCACCTGCTGCAGTAAATTTAGCTTTTATCCCCAATAAGTAGTGTAACTGGCCTAAATCCTTCAACGCAAACACAGAATTCAGTTGTGAGATTAGAGTTGTGACAGCCTGCTGAGAGCTACTAGTGATAATGATATCATCTACATACACTAGCACAAATGTTGTGACTTGAGTTGTGAATCGGACAAATAATGAATTATCACACTTTGTAGCTTGAAAGCCTAGCTGACATAGTACCTATCCCAATTTCTCAAACTAGGCTCGTGGGGCCAGCTTGAGTCCATACAGTGCTTTGTTTAGTTTGCAAACAAAAGCACCTCCATCCACTGTATAACCCTCTGGTTGTGTCATGAACACCTCCTCCTTTAACTCTCCATTAAGAAAAGCATTGTTCACATCTATTTGGTGAATTGGCCAGCCATGAGACAAAGCAATTGTCAGAACAACTCTCACTATAACAGGTTTTACTATTGGACTAAAGGTTTCAGTGAAGTCAAAACCTTCTCTTTGGTGAAACCCTTTAGCTACTAGGCGTGCCTTGTACTTCTGAATTGTGCCATCAGGATTCTTTTTTATCTTAAAAATCCATTTGCAGCCTATAGGACTCCTTTGTGGTGGTAAAGGCATTAAAGTCTATGTATGATTCTTTAACAGTGCTTGATACTCTTGATCCATTGCTGCTTTCCATTCTGGAATAGCCAATGCTTCTGCTACAGTGGTGGGTTCGATGACAGTAAGGAAGGCTTTTGGTTTAAAAATACCAAGTTTACTTCTACTGATCATGGGATGTGCATTTGCAGTTGTAGAACTTGTAGTGACAGGTACAGGTACTTGAGGTACTGACATGGAATACATATTTCTGCTAGAAGGAGAGTGAGATGATGGTACTGGTGGGCCAACTAAACCTGTATCAGAAAATCCAGTAGGTGGTATAGTATGACTAAGATCAGGATTAACAGTAATAGGCATGTAACATTGTTGATTATCCTCATTAATAGTATGCTGAATATTACTAGTAGTGACAAGAGGAAACAATAGAGGATAAGGAATTGAAGTAGTTGAATTTATAGGAGTTTGGTTTGGTGGAGACAAGAAATTGGAATGAAGTTTGAAAGGAAACACAGTTTCATCAAAAACTACATTTCTAGAGATAAAGATTTTGCCAGAGGAGGCTAAACACCTATATCCTTTATGAAAAGGTGAGTAACCTAGAAAAACACATGGTTGAGAACGAAAATCCATTTTTTGTTTGTTATAAGGTTTGAGGTGAGGAAAACAAGAGCAGCTAAACACTCTTAGAAATGTGTAATTAGGCTTGTGACCAGAAAGTGTTTCAAGAGGGGACTTAAGATCAAGAACAAAAGTTGGTAGTCTATTGATCACATATACTGCAGTTGAAAATGCTTCAACCCAATATTTGTGAGGAACACTGGATTCAGCCAATAGAGTTAAGCCAATTTCAGCAATATATCTATGCTTTCTCTTTACTGCCCCATTTTGCTCATGTGTATGGGGACAACTGAACCTGTGAATGATACCCCAATTGGTAAGTTGTTTTGTAAAGGAGCAATATTCTTTGGCATTGTCTGTTTGTAACATTTTCAGTTTAGAATTAAGTTGAAGTTCAGCAAGTGCTTTGAACTTGAGAAAAGCAGAAAATGCTTCTGATTTGTGAGTGAGAAAATAAATCCAACCGAACTTAGAGAAAGCATCAACAAACACAATATAATACCTATGACCTGAACTAGAAACAATTGGAGAAGGTCCCCAAATATCAGAGCACACTAGCTGTAATGGAGCTGTATATACTGTTTCAGATACAGGAAATGGTAATTTGTGAGATTTACCAATGCAACAAGCTGGACAAACTTGAGATTCTGTTTTATTATCAATGAATGAAATGTTACAAGAGTTTAAGACATGCTGTGCAACTTTCACGGATGCATGTCCTAATCGAGAATGCCAAAGAGAAAAAGGAAATTTTCTGCAAGAAGTAACTACACTATGAGCATTACTATGCTTATTTATTGCAGAATCAGAAGATACTTGACACACAAAAGTTGAGGGTGACTTGATCTGCAAATTGTCAAAAACATATAAGCATTGCTAAGTGTCCCTTGCAAAAGGATCTGTTTGGACACCTGAGATTTTACCAAGCAACAATTAGCATGAAATTCAAAGAAAACATTGTTATCTTTGGCAAATTGAGACACACTAATTAAATTCTTGGTAAGTTGAGGGACATGTAACAAATGAGACAAGGAAAGATTGGAAGAACAACAACTACTAGTAATATCAGAATGACCAATATGAAGAATATCCAAACCTGTTCCATTACCAAGATGGACTCTATCCTGTCCAGCATAGTGTTGCTTTACTGCAAGATTATTGATATCTGGTGTGAGATAAGCAGTTGCACCAAAATTTACATACCAGGAGGGGTCAAATTAAGGCATTGTATTTGGTTGCACAGTGGAATTATTAGATTCAGGGGCGACAAAGAAAGCTCTAACTGAACCTGATGACTGTGATAGGCCAGAACGAGTGGAAGGACTGCTAGAATTGGGTGAATTGGGAATTAGAAGGTTTTGATCAAACTTATGCCAGCATGACCAAGCTTCATGTCCATATTTACCACATAGTTGACACTTGGGGTGATCAGTACCAAAATGACCACCATCATCACTGGAAAAACCACTGGAAACACCATAAGATTGTCTGCCACCACGTCCTCGGCCACCACAACCACGATAGAGCCCCCTTCCTCTGTTGAACTGAAAGGAAGCTTGTGCAACATTGGCTTGTAAAATACCAGAACCTCCACCTGGAAGTTTTGTGGTTCTCCTATGCCTCTTAAATCGCTCTTCTTAAGCTATTAACAATGCTTCAATTTCTATCACTAAGTATGATTCACTTCTGGACAGAACTGAAGTTACAAAACCATCGTACTCTTCTGGAAGACCATCAAAGATTGCATCAAGATGATCAGCAGTATCAACAGGAGCTCCAACTGCAGCAAGAACATCTATAATTTTCTTGATCTGTAATAAGTAGTCAGAAATTGAAGAACCTCATTTTCTCACATTTCTCAATTGAACTTTAAGCTGTTTCACTTTAGCCCTAGTTTGAGCTGCAAAAAACATTTCAAGATTTTGCCAGATCTGATATGAATGTTCACATCCCATCATACGAGTAGTGAGAGATTCAGACATAGATGCTAATAGCCAAGACATGAGAATATGATCTTGTTGTTCCCAATTGAGGAATTCTTCACTCTGAATACCACTGCGTGCTGCATCTTCAGAATCAAATTCAGACGGAATTGACTTTGCACCTTGAATAAATGTTTGAAGTTTGATCCCCTTGATTGTTGCCAAGATCTACTACTTCCATGGAAGAAAATTATTTTCATCTAACTTGAAGGATACAGTGTTTGAGAAAGTATGCAAAATAAATCTTGATGATGAGTTTTGACAAGAAGCGCGGAAAGGATCTGACTCCATGATAGAACCTCAAGCTCTGATACCATAAAGGTATCAGTGCTCAAGTATAGAAAGATGAAGAACAGAGAGAAAGAAAGGATGCTGAAGAAAACTGAAATGAATGAATTGATAAATCATAAAATCAATCCTTTACACTGATCAACTGAATTTATATATCAGTTGTATAACAAAAATAGTAACTGCCGTGTAATTAATTCTTGCCAAATCAGTATATCAGTTTTAACTAACTGAATACTGTCATAACTGATTAATACATTTGTTATCCTTTATATATGTATAGACAGCCATTCATGAGAAGGAGAGTTTATCTTATTTTAAAGTTGGGACAATGTCACAAGTTTTCATGAGAACTTGCAATGGTACATGAATCCAACACAACTTTTTTTCTCGACAGCATATGATCCTACCACCAGTTGAGTCAATCCTTGTTGCTAGCATATATCAAAATTAAATCCTTACTCTTGACATTTTTTTGGTTTTTAAATTAAGCAAGCCTGTCCTATTATTGTTGTTTAATGGAGTTTTTTTTTCCATCAAATTCTTTCAATAGATGGAATAAGCTCGAGCAATATACATGAGCTTGGATTATTGTTCTTTCAATAAGGGCATGAAGTGAATTGAAATGTGAAAGCTTAGAAGGGACGTGGATTTGCTCTAAAGTCTTAGCTGCAATTCAATTCTTAAGTGTGTGTTTGGGATAATTGTGAAAATTTGATTATTTTAATAATTAATTATTGTATAATTTTTTTTGTTATAATCAATTATAATCGATTTAATTTTATGTTTAGATATATTAGCTAAAAAATAATTTAAAACTAATTTGTTTAGTTTGAAGATATAAAAAAGAATTATTTTTATGCATTAAATTATTAAAATATGTATAAAATAATTAAAAAAATTATTTGATCGAAGAAAAAATGATATTTATATATCAAATATAAGAAATAATTTATAAATTAAAATTATAATTATGAGAAAAAAATTATAATACATTAATTTCATGTAAAAGATGGAAGATAATTTTTCTAAATATATTATAATATTGTTAAAATAATTTTTTTTAAAAAAACTATTTCAACAATGAAATAAGTTAAAACAAACATACTCTAAGATAAAAAAAAAAATGTCCGGAGTGCAGTGGAGACAACCACGGACGGCCCAATAGAGGCAAGTACATGGGCCTATATTGATCCTTCACTATCATAATGATGATCAGAGTGAAGTCTTAACACAATTCGATATTTTAAAGTAGTTATTGTATATATATCTAATATTTATTATATTAGATATTTTAATATTTTTATTTATATATTTTTTTAATTAAATTTAAATTTTTAACGTATTAACATATTTATGTCATATTATATTCGTGTCTCACATATTAATGTTGTGTTATATTCGTGTCTCATATATTTATCTGTACTTCCAAGTCTCTACACAAATGGATGCATTATTCATTTCAGCGGACAAATACAGTTTTCTGGGATAAAAAAATAAAAAATAAAGGGTAATTACAAAACAATTTCATGTCACCCAAAGTTCCGGTCTAGTCGTCAAAATAAAATGCCATTCACGCTGTAAGTGACAATAAGTTATTTTGGAGACTACTTAATCTCATCTTTCTCCTCAATTTACTTTTAACTTATTTTAGAAAGCACGTTAGAGTCAAATTGGAATGTGGATCTGACAATTTTTTTTTAAAAAAATAATGAATTAAAGGATTAAGATCCTTTACAATTAAAAAAAAAAAACTATAGAGGGTGGGCTTATAATGATACTTCACAATCACAATGATGGCCTGAGTGAAGTCTTAACACAGTTCAATATTTTAAAGTAGATGTTGTATAGATATCTGATATTTATTATATTAGATATTTTAATATTTTTTAGTTATTTTTAAAATTTAGGGTATACATGATAATGATCAATTGATCTTGCCATTTTTAGGTATACATGATATGCCTTACCCTAACTCCAATCCAATGTTGATCTTGTTGGTTACGCGGTATACTGTCTTGGCGTAGAAAGGAAGGATACGCAATAATAATCAGTTTCAACTTTCGTTCAATGTATAATTTTTCGGGAAAAGGGGAGAGACTTAAATGGATTCAATTACTATGAGTTTTACAAATATTTCATCGTCCCATTATGGGACAAAATAGGAGGGAAGGAAGAGGGAATGAAAAATTCTTGTGAATTTCACTAAAATTTATATATTTTTTATTCATTCCTATATATATATATATTTAATAAAACTAAACAAAGAAAAAATATTCTTTTTTTGTCATTGAATAATAATATAATACTAAATGTGGGAAGTAAAGCTCCTCATTTTTTTCTTTTCTTTACCTTTTTATTGTATTTCTTATTTTCCTTTTCCTTTTTTCATACTCAACATGGTAAATCATACTGTCATATTCCTTTTTTTCCCGCTTACACCTTTGTGCACCACAAAAGTGGTTGTATCTTCGCTTATGCATGAAATATCGGATGGAGGGGAAAAAGAAACGTGAACAAAAATAATAAAATTTGAATGAAAATAGATGATAATGTTAACTAACAAATCACGATCCAAGAGATAAAGGTAAAGGAACGGTTTAAACAAAGGAAAATGCTTCATGTATATATTCTTGATGTCTCACATAATGCTACGTACTAGAATTAAATTGTAAGTGTAAAAAAAATAGAGTGAAATTAATTATAATTAAATAATAAAAATTATATTAATATAAAATAGTGTATGTAGTACTATTTTTAGAAAAAAAATTTATATATATTATTTGTGTGTGTGAACAGTAGAAAGCATTTTGTTCACGTTAAAAAAAAAACACTTCGTTGCCTAAATATATAGGCAGGTGAGCAGTGACTATCACTGATTTATCAATCAATCATAACAGGATTTGAAATAGAGAGAAATTTGTTTAAACAGCATAATTAAATAAACAAAGGAAAATCAAAAGGAACAAAACAAACGAACTTTCAAAACAAAGCGTTGTCCAAATCAAACAATTGTGTCAATTTGTTTTAAGACAAATAATTGTTTATTTAAAAAAATAAAAAAATTTGTTATAAATTATTATAAATATAAAATAAATTAATCTAAACATATTTATATATCAAATAGCATAAGCTATAAAATTCATAATTAATTAAATATTTAGATTAATTATTTATTTATTTAAAATTGATAATTTTGTGATAATGTTATTAATACTTTTAATTATTTATTTATATTTTTTATTAATTAATTATAATTTTATAAAAAAATTATAATTAATTAATAAAGAGTGAAAATAAATAATTAAAATACTTGCAAATAGCTTCAACCACGATTAGAATGTGAGAAGTATCAGTGAATTGCTTGGCAGCGTACGCAATGCGAGCCGTCGTGATGCCGTTCACCTCATGCTTCTTTCTTCCCTATTTCGGTCTTTTTGTTCTTTCTCCAGTGGTGCTCTTCTTTTTTTTTTTTTTAATAATAATAATATTTTTATCATAAATAGTACATATATTTTTTTAATATTCTTTTTAATATTATTTATTATATTTATTTTTTTATTTTTTTTAATCATACTTATTCAAAATAAATATAAAAAAAGATGTGAAAAAGAAAATGGTTTATGAACATCATTTTCTTTTTCTTTTCTTACAAATCCTGGCTGTTCCGACCTAACCTCACACCAGATTTCTCATTTCTACGTCATGCAAGTTAGCCACGTGGGACAGGATCCAATCGTCAACTTAAATCCCAGTCAACTCAAACCTTTTTCTCCTATGTTGATTTTGTTTTCTGTCTTTTTTTGAAATTCTTGCAATGGGCTTTTATTTTCATTGTTATTAATTATTATTAGGGTAAACTACATTTTATTTTCTATGATTTGATTCAAAAACACTTTGTCTTTTTTCACTATCAATTTTACCATTAAATTCATTGTTCGTAAAATGCTATTTTTGAAAAGCTATATATGTGTTTGATTTGAAATTTGAACTAATTAAAAAGATATAATATACATTTCTAATTATAACTTAACAACTTGTTCTTACATACTACAGTAAAACACATTTAAAAAAAATATGTAAAAGTGGCTGCATAAAAATTACAATTATTGGATCATTTTCTTTATTTTTATTCTATTCTAGTTTTCATTTACAATTAGCCAATCAATATTTATGAGGATGCTCCCTATGAGAGTACTAAGGAGCTCTTATTCAAAAGGAATCAGTAGGCACCTTTATGTCTAATATTCTAAATTGCAATTTTGCCAAAAAGAAAGATTGATGAATGATGTTTTGGGGAGCGAGGGGTAAATGACCACCCATTTTGTTGTGATGATGGTAATATGTAGGATAAGTCCAATAGGCAAATTCTAATCTAACTTTTCTATTTAAAACAAAAAACAGAAAAACAAAATGAATTGTTGTACCTTTTATTCAACATTCACATTGTAAAAGCTTTTTTTAAGAAATTATATTAATAGCCTATTATACAAGCAACTAAAAAAGGTGCCTAGTTAGTGCTTTTTTTTTTTGTAAAGCGGCTGTCCATTTGATTTTGGGGAGAGAGAAATTGAATGTGAATTGAGTGATAAAGAATTTTTTTTAAAAAAAAATTTCTTAACAATTTTAAAAGATATCTTCTACTAAAAAATGAATAAAAAATATATTAAGGTGACTGTATGGTAACCATATAAAGTATAGCGAAATAAAATGTCAAATTTTATATCACAGATAGTCAAAATATTTGTTAAAATCATATGGGAACAAAGTGTAATTTACCCTTATTATTATGTGGTAACCTCAATCACCTCACAATGTTTATTTAAATTATTATTTTTCCTGGAGACTCATCATTAGTAATCAATAATTCACCAAAAAATGTTAAGCAGTTAATCTCATTTAATTTAAAATAGGTACACTTTATGTCATTTTTAGAAATTTTGGGATTACTGGTTTTCATTTGATCTGACGGAGAGGGAGTGAAGGAGGAATAATGTAATAGTAATATGTGCCATTTACATTTTTTTTTTTTGAGTTTCTATAATTCTTGAAAAACCAATATACTACCTGCATTTGCTGACCAAACCATTAAGCATGTTTGACTAATTATGGTAATAATTTTTCTTTCCATTTTTTGAAAAAAAAAATTTCAAAGGTCCCCAAGTCATCAATTAAAATCTTCTGACTCAGAGATGACTTATTGCGATCCCTCCTCCAATGCTTTACATGTTCTGAATGCCCTAGCTCGCTAGTGTATTGCTTTGAATTTGTATTGTGCTATTAATTAGCTTCTCGATATTTTTAGGTAGAACTAGAAACGCACGTTTCAAGGCCGAAATCTGAAACTGGAAGTAACATAAACCACGTTCTAAGCCTGTTGTTTTATTTTTTACTCTAAGCTTCCCTTTGAAGAGCAAAATGCCTTCCCTTTTCTCTGCCTGACCGATCTGTTCCCTATCCTTTTCTTTGGGCGCCGCAAGTTTGAACACAGACACAAAACATTTTCTAAATTTCATCCAAAAATGTAATGCCTGTCTGATTTTCATGGATATTCTTAGTCCAAGCTATGAGTTTGGCTGAACTAGGAAAAACAATTAAATGCCTAACTAAAACTGAAGAATCGTGGACCTTAGGCATGTGATCAATTATGCATATATTTGATTTTATGTTTACCAGGGCCATGTAATAATATTCTAATTCAAGTACTAAACAGTCAATGTTCAGCCGACGTTGCCTTTTCCTTTAATGGTTTATGTTCAATGCTTTGACGGTGAAGTTTTGTTTCAAAGAACTCTTCCAAGTAAAGGTAAACAAAGGAAGCTATGGACAATATAGAGAACGGGTTTTTTCGTTGTTTGGTAAGGAATCCAAAACTTGCCTTTTTTCTGTGCTATTTTTCAAAAGATGCATTAAGGTCATTTAAAGGGACTAGAGTTAAGGAAGAACGTCGCAAGGACTTGAAAATTTGCGTACTACAATGCATGGAAAGAAGAAAAAGTATAATATACTAAGATTAGTAAAACAAGTATTTCCTCAGTTGAGGGACGGATCCAGAAAGTAAGCATTGCAGAGGCCAAAAGTAAATGTTAAATAGTTTAAATAAAATTAATAATATAAAATATATTTATTTTAATCACCTTCCTTCATTGAATTTACAATTTTATTAGCAATTGATTTTTATATATTTTTTTCAGTTTAAAATAATTGTCAATTTAAAATTTACACACAGATTAAAAAAGTTACTAAAAAACTTGATAATAGTAAAAAATAAGTTAATTTGACAAAATTGCTCTTTTATTAAAATTATAATCTCATTTATACATTCACTTACTTCATTAATTTTATCTTTATTTCTATTAACACTCTCTTTAGGGAAAATAAATGAATTTAATATGAAGGAGAGAGATAAGATTTTATTAGATATATTAGGAAAAAGAAATTAATAAATACATATACTTATTAGCATATTTAATAAGGATAGCTAAGTGTAAGGGTAAAATTAAAAAATAATAATAATAATAATAACTAACATCTTCTTGATATTATAAAATGACAAATAAATTTAAACAAGCTAAAACTTTTAAATTGACAATTATTTTAAATCAGAGAGAATATAAAAATTTTGGGTATATATATATTTTTTGATAAATAACTTTTGTTATTATTTTATTCACATAATTTGAAAGTCTTACGTGAAAGTTTCATAATTTTCATAACAATTAAAATTAAACTAATGCAAGCTAAAATTTTAAGTTCAAATTATTGAAGTTGTGTGAATAATATTTCATTTGTTATAAATTGCACACATTATAATAAAGTCAGTTTTGTACATCTCAAATATTGCATATTAATCAAAAAAGGAAAACATGATCATACAACTGTAGATAGTTTTGTTTAAAAAAAAAAAACCAAATTAAGTAACTAAAACTACACTAGTAATAAGATTTAAGTAATTTACAAGATTTTACATATTAAGCATTTTTAAATTTTTTATCTAAAATATTTTTAAATTATTGTAAGAAATCTATTTCATTTTCTATCTAATAGAAGCGCCAATTCTATTATACATCCTAATGTTAAGATGCATGAAGCATATATTATATTAATATAAAGTGATATGTATATAATACTATTTTTCGAAATAAGTTTTATATATATATATATTATATTTGTGTGTATGAACAGTAAAAGCATTTTGTTCACGATAAAAACAAAAAAAAAAAAACATTTTGTTGCCTTAAAATGTAGGCAGGTGAGCGGTGACTATATATCACTGATTTATCAAGCTATCTTAACAGGATTTGAAATAGAGAGAAATATGTTTCAACAGCATAATTAAATAAACAAAGGAAAATCAAAAGGAACAAAACAAACGAACTTTCAAAACACAGCGTTGTTCAAATCAAACAATACTCAAATATTCGCTTAATTCTATTATACAAACTATATTTAACACTGTGCTGAGATTATCACAATGTATTATTGGAGCTTCATTGATAACATTGAATTTAGTAAGGATTTTAACCAAAAATTTTATACGATGCCAAACTTATTCGAATTTTATCGTAACACCACACTTTGCTTTTTAAGGACCAACAAATAATTTGAGCCTAGATATCTCATCAAATTTAGAATCTGTGTAATAAGTTTAGATTGAGGATTTGTTATAAACCAAGGGTTCAATACCTCATATCCTTTTTATATGTGCATCTAAAGGATGATGCATAAATTGACACACTTTATTGACACTAAAAGCTATTTTCTAGTTATGGTTGCATATTGCCATCCTCCAACAATGGATTTGTAAAGGATGCATCGGGTGCTTCTTGATTCCTTTAGTAGTGAGCTTAAGGCTAGTAGCCATGGGAGTCATAATTTAGCATTCATTGTTTGCTTTAATGAAAGATATTTGTCCCGACACGGCGCCATGTTTAGCTTTTATCCCCAATTTATAAATCCTTCAAGAAAAATAATTAGAGTTTACTTAGAGCTACTAGTGATGATGATATCATTACAAAAAATGTACTTGAGTATAAATCGGACAAACAATGAATTATCACACTTTGTAGCTTGAAAGCCTAGGCGACATAAACTCCCCAATTTCTCTCAAACTAGGCTCATCCTTATATATCTTTGTTTAGTTTGCAAACAAAAGCACCTCCATCCACTGCATAACCTTCTGGTTGTGTCATGAACACCTCCTCCTTTAATTCTCCATTAAGAAAAGCATTGTTCACATCTATTTGGTGATTGGCCATTACAAAGCAATTTACTATTGGACTAAAGGTTTCGGTGAAGTCAAAACCTTCTCTTTGGTGAAACCCTATGTAGCTACTAGGCGTGCCTTGTAGTTCCGAATTTGCCATCGGGATTCTTTTTATCTTAAAAATCCATTTGCACTATATCAAAGGCATTAAAGTCTATGTATGATTCTTTAACGGTGCTATACTCTTGATCCATTATTTCCATTCCATGGGATAACCAATGCTTCGCTACAAGAGGGTTCGAAAATAAATTTGGTTTAAAATACCAAGTTTACAATCATGGGATGTGCATTTCAGAACTTGTATGATTAGAATGTGACATGGAATCCATATTTCTGCTAGAAGGAGAATGAGATGATTATAAACTTTAAAATCCAAGAGGGTGGTATAGTATGACTAAGATCAGATTAACGATAATAGACATGTAACATTGTTGATTATCCTCATTAATAGTATTTATTACTAGTAACAAGAGGAAACAATGAGGATAAGGAATTGAAGTAGTTGAATTTATAGGAGTTTGGTTTGGTGGAGACAAGAAATTGGATAAGTTTGAAAGGAAACACGCTTTCATCAAAAATACATTTCTAGAGATAAAGATTTTGCCGTAAAAACACCTATATCCTTTATGAAAAGGTGAGTAACCTAGAAAAACATGGTTGAGAACGAAAATCCATTTTTTGTTTGTTATAAGGTTTGAGTTAGAAAAAGAGTAAACACTCTTAGAAATGTGTAATGGCTTGTGACCGAAAGTGTTTCAGAGGGGCTTAAGATCAAGAACAAAAGTTGGTAGTCTATTGATCACATATACTTTATGCTTCAATGCGAGCTGTCAATGATTAAGCCAATTCACCTCTATGCTTTCTCTTCTTCCCCCATATTTCATGGTCTTTTTATACCCCAATTGGTAGTTTTGTAAAGGACAATATTCTTTAGCATTGTTTGCTTGTTTTTCGTTCCCCTGCTTTGAACTTGAGAAAAGCGAAAAATGCTTCTTTGTGAGTGAGAAAATAAATCCAACCGAACTTAGAGAAAGCATCAACAAACACAATATAATACCTATGACCAACTAGAAACAATTGGAGAAGGTCCCCAAATACGCACACTAGCAAATTATATCTTGCCACGTGGTAATTTGGAGATTTACCAATGCAACAAGGACAAACTTGAGATCGTTTTATTATCAATGAATGAAATGTTACAAGAGTTTAAGACATCTTTGTGCAACTCAATGCATGTCCTAACCCAAAGAGAAAAAGGAAATTTTTCAAGAAGTAACTACACTATGTTACTATGATTTACTGACACACAAAAGTTTGACTTGATCTTTGTCAAAAACATATAAGCATTGCTAATTCCCTTGCAAAAGGATCTTTTGTTTTTACCAAGCAACAATTGTTGAAATTCAAAGAAAACATTGTTATCTTTGGGAAACTAATTAAATTTTGGTAAGTTTGTAACTAAATGATTTGGAAAGATTGGAAGAACAACAACTACTTTATCTGACCAATATGAAGAATATCCAAACTATTCCATTACCAAGATGGACTTTCTGCCTCCTTATTTGTACTGATATTTGTAAGATGAGCAGTTCATCTCAAATGAGGCATTGTATTTGGTTGCATCTATTATTTTCGGGGGCGGCAATAGAAGCTCTATATCAAAGGAAGAATTATTTTATCAAACTTTTGCCAGCATTACCACTATCCATATTTACCATTATTGAACACAAAAAATGACCACCATCACTTTTTTTAAAAACCATCAAACACCATAAGATTTACCACGTCCTACCACCACAATTCGATTGTTCCTCTGTTGAAAATTATTAATTTGAACATTGGAACTAATGTAAAATACATACAAGTTTTATGGTTCTCCTATGCCTCTCAAATTTTTAAGCTTACAACTTAATTTCTATCACTAAGTATGATTCACAAATTACAGTTACAAACCATCGTATTTCCGGAAGACCATCAAAGATTGCATCAAGATGATCGAGGCTCCAACCGCATAAAAACATCTATAATTTTTGGATCATTAAGTAGTCTTTTGAAGAACCTCATTTTTCTCATTTCTCAATTGAACTTTAAGTTTTTCACTTTAGCCCTAGTTTGAGCGAAAAAATATTTCAAGATTTTTCCAAATCTGATGATGAATGTTCTCCCATATAAGTACTAGAGATTCGGACAGATGCTAATAGCTATGATCTCCCAAAAGGCATTCTTCATCAATACCATCAGACACCTTTCAAATTCAAATTGAATTGACTTTGCACCTTGAATAAATTTCTTTAATCCCCTTGATTGTTGCAATTTTTCCAAAAAAATTTTCATCTAACTGAAGGATTTTTTGGTGCGGAAAGTATGCAAAATAAATCTTGATGATGAGTTTTGACAAGAAGCGCGGTAAGGATCGACTCATGATAGAACCTCAATTTGATACCATAAAGGTATCGTTTCAAGTATAAAAGATGAAGAAACGTAGAAAAAGAAAGGATGTGAAAAATAAATGAATGAATTGATAAATCATAAAATCAATCCCTTACATGGATCAAAATTTTTATATCAGTTGTATAACGAAATAATTAATTAATAACTCTTTTGCCTTATTATAACTAAGCATAATGATTAATACATTTGTTATCCTTTATATATGTATAGGTGTTCTAGAAGGAGAGTTTGTCTTATTTTAAAGTTGGGACAATGTCACAAGTTTTCATGAGAACTTGCAATGGTACATGAATCCAACACAACTTTTTTTGAGCGATCCTACCACCAAAATTGCTAGCATATATCAAAATTAAATCCTTACTCTGACATTTTTTTTGTTTTTAAATTAAGCAAAATTATTGTTGTTTAATGGTGTTTTTTTTTTCCATCAAATTCTTTCAATAGATGGAATAAGCTCGAAATATACATGGGCTTGGATTATTGTTCTTTCAACAAGGGCATGAACAAATGTGAAAGCTTAGAAGGGACGATTTTTCTAAAGTCTTAGCTGCAATTCAATTATTAAGTGTGTCTTTGGGATAATTGTGAAAATTTGATTATTTCAATAATTAATTATTGTCTAATTTTTTTGTTATAATCAATTATAATCGATTTAATTTTATGTTTAGATATTTTATAAAAATAATTTAAAACTAATTTGTTTAGTTTGGAAGATATAAAAAAAGAATTATTTTTATGCATTAAATTACTAAAATATGTATAGAATAATTAAAAAATTATTTGATCGAAAAAAATATTTATATATCAAATATAAGAAATAATTTATAAATTAAAATTATAATTATGAGAAAAAAATTATAATACATCAATTTCGTAAAAATGTGATTTTTCTAAATATATTATAATATTGTTAAAATAATTTTTTCTTAAAAAAACTATTTCAACAATGAAATAAGTTAAAACAAACATGCTCTAAGATTAAAAAAAAATGTCCGGAGTGCAGTGGAGACAACCGCGGACGGCCCAATAGAGGCAAGTACATGGGCCTATATTGATCCTTTACAATCACAATGATGGCCTGAATGAAGTCTTAACATAGTTCGATATTTTAAAGTAGTTATTGTATATATATCTGATATTTATTATATTAGATATTTTAATATTTTTATTTATATATTTTTTTAATTAAATTTAAATTTTTAACGTATTAACATATTTATGTCATATTATATTCATGTCTCACATATTAATGTTGTATTATATTCGTGTCTCATATATTTATCTGTACTTCCAAATTTCTACACAAATGGATGCATTATTCATTTCAGCGGACAAATACTGTTTTCTGGGATAAAAAATAAAAAATAAAGGGTAATTACAAAACAATTTCATGTCACCCAAAGTTCCGGTCTAGTCGTCAAAATAAAATGCCATTCACGCTGTAAGTGACAATAAGTTATTTTGGAGACTACTTAATCTCATCTTTCTCCTCAATTTACTTTTAACTCATTTTAAAAAGCACGTTAGAGTCAAATTGGAATGTGGATCTGACAATTTTTTTTAAAAAAAATAATGAATTAAAGGATTAAGATCCTCTACAATTAAAAAAAAAAAAACTATAGAGGGTGGGCTTATAATGATACTTCACAATCACAATGATGGCCTGAGTGAAGTCTTAACACAGTTTGATATTTTAAAGTAGTTGTTGTATAGATATCTGATATTTATTATATTAGATATTTTAATATTTTTTAGTTATTTTTAAAATTTAGAGTATACATGATAATGATCAGTTGATCTTGCCATTTTTAGGTATATATGATATGCCTTACCCTAACTCCAATCCAATGTTGATCTTGTTGCTATTAAAAAGGAAAGGATTAATGATCTTTCTTTCGAAAGTATAATTTTTCGGGAAAGGTAGAACTTAAATGATTCAATTACGATGAATTTTACAAATATTCCATCGTCCCATTATGGGACAAAATAGGAGGGAAGGAAGAGGGAATGAAAAATTCTTGTGAATTTCACTAAAATTTATATATTTTTTTATTCATTTATATATATATATATATATTTAATAAAACTAAACAAAGAAAAAATATTCTTTTTTGTCATTGAATAATAATATAATACTAAATGTGGGAAGTAAAGCTCCTCATTTTTTTCTTTTCTTTACCTTTTTATTGTATTTCTTATTTTCCTTTTCCTTTTTTCATACTCAACATGGTAAATCATACTGTCATATTCTTTTTTGCCTTTGTGCACCACAAAAGTGGTTGTATCTTCGCTTATGCATGAAATATCGGATGGAGGGGAAAAAGAAACGTGAACAAAAATAATAAAATTTGAATGAAAATAGATGATAATGTTAACTAACAAATCACGATCCAAGAGATAAAGGTAAAGGAACGGTTTAAACAAAGGAAAATGCTTCATGTATATATTCTTGATGTCTCACATAATGCTACGTACTAGAATTAAATTGTAAAGCTAGAGTTTGTAAAAGAAATAGAGTGAAATTAATTATAATTAAATAATAAAAATTATATTAATATAAAATAGTGTATGTAGTACTATTTTTAGAAAAAAATTTATATATATTATTTGGAACAGTAGAAAGCATTTTGTTCACGTTAAAAAAAAAAACACTTCGTTGCCTAAATATATAGGCATGAGCTGTGACTATCACTGATTTTCAATCAATCATAACAGGATTTGAAATAAGGGAAATATGTTTAAACCGCATAATTAAATAAACAAAGTCAAAAGGAACAAAACAAACAACTTTCAAAACAAAGCGTTGTCCAAATCAAACAATTGTCCAATTTGTTTTAAGACAAATAATTGTTTATTTAAAAAAATAAAAAAATTGTTATAAATTATTATAAATATAAAATAAATTAATCTAAACATATTTATATATCAAATAGCATAAGCTATAAAATTCATAATCAATTAAATATTTAGATTAATTATTTATTTATTTAAAATTGATAATTTTGTGATGATGTTATTAATACTTTTAATTATTTATTTATATTTTTTATTAATTAATTATAATTTTATAAAAAAATTATAATTAATTAATAAAGAGTGAAAATAAATAATTAAAATACTTTAAATAGCTTCAACCACGATTAGAATGTAGAAGTATCAGTGAATTGCTTGGCAGCGTACGCAATGCGAGCTGTCATGATGCCGTTCACCTCCTGCTTCTGTCTTCCCTATTTTGGTCTTTTTATTTCTTTCTCCAGTGGTGCTCTGGGTCTGCTTTTTTTTTTTTTAATAATAATAATATTTTCATCATAAATAGTACATATATTTTTTGAATATTCTTTTAATATTATTTATTATATTTATTTTTTTATTTTTTTAATCATAATTATTTAAAATAAATATAAAAAAGATGTGAAAAAGAAAATGATGTATGAACGTCATTTTCTTTTTCTTTTCTTACAAATCCTGGCTGTTCGAACCTAACCTCACACCAGATTTCTCATTTCTACGCCATGCAAGTTAGCCACGTGGGACAGGATCCAATCGTCAATTTAAATCCCAGTCAACTCCAACCTTTTTCTCCTATGTTGATTTTGCTTTCTATCTTTCTTTGGAATTCTTGCAATGGGCTTTTGTTTTCGTTGTTATTAATTATTATTAGGGTAAACTACATTTTATTTTCTATGATTTGATTCAAAAACACTTTGTCTTTTTTCACTATCAATTTTACCATTAAATTCATTGTTCGTAAAATGCTATTTTTAAAAGCTATATATGTGTTTGATTTGAAATTTGAACTAATTAAAAAGATATAATATACATTTCTAATTATAACTTAACAACTTGTTCTTACATACTACAGTAAAACACATTTAAAAAAAATATGTAAAAGTGGCTGCATAAAAATTACAATTATTGGATCATTTTCTTTATTTTTATTCTATTCTAGTTTTCATTTACAATTAGCCAATCAATATTTATGAGGATGCTCCCTATGAGAGTACTAAGGAGCTCTTATTCAAAAGGAATCAGTAGGCACCTTTATGTCTAATATTCTAAATTGCAATTTTGCCAAAAAGAAAGATTGATGAATGATGTTTTGGGGAGCGAGGGGTAAATGACCACCCATTTTGTTGTGATAATGGTAATATGTAGGATAAGTCCAATAGGCAAATTCTAATCTAACTTTTCTATTTAAAACAAAAAACAGAAAAACAAAATGAATTGTTGTACCTTTTATTCAACATTCACATGGTAAAAGCTTTTTTTAAGAAATTATATTAATAGCCTATTATACAAGCAACTAAAAAAGGTGCCTAGTTACTGCTTTTTTTTTTTTGTAAAGCGGCTGTCCATTTGATTTTGGGGAGAGAGAAATTGAATGTGAATTGAGTGATAAAGAATTTTTTTTTTAAAAAAAAATTCTTAACAATTTTAAAAGATATCTTCTACTAAAAAATGAATAAAAAATATATTAAGGTGACTGTATGGTAACAATATAAAGTATAGCGAAATAAAATGTCAAATTTTATATCACAGATAGTCAAAATATTTGTTAAAATCACATGGGAACAAAGTATATATTACCTGCATTTGCTGACCAAACCATTAAGCATGTTTGACTAGTTATGGTAATAATTTTTATTTCCATTTTATGAAAAGAACAAAATCAAAGGTCTCCAAGTCATCAATTAAAATCTTCTGACTCAGAGATGAGTTATTGCGATCCCTCCTCCAATGCTTTACATGTTCTGAATGCCCTAGCTCGCTAGTGTATTGCTTTGAACTTGTATTGTGCTATTAATTAGCTTCTCGATATTTTTAGGTAGAACTAGAAACGCACGTTTCAAGGCCGAAATCTGAAACTGGAAGTAACATAAACCACGTTCTGAACTTCTTGTTTTATTTTTTACTCTAGGCTTCCCTTTGAAGAGCCAAATGTCTTCCCTTTTCTCTGCCTGACCGATCTGTTTCCTATCCTTTTCTTTGGGCGCTGCAAGAGTTTGAACACATACACAAAACATCTCTAAATTTCATCCAAAAATGTAATGCATGGACAAATTAACTATCCTAGCTGTCTGAGTTTCATGGATAATCTTAGTCAAAGCTATGAGTTTGGCTGAACTAGGAAAAACAATTAAATGCCTAACTAAAACTGGAGAATCGTGGACCTTAGGCATGTGATCAATTATGCATATATTTGATTTTATGTTTACCAGGGCCTTGTAATAATATTCTAATTCACGTACTAAACAGTCAATGTTCAGCCGACGTTGCCTTTTCCTTTAATGGGGTATGTTCAATGCTTTGATTGTGAAGTTTTGTTTCAAAGAACTCTTCTAAGTAAAGGTAAACAAAGGAAGCTAAGGACAACAGAGAACGGGTTTTTCCGTTGTTTGGTAAGGAATCCAAAAATTGCCTTTTTTTTGGGTGCTATTTTTCAAAAGAAGCATTAAGGCCATTTAAAGGGACTAGAGTTAAGGAAGAGCTTCGCAAGGAATTGAAAATTTGCGTACTACAATGCATGGAAAGAAGAAAAAGTATAATATACAAAGATTAGTAAAACAAGTATTTCCTCAGTTGAGGGACGGATCCAGAAAAGTAAGTATTGCGGAGGCCAAAATTAAATGTTAAATAGTTTAAATAAAATTAATAATATAAAATATATTTATTTTAATCACACCTTCCATCATTGAATTTACAATTTTATTAGCAATTGATTTTTATATATATTTTTTAGTTTAAAATAATTGTCAATTTAGAATTTACACACAGATTAAAAAAAGTTACTAAAAAACTTGATAATAGTAAAAAATAAGTTAATTTGACAAAATTGCTCTTTTATTAAAATTATAACCTCATTTATACATTCACTTACTTCATTAATTTTATCTCTATTTCTATTAACACTCTCTTTAGGGAAAATAAATGAACTTAATATGAAGGAGAGAGATAAGATTTTATTAGATATTTTAGGAAAAAGAAATTAATAAATACATATACTTATTAGCATATTTAATAAGGATAGCTAAGTGTAAGGGTAAATTTTAAATAATAATAATAATAACTAACATCTTCTTGATATTATAAAATGACAAATAAATCTAAACAAGCTAAAATTTTTAAATTGACAATTATTTTAAATCGGAAAGAATATAAAAAATTTGGGTATATATATATTGATAAATAACTTTTGTTATTATTTTATTCACATAATTTAAAAGTCTTACGTGAAAGTTTTATAATTTTCATAACAATTAAAATTAAACTAATGCAAGCTAAAATTTTAAGATCAAATTATTGAAGTTGTGTGAATAATATTTCATTTGTTATAAATTGCACACATTATAATAAAGTCAGTTTTGTACATCTCAAATATGCATAAAAATATATATATTGCTTTACATAACTTGAAGAAACAAATTGAATTCAAGACTTGTTTCTATTTTTCAAACTCTAAATTTATATAAGCCATTTTTGAAGTTATAATATTTCTCAAATGGCGTTAGACACTATTTATTTTATTTTGTATATAAAAGGTTGCAAATCAGCATATTTTTTATTTAATATAAAAAATATAGGAGGATCAAAGAAAAAATTTAATTTAAAAGTATCAAATATTAATTAAATAAAATTTCATATACTATTAAATTTATTTTTAAAAGTTGAAACATGGGGTCAGGGCCCCAGTAGGCCTTCCTCTAAATCCGTCACTACTCCGATACCTTTCCTTCTTTTGGTCTAATTACCATGGTCAGTGGAATTCACTGGGGGTTAAGCAACTTTAAAGTACTTCGATTATGCACACTTATGAATAACCAATAATCAAATTCGAATTTTTTAGTTTCTTATTTAAAAATAAATTTCTCTCATATTTTTTATATCTCACATATATTTCATATTTATTGCATATCTTTTAAATATCTTTCTATTAATATTAATTACAGAATATGAATCTATCAATAAAATAAGAAACTATCATTTAAAATATTCAAATTAAGATTTTGGGTTAATCTTAAGAAAATAAACAACTTATACTAATTAGATTAATTAGTATTTTAATATATGAAAAACTTATTATGACAACCTAAATCTAAATTTTTTTCTTAAATTTTCATGTGAATCAATTGTCAATGTTAACATTCAAAGAAATTGTTGATACATATGATACATTTTTTTTAAAGCATAAGTATGTGATAGTTAAATTCTTAATTGGGAAATGGGAAAGGAGGTAGGGTTCGAAGTAAGTCATGTCATCTTGCTAGCTATTCATAGCTAAATTCTTTGACAGTTCAATAAGTTATACTCACGAGCTAATGAATTATGTTAGAGTTGAAGATTTTGACTTATTTGTTAAGTAAGTCGAATTTTGAAATATATATATATATATATATATATATATATATATATATAGAGATCTTATTAGGTGAGAGGAGTTTTTATTGTGAGAGGGTGAGAGGAGTAAATTTTGATTATTGGATCTTTTATGAATGGTCAAGATTAGAAGATAAATGCATGTGACTTTTTAAGTGATCATATGACATTTAAGTAACTTTTAATCTTAACCATTCATGTATAGTTGTATGGTCAAGATTTACTCTTCTCACCCTCTTTCACAATAAAACTCATCTCATTAGATATGTCCCATATATATATATATATATAATGCTTTTAATTTAATATATATTTAGATATATATGTATTTGATTTTTTTTATATTATTAAACTCTTTTTTTAATTAATATGTAAAAATTTTAAAAAAAATTATTAGGTATTGGATTCGAGCTTGACTCATCGAGCTCAAGTAACTCGTGAACTAAGTGTGAGCCAAACTTTAATCAAGAAAATATACTCACTTTTTTATTGAGTCGAATCTATGCTTGTCGAGCTGAGATTGAGTTAAACTTGATTCGGCTCACTTCCACCCCAAGAAAAAGAGGAGTCAAACTCAAGTCTTCTACTAATTTGAGATACCCACGAAGTATATTTGTGCTGTGTGTGCAAGTGTGATACAGGTGATACATTAAATATGAGCTTTTCATTACATTTTATAAAAGGATAAAAAAAACTCCTTCCAACTATGGGTTATATATAGAAATCTCTTATGTTTTAAAACTCACTAACTCCATTCATTAAATTTATTAAATTGTGCATATTAATGCATTGTGAGGAGTTTTTCTGCACGTGCATATGGAGATAAATATACAATGAAGTGCACAGATTGATTTGTTCAAGGGGTCATGTTGATTAATTTTAAAATATATAGGAGTTTTAAGCAAATAACTCATAGAGAACTTTTTTTGCATTTTACCCTTTATAAAAGCAACATATATTGTTTATTGTTATATATAAAATCTGTAAAATTTATACGATTATTATAATACAAATGTCGGTTCATATTCAAATAGAAACGTAACACAATGATAGAAGATGAATTGATATACTCAATTATTATTATAAGTGGGTGACATTGAAAGAATTCTACTTGATCTAGAGGTCTCTTCAATTAGTATAAAGAGTCGGCAATTGCTAACAGAAAGCATTCACTTACTACCAAACCCCGGTTGCTAATTCTAAAATTATATAATTATGCTGGCATCCTACTGTTATTAATGAAATCATAACTTTTAGCTGTTTAAATTTATATTATGGTAATCTTTCTAAAAGATTCATACATATAAATAATAGATTTAATTTGAATGCACTATCAATGTACAACTTTTTTATACTATCATTCAATCATGCATTGACACATCTTTAAAAAACTCTGATTATAAAAATATCAAAAGTCATATATGTAATAATATATGATTAAGTGATAATATATCAAATTAAACTCATAAAAAATACATGTGTATGTATTATTAAATATACTCTTAAATCTAGTTATTTTCGACCATTTAGCCTCTCATGATAGATTTGATGCAAAATGTCTATCTATATAAAAAAATTTAAAAAGAAAAAAAGAACCCGTATTTTTTGGTAAAGAGAACCCCGATTAGTTTACACTTAGAGTTAATCATAAGAGGTTTATCATGTGATATATGTGTATTTTTTTAGAGTAACTATATATTTTTTAAGTGTGAGACTAATCTATTAAAAAATAATGATATATTTAAGACCTTTTCACAATTGATGTCTTAAGAACTCCAACTTTTATCTTCTTTTGGAACCACAATTTGTTTATTATTGCACCTAACTCTGTGACTTTATCATGTGATGATGTGTATAACTGCATGTAATGTAACAAGAAACAAGTCCTAATTTTACTAATTTTCTTGAGATTAGATAGCTTTTTGTGTGTGTAAATACTATAGTCAAAGCTTATAATACCCACACAAAAAAAAAAAAAGTACACAATGCTGCTTGGATGTAACTTTGCGATTTATCTTACTTAAATTAAATTTAAAGCATATTTTCTGATTCTATTTCCAAAACAATTTATGTTTGGTTCAGTCAATGTATTTACATAGAATGGAAAACTATTATTCATTAGCCGTGAGTAATTGACAGAAGACTACTATTAAATGTATGGAAAAAAAAAAAACTACTGCTAATTTCCCCATACCGGTGGCAAAGGCAGCGACTAGCTGTTGTTTAATCTCAATATATTATTGAGACAAATAGAAAAAGATAAATAAATAAAAAGCGGAGTGACAATCAGTTCAAAAAAAGAAAAAAAAAGGAGTTACAAAATTAACTATTATACTCATACAATATTATTATTTTTTGTAATTGCAATAGTTATATATTTTTTATAAGATATTTTTTATAAGTTTGTCCATAAATATGTAAATTAATTATATATAATATAATTATTATGAAAGTTAAATATTTTTAATAACTTTGTATTGCATAATTAAATAATAGTATTAAAAAATTTTACATTAACAATACATTTAAATTAAATCATATTTACAATGCATATTAATCAAAAAAGGAAAACATGATCATGCAACTGTAGATAGTTTAAAAAAAAACAAATTAAGTAACTAAAACTACACTAGTGATACGATTTAAGTAATTTACAAGATTTTACATATTAAGTATTTTTAAATTTTTTATCTAAAATATTTTAAAATTATTGTAAGAAATCTATTTAATTTTGTATGTAATAGAAGGACCAGTTCTATTATACAGCCTACTGTTAAGATGCATGATGGATATATTAATTTTATATGTAACAGCAGATTATTATTATTTTTTTATTTTATGTTTTTTTATCTTTGACACAATCCACCACCATCTCACCCTACCACCACTCCAAAATTCGTTGTCAAACTGTCGTTCCAACCCAGGTCCACCGTGCGTCACCCTTGCCACACCAGCAAGTCGCCGTTTAACCAAAATTGTTAATGGGTATCTTCAGCAATATTTAAGAATTTTTGCTTCTGACAACCCTCAGCAATGGCATTCCTTTCCGGTGTGGGCCGAATTCCATTATAACAAAACTTATCACTGATCTATTGCTATGACTATAAGCCCGAGTGAAACCTTATTAGGCATCAAACCCCAATCAATCCCTGGCTATATCCCTGGTAGCTCCCATGTAGCTGAGGTTGATTCTTTAATGACAACCAGGCAGGAATTACAGCAACAACTACAGAAGAATTTATTGAAGTCCCAGTATCGTATGAAGAAGTATGCTGATGGCAATAGGCAAGACAAGGTGATCGAGATTGGTGATTTGGTGTTACTGAAGTTGCATCCATACAAGCAACAATCCTTGGCCAAGAATTATTTTGGCCCTCACATGATTATAGAGAGTTGGTGTGGTTGCTTACAAACTGCAACTTCCTCATGATAGCATAGTTCGCTCGGCGTTCCATGCTTCTTTGCTTAAAAGGTTTCATGGACCTGAGCCTGACTCCATTCCTATCCCACCCGAAGAGCAACTATTGTTTGTACCGACTCCTCATGTCATTATTTATCAGCAGCAGGCTTTGGAGGAGGAACAACTTATCACTAAAGTACTGGTTGAGTGGCAACAGCAACCAAGAGAAGAAGCAACTTGGGAGAATTGGGAGGACTTGCAAGCTTCTTTTCCCCAAGGTTGTTCTTAAAGGGGCGGATACTGTCACGAATGAAGGAGAGGAAGCTTCAGGAACAAAGAGACTGAGAGGTTTACCAGCGTGGGTGAAGGATTTCTACAGTTGACAGTTGGCTGACGTGGCATTCAGTTGTACTGGTATTTATCATTGTAACTAATTAGCAGTTTAAGTGAAGGATTAGTTACTGATTAGAATTAGCTTAAGAGGAGCTAATCATGTATAAATACAGAAGACTGCTCCTGTAATGGTAAGAAAAAAGTGAAATCAGAATTGGAGTTCTTTTCCCCTTGAACTCGAAGAGAAGGGGTATCTGTGTGTGTGCGTATTTTTCTCTTAGGTCTCTGTGTGTGTAACAGCACGCTCTCGCCTCTGCCACCTAACCTCCATGCCTGCACCGCCCAAGCTACAGTGACGAGCCCAGCCAACGCTACCTCTCCAACCGCCGCCAAACCCCATCATCACGCATGTTCATTGGCCAACAAATCACAGCCACACCACCCTCCAAGTCGCGGTGGCCGGATCTGACTCATGGTGGCTGGATCTAACTCGCAGTGGTGCGTCGATCTGCTAACCCCATCGTCGCGCATGTCCACGGCCCAACAAACCACAACCACACTACCCTCCAAGTCGCAGTGGCCGGATCTAACTGGCGATGGTGCGCCAATCTGCTTTAGGAGCGGTGTAGGGTGACATGTGGGGTTGCTGTCCTGCTGGTGATGGTGCCGCCGGTGAGTTCTCCGGCGAAAAAAAGAGAGCGAGAAGTGAGCTAACTTGAAAGAATGGGAGAAAAGAGAGAAGGGTTTGATGATTCTATGGATTACTTGTTGAGAATGTTTCCTGCCTTCAATTTCAACCCTTGATTTTTCTATTAAAAGGACTTAAAACAACTAATGCATCATACGTGCTACCTTATAAAAAAATGAAGGACTTAAAATAATCGGTAAATCATGCATCCTACCTTATAAGGTGTATAAAAGATTTAGCATCTAGTCGCTTACTCTGAGACTGCAACAATATAACTTCTCCAAGAAGAGACTATGTTACTTGGCCACCCGGTGTTCACTCACCCGGGCACAACACTTGTCCCTCCCACTCTAGTTCATCTCTTCTATTGTGTTTGTGCGATAAAGAAAATGAAAATCAGAGGGAGATCATTTTCGTCACGTGGAAGGCGCCGCACCATATTATTGAACCAGTCAAACCCTTTCTTGACCAAACCCCACCTGTCCTTTCCATTTCTCTATAATAATAATAAAAGAACTAATAAATATAAATTTTTTTTATCTAATAAATGAAAGATTAATAAAATAGATTAACTGGCTAAATAATTTTTTTAAAATATTATTTTTATATTAAGGTGGTAAATAGATAAATTGATTTAATTTTAAATTAGATTATAATAAATGGATCATATTCAATTTTCCATAATTTAATTTAATGAATGAATATTTAATTAATTCATTAATTTATTTTAATAGATTTAATGGAATGATATCCAATTCACTAATTTAAAAAAAAAATATCTTTAAAATTTTTATTCTCTCCTACAAAATATTTCTTTTTCTACAAATTTTCTTTCTTATTCTAAAAATTTTGAGACTCAACATTTTGTGTTATGAGTTTTTTAACTTTAATGAAAGTGAAAGTGTTGAATTAAAAAAGAGTAAAATACATTAAATTTTTATTGTATTGATTTTTAATTAAATATTCATTAAATTAGTTTTTAATTAGATATTTGTTAACATATCTAATGGATTTTTTGATTGAATTACTAATTATTTATAATTAAATTTAATCTATTATATTTAATTTAATAAAATATATTATTTAATTAAATAGACTATATTAGTTTTAATATGAATAAATTAAATGAATTAATAATTAATAATTTTTTTTACAAACCCTATTTATATATATATATATTAATTATGTTTATATTATATATTAATGTAAATAAGATGTCAAATTAATTTATATATAATTATAATATTTTTACAAAATATAAAATAAATATGTAAATAAATTAAAAAAATATGAAAATTAGATGACGGAATTGAAAATGAAAACATTTTTATATGTATATAGACTTATCAAGTAATATTTATATATAAAAGATAATAAGTTGAAGAGATGATAAATGGATTTCACTAAACTTATTAATGATAAAAAATTATCCTTTTTTTAAATTTAATATCTCTATAACGTGAATAGAAAATATGCACGTATGAATATCTCTTGAAAATCTACCGCATGCTTGTGTAGTTGTGTCGACGGCCTCAGCAATTGAGTGAATCAGATACAGCAGTGATTGACAAGGGAAAGGTATGTGTGTGGTGTGGGACGTTGGACATTTTCCAGCCTGACGCACCATCTGACGCAACATATTGGATCTAAAAGAAAATCCAAAATCCCTTTGGTCTACATTCTTCCAAGTACTACTCAACCCCTTAAACCCTTTTTATAGCCGACCCCATTGCACCGGTAAAAAGACTTGACAGAAGTCATCACCCACATACCTCTCCTCTCTTGATCTCTCTCTCTCTCTGACTGGTTCGGTCTCTTCTACTTTCTTCGCTCTCCACGTCTCTATCCTTCTTCTTAATAATTATATTTTTCACCAACCTCTCTCTTTCTTTGTGTGTGTGTGATTTATGGACAAAGGATGGGGTCTCACCCTTGATTCCTCCTCTTCATCTTCCTCCCTCCCATTCCTTCCTTCCCCTACTAAGCTCAGCCACCACCAGAGGATGTTCCCTCCTTTGGGATTTCCGGTGAACCTTAGCCGCGCCACCAAGGATGACGACCGCACCAGTACTTCTCCCTCGCCGCCGTCTGACGACAATCGGGTGGTCGTCGGTGAAGTGGACTTCTTCTCTGATAGAAACAAGTCATCATCACCTTCACTTGAGCATCCTATTCCTCAACATGTTCAAACCAATACCAATATATCCGTCAACATAAAGGAGATTTCTCGTGATGGAACCTCTCCCACTCCCAAGTGTAATAATAATATCGATGTAAATCTAAGCTTCCTGCCCTCCCTTAATTTTATCCAATTTCCCATTTTTCCTGAAATTTTATCCTTAAGTCATGGTTATTATTAGTTTTGGGTTAATGTACACTAAGTGTTTATTTCTTTTTTTTTTTTTAATCTTCTTTGGTGCACAAATTCTAGACTGGTTTACAACTCCTTACAGTTAACACTGGAAGTGATCAATCTACGGTGGATGATGGGGTTTCATCCGATGCTGAAGATAAGCGTGCCAAGACCACTGAGGTGCATATTTTTTATTTAATTTTTTTTAGAGATACTATGTATTGTAAAATATTTCTATTATTATTATCAATATTATACCATGATTTTTTATATTTATTTTTTTTCATTTTTTATACTATTTATTATATTATTAATCATATCAATTTTTGTTACTTTCTTTCACTTAATCATAATTATTAAAAAATAATATAAAAAATAATGTATAAACTAAAATGATGTAGTTATTAAAATTAACGCATTATAAAATATATATTTTTCAATATTATGGACTATTTTTTAATTTAATTATAGAAATGTCATCAATAATTAATATTTATGGAAATTTTAGTCATAAAGATTACTATATAGTTATTGAGATTTAAGTATTATACACTAAAATAAATTGAGATGAAATATACTTGTTTTTAGCTGGCGCAATTGCAAGAGGACCTTCAACGGATGAAGGCAGAAAACCAAAAGCTGAAGGAGATGCTGAGCCATGTGAACCGTAACTACACGAACTTGCAAATGCAACTTGTGGCATTAATGCAGCAGCAACAGAACCAACGTAGCGAGAGCACAGAACATGAGGTAATTATATATATATATATTATTAACATCATTAATTGACAATTTAAAAATATTTGTATAACAATAAGTGAAATTAATTGGATATAAATGAATTACATACCTAGTTATTATATGATTGGTTCACATATGAGTATGACCGGATTTTTAACATGTTATTGATTTTAAATTCAGGTTGTTCAAAGAATAGCTGAGAAAAAAGATGGAGGAGGAACGTTGGCAAGACAGTTCCTTGATTTAGGTCCTAGTGGTACAGCCGAAGTAGATGATCAAATATCCAATTCTTCTTCGGATGAAAGAACTCGTTCAAGCACACCTCAGAACAATAAAATAATTGAAGTAGGAACAAGGGATTACGTGAGAAATAATAATGGTAAAAATGAAATGGATAAGAAAGAGACTGATCAAGACTCAGGATCACAGGGTTGGGACCCGAACAAGCATCAGAAATTGAACCCCTCCAACGATACGGATCAATCCACTACGGAAGCAACTATGAGAAAAGCTCGTGTCTCAGTTCGTGCACGATCAGAAGCTCCTATGGTGTGTATCAATTAGGCATTAATGAAATTAGTTTATAAACGAAACGACCAAAGCAAGTAATGACTAGTTCTCTAAACTGAATTACCTGATTGATCACTATTGCAGATCAGTGATGGGTGCCAATGGCGAAAATATGGACAAAAAATGGCAAAGGGAAACCCGTGTCCTCGAGCATATTACAGATGCACTATGGCAGTTGGTTGCCCAGTTCGCAAACAAGTGAGTTTTCTGATTGATCAATTCTTACTATATATTACTGCTTTAATTTTAACATTATTAACCATTGTGTTGAAAACTAATATGTTTGATTGGATATATGCATGCTTCTTGGTTTATTAATTAATTAATATTAATATATAAATATAGGTTCAACGTTGTGCGGAGGACAGAACAATTTTGATAACAACTTATGAAGGCAGCCATAACCATCTACTGCCACCTACTGCTATGGCCATGGCATCGACCACCGCAGCTGCAGCTAGCATGTTGCTGTCTGGGTCAACGTCCAGTGGGGATGGGATAATGAACCCCAATTTGCTAGCCAGAGCTATTCTTCCACCTTGCTCTTCTAGCATGGCAACACTTTCAGCTTCACCACCATTTCCAACTGTGACACTGGACCTCACACACAACCCAAACGCATTGCAGATACCAACCCAAAGACCTACTGCCCCATTCCCAGCAGAGCTGGGGCACCCTCAGAACTTGCCGCAGGTCATTGCACAAGCGCTCTATAACCATTCCAACTTCTCTGCCCTTCACTTGTCTCAGCACCTGGGGTCTTCCCAATTGCCTCCAACACCATCGTTGCACCCAACTCAACTGCCTGACACTGTCAGTGCTGCTACGGCAGCCATGACCGCGGACCCAAACTTCACGGCAGTTCTCGCAGCCGCCATCTCCTCCATCATCGGGGCTGCTAATGCTACCAACACCAACAATAACACTGCTAATCCCAATATCATCAACAGTACTACAATCAGCGGCTTTTCAGGAAATTAAAGCTTTTCGGTTCTTTTTGTCCATGTGTATAACAGTTTCATTCTTTCTTTATTATTTCACCTCGAATAATTCGGATTCAAAATTTTCAGAGTAAATAGACAGGAAATAAATGTAACGTCTTCATATTTTTCCTTTTCCATCTTAACTTGGTCTGCATATATTCTGAAATTATTGAAAACAGCCCAGAACACGTATCTCCAAAACAAAAAAAAATGGCCTACGAGCAGCCAGTGAAAATGGTACCTGTTTCAGAAGAATATTCTGATTTTTTTCATTGGTGGTCAAGAAATACGGCCCTTACTGTTGAGTACTCCAATTGATATTGACAATGACACGTAAAATGAAATTAATGTGAATGTGGACTTGGTGACTTTCTCGGCAACTACGTGTGCACTCGGTTGTGCGTGGCCGTGGTAGCAATAAATCAATCAATCATTTATTAAATTATGAATAATTAACTGGAAGGTCAACTTAATACAAAATATATGAAGAATTAGGTGGTGAAAACCGAAAAAGGAAGGATGAGGTGGTGGACTTTGATTGGAAAACTGCGATACATTTTTTACGTTCCGTGCAGTTTTCATTGAGATCACGTTCACGTTAGTGCCACCTTAATGACATTGAACTACTGAGCCAATTATGTGACAGTATTTAAGCTAGAAGGGAGCCAAACATGTCATTGTGCTGTTTGCGCGGTCGCACCGTACCTCATCCACCGTACAAATGGGTCTTCTTTAAGCTTTCGATTTTCATAAAAGACTCTAACTTTTTGTCATTCATCATCGTATGTCGCGTGTCTCATTTAAAATTTAAAATATGAACCTGCTCGCGTTAAGAATAAGTGGTTAATACGTTATGAATAAGTGATTAATCAATATAAGTTTTATATTTTAAGTAAGTGATTAATACGTTAAGAATAAGTGGTTAATCAGTATAAATTTCTGGTTAATACCTTCGAAATAAGTGGTTAATTGATCAATGAATTTTTAGGCATTCATTATTACTCTATTTTTGGCCTAATTGATGATAATTGTGCCCAATATTATGTTTGTGGATGAGTTTTAGATGTTTGGTCTTCATTGAGCTTAATTGTAAAAACTTTATTACTTTTCAGATTTTAACTCATTTTGACCTCTCTGTCTTGTGTAGGCCATAACTTGGGCTACAAATGTCATATTTGGATGATCTTGGTGTCCCCTGAAAGCTGAGACGAAGATACACAATTTTGCGTCTAATGCAGTTTTTCTAATTCAGCTGGATTCAAGGCGAAAATTGGGCCTCAAAGTGCTGTTTGTCACAAAGCTTGGACCTTTCGTTAATGATTTGGGCCCCACCGGCAAATGATATGTCTCTCTTAAAGCTTATTCAGAGGGCTACAGTATGGGCCAGGGGTAGATTAGGAATTACACAAGATTTTTCAGTTACAAATAGGTCAAGGCAGATTCCGAATTGACACCTCTTTTGATTTGTTATTGTTCAGTTTTTACTTTGTGGGCAGAAACCTCTTTTCATCTTCTCTATTTTTCGTTTTCCCTTTTTCTCTGCATTTTGGTAATGGCCATTGAAGGCTAAAGCTTCAATCAATCCAAGGAATTCAATGATGGTGGTTAGAGTTTTGAGTTCTCTTGTTTAATTGCAAATTCTGTTTGTGTTCTTCCCTCTTCTCCTTTTTCAATTGATTTCGATATGATTTCGAAATTGAAGTTAGAATTAGGGTTGATTAATCTGAATCTAATGGAGAATAGATCATTGATAATCTATGTTAATCCGAATCTGTTCTAAATCAATCTTAATCAAGAATTGCGATTGCGATTAGTTTTTAGATTGATGAAATTCTAGATGATTATCTAGTTGATTTCGAATTAACAGAGGTGAATGAAACATAATTTTATTCTCTTTGAACAATGATTAATTCTGCCACTTGAATTGAAGACCTTGGATTGGTGTTTCCTTAATTAAATTTTCTTAAAACTTGAATTCGTTTTCTGTTATTGAATTGAACAAAACCCCCCTTACTTATTGATAACTGCTAACATACTTGAGAAATCCGAATTGGTCCTTGGGAGATGACCTAGGTTATGCACTATGCTATATTCTATTGTAAATCCTAGTCTATTTTGAGGCGAGTGCGACATCGCGATCATTAATCTATATCAATTTCTGGTGAATCTGAGAAAGAGTTCCTAATAATGAATAAGTGGTTAATACGTTAGGAATAAGTGGTTAATCAGTATATGTTTCTGGTAAATCCAAGAAAGAGTTCTCAATAATGAGTAAATGGTTAATACGTTAAGAATAAGTGGTTAATCAATATTAGTTTCTGGTAAATCCAAGAAGTAGGAAATGAGAAGCGAGAAATTAAATGGTTAATACGTTAAGAATAAGTGGTTAATCAATATCAGTTTCGGTGAATCCCAAAAGCGGGAAATGAAAAGCAGGAAATTAAATGGTTAATACGTTAGGAATAAGTGGTTAATCAGTATCAGTTTCTGGTGAATCCAAGAAGCGGGAAATGAAAAGTTTGAAATGAAAATATTGACATACGAAAAAGTCAACAAACATACGTACGGAAGCATAGGGTGGAGGAAAGTTGGAGTATTTAGTTGGACGAGAAACGTTTTCCTTAAGCTTTTATTAGACTTGATCGGCCAAATGAAGAAGGTAACTTGTAGGATCGGTGCGCGTATCGTACGTGTGTTATGAATCTCTGGTGGAAGGAAAATTAAATACAGACCAACTAATTTGAATAGTTCATGTGCTTGAATGCGGGGAAGACTAATTTGGATTCGAGATCATCTCCTTTTGAAAAATGTTTGCATAATTTTTTTTTCTGTGAACTTAAAAATAAGTATTATGCATAAGTATAAAATAAGTGAAATAATAACATTATAAAATTTTTAGAGTAAAAAACTTTTTTAATGTGATCAAGAAAAAAATTATGGAACTCGTAGGCCACTTAAATCTCCACTATAAAATAATAGGAATATAATAATATTATTTCTTCAATTTGTGCATAAATCTCTCACAAATTAACTCACTATTTTTCTCTCTTAAAAACTCTCTATGAGGCTCTCTCTCTTTATTATTCTCTCATTCTCTTCTTCTTTTGATTGTGAGGATGTTTTTTTTTTGCTATCCTTTCTTTCAATTGCTTCTATTTATAGAAGCAAATGATATAACTGTTGAGGTGCAAACCGTGTGCACTGAAAATGGTTTTTGAAAACTTGCACACGGTTTTGCTTATTTTATTTGCTACCGAAAGTTATTTTGTATCTTTTCTTCAATTTCAACTAAAACACATGGCTGGATCAAACAATTCTCCCCCTCCAACCAAAAGAAAAATATCATTGGATCAATTCGAGATTGATGCTAAGCCTGTAACTTCTTTACAGACTTCTAACTTCTCTTTAGGTAGAGCTTTTGTCATCATATCTGCCCCGTTGTCTTTGGTATGTATTTTCTCAATCTACAGCAGTTTACTTTCCAACACATCACGGATCCAATGATACCTTACGTCGATGTGTTTCGACCTTGAATGAAATGTCGAGTTCTTGCTGAGATGTATTGCGCTTTGACTATCGCAATAGAGAACATAACTTTCTTGATTCTGGCCTAACTCTTGTAAAAACTTCTTCATCCACAAGATCTCCTTGCAACCTTCAGTGATTGCGATGAATTTAGCTTCTGTGGTGCTTAAAGCAATACACTTTTGTAGTCATGACTGCCATGAGATAGCTCCCCCAGCAAAAGTAATCAGATATCCTGATGTAGACTTTCTTGAATCCGCATCTCCTGTTATATCTGCATCTGAATACCCAGTGAGCATTAGATTTCCATTGCCAAAACACAAGCACCTTTTGACAGTTCCTTTCAGATACCTTAGTATCCATTTCACAGTATTCCAATGCTCCTTTCCTGGATTTGATAGGAACCTACTCACAACTCCTACAGCATAAGCAATATCTGGTCTTGTACAGACCATTGCATACATAAGACTACCAACAGTAGAAGAATAGGGCACCTTGCTCATTTCTTCCTTTTCTTCTTCATTCCCTGCACATTGGGTCTTACTTAGTTTAAGATGACCAGGTAATGGAACATGCACAGGTTTGGCATTATGCATGTTGAACCTTTCAAGAATTTTCTTGATATAGTCTTCTTGTGACATCCACAACATCCTTCTAGATCGATCTCTGATGATCTTTATTCCAAGAATCTTCTTTACTGCACCCAGATCTTTCATGGCAAAAGATTTGCTCAATGCCTTCTTGAGAGCAACTATCTTTGTCTTATCTTTCCCAACAATCAGCATATCATCAACATACAATAATAGTATGATGGATTCACCATTTTCATAGTTCTTCACAAACACACAATGGTCTGCGGAGGTCTTCTTAAAATTGTGTTGGGTCATGAAGAGATCAAACTTCTTATACCATTGCCTTGGAGCTTGCTTCAAACCATAGAGGCTTTTCTTCAGACGACACACTAGATGTTCTTTGTCTGGTTCTTCGAAACCTTCTGGTTGCTCCATATAAATTTCTTCCTCTAAGTCTCCATGTAAGAATGTTGTTTTAACATCAAACTGTTCTATTTCCAAGTCTAGTTTTTTAGCTAGACCAAGGATCGCTCTAATGGATGTCATCTTCACCACTAGTGAGAAGATTTCTTCAAAATCTATGCCTTTCTTCTGGTTGCACCCCTTCACAACAATCCTTGCTTTGTACTTGGGGTTTGGGTTGTTCTCTTCAGTCTTGAGTTTGAATACCCACTTATTTTTCAATGCCTTTCGTCCATCTGGTAATCTCACCAGGTCATACGTCTGATTCTCTTTCAAGGACTGTATTTCTTCTTGCATGGCTTGCATCCATTTCTCTTTATCATTCGTCTCAATGGCTTCTATAAAACTTTGAGGTTCCCCTTCATTAGTGAGAGTGACATAATCATTTGAGAAATACCTTCTTGATGGTTGTTTGACTCTCGTTGATCTTCTCACTTGAGGTTCTTGTTGTATTTGATCAGTCTCCATTTGTTCTTCATGCATTGCCTGACTTTGTTCTGTCTGGTCAGGTTGTTCCGTCTGAACAGGTTACTCCATCTTATGAGGTTGTATTGTCTGATCAGGTTGCTCATTCCTTTGAAGAATCTCTCCCCCTGAATTGTGTATCACAATGGTCTTTGGCTTCTTAGATTGCTGAATATCCTGGATTGTCTGATCTTCATAGAATACCACGTCTCTGCTTCGAACAATCTTCTTGTTTATAGGATCCCATAAGTTGAAGCCAAGTTCATCACTTGGTGAACCAAGGTATATGCACTCCTTCGTCTTTGCATCAAGCTTTGCTCTTTCATCTTTAGGAATATGGACAAATGTCCTACACCCAAAGACTCTCAAATGACCATAAGAGACTTTCTTTCCAGACCATACTTCTTCTGGAATCTCTTCATTTAAAGGTCTTGAAAGAGACAAATTGATTAAATCAACTGGAGTTCTTACTGCTTCACCCCAAAATGCCTTGGGAAGTTTTGCTTGAGAAAGCATGCTTCTGACTTTCTTTGCAATCGTTCTGTTCATCCTTTCAGCTATGCTATTCATCTGAGGAGTCTTGGGAGGTACCTTCTCATGTCTTATCCCATGAGCTTTACAGTATGCTTCAAATGGATCTTTATATTCTCCGCCGTTATCAGTTCTCAAGCATTTCAACTTTCTTCTAGATGCTCGTTCTACAGAAGCATGGAATTCCTTGAAAACTTGAAGAACTTGATCTTTCGTCTTCAATGGATACACCCACACATTCCTAGAGTGATCATCAATGAAGGTAACAAAGTATTGAGCACCACCAAGGGACCTTTCAGACATTGAGCAAACGTCTGAATGAACAAGATCCAGAATCTGCTTTCTTCTTCTTGCATCATCTGATCTTTTGAAAGATACTCTATGTTATTTACCTGCTAGGCAGTCTTCACAGGATTCAAGTGGTTGCCTTTTTATGTTTGGAAGATGATCTTTTGCGAGAATCTCTAAACCTTTCTCGCTCATGTGGCCTAGTCGTCTATGCCACAATTCCTTGCTTGCATCTTGAGCAACATTCATCTCCCCTTTGCATATCTTTTCCTGCATAATGTACAGAGAGCCTTCCTTTCTGCCGCGAGCAATAATCATGCTTCCTCGGCTGAGTTTCCATCTGCCGGCACTAAACTGGTTTATCATTCCGGGTTCATCTAACTTTCCTGCTAAGATAAGGTTCAGACGCATCTCTGAAACATGTCTTACCTCCTTCAGCATAAGCTTGTTTCCATTCTCAGTAATCATCGTTACTTCACCAATGCTAACAATCTTGCTTGTGACGTGGTTGCCCATTTTTACCGTACCAAAATCACCTTTTTGGTATGATAAGAAAAAACCTTCATGAGGTGTGACGTGGAAGGATGCTCTTGAGTCAATTATCCAATTGTAGTCATTAGATGCAACATTCAGATAATTTTCCTCTCCGATAAGAAATATATTCTCATCAGTCGAGGCTACTGCAGTAGTTGTTCCATCTTCCTTCTTCTTCTTTAGGTTAATCTGGTTAGGGTGGACTGTTCCAGCTTATTGGTCTCTCTTCAAGAATCTGCACTCATACTTTATGTAGCTTGGTTTACCACAGTAATAACAACTTAGTCTAGTGTGAGATTTGGATCTACCTTGTGATTTTTCACGATCTCCTTTTTCACGATTCTTACTCCTTCCTCTGTTGTAAAAAATGTTGGCTTCAAACTGGTTGTTCACGCCCCTTTCTCTCCGTCTTGACTCTTCATTCAAAGAACACATCACCGTAATGAGAATCCATGCTAAGCTTTCCTTCTGAAGCAGAATTGCTGAGAATGACAACTAGAGTGTCCCAACTCTCAGGCAGAGAACTGAGGAGTAGAAGAGTTTACAACTCATCGTCTATCTTTATTTCTGTCTTCGTCAGTTGATTCACAATACCTTTAAATGTATTCAAATGTTCGATCATGTTCTGACCGTCCGAGTACTCTAACTTCACCAGTCGTCTAACAAGGTGGGCTTTATTCTTGGGCGTCTTCTTTTGAATCAAGGATTCAAGTTTCGTCCACAAATCATACGCATTGGTATAAGTTGATACATGTTCGAACAAACTTTTGTCAATATATTTTCGGATCATAGCTATTGCTTTCCGATTCTGGAGCTCCCATTCGTTGTCGGTCTTCCCCTCCGATTTATCTTTTTGAGTGATTGGCTCATGCAAATCTTTGCAGTATAAGTGGACTTCCATCATCGGCTTCCAATAGGAGTAATTTTCTGCAGTTAGCTTGAACGTATCTCCATCATGAGTGACAGCTCCCTCCATCTTGAGTTACATAGGCCAATACAATATACGTGAATAGTACCGTACAGGTAAATAGTACCGTATACTGAAATAACTGTAGTATGTAAATAGTGCACCAGGTAGGTTCCCAGGAAAGAGAGGTGAGTCACTAATGAACACACTTAAATACTAAATCTTTCCTAGCCAGAACTTTTCCTAGACAACACTTTCACACCACCACACGTTATTCCCAACAACGAGAATAATTCTTTTCTGATGTGGAAAATCAGACAACACTGCAACCACAGAGCATACTAAGAATTTTCTTATGAATCCGACACTTAGTATCCCAGAGCTCTGAGAGTTCTGATACCACTGTTGGGAAATGTCTGCATAATTTTTCTCCTTTGTGAACTCAAAAATAGGCACTCTGCAGAAGCATAAAATAAGTGAAATAATAACACCATAAAATTTTTAGCGTGGAAAACCTTCTCAATATGAGCAAGGGAAAAACCACGGGACCCGTAGGCCACTTAAATCTCCACTATAAAATAATGGGAATACAATAATATTGTTTCTTCAATTTGTGCATAAATCTCTCACAAATTGACTCACTATTTTTCTCTCTTAGAAACTCTTTATGAGGCTGTTGATACCTAATTTTGTCCATAAAATTTGTCACTTAATCAAGGATTAACGCTTAATTGCGGTGTTGTGAGCGCTTGGTTTTCTTGGTCAGTTTTTTTTATTTGTGCAAACAAAAATAAAAAAATATAATAAAAACAAAAAATATAAAAAAATATAAAAAATAAATAATACAAATTCCTTCTGTTGTTACAAAAAAAAATAAAAAATAAATAAATAAAAAAAGGGAAAACGTAGCTTTTCATAGGCAGTCTTGCACTGCTACTCAAAGACTTTGCACACCTTGGGGAGCTGCCTATCATGGATGGGGAAGGGCGGCAAGAAGCGTTGGAGAAGGAGGAGCTTGGAGCAGAGAGCAGCAAACACAAATGAGGAAGTGTTATGGTGACCCAAGCTGGGTCAACCTGGAAGCTTCTCCATCTCAGACAAAGGGGAGGCCTCCAAAAAATTTCAGATAAAAAGAACAAAAAGGGAAGGCAGAAGGAGAGGCTCCATCATCAATTCCTCACCTTCAGAGATAACACCACCATCACTCATCTTCACCTCCATTATTACCAAATACCAGCGACCATCCTTCATCAGATCCCCCAACCAAAACCCCATTCACGGTCAATATCACCAAACCCATCCTCACCACCTCACCTTTACCAACACACCAAAACAAGAAGCCTCCATAACCAAGACTTCTCGTTCCATAATCACAATACCCATTTCATCAAAAACCCCTTCTCTGCTACCTCCATCCTTCGCATTTAAGCCACCACCATCAACCACCCATAAAGCCAACCCTTTGTCACCACCATCAACCACCCATAAAACCACCTTCAAACCTCATCAACACAAAGATCTTTCACCTATTTTCTTCACTAAAGAACCACTACCTTCAACCTTCCAAACCCAACCGAGTCCACTCGAGTGAAAAATCTTCATCACCCATATTACATATTCTCCAACCTTTCACCCACTGCATCAACAACCTTCATTTCACACAATCTTAACCTCCTTACCATTTTTTACCGCAAAACCGTGGAGCTCCACACCAAAAAAAAAAAAAATCTATCATAACATTTATCCTCACCCCCACGGTTTTCATCTCTATTCATCTTCAAGAACCCAAACCATCTAAAATCTCCATAATCACCATTCCCCTAAACCAAAAATACTTCACCGCCATATTCACCCTCTCTTCATCTCCATCGCCCAAACAACACCACCGCGACCTTCAACTAACCGACTGTCGGATCTCAACACCAGATCCCTCCCCGCACCGACCGTCGGACCTCAACACCAGATCCCTCCCCGACGACCATCGGACCACAACACCAGATCCTTCTAACCGACCGTCGGATCTCAACACCAAATCCCTCTTCGCACCGACCGTCGGATCTCAACACCAGATCCCTTCCCGCACCGACCATCAGACCACAACACCAGATCCCTCCAGCCGACCGTTGGATCTCAACACCAGATCCCTCTCTAACCGACCGTCGGATCTCAACACCAGATCCCTCTCTGCATCGACGTCGGACCTCAACATCAGATCCCTCCCCGCACCGACCATCGGACCACAACACCAGATCCCTCCAACCGACTGTCGGACCTCAACACCAGAACCTTCCCCGCACCGACCGTCGGACCTCAAATCAGATACCTCCATCACCGCACGACCGAGCAGCACCATCGTCCTCCAAGCCACCGATCTGCAAGTGGGTGATTCTTCCCCTTTCTGTTTTGTTCTTTTTCTAGAATGGCATTTAAGCATTTGCTGTTACGTTTTTACATTTAATAGTTAAAAGTGATATCTTTGATTTTATTTGCCTCGTTAGTTTGATGAGAAAAAAGTGGGAAATAAAAATAAAAGAAAATCATTTGTTTATAGGTTTGGGCTTTTAACGTTTCTAATTTTATTTTGTTTGGTGACTAAGTGGGATAGTTGTTGTTTGTTAGTTTTGGGTTAGTAGTTAAGTTTAGGATTAGTCTCTTAAATTGTGCTTTGTATAATTGATTTAGCTAAGAAGAAAAAATAATAAAAAACGTTAAAAGAAAATTATTTTGTGTTATTGTGCTTAATTTCGTTTTTATTGTATTTTACTTGGCTCATAATATGACAATGTATTGTTTGTGTAGTTACTTATTTGTCTTTGTGCATGCCTCAAAATAAAAATAAAATAAAAATTTAAAAAAAAGGTTTTTTAAAATCAATGCAATGACCACGGATGTTGATTGAATAACAGATGTTATCTTCAATGTCAGTTGGATTATAAGGTTTTATTGAGTAGCCTAGTGCTGCCTTGAATCCTGTGCAGATAATGATTTTATTTTCAAGCTAAAATCCTTTTCTTTCAAAAAAATATTTTTCCTTAATTAAAATCAATTAACTCACAATCATTTTCTAAATAACTACGTGACTTTGAGTTCTCCATTGCACCAGGAGATACGTAGGAGTAGAAATCTATTTCTGTCAAGCCAAAAAAAATTAAATTTTCATAATTTGGTTGTTTCTTTTATTTCTTTTCAAAAAATAAAAAAATGAAAAAATAATAAATAATTACAAAGTCTTTTGTTTAAAGGGGTTAAAATAAATATATTTGAGATTATTAAAATTTGCACAACTAACTTAAGATACCGTTCATGGAACGGACAGTATAGGATGCTAATACTTTCCCTACTTGTAATCGACTCCCGAATCCAAACTCATTTTCAAAAGACCAGTTTTCCTGATTAAAGAGTTTTTTTCTAATGTTTTCCCGATTTAAATAAACATTGGTGGCGACTCCATTGATTTTTAAAATCAAATATTTTTGGTCGTCCCGTCGCGATCCCGGTTGCGACAGCTAGCGACTCCACTAGGGACACTTAGAGAGTCAGGCCTATTGTTGTTAGTTGTGTAAATTTTTAATAATCTTTTATTTATTTATTTTACCCTCTTTGTCTTTGTTTTTGTTTTCTTATTTATTTTGTAAATGTATTTTGTTTAGTACTTTTATGTAAATATCTGATAGCATTATTCCATGTATATTATGACTTGTATATATATTTTGTACTTAATTGTTAAAACCCTAGGGTAGACGATTGTTGGCTGGCTGTTGTATATATGTTTTGTAGGTGTGGGTATTTTTGTCTTTTAATTTTTTGTACAGATTTTTTATGCTCCTTCACACACGTTACTAATCACTTACCTCACACACTTTTTGGGCTCTATACCCGAGTCTGTGCGAACCCAAGGAGTAGGAGGGGTCTCGACTTTTGTTATTGAGGAGTCTTGTGCTCACTTGGCATTTGTTGAGACACCACTCAGATTGTTACCAGTATCATGGACTAGTCATATTGAGAGGGTTTATCTCTACTTGTGATTAATTCATGAATTGAATCCTTATCTTTCGAGATGAGGGCAATCTGGGGACCATGACTTTTTTAGAAGTTTAGATCTGTCCTAAAAATTCTTGCACTGATAGGTTGAACATAATGACCTCGAAAGTTAGAGTCATCCAGCTTCTTAGATTGCATCTGATTAGGACACAGAGGGAGCGTTCTTTTTCTTTATCTGTCTATTCCCCATGTACTCCATCTTTGCATTCTTTTCGGCAAAAAAAATTTAACAAAAAAATGATACATTATATAGCATTTTCATTCCTAGCATTTTTTTTTCATTATTCATATATCTCTCATGTCATTCATTCTTGCTTTTAAAAAAAAAAAAGATATATCATTTTGCATTTTCATTACATTCTTAGCATTCATAAAAAAGAAAAAAAAAACATCATTTTATATTTTCATGACAATCCTAGCATAAAAAAAGTAAAAAAAAAAATATCATCTTGCATTTTCATAACATTCCTAACAAAAAAAACATCATCTTGTATTTTCATAGCATTCTTAGCATTCAAAAACAAAAAAAAAATATACATTATCTTGCATTTTCATAGCATTCTTAGCATAAAAAAAGAAAAAAAGATACATTATCTTGCATTTGCATTACATCCCCATAAAAAATATCATCTTGCATTTTCATCGCATTCCTAACTCTAAAAAAGGAAAAGGAAAAGAAAGAAAAAGATACATCATTTTGCATTACCATGACATTCATAGCATTCTTTTTAAAAATAAAAAAATAAAAAATTTCATTTGCATAATACTTTGCATGCATGCATGTTGCCAATTTTGTTTAGTCAATGTTGATAATTGCATATTCACATCATGTTTCACCAAGCAAAAAAGTGGGCACTATAACAAAAAAATTGCTTTCGCAACACCCTTACAGGACTCGTTCTCAGGCAAGGATCATGGACAAAATAGAACGAACTCAAAAGCTGAAGGATGAGGTGAATCAACTCAGAGAACAAGTGTCCAAGATGATGGAGATGTTACAGTCCATAGAAAATAGAAGGAGCACAAATGAGAATCCCTCAATGGCAAACGAGGGACATCCGACCACACCTCCTCACCTGTCTGGTTTCTCTCCAACCCTTCTGCAATACCGAGGCTTCAATCCTCAAGGAGTTGTGATTCCAATCACTACTCAACCCTCAGTCACCAGTTCTCAAGAAATCCAAGTGCCACCCTTCCCTCATATGGCTTCCCTTCTAGCTTTGTACCACCACAGGTTGCCAATTCCCTTGATAGTGGCATGCCTGCTTCAAACTCATTGAGCACAACTCAACCATATGCCCATTACCCAGGTACCAGTGGAACCCCACTAGTGCAACATTTTGTCACCACTTTCATGCCTCAATACCCATTGAGTTCTTTTGTTGAAAATCCTCAGTTCAAAGAGAGATGGGAAACTTTGGAAGAAAGATTACGGGTCATTGAAAGAGCTGGTTGTTATGGCCTCAAGGATGCTACTGAGCTTTGTCTTGTCCCTGATGTTGTCATTCCCCCAAAGTTTAAGGTCCCAGATTTTGATAAATATAAGGGGACTACTTGCCCAAAGAATCACTTGACAATGTACATTCGCAAGATGGCTTCACAAGCTCACGACAACAAGTTATTAATCAATTTCTTCCAAGACAGTCTAACTGGGCCAGCTTTGAATTAGTACACACATCTTGAGCGTGCCTATATAAGGAGTTTCAAGGATTTAGCTGATGCATTTGTAAAACAGTATAAGTACAACATAGACATGGTACCAGATAGAATGCAATTATGAAGCATGTCTAAGAAAGATGTTGAGACCTTCAAGGAATATGCTCAGAGGTGGAGGGAAATAACTGCACAAGTAGAACCCCCTTTGTCAGAAAAAGAGATGGTTGTTATTTTCATTGATACACTACACACGCCATTCTATAATCATATGATTGGGAGTGTGTTGTCGAACTTTTCAGATATCGTGGTAATTGGTGAAATGATTGAAAGGGAAATGAAAAAGGGAAGACTGCACCAAATGAATGACGGACAGGCAAGTATGGAAAATGTTGAACCGACTGAGGGTGGACTTCAAGTCGAATGAGTTAAATGGGGTTTCAGAAAAACTCATGGATGACAACGGTTACCTAAATAGTAAATCACCAAGCATTGTTAGAGGTTTCTACACATGCCTATCTGCAATAGGAATGAATGCCTACAATGATTGATCAGCGGCAACCTTAGAAAGTTTGAAAAAGTGGTGATTCATTTTTCTAACCGTCAAGAATGAACTGTACCCTATAGTCCGCTAGCACTGGGAAATTTTGAGCGATTAGTATTCTGATTTGTTTATCAAGTTATTACCATGAGACGATGGTTTATTTGTATTGACCCCCATGCTTGTTTAATCATTAAAATCGTTTGGGTTTTGAACTTATGTAAACTTTCTTGAAGCATTAATATGATTTGTGTGGATCTCAGCATACCTTGTTTTCTTTTCCCATGTTCTTGGCACTCATGTTCTTGTCAGATCCTTTTTGTCATTCTTTTATGCTTTTTATTTGCTTTCGTTTGGTTCATATCCTATTGGACTCTCATTGTGAATATTTTTGTGGTCATGAGACCCATGAGTGCAAGTGTTCTTTGCACAAAAAAAAATAAAAAAAAAATCAAAAAAAATCAAAAAAAAGAAAAAAAAGAGAAAAATAAAGAGAGCAAATAAATAATCATTTAGTGTGTATTATCTTTTTGTCTCTAAATTAATTTTTTTGAAAATGAGCAATTCAGATTTAAAATAAAGATTGGCCATCTTTCTCTCTTACAAGAATTCATCTTCCCTCGTTGTCCCATTTTGAACTTAAAAGCTTCCTTCAATAAACCCTGGACAAGGATCACCCCTACAATAGGGGAAATCACAAAATAAAAGTTATTAAGGTGATTATTTGGAAACACAATAAAAAAGGGAAAGGAAGAAAAAGTGAAAGGAGCGGAAAGTAAAAGCAGAAAATTTGATAAAGTTCAAGTTTGAATAATGATGAAAAAAGAGAGAGAATAACAAGAAAAAAGTGTGCTTGAAAGTGCAAAAGTAATTGACAAAATTTAAGTTTGAACAAGGACCCTTGGTCCCACTTAACCTTTAAATACTTGTTTGAGCCTTATTCCTTTCCTTTCATAACCCCTAACCTTGGCCACATTACAAGCCTTAAAAAGTCCATTCTGATCAATGAAAGGTCGTTTTCATTTTCATCAACTTTAATTTTGAGACAAAAAGTTCATGCACTGCTGAATTTGCAATCCTTGCTCTTTTTTAAAAAAATGAAAAAAATAACAAAATTGTTAGGCTGAAAACCCGTAAGGGCAGTTTAAAAAAAGGGATAAGAAAAAAAAAGGGAGACTTACATTAGGGCAAATTGTTACCCTGTTCAAGCTGGCCCTACACTGGGATAAATCTTTTGATTCAACTCAGCTCTACATTGGGGTAAGTCTCTATCCTATTCAATTCAGCCTTACGGTAGGGCAAATCTTTTGGTTCAACTTGGCTCTACATTGGGGCAAGTCTCTACCCTTTTTTAATTCAGCTCTAAACTGGGGCAGTTTGTTTTGTTTTATTTGGCCTTACATTGGGGCAAAAAAAAAAAAAGACTCTTGGCTTTAGTACTATTCCACTTCTTGTGTCTCTATCCTTTATAAATGTCCTTTATGTAGTCATATTCCTAAAATTAGTCAAAAGGTTACTCAGTTGGTAAATCTCTTTCTTGTTGTACTTTTGAATCCATGCATATCTGGTAAGTTGGGTGAACATGAGTACAATAGTACAATTTAACCATATAATGGTAGCCTCTTGTTGAACAACTCAAGCCAAATGAGCTCTAGAGTTTCAATCGATGAAGGAAATGACATCCTCAATGGCTAATTCATATTGAAGGATGTCCAGTGGAAATAGGAACCTTTGGGGGAAAGTCACAAGTTTCTACACAAGCCATATTTAATGAAGAGAAATTCAACAATGATCCCTTTTGAATATGGGTTTGGTTGGTCAAAGTTTTCCAAGAAGCGTTTGGTTCAAAACTTTGGTAAAGGCCCACTGCATAAAGTTTTCTGGCTCAAGGTTCTTTAAGAGTATTGATGAGAAAAGAAAGAATCATCAGACAAATCATAAGGCCAATCAATGAATGTTACTGTTCAATCTCGATCCTGCTGTGGGAAAAGTCTTTAAGGGTTGTGGAATTAAGAGTGACTCAATCAAAGCTCTAAACAAAAAAATAAAAAAAAAACAAAAATTTGCTTACTCAATTTGTTCATGAGAATCCCTACAGCAAGGCATTCATTGCATCATGCATCATTTCTAGCATCACATGCACTGTCTTTAAGCATCACATCCATTGCATCACCATGCATCCATTGCATCATGCACCATCTCTGCCATCACATGCATTTACAAAGTCGACACATTGTGTTTTAGTTTTCGGGCGTCGCACCCATTGCCTTTTAGTTTTTGGGTCCCAACACCCATTATTTTTTTAGTTTTCGGGTCCTCGTACCCATCGCTTTCACAGCAAGTCAGGGCCTTGTGCCCATTACCTTAAGTTTTCTGTCTAGCTTCGACGGGCACCCTACCCCGCAAGCTTTTTACCTTTTCTGTCTGGCTTCGACGGGCACCCTACCCCGCAAGCTTTTTACCTTTCTATCTGGCTTCGACAGACACCCTATCCCGCAAGCTTTTTACCTTTCTATCTGGCTTCGACGGGCACCCTACCCCGCAAGCTTTTTACCTTTCTGTCTGGCTTCGATGGGCACCCTACCCCCCAAGCTTTTTACCTTTCTGTCTAGCTTCGACGGGCACCCTACCCCACAAGTTTTTTACCTTTTTCGTCCCGGCTTCGACGGGCACCCTACCCCGTAAGCTTTTTACCTTTTTTGTCTGGCTTCGACGAGCACCCTACCCCCCAAGCTTTTTACCTTTCTGTCTGGCTTTGATGGGCACCCTACCCCGAAAGTTTTTTACCTTTCTGTCCAGCTTCGACGGGCACCCTACCCCACAAGCTGTTTACCTGTTTGTCTGGCTTCGACGGGCACCCTACCCCGCTAGCTTTTTATCTTTCTGTCCAGCTTCGACAGGCACCCTACCCTGTAAGCTTTTACCTTTTCTGTCAGGCTTCAGCGGATACCCGACTCCACAAGCTTTTTACCTTTTTTGTCCAGTTTCGACGGATACCCGGCTCCGTAAGCTTTTTTACCTTTCTGCTTTTTTTCCCTTTCTTGGCCAGCTTCGACGGATACCCGACTCTGTAAGCTTTTTACCTTTCTGCTTTTTTCTTTTCTGTTAAGCTTCAGCGGATACCAGACTCCGCAAGCTTTTTACCTTTTCTATCTAGTTTCGATGGATACCCAACTCGGCAAACTTTTTACCTTTGTTTTTGTCAAGCTTCAGCAGATACCCGACTCCGCAAGCTTTGTACCTTTTCACCCTTTTGTCAAGTTTCGACGGACATCCGATTCCGCAAACTTTTACCTTGTTTAATGTCCATTTGTTTTTACGTCAGTTTGCTTTCTAAAAATTAAAAAAAAAAAAAGAAAAGAAGAAAGAAAGAAAGAAAGAAAAGGAAAAGGAAATGAAATTTTTATGGACAAAATTAAATCAATTCCTTTGCTTCCCATTTATTTTAAATGCAAAGCAAAGAGGGGCAGCTGTTGATACCTAATTTTGTCCATAAAATTTGTCACTTAATCAAGGATTAACGCTTAATTGCAGTGTTGTGAGCGCTTGGTTTTCTTGGTCAGCTTTTTTTTTATTTGTGCAAACAAAAATAAAAATATATATAATAAAAACAAAAAACAAAAAATATAAAAAAATAAATAATACAAATTCCTTCTGTTGTTACAAAAAAAATAAAAAATAAATAAATAAAAAAAAGGAAAACGTAGCTTTTCATAGCTGTGCTGCAGCTGGCTACTCAGCACTTTGCACACCTTGGGGAGCTGCCTATCATGGATGGGGAAGGGGCAGCAAGCGTTGGAGAAGGAGGAGCTTGGAGCAGAGAGCAGCAAACACAAATGAGGAAGTGTTATGGTGACCCAAGCTGGGTCAACCTGGCAGCTTCTCCATCTCAGACAAAGGGGAGGCCTCCAAAAAATTTCAGATAAAAAGAACAAAAGGGGAAGGCAGAAGGAGAGGCTCCATCATCAATTCCTCACCTTCAGAGATAACACCACCATCACTCATCTTCACCTCCATTATTACCAAATACCAGCGACCATCCTTCATCAGATCCCCCAACCAAAACCCCATTCACGGTCAATATCACCAAACCCATCCTCACCACCTCACCTTTACCAACACACCAAAACAGCAAGCCTCCATAACCAAGACTTCTCGTTCCATAATCACAATACCCATTTCATCAAAAACCCCTCTATGCTACCTCCATCCTTCGCATTTAAGCCACCACCATCAACCACCCATAAAACCACCTTCAAACCTCATCAACACAAAGATCTTTCACCTATTTTCTTCACTAAAGAACCACTACCTTCAACCTTCCAAACCCAACCGAGTCCACTCAGTGAAAAATCTTCATCACCCATATTATATATTCTCCAACCTTTCACCCACTCGCATCAACAACCTTCATTCGACACAATCTTAACCTCCTCGCCACCATTTTTTACCTCAAAACCGTGGAGCTCCACACCAAAAAAAAAAAATCATGTCATAACATTTATCCTCACCCCCACGGTTTTCATCTCTATTCATCTTCAAGAACCTAAACCATCTAAAATCTCCATAATCACCATTCCCTAAACCAAAAATACCCCATTGCCATATTCACCCTCTCTTCATCTCCATCACCCAAACAACACCACCGCGACCTTCAACAACCGACTGTCGGACCTCAACACCAGATCCCTCCCCGCACCGACCGTCGGACCACAACACCAGATCCTTCCAACCGACCGTCGGATCTCAACACCAGATCCCTCTCCGCACCGACCGTCGGACCTCAACACCAGATCTCTCTCCGCACCGACCGTCGGATCTCAACACCAGATCCCTCCCCGCACTGACCGTCGGACCACAACACCAGATCCCTCCAGCCGACCGTCGGATCTCAACACCAGATCCATCTCCGCACTGACCGTCAGATCTCAACACCAGATCCCTCTCCGCACCGACCGTTGGACCTCAACACCAGATCCCTCCCCGCACCGACTGTCGGACCACAACACCAGATCCCTCCAACCGACCGTCGGACCTCAACACCAGATCTCTCCCCGCATCGACCGTCGGACCTCAAATCAGATACCTCCATCACCGCACGACCGAGCAGCACCAGCGTCCTCCAAGCCACCGATTTGCAAGTGGGTGATTCTTCCCCTTTCTGTTTTGTTCTTTTTCTGGAATGGCATTTGGGCATTTGCTATTACGTTTTTGCTTTTATAGTTAAAAGTTATATCTTTGTTTTTATTTGCCTCGTTAGTCTGATGAGAAAAAGGTGGGAAATAAAAAGAAAAGAAAATCATTTGTTTATGTGTTTGGGCTTTTAACGTTTCTGATTTTATTTTGTTTGGTGACTAAGTGGGATGGTTGTTGTTTGTTAGTTTTGGGTTAGTAGTTAAGTTTAGGATTAGTCTCTTAAATTGTGCTTTGTATAATTGATTTAGCTAAGAAGAAAAAATAAAAAAAATGTTAAAAGAAAATTATTTTGTGTTATTGTGCTTAATTTCATTTTTATTGTATTTTACTTGGCTCATAATATGACAATGTATTGTTTGTGTAGTTACTTATTTGTCTTTGTGCATGCCTCAAAATAAAAATAAAATAAAAATTAAAAAAAAGGTTTTTTAAAATCAATGCAATGACCACGGATGTTGATTGAATAACGGATATTATCTTCAATGTCAGTTAGATCATAAGGTTTTATTGAGTAGCCTAGTGCTGCCTTGAATCCTGTGCAAATGATGATTTTATTTTCAAGCTAAAATCCTTTTCTTTCAAAAAAATCTTTTTCCTTAATTAAAATTAATTAACTCACAATCATTTTCTAAAGAACTACGTGACTTTGAGTTCTTCATTGCACCAGGAGATACGTAGGAGCAGAAATCCATTTCTGTCAAACAAAAAATAAATAAAATTCATAATTTGGTTGTTTCTTTTATTTCTTTTCAAAAAATAAAAAATGAAAAAATAATAAATAATTACAAAGTCTTTTGTTTAAAGGGGTTAAAATAAATATATTTGAGATTATTAAAATTTGCACAACTAACTTAAGGTACCGTTCATGGAATGGGCAGTGTAGGGTGCTAATACCTTCCCTACCTATAATCAACTCCCGAATCCAAACTCATTTTCAAAAGACCAGTTTTCCTGATTAAATGGTTTTTTCTAATATTTTCCCGATTTAAATAAACATTGGTGGCGACTCCATTGATTTTCAAAATCAAATATTTTTGGTCGTCCCGTCGCGATCCTAGTTGCGACAAGGCTCTCTCTCTTTATTTTTCTCTCACTCTCTTCTTCTTTTGATTGTGAGGATATTTTTCTTGCTATCCTTTCTTTCAATTGCTTCTATTTATAGAAGCAAATGATATAACTGTTGAGGTGCAAACCGTGTGCACCGAAAATGATTTTTGAAAATTTGCACATGATTTTGCTTATTTTATTTGCCATCGAAAGTTATTTTGTAACTTTCCTTCAATTTCAACTAAAACACATGGCTGGATCCCACACAAAATCAGCCCAACCTAGATGGAAGGAAGTTATTACTTTTGAAAGATGATCACCCTTTTAGGACTACATTCTTATATGCAATACTTAAATTGAGATCTACATTTACTTTATAAACAAGAAAGATATGCTGCATTTATTGAGCTAGTTGGTTCATAACTATAAGGAACAAGATTACTATTTATTGTTGGATTATGTATTTATTGTTTTCATTCAAGTAATATATTCATATTTAGAAGTTGAGCATGGAAATTTGTGTAGGATATTACAAGCATTTGATTATTAAGGTCAATTGTTTAATAGTATTAATTGATTACAATTGGGTATTTTTCAATATTAGATGGTGTATGTCATTCGGGTTTAGGGGTTGTGTTTAAATTAAAACTTAGATTCTACTTTTAAGGTTATTACTATTTTTTCGGACTCGACTTGTATTATTTTGTATATTATTTCCTTGCATAGAATACTAAGGAAGATTTACGGAAATGGTAGTTCCTGTTAGTTTTGCTGAGATTCACGTAAAAAGGGCAATTTGTGCAGGTTTAATTTGTTGAGGCTTTATAAAGCGGTAATTAATGCTGGAATACTTTATGATAGATTGATAATAATTTTATTAATTAATAATGCTCTTAATTATTCTTCTTTCAATTTGTTGTGTAACTAACTTTGTTTAGAATCTATTAATAATTAATAATAATAATATATAAAAATTAAAGCGCGGACTGTAGAGCTGGCATCCCATACTTTTCACGCTCTTCTCAATTGTAACGTGAGCCCGACTGCCTTTTCCATTCTTCTCAACACTTAGGTCTAGCCATCTCAAACATAGGAAAATAATATTATTTAAAAAAAACACTATTATTTATTTATTATTTAATAGTTATGATTAAATAAAAAAAATATAAAAAAATAATGTAAAAAAAACCATGATTGCTCAACATAATATGTAAAAGCAAAAGCGTGGACTGCGGAACAGCCACAGCCATTTCACCCTCTCCTCAATTGCCACGTGAGCTTGACTGGCTTTCTCATTCTTCTCAACTCTTATATCCAGCCATCTTAACAAATTTTCATGTTCTTTACTTCCTGATTTAGTGTCCCTTTGGTTCTCTTTTTCAGCTTTATTTTCTAGCCACATGACCTAACTTAAAGCACATTCAGTGCTGGCTACCATGTTCTAATAACTGGATGTTTTGTCTTCTTTACTTAATTTAGTTTCAATTTCATATGCCACCCTAAATTAATAACTAAATAAATTATCTTAATGTCTACTTAATAACACAAATAAATTACCATTAGTCGTTTAATATTTAACATTAATTAGTATAATGTCATATGAGCATTTTGAATGAGAATTACAATAATGAAGACCCTTCATTTTATAATTCTATTGTGGTTTATGTTTCTAGAAGATTAATCTGTCGAAAATTTATTTTCTTTCATTCAACAAATTTTTTCTCAATATTTGATTTTCTAGCATATATTTTCTTAAAAAATTTTCAGGAATACTGACAGCATAGATTTTATAGTGTCGAATTTTTTATAGTGTTACAAAAGCATTACCATAACATTTTTATTTAAAATACGCATTCTCACTAAATAAAATTTAAAACAAATTTGTTTGTTCCCCGGTGCAAAGCGCGGATTTACGTCTAGTTACTATTAAATGTGGACACAGCATCAAGGCATTCTCAATATTTGCATAAATTGTTCCAACATAAACGGAAAAGAAAAATGGTGGCAAGGTTGTGGATGAGCGATAGAAGAAAACATTGTCAATAATAATTGCAAAGTCAAACATTAATGTATTTTATTTTCATTTACAATTTTGTTAATTGATTAATTGATGTAAAAGTTGATCATAAAAGAATGGATGTTAAAAGAACTAATTTTATAATTTTAAACTTTGATGATATTACCAAGTATTTATACTTACTTTTAAAGTATAATTATAGAGACCTAAAAAAAAGTATAATTATTGAGACATTAAAAAAGAATAATTTTAAATTCGCTTACACAATCTTTTCATTAATCTTGCTAAATGCTAATTACTAAATGAAGAAAGTATTAAATATTTTTTATATTTTCAAGACATTAAATGTATTTATTTTTTCATTAATTACTTTTTATTTAGTATTAGAAGAATTATTAAGAAAAACTTTTAAGATGATATAACAAAACTCTTAAAAAAATTGGATAACAAGTTATTAGTTTTATATTATTAATTTTGAGAATTTTTATAAAAAACAAAGAGAGTTATACTTGTGTAATTTCTATTAAAATCTTAAAATTAATTATAGATACCTTAAGTAAACATATATAAAATATCGGTTTGCATTATTATTCAATAGAATTATACTCTTGCAACGCGTTATCTAGATTTTTGACTTCTTGAGAAATGCAAAGAACAGTAGTGACCAATCTATCTTTCGACAATTCAATGTTTGAATGAATTAGTATTTGCTCCGAGTTACTGTAAAGAGGAATTTGTGGCCTATGGGCAACATCTCTTTATTTTTTCAATTGGTTTCCGTATTGAAATTTTTTTCATTAACATTTATTTGTTGGACAACGCTTATGCTTGATATTAGAATATTTAGAACATATTTTATAATTAAATTTAATTTAATTTTATGTTATTGTAAAAATATGATTTTTACATAATTAAAAATAATATTTTAATTATATTTAATTATATTTTTTTCTTTATATAAATCTCCTCTCTTATAAATAGAGAATAAAAAATTAATTGAATTTCTTAAATGCATCAAACTCTATTAATCAAATCCATCAATATATTTTGTTTAGAGTAATATGCTATAAGGTTTATTTGATATGCTAGCAATTTCTTTAAGTGCCAATCTAATTGTCTAAATATAATTTTTTGGTAGTTTTGTTTATAAGTCTATGTCTTATAAATTCTAATGGAAGTGAGATTTATGTCTACAGTAGCTTTTTTTTTTTTTTTTGTCTTAATGTGTGTATAGTAGCCTAAACAAGCTGGGTCCTTCTAAAAGAAAGAACCGAAGGAGAAAAAAGACGTGGCATCTGCACTCAAGTGCTGTATTACCCCAATTAAGGTGACACTCAGAGAGGTTCAAATAACTTATTTAGGCTTTATAGTCTTATCCACTTTATTAAGAAGTTCTTTCTGTTTCCGAAGGTGTTCAAGGTTTCTCGCTTGCAGGGCTAAGGCCCACGAGCCCAAACATAGCACTTCAACTGTGTTTTTGGTACTTACTTTCATTTGTTTTTAACCCAAAGGTCTTCAGGCCAAAAAAAAACCAAAGGTCTACAATCTGAATCAGGTATGAGAGAAAAACCTTGATCACCTTCGGAAATTTGGTATGAGACAGGAAAAATAAAAACCCAAATGTCAAAAATCTGATATGAGAGAGACGGAAGGTAAGTTAAAGTTTGGCAAAACTAAATTCGGTGAGATTTGAACATGAAATCAAGTACTCTCTAGAAGCTTAATGTCATTGTAAAAAAAAAAAGGCTTAATGTCTATTCCCATTTTATTACAACAAAAACAAATTGGGGATTCAATTGTGGTTACATGTATTAGTCATCCAAAATCAAATTTTAAACATTAATAAAAACCTATTTAAATCATATATCTTATTTAGCAAACTGAATTTGATGTGAGGAGGCTTTATCTGCATTGTAAGGGTTCAAAACTCACTAATCACTAAACAATTTGTGACTGGGACTAAATCAACATGTAAGCAAAAATTAGTGCTATATTCAAATAGTGTAGAAACACCTCATAGTATTAAAAGAAACTCCTTAGATATAAATAGTGTTTACTTTCATTTATGACTGCTTATACATTCTTTGTACACTTAAATATCTCAATACAGATATTTCAATTAAAAAAACTGTTTTTAATCTATATATGAGTGAAATATACTTTGAAAACCACAACTTTTATTCTCTAAACAATTGAGGACTTCTTCTTCTTCTTCTTCTTTTTTCCTAATCAAGGACCTCAACTAATTTCCGGTAAATGGTAATAGGAAAAAGCTTACATGAAAAATTCAAATTACATCACTAATATATATATAAATTACATCATCAAGTATTTTGGCGCTATAACTAATATTTTTCCCTCCATAACCATCTCTCTCTCTCTTTTTTGGGTATATAACCAAAATGATTGGCATTCGAGTCATTTTTTGGTGAAATTTTTTTTATATTTTTTTACGAAAAGAGATAATACAAATTTATTCAACAATGACAAAGTGTGTCTAACAAAGGTAAATTATAAATAATTGGTAAAATGATTAAGTTTTTATTCAAATTATAAAATTACTGAAAATAATACAAGTTTTATTTGAATTGAAAAAATATTAATCAATATTTAAAACACATAAGCACTCATAAGTCTAGTTGGCATTTTTTAGCACCAACTAGATGTCAGCAATTGAATTAATCATCTTGAGATCCTTGATTGGAACATTTAAAAGTTAAGACTCTTAAATCAACTTGCTCCTAAAGTTGAGATCCTTGTATTATATTTTTCTCATATATATAATATACTATTTTTTAAAATTTTGAGGTATAGAGGTATAGCTCATTTAGCAAACTAAAATTTGTGTAAGCAGACTTTATTTGCAATGTAAGGGTTAAAAAATCCTAAACTCACCAGTCACTAAAAACGTTTTGTGGTTAGGACTAAATAACATCTAAGCAAAAATTAGTGCTATACTCAAATAGTGTAGTAACACCTTATTTCATTTGTCACCTCAGTGGTTATTCATTCTTTATACACTTGTATATTTAAGTTTCACAACAGATATTTCAATTAAAAACATGTTTTTAGTAAATATTACTATTTTTAAATTTTGATTTCTATAAAAGAAATAAAAAAACTTGATTCATGTAATCCTAAATTAAATGGGCTGTGACAGGAAGTCTAAATTGTTTGACACATAAGTTCCGGCTTTTGAAAATACAAGAATTGAAGTCTTTAAAATAATAAAAAAAAGGAGTGGGTTCCACTATAAAACCTACTTATTGTATCACATCCGATATCACCTGGGATGTTAAAATTCGGGTCACGCACAATTTTCCATTACGTTTTTCAAATTAATCCTTTTAACTCATTATCTTAATAATTTTTTTAATTATTAAATAAAAAAATATTAAATATTTTTTATGTTCTCAAGATATTAATTATATTTAATTTTTTATTTAATATTTTTTATTAAAAAATCATTAAAAAATATTTTAAGAGAATATAATAAAATTCTTTAATTCTATTGTTCCAACAAGGAAAAAAAATATTAAAATTCTTTTAATGTTGATCCTCATCGTCCAAAAAGAGCATGTGATGAGGAGAAATTATTTCAAAGTCAGATTTGGAGAACGACAATTGAACCCAGACCACCTTTTATACGACTGGAAAATACCATTTAAGTTATAACTTATTTATTAGTCACAATTGTTATATCTTGAGGGAGTGTTCATCCCCTAAAAAAAATCTTTGAAGAATACGAACCAAAATAAAGACTACTTTTAATATACATCTTAAATTATTTATAAGTCAATCCGCTTGGTACTTTGCTGTTAATCTCATATTTCATGAGGGTTTCAAGCACATTATAATTGATTGTCATGCTGTCCAAAAAAAATACCATTGGCCTCATCAAACTGCTTCCCAGTGTTTCTCAAGATCAATTGGCAGATATTTTACTAAGCCCTTGGCTGCTTCACAATTTCATTCTATTTTGTCCAAGCTTGGCCGAGCTTGATATTTGCCGTCCAGCATTGGATACAAGCTAATGATTCAACTGATTGATTTCTGAAGACTCTGGAACTTGTAATTAGTTGGTGTGATTAGATGAGTCATTGTAATTAGTTACATTAGCTGCCAGGAGGTATTTGGTCAGTTAGGAGCGATTACATAGAGTACAGGTGCATTGTGGTGACTTTGCATATAAGTCCCATACGCATTGTAACTTCAGATTCTGATTTTCATTTTTCTCACACTTGATACAATAAACACCACTTTTCTCTCATCATGAGACACCAGAAACTAAAGAATGTCTAACACACACACACACATATATATATATATATATAATTTTTTCTTTTTTGGAGTATATCCAATGACTTTATTTTGGGAAAAACGAAGCTAAATGTTCATCGTATTGAATAAAAGCCTCATTTGGTAAAAGCTATGATTATGAGCAAAATTAAAATTATTTCCAAGAAACCTGATAATTTTAGGAAAAGTGCAAAGTAAGGGGGGGGGGGGGGTGGAAAGAAAAACAATGTGCGCTATTAAGATAATTAGGTGCTGACATGCTATTCAAACTTTGCATAAATAAGTTGAAGAAGGAGCTCATCTGGAGCTTTTTATTGTCCATATGGTTTTGCATTCGTTATTGTTGTTGTGGTATAATGGGTAGGATACCCAATTTGTGCTGTTTGTTTCATGAGGTTCGTGCTCGGCAATCTTAAAAATATTATTATTATTATTCCTTACTCAGGCTAATTGACCTCACTTTGATTTGGATATATTGATTGGTTCGGATAAAATCCTCTTTCAAAACCGAACCAACCCGAACCAAACCAAATCATATATTTATATATTTTATTTTTTTAAAAATGTCATATTGCCTTTCTTGTCGGCAATGTTTTCCATTTATCTATCGATTCGCCGTCTTCTCCTGTAGGTTTATGTTCTAAAAACTCTTAGGCCTTTGAATCTTTCCTTCAGATTTCTCTATTGAACTTCAAAATTTACCTGTTTCAACTTTTGAACTTATAATGACATTCATAGTGGAGTAAAAGCTTTCTTGCCTTCCATTTAGAAGGTAATAAAAATTTTGCTTGTATTTTGCATGTTAGGTTTATACATTACATTAGAGCCACAAAGGTAACACCGATATTATGTCTAACAATTTGCTTGCTACTATACATAAAGAACAGAAAAGTTTAAGTAAATCATCTAAACTTGAAAGCTTGAAAACGATGAATTGACTTTAAATTTTTTTAAAAAAAATTTTCTTCTAGTTTACTAAAAGTAATGGGAGCTTGGAAGATTGGATTAAGGGGAAGAGAAAGCATCAAATAAAAATGAGTTGAACCTTATGGAGAGATCGAATATAGATATTGATCCGCTTGTTTGGATTACCCGCATATATATTATATATTTAAAGCCTAACAACATTCTCTTGGATGAAAATATGGTATTGGAGATTTGGATTCGCTATTATAAAGTTTAACTATAAATTATAATTATAATTATTAATCTATTTCTCTAATTAAATTAATATATTTTTTTTTTAACTTATTCAAATATAATTTCTTAATACAAATATCAATATGTTTCTTTGTTTTCTCTTTATGAACCTTAAAATCTAAAATATGAAATAATTATTAGTTTCAAATTAATAAGATTGATTCTATTTCTAGAAATTTTTTCATTAGTTTATTTTGTATTTTTTTTATGAAAAACTAATTATTTAGTTAATTTTTGTATTAAAAAAGTATTAACCCGATCACCCGAACCAAACCAATCCATAGATGTTCGGTTCGGTTTGATTCGATTTGGCTATTAAAAAATACGAAAACCAAACCAAACCAAACCAATTGATTTTGATTGGTTCGGATTTATTTTCCCTCAAAAACCAAACCAAACCACGCACTTACACCCCTACTCCTTACTCAGGCTACCTCACTCCCTTCCTCTCCGTTATCCAAAACTTGTCATATTGCCTTTCTTGTCGGCAATGTTTTCCATTTATCTATCGATTCGCCGTCTTCTCCTGTAGGTTTATGTAGGCCCTTTAGATTTCTCTTTACCTGTTCAACACTTATGACACATATAGTGGTAAAAATACGTTAGGTTTATACATTAACTGTTTAAGGCTTCATCTGTTTACTAAATAAGTTAGGCTAAAATTTTTTAAAAAATTTGTTTAACTAAAATAGTCAAATCTTAAGTTATCTTAGGCCTTTTAAATTTGATAGACCGATCTGACTTGTTTAATTATATATAATATAATATATATTATTATAATAATTATAAATTATAATTATAATTATTAATCTATTATAATATATTAATATATTTTTTATTAAATTTTAATAAAAGTCAATAATTAAAATCTAAGTTAATAAGTTAGAATAGAAATAACATATTTATTAATATATTTAATGTAATATATTTATCGAATGAAAATAATAAGTTAATATACATCCCTTACTTTTATAAATACTCACTATTTTCTTACTCTGATCTATAGTCAATGTAGGACTTGAAGATATATGTTTCTAATAATTTTGTAACTTGGTATATCTCTAAGTTTCACATCGATCAAAGATTAGAGTAAGAAAATGATAAGCATTTATAAAATTAGAATGTGAGTGTTAAGTTATAATAAAGACTTATTGGCTTTAAATAGGTCCGTTGACTTATTTCAAAGTTTAGATCTGTTAGCTTATGTAAAGATATGTTGACCTATTTAAAAGTACGTTTGTTAACCTATATAAAGGCATATTAACCTATTTAAGGGTAGGTTTATTAGCCTATTTAGAGATTTCATTACAAAGTAGGTATTTAAATAGATTTTCAGGTCATGTCAGACTTTTAAAAAGGTCAGATCAAACCTTAAAATTTAGTCTATTACAGGCTTACAGACCAGGTTCAGGTATTATAATTGGGATACATATCAGACTTATTTAAGACAAAGTCTGACCTGACCTGTTTCCACCCCTACTCATTGATGGGATAAATCCAACAACGCAAGTATACGTGTCAATCAAGTAATAAAGTAGTGAATAAAAGTCGTTCCCACGAGGATTTGTTACTAAATTTTATAGTTAACTACTAACATTCAGAACTCTTACTATTATTCAAATAACAATTTAATTTTGATCAATTTAATTAGATTAAAAATAATATTACAAAAAGCGTAAACTATCAAGAACTGAATAATTTAGAAACTCTATTCTGCTGGATTCTAGGATTGTAATCTTTCTTCTCACTTCATTTGAATTGCAGTTAAAACAACTTTTTCCTATTCCAATTTACTCAAAATATCAATCTAGAGCTCTAATATAATTGTATCCCTCTTCTAATGGCAATACAAAATTTAACCCATTTAATTTTAATCTCTATATTCCTATGAGACAAAACATCAAACAGGTTACGTTCATGATCAAGTTCTATTTGAAATCGCATATGGCTCTAACAGATATTTCTATCCTTAGAACAAATTTTTCCCAATTAACAATAATTGGTTCAAACATATGTTACTCATACTAGTTCATAGATTCAAATTCCTTTTTCCAAGTTCAATTTAAATCCACAAAATCATCCAATTGATGATCAGGCAATCAGAAGCATTACACATAAGCATGAGTAAATAATTCTCGTAAATTGAAATAGGAATTCAACAACTAATGATTTAAATTACATGAGAAGTTTGATTACAATCCTAGAAATAAAATTAGTTCATGGCATACATTGAGAACAACAATAACAATTTAGAAACAGGAGCCCTCATAAGAAAAACTCAAAAATTTCAAAAAAATCGTAAATACAGAGTTGCGAATGATGAATCCAAGACTCCGATCTTGATTTTTCCTTTGTTTCCTTCAAGATTTTTGCTCCAAAAGTTCTCCTTCAGACCCTATTTTCGTATCTTCCTTTCCCTTTCAGCTCAGGATGGCCTCCTCTTAAATAACCTTTTAATTATGCTGTTATAAAATTGAACAGAGGCTAATCCGTGAATCTGGCCGCTGCAGCACTAGAACTTGGATGCTGCGGCACCCAGCAGCTTTTGCACATTTGGAATTTTCTCTCCTCCCTGGCTGCTGCGGCACTGAGCACTTCGATGCTGCGATAGCCAGCAGCTTGTGCTGTCCTAGAATGTTGATGATTTCCTCTTCTTCTCAGGTTTAATTCTTGTGTTTTTCTTGATGTTTTTTCCATGATTTTTACCTTTCCATCAGTAGAAAGAAACTCAGTAATCAAGATCAAAACACTATGATAAAAAATTCATTCAAATCCATCACATATAATCATAGATAATAAAAAATGGATAACCTTACTCATCTTGATAAAGAAGCAGTGTTTCAATGCTCATCATGATTATAAAACAAGGATTTAGCACAGTTTAGATATAAAAAAGAGTTCAAATAACTCTACTTTCGTAGAGTTATCACACCCCCAAACTTAAGACTTTACTAGTCCTCGAGCAAAAGAACAACAGCGAGCAACACTCAAGATTTATCAAATTAATTTCATCAACTTGTGCAACTTAGATTTTCAGCTCAGTCCTCAAATAATCATCACATTCACTTAACATCTCAATATTCAGAAAAATCATCCTAATATGCTTTCACTTAGCCACAAATCAAAAGTTAAGTTGAGTTTCCCGTGTTTGTGTGCATTGCCTCTTAGCAAAGGTTTGCATGTTATCCGAAAAAGTTTATGCAAAATGATACTCATCAAAATACATGAACCTTTCAACTTTCATTTCCACTCCCTCTCCACTAATGTAGGCATGATCCCAAAACTTAGATCAGAAGGACTTTCAAGCTTGTAATGTTAGGCTAGGGTACTTGGTTATGAACAAATGGATGGATATCACAAAATTTTTTGGGTATCACAAGATGCATCAAACTTTTTTTTTTCTACAAATGATCTTTCCATCAAAATTCTCATCTATTGACTTTGGTGCCTCTCTTTACTTTTAACTCCTTACATTGCTTCATTTCTCTTTTCTATTCTTTCTTTCTTCTTTTTTTTTCTTTCCTTTTTTTTTTCACATTCAAAACAAATGCTTTTTACAACACAAAATTGAGACACCCTCAAATATAATCAAATAATTCCCAGACCCAAAGTAGATGCATCCACATAATACCCAGAACACAATAAGGTTTGACAATTATAAATAAGCTCATCTAGGTTGATCATGTCATGGCTTAACAGAATAAAAGGCTTATGCATCACAAGGCTCAAAAGAGGTACTAAGGATGTATATCACAATGGTAGGCTTGAAAGGCACAAATGATCCAAAAACTACCTAAATCATATCCAAATTCTGGGATCACACCTAGGATTTCATCTCAAAAGAGCATCATAATTATTGTAAGATCCCAGAGAGCACGAATTACATAAACATTCTCTAAACAAACGAGCATCTCAAAGTAAGAGACTAAGTGGAAATGTTTTTATAGGCCACTCAACTTAACCAAACCAATTGCAACAAATTTAAGCACACCTCAGACAATTTTCCTGTGTTCTCAAGAGTCAAGCAAAATGAATGATTCAATACTATCATGAGAGCTGAAAATCAATCATGCACACAAAATAGCAAACAAATTACAAGAATAGAATATCTCCCCAAACTTAAATAGTGCATTGTCCTCAATGTGCCAATCATAAAACTAACAAAGAACAATAAATGAAAAGAAAGAAAAATAAGGAAAAGAAACTTCCTAGGTAAAGAGTCAGCTAATCAACAGGCGGATCCTCTTATCCAGCATCCAACTCCAGAGGTGAGGGAGGAAAAGTAGGAAATGTGGTCATATCTGCCCCCAGCTGAATAGCACAGACCCGCATCATCTGCTTAAGAGTGGTAATACAAGACATCTGATAATCAAGCCGTAAATTCACCTGAGCCAGCCACGCAGGTGTAGACAGTGGAGTCCGATGAGGTAGAGGTGGGGGAGGCACAACAGATGGTCGCGCAACAGAACAACTTGCAGCAGCAGAAGGACCATCAACTCCACTCAAAATGCGATAAACAAACGTGTCATCCACAGGGGCCTCCTTAGTACCACTAGGAAGATCAAGAGATTCGAACTACCGTGGAAGTCTAGATAATTTAGGAAATGAATTCAACCACTTCAAACACTCTTCCACTTCTTTACAACTCTCCATAGAAATCAACATAGATAACGAAGCATCCAAAGGATCAACTTGAGAAGCAACAAAAACATCTTCAACAACATCATCAAGCACTTTTATATACACACATTCTTCATTATTCGCAGGGTGTTGAATTTCCTTGTAAATATTAAAAGTTACCTCTTGATCTTGGACCCTCATAGTAAGCTCTCCTTTTTGCACATCTATTAAAGTCCTTCCAGTTGCGAGAAAAGGTCTCCCAAGGATGATTGGCACATCTCGGTCCTTTTCCATATCCAACACAATGAAATCTGGGGGGAATATGAGTTTATCAACTTTTACAAGCACATCCTCTATAATTCCTATAGGAAAAGCATATGATTTATCCGCCAATTGGAGAGTGACCGATGTAGGCTTAGCTTCTCCCAAACCCAACTTTTAAAAAATAGACAATGGCATCAAATTAATACTTCCACCCAAGTTACATAATGCCTTACCAAAGAAATAGCTCCCAATGGTGCACAGAATAGTGAAGCTTCCGGGGTCCTTTAGCTTAGGAGGTAGCTTGTTTTGAAGGATTGCACTACATTCCTCCGTTAATGCAACCGTCTCATACTCACCCAACCTTCTTTTCTTGGATAGGATGTCCTTCATAAATCTCACATAACTTGGCATTTACTCTAATGCTTCCGCAAATGATATGTTGATGTGAAGCTTCTTGAACACTTCTAAGAATTTCTTGAATTGGGACTCATCCTTGTACTTTTTCAACCTTTGAGGAAACGAAGAAGGAGGAAGAGGTAGGGGTGTAGGTTGAACTTCTTCTTGAACTTGCTTTTCCTTCTCCTGTTCCTTTTAAAGCTCCATTTGAGGGGTGGGTACCTTTTCCGGATTACCATCTACTGTCTTACCACATCTAAAAGTGATTGCACTACAATTTTCCCTATTTTCTTGTTTAGGATTAGGCTCTGTGTTACCAGGAAGATTACTAGGCTGATGGTTGTTTATCGCCACCGCCAATTAGCTCACTTGATTCTCTAAATTTCTAAGAGAGGCCGCTTGGCTTTGGATCACCACATTATTCTTGGCCATATATTGCATGAACATCTCTTCTAAAGATAGCCTCTTCTCTTGTTGAGAAGGATTGTTTGTTTGATTAAAACCCGAAGGAGGCCCTTGAGCTCTTGATGAAGAAGCATTCTGATTCTAACTCCAGGCAAAATTGGGGTGATTCTGCCATCCTGGGTTATAAGTGTTGGAATATGAATTGTTTTTTGGTTGAGTAAAGTGTCCAACAAAATTCACAGCCTCAGAATTCATAGTACACTGCTCAGAAGAATGTGCATCTCCACAATAATTACAAGTAACAAAAGGACTTGTAGCAGATTGAACACCAAGGCCATCAAACTTCTTTAACAAAGAGGCAATCTGAGCTGATAACGCAGTAATAGCATCCACCTCATATACTCCTGCTGCACGCCTGGGTACTTGTCTTTCTAAAGGCCACTGATAACTGTTAGAAGCCATTTCCTCCAGCAAATCAAAGGCCTCATCAGTGGACTTACTCATTAAGGCTCCTCCAGCTGCTGCATCAATAGTGGTTCTCAGAGGTCCATTCAGAGCATTATAAAAAGTATGAACCTGCAACCACTTTGTAATGCCATGATGCGGACATTTTCTGATGAGTTTTTTGAATCTCTCCCATGCTTCATAAAGAGATTCACTGTCGTACTGAACAAAGGAGATGATGTCCTTCCGCATTTGGGCTGTCTTCCCAGGTGGAAAGAACCTGTCAAGAAATTTATCAGCTAAGGCTTCCCAGGTAGTGATAGACCCTTCTGGAAGTGAATGAAGGCAACTCTTAACCTTATCTCGGAGAGAGAAAGGAAAGAGCCTCAATCTGATAGCATCTTCTGTAACTCCGTTGTGCTTGAAAGTGTCGCATATTTCCAAAAAATTCAGCAGGTGAACATTTGGATCTTCATTAGGCAACCCTCCAAATTGCACAGAGGTCTGGATCATCTGGATGATGGCTGGCTTGATTTCAAAATTATTAGCTTGAATGGCCAGCCTCCGAATACTAGACTGCAGACTCTGAACTTGAGGAACAAAATACTCCCTCAAAGATTTCATTGGAGTTTCTTCAGCCATTGATTAAGAGTTGCTTTTTGACGCCAAACACTCTTTTCTGATCCCTCAGAGTGTTCTTTCGATCTCAGGATCAAAAGGTACTAATTCAGGATTTTGCGTTTGTCGAGTTTGGTGCATATAAAGTAAAAGAGTACCTAAAATTAGTAAAACCAACTAAAAAAATTGAATTGAATAAAACAAATATGAATATACAACCAGAAATCAATTTGAATTAATAATAAGCAATTCTATGCGTTAATATTAACCACAAAATTAGAAACTAAATCCCCGGCAACGACGCCAAAAACTTGATGGGATAAATCCAACAACGCAAGTATACGTGTCAATCAAGTAATAAAGTAGTGAATAAAAATCGTTCCCACGAGGATTTGTTATTAAATTTTATAGTTAACTATTAACATTCAGAACTCTTACTATTATTCAAATAACAATTTAATTTTAATCAATTTAATTAGATTAAAAATAATATTGCAAAAAGCGTAAACTATCAAGAATTGAATAATTTAGAAACTCTATTCTGCTGGATCCTAGGATTGTAATATTTCTTCTCACTTCATTTGAATTGCAGTTAAAACAACTTTTTTCTATTCCAATTTACTCAAAATATCAATCTAGAGCTCTAATATAATTGTATCCCTCTTCCGATGGCAATACAAAATTTAACCCATTTAATTGTAATCTCTATATTCCTATGAGACAATACATCAAATAGGTCATGTTCATGATCAAGCTCTATTTGAAATCGCATATGGCTCTAACAGATATTCCTATCCTTAGAACAAAATTTTCCCAATTAACAACAATTGGTTCAAATATATGTTACTCATACTAGTTCATAGATTCAAATTCCTTTTTCTAAGTTCAATTTAAATCCACAAAATCATCCAATTGATGATCAGGCAATCAGAAGCATTACACATAAGCATGAGTAAATATTTCTCGTAAATTGAAATAGGAATTCAACAACTAATGATTCAAATTACATGAGAAATTTGATTACAATCCTAGAAATAAAATTTATTCATGGCATATATTGAGAACAACAACAATTTAGAAAAAGGAGCCCTTATAAGAAAAACTCAGAAATTTCAAAAAAATCGTAAATACGGAGTTGTGGATGGTGAATCCAAGACTCCAATCTTGATTTTTCCTTTGTTTCCTTCAAGATTCCTGCTCTAAAAGTTCTTCTTCAGACCCTATTTTCATATCTTCCTTTCCCTTTCAGCTCAGGATGGCCTCCTCTTAAATAACTTTTTAATTCTGCTGTTATAAAACTGAACAGAGGCCAATCCGCGAATTTGGCCGCTGCAGCACTGGAACTTGGATGCTGCGGCACCCAGCAGCTTTTGTATATTTGGAATTTTCTCTCCTCCCATTCTTCATGCAGAGAGCACTTTGATGCTTTGCGTGAGCAAAGACTTGTCTTTGTCCTAGAATGTTGATGATTTCCTCTTCTTCTCAGGTTTAATTCTTGTGTTTTTCTTGATGTTTTTTCTATGATTTTTACCTTTCCATCAGTAGAAAGAAACTCAGTAATCAAGATCAAAACACTATGATAAAAAATTCATTCAAATTCATCACATATAATCATAGATAATAAAAAATGGATAACCTTACTCATCTTGATAAAGAAGCAGTGTTTCAATGCTCATCATGATTATAAAACAAGGATTTAGCACAGTTTAAATATAAAAAAGAGTTCAAATAACTCTACTTTCGTAGAGTTATCACTCATAGAGGAAGTTCCTGTAACACCCCAAAATTTCCTATATTGTAAACAATAATTTTGACAGTTAACAGAATTTTACTATTTAGTAATTTCTGGATACTGTAAAATTATTTTGATTATTCCGTCAGCGTATTTGATCGTTTTGAGTGGTTTACTCCAAGTCAAGAAAATAAAAATTTTCGGACTGGGGAAAACTTTACGTAATTTAATTTTTACCGTTAGGTTTTAATTATTTTACGTGATTTGATTTGATATTTGTGTGTTTTCTAATATTTGTGATTTTATATGTGATTATGAAAATTTTTACTGTTTGTGGGCCCAAGGGGTGTATGTGGGCCAAGGTGACTATACGTGGGCTCAGGTGGGTCACGCAAAGTGAAAAATTTTTTTACGCATAAAAAAATTTGTACTGTTTAGACGGAGACAGGGGATCTTACTAAACTTGAATCCGGAAATAATTTTAGAAAATTTCTTTTACTGTATTTTGTATTGTATTTAATTATCGGATGATAAAAATACAGTAAATATATTCTTTCGTGGGGTTATAACAGATAAAAAAAAATTCTATACTGTTAAGTCAACATTGATGGTTTGGATATCCACCATCGATTTAATCATCGTTGGAGATTTAATCTTGATTTAATCAATGGTGGAGATTTGGTCTTCTAAAAAGGCTATGACTAATTATAACCCTTGGATTAAAAGTAAGAAGGAGTAATCTTGACCCTTTATTTTGAAGACACATCTAATGGCTAGGATTTAAAGGAGAAACATCCAATGGCCTAGATTGAGTCTTCTAATCAAAAGTCTACCTAAATCATAACCATTGAATTAATCAATAGCTAGAAATGCTTCAAATAATGGCTTGAAAAAGATGACAACTTTGAAAAAGCAATAATGCAAGGAGGGGACGGTTTTTGTAGTATTTTGGAGCTAAAGGTAATTTGATGACCATTATTACTTGTCATGGTCAATATTACATCATTCTTGACCATTATTACTTTGTTTGCTTCCTTAGGAGAATGCTTGGAGGGGGGCACGGTTTTGGTGGCTTAATAGCTTAGCCAAGTTTCAAGACATCAATTATATGTTGTCTTGGTCATTATTGATTCATTTTCAAGAAGGAAACTTAGCAAATTTTCTCTCCTTTCTCTTCTCCTCTATGTTTCAGCCATGATCATCAAGAACACCTTCCATCATTTTTTAATTTCATCCAACCATAGATCTTGAATCTACATGATATTCTAAGCAGCTTTCATGTTGGAGACTTTTTCTAAATCATTCATCTTCATAGACTTTCTTCAAGAGCCAAGTTATAGGGTATTTGTGGTGAAGTGTAAGGAAACTTCATTTCTTCTATTTTTTTTCATGTTCTAAACCATGTTTGATCCATGGTTCCTCTTAATCAAGCTTAGTATACTAATTTCTATGTATTTTGTTTTGTATTTGAGAAGCCTTTGGTGGTGAAGGACTTGGAAAAAGAAGCAAATCAAGAAGCTTTTGAGGATCTTCAAGAGGTAAAAGGGAGATCCATCTCACCAACCAAGTATGGTGGTGAGAGATGGTCTTATATTTGATGGATGGTGAATCCATGTGAGGATTCCAATCCATGGTCATGTAATAATTTATGTGTGTTTATGAGCTTTGATTTATTTGCTTATGCTTGATATGCCTTGTATGATTTTATGGCTTTGATGATATGCTTATATTATGCATGATAAGTATATGGCATGCTTATAGTATATATGATGAAATATATATATGTGTATGTCATGATGTGGTGATGAAAAGGAATTCAATTTTTGGCTCCAATAGCCAAATGAGAGGGTTCGGTTTTTGATGCCCTTGATTAGGGTTCATGTTGAAATTTTTCAAGAACAAGGGAATTGATTTTTGGGTCCTTAGAACAATGAGAATTTCAGCCAAGACACCTCAAAATAGGTGTTCACAAATTAATATTTTCATGAAAAATGAAAATGGATGATTTGAAGAGTATAGAAAATAAACAAAGGGTTTATTTTTCAAGAAAACAAGAATACGGTCTTTGAGGAATTTTTATTGATTTATTTTGTGTAAAAAGATCCTAAGTGTTTTTCTAAATATGAGTTTTGAATGAAACGGGCAAACATTGATTTTAAAGATTTGCAAAGAAAGTGAAAAAAAAAGGATTTGTAAAGAAAGTAAAAAAGGATTTGAACAAATGAGTTTGGTTTTTGTAACCATCGGTATTTCGATTTTGAAAATAAAATTTTAATAGTTTTGTTTGTGTAAAATCATATCAATTTAGAAGGAAAAATGTTTTGATAATTTTCAATAATTATGTCTACATTTTCGAAGGCTTGTAATGCATTGATTCTGATGAAACAAAGTAATTTTCCAAGTGGAAATATAATTAATTTAATACAAGAAATTTGAAAAGGGAATCAGAGTATTTTAGCATTTGAGAAATGAATTTTTATGTAAATGGAAAAGAGAGGTTGCAAGTGAGCCTCAATTCGTTTTAAAAAGAATTTATTTTTGTTAAAATCCCATTGGATTTTGGAAAACGTTAATAATTTTTAAAGTTAGAAATATTGATTTAATTTAATGGAATTGTGAATTTGTGGAATATACTGTGAAAAAGGATTTTCTTGAATAAGAAGATATATTAAATGAAGTATAAAGTTATATTATTTTGAGGAAGGTTGATTTGAAAATGATTTGGGAAAAATGGAGAATAAAATGGTATTTTAAAAATTTACTAACGTATAACTTATTTTCGAGTTTTGAAGTACGTTAGAAAATGTTAAGTTTTGAAATGATTTATATCAATGGAAAAGTGATTTTGTGAATTATATTTTGGAAAAGGATTTCTTGAGTAAAGAAATGTGAGAAAAGATTTTCTTGAGTAAAGAAAATGTGATAATATGATTTTCTTGTTGAAAATACAGTATAAATCTTTGTAAAACCAAGATAAGTCTTGTGTGAGAAAATAACATGTTTTGCCTGTGATTGACATTTGGTGCATTATACATGCATTGGAAAGATATGTCTGTGATTGGATTTGGGGCATTATACGTGCATTAGAAAAATATGCGTTGAAGTATATGATTACATTGAACAAACAAAATTGAAAAGATTTGGCCATTTGGGGTTGGACTTGCATTGGTATATTTGTGCATTGTATAAAATATAGCTAATAACTATTATGGCCCTATGGGATTTTCTTTAAAATAGGCCTTATAAGGGACCTGTTCATTATATAACAAGTTGTACTTACAGTATCCGCCCAAAAATACTTAGGAAGAGCAGTCTCATTAAGCATAGTTCTCGCCATTTCTTCTAAAGAACGGTTTTTCCTTTCTACAACTCCATTTTGTTGCGGAGTTCTAGGGGCAGAGAAATTATGATTAATGTCATGTTCATCACAGTAATTTTCAAAAGCATTGTTTTCAAATTTGCCACCATGATCACTTCTTATAGAAGAGATTTGAAAACCTTTTTCATTTTGAATAACTTTGGCAAGTCTTTTAAAAGCTAAAAATGCATCATTTTTATTTGTAAGAAATAAAGTCCATGTAAACCTAGAAAAATCATCCACAATCACTAAATCATAGTAATTTCCCCCAGAGCTCATAGTTCTAGAAGGTCTAAAAAGATCCATATGCAAAAATTGTAAAGGTCTAGTAGTTGAAACTATATTTTTTGCTTTAAAAGAGACCTTTATTTGTTTACCCTTTTGACATGCATCACATAGTTTATCTTTTACAAAATTAAGTTTGGGTAGCCCAATTACTAGCTCTTTAGAGACCAATTTCTTTAAGTGATTCATGTGAATATGTACAATTCTTCTATGCCATAACCATGAATCATCATTCTTATTTAAAAAGCATTTCGCATCATTTGAAGATATATCATCAAGGCTAATCATATAGATGTTATTTACTCTATGACCAATGAATTTAACATGCTTATCATTTTTATCTTCAATTATGCAACAATTTGAATCAAATATTATCCTATTTCCTTTATCACATAATTGGCTAATACTAAGCAAGTTATGTTTCAGGCCTTCAACAAGCAACATGTTAGGGTCAAAACGTGTTTGCCCATTTGCTAACCGCAAGTGCACGGGTCGCACAAGTAATACAGATACAGAGTAAGAGATCGTTCCCACGAGGATAATTTTATTTCCAATGCTAAGTATTAACCGATAGCTCACCTAATTCTATTCAAGAATATAAAAATGGATAAAAGTAAAGAAAGTAAAGACATAAAGTAATAAGGATAAATGGTTAGAGTTTAGGGAAATCATTCTTCACCTTTTACTTCAACCAACAACATGCAATCCTCATCATAAATATGAATGCAATGATTAGGTTAGCTTGAGAATCTACATTAGCTAAACGCCTATGTCTAGGTCATCTAACCATGGTGTCATTTGTCCAACTCTCTAAGTGTCCTTGAGAGTTAACACAAAATCCACTCTTTAAGGTCTATTCTCAAACACGTGCTATACATGGCTAATAGGTATATGTCTATCCCATTAGCGAATCAACTCATCCTGCCATTGGAATAGAATCGAACATGCATCAACCATACATACGATCTCAAACCCAAATCCCTATGTCTAGGTTCATTAGATTTTAACAAATCACTCAAATGTTGGCCAAACACTCAAGAGCATTAAGATCAATATGATTGAACAAAAGCAAAGATCCACACAAACTCAGAGAAGAACAAATCATTAATATTAATAAAAGGATTCAAAGTCATCCCTAAATAAAGCTCAGCTATACAATGAACATGAGAACAAATTACAAAATACATGCTCAAGAAATGAGGAAGAGAAAAGAGAAAAGAGAGAAGGAGAAAGCTTATGGATTTCGCCATTGAAGCTCGGATCCTCCTCCAAGAGAAAGAGGGCTTCCATCCTTAGCTCCCCAAGCTCCATCTCCACCTCCAATGGAGGTCTAGCCGTAGCCTCTAACCCAGAAAACTAAAAACCTAAAAACCTAAAAGAGAGAGACTGAGAGAGCCTCAAAGGGTGCGTGAAAAACTAAATAAATAGGCTCAGCTCGCCGACGCGCGCCGCGGCGTGGACATTCCCACGCCTCGGCGCAGAGCTCTCTGCCCTATCAGTATGTGCTGGCTGACACATCCACGCCGCGGCGTGAACATTCTTGCGCCGCGGCGTGGAAGACTAGAATGCTTCCTTGGCTTCTTTCCTCCAATGCTGGGCCTTGGCTTGCATCAATTTGTCTCTTTTGAGCCCTTCCTACATTAGAGAAAGCACCAAATTAAATATAATTGCAAATCAACTTAATCAATCAACATATATGCACAAATTGCTCAAAAACATAAAGGAAGGTATCCAAATGACATTTAACAACTATAAGCATAAAACCTTCCAAATATGCATAATATCAAGGACTAAGCATGCCGTGAAGCACAATTATGGGGCATAAATAAATACATTTCATGGAGTTATCACAACACATTTTCAATAAAGGAGTTAGGATTCTTACCGACTTTACCGATTCCAAGAATTTTTCCTTTGTTGTTATCACCATAAGTAACGTGTCCATGATTCTTGGGAATAAGCATGATGAATTTCGAGTCATCCCCGATCATGTGCTTGGAACAGCCGCTATCGAGATACCAATTTGAACTTTTGGCTTTCAAGCACACCTATAACACAAGTTTAGTTTTTAACCTTTGGTACCCAAATTTTCTTGGGTCCTTGTGTGTTAGTTTTGGGTATAGTACCCTTGGGAACCCAAACCATTTTTGTTCCAAATTTTGTATTAATGTTTTTCCTTGCATTACATGTTAATGCACTATGTCATTTCTTTCCACAGTAAAAACATTTAATAAAAGGACTACTTGAAACACTAGAATGCATAAAGAAATTTTTATAAAATTTTTGTTGATTTTTCGGGTTATAACCTATCCCCGCTTTTTGAAAAACTACTCTTTGTCTTCCTAATAAAATATTTAAATTATCTCTTCCAAAGGTGAATTTAGAAAGAGTGTTCTTTAAGTCTTCGATTTCTTTTTCAAGCACATGACATGAAGAACAAGATGAAGATGTAGAAGCATGTGAAGAATGATTTGTGCATGCATAAATGAATCCCAAAGTTTCATTTTCAACTTTCAATTCTTCTATTTCTTTGTTTAAAACAAGAATTTGATTTTCTAAAGAAGAGATTGTTTTCTTAGAAGAAGAGATTATTTTTGTGAATTTTAAAGACTCTTCATGCGATTCTTCAAAGGCATCTTGTAACTCATCGTAAGAAGGCAATAAAGTAGTATTAGAACTTACCTCATTTTCGCTTTCTTCTTCTTCTCCTTTGGCCATAAGACACAGTTGAGCTTCCTCGCTATTTGAACTGTCAGTTGAATCCATGTCGTTTTCATCCCATGCTATATAAGTTTTTCTTCCTTTTCTTTCCTTGAAGGGTTTCTTTTCAAATTTCTCCTTCTTCTTTTGATAAACTGGGCACTCCATTTTCATGTGACCAGGTTTGCCACATTCATAGCAAGTTAGAGTTGATGAAGCTTTTTCGCCCTTGTAATGAGTTTTCTTAGGGGGGAAAGGAGGTCTTCTTTACGTTCCCTTTGTTACCAAGTGGCCTCAATACTCAAGAGGGGGGGGTGAATTGAGTAGTTAAAAATAAGTTCACAAATCTTTCGCAAATCGTTTGACAATCAATTTTCGTTGAAGCTATTGAATGATCGAGATAATTGAATAGATGAGTTAAACACTTTTACTTATGAACGTAATAGCCAAGGAGACAATATCCAAATAAAACAATGAAACAAGTGCACAAAGATAAGCGAGAGGAGGGTTTAGAGAAACAAACACAAATCGTTTATCCCGGTTCAATCACCACTCCACTTGTGATCTACGTCCAAATCCCAAGCAACACCTTGAGATTTTCCACTATATCTTCAAGCTTCAATGGGTGCTTGAAAAACCACTACAACCTTGAGCACTCAACAAGATATGGGATACCTCACCCAAAACCTTGAGCCTCTATTTTCCAAGGGATACCTCACCCTTACAATACTTGAGGGATACCTCACCCTCACTAATCGAATGTATAAGATTGAAATAGAAGAAGCTCTCTCTAGAGCAAGTGTTTACAAATTGAAGCTCTAATATGCTCTCAAAGATTTTTCACGTTTTTAGTCGAAAAAAGAGCAAGAAATGATTTTAAGGATTGATTCACATTTTGAAGTATGATGATCGAGTTTTTGATTCAAGGTCAACCGCAAATAAGGACCCAACTTTGGTATTTATAAGTTTCTCAATTAATAGAGCCGTTGGAGGTAGTTGGGCATGTATTTAATGCATTTAATATAGCCATTGGACGTTGTCGATGACGTGTAATCGATTACATATCTCGTAATCGATTACATTGTTGTTCCAACGTTTTCGAACTTTCGGGCTCGTAATCGATTACATTCTTGGTGTAATCGATTACATGGCTTCTGACTTTGCTTGTAATCGATTACAATGCCCATGTAATCGATTACATGACTTCTGACTTGCTGTGTAATCGATTACAATATCCATGTAATCGATTACATGGCTCGTCGAACGTGTTCTTTGAGTTTCTGAGTTTTGTGTAATCGATTACATTATTGGCGTAATCGATTACATGGCTTCTGACTTTGTTTGTAATCGATTACAACATCAATGTAATCGATTACATTACTCGTCGAACGTGTTCTTTGCCTTTCTGGGCTTTGTGTAATCGATTACATATATTGTGTAATCGATTACATGGCCTCGATTGCTTGTAATCGATTACATTTATAATGTAATCGACATGCATTCTGCTTGATGTGTAATTGATTACAAACATTATGTAATCGATTACATTGGCCTTTGAACACATTTTTCAAGTTCAATAACGCTTGTAAGTCATTTCCAACACCTCAAGATACTTGATTAAACATAAATCCATTTAAGAGTGTTAGATTTAAAGTTGAAACTCAAGTTTTATTGAAAGCCATGTTTAACTTTGAAATTTCCCATTTATTTTGAAATCACATATTGAAAAAACCATTTGAGAAATCTTGAGAGCATTTAACATTAATATCCTAAGTCTAAATAAATCTTCTGTCTTCTTTCTTTGATCTTGATTTTTCCTTTTGCGCTTGATCTTCTCTTTTGCTTTTGTTATCATCAAAAACCTTTTGACATGCCTTAGAGACATAAGCATTCACGTTCTCCCCCTTTTTGATGATGACAAACTGATCATAGGAAAAAGAAAGAGTTTTTGCATTTGTATATAATAGTCATTTAGGTACAATGCTGCCCCTGGAGTTTATGCATGATGTTGGGTTAGATTTTGCATATGAAAAGCTTAATAACTTAAAGATCAATAACTCCCCTGTACTTATGCAACCTTTAATTTCTCATGCAACCATTAATTACATTTCATCTCATCTTCATTTTTCCTCATTTTCTCCCCTGTTGGCATTATCAAAAAGACATAAGCATTTAAGAAAAAATAGACAGCATGACAGCTATATTTCATGATTCTCAAATTTTTGCCATAACAGAAAAGCCACAAAGATTAATCAGTCCAATCAATATTCCAAAGGCCAAACATTCAAGGTGAAAACAAGTTCATGTATTAATAATCAGTCCAATCAATATTTTAAAAGCCAAACATTCACAAACCAGTAGGCAAAAACAAAATATAACCATAAAGGTATACTAATTTTATATAATCAGAGTTAAAATAAAATAAGTATAAGGTGGTCATCAATACAAGAAAATATATCAAGGCAATAGGCCATGATCACTATCAGTGTCCTCGCTGTCACAAAAGACTTCACCCTCTGGATCCGCAGTAGAGTCTCCTAGATCAATGTTATCATCGCTGGGCATAAGATCGTCGTCAGAGTCTAGAAGCTCCTCATCATCAGCAGGAACTCCAGATAGACCAGCGAAGGATAGGGGATCCGGAGGGGCAGAGGATGTGGAGGGTGCGCAGCAGACAGGACTCTCGGAATAGGAGGTCCACTTAGGAGGGATCTAATGGAGGCAAGCTCCTGTCCGAGTAGTCCATCCTCACTCAAGATGGTCAATCTTTTGCTCTATATGATCCATGCGTGTGTTTACGTTGGCGCTCGGGTTGCGCATTTCTTGGAGCGTAAGATCAAGAGAAGCTGGAGCAGAGCAGAGGCGTGGTACTCGAGCCTCCTCATCATCACTATCTGGATCGTGATGGATATGACCAAATGTGCCATGAGTAATGTAATGCCACCTATCTTCCATCTTGTAGAGCTGAAGCTTCTTCGAGTATCTTTCACCAATTGATTGGGGTCCCTTCGAGCCGGTGTCCTTGGACTCTTCACCAAAAATGCGACAAAGACTCAAGGATCAGTGGTGACCAATATGGCGAAGGGAGAGCAGAGTTCTTCTTTTTCTTGATGTCTAGCATATGCTCTAGAATGTAGTATCCCCGCTTTATTGGGTGCCCCGTGGTCATTGCCCATAATGCCACTACATCATCCTTGAGGACTTGGGAGTAATTCCTCCCTCTGGGAATCAATCCACGAACCAAGAGGTAGTGGAGAACCCCGTTTTCCATAGTGAGGCCGGTGGCCATTATTCTCGCGTCTAGGATCACCGGGGAGGTGGTAGCCATCCCTAATCAAAGAGAGAAGAGCACCTTATGCTCAAACTCATGCCCCCACTTTGGCATTTCCATAGACCGTGCTCCATCGGGAGTGAGCTTTGTAAGCCTATACCATTCTCGCCATTGTTAACTTTGATTTGTTACTTTTTCACTTCGTAGATTATGCAATTATCTTCAACCTTCGTGTTAGCATAAAACACTCGGACAAGGTTAGGGTAGATAGCCTTCTCTATGCTCAGAATCCCAAAGAAGCCTAAGTTTTCTATTGTCCTAAAGCTCTCTAAAGGTTCACTCTCGCAGAAGGTGATGGGAAGATACACTGGGAGAGATGATTTTGCTGGCTAGAAGTTCTTCCGAACAACTCGGCTTTCTTCACAAGGGGAGAAGTGCCTCGTGAGGTCCAGGCCGGATATATTGCGTGAAGAGCCACCGTAGGAACCTCCAACAAAGAGCCCTGTTCTTGGGCGCTTCGAGCGATGAGAGGATTCACCATTGATGAGAAGGAGAAGCAAGGGATGAGTGGTAAATGGTTGGGGATGAGTGAGGAGAGAAAGAGAGGGACGAGATTAGGTCGAGAAAAGTGGAGAAGGTGTTCGTGAGAGAAGATGGGGAGATTTGGATGAGGGATGTGAGGGGATTTTGAACGATGGGCTATGTGGAGAGGGTTTTCCGAGATTGAGAGAGGTGAAATGGTGGGTTTTGATGGAGATTTGAGTGAGAAAGGAGAGTTTTTGAGATTTGAGGTGCGTGGGAGCAAAGGAGAGAACGAAGAAGATGAACAGTTCCAAATGTAGAAATGAGCTCTACGCGCGTCGAAAAGCTTTTAAAAAACCCCGTGTAATCGATTACATTGAGTGTGTAATCGATTACATGCATTCTGTGGGTATGTAATCGATTACATTTTTGATGTAATCGATTACATGCTTTCTGAACCTTGTAATCGATTACATGGTTTATGTAATCGATTACCTGAGTTCTGAGTTGGTTGTAATCGATTACAAAATGTGTGTAATCGATTACATGCGTGACAGAACCTGTGTAATCGATTACAAAGGCATTGTAATCGATTACCAGCACTCTTTAACTCAGATTTTGCGTTCCAAATAGCATATAATCAATTTGAATCCATCCAAAACAGTTTTAAAGCAACTTAAATCAATTCAAATCATCATTTAAACATATAAACAAATCATGTTATGATTCAACTCATATAATTGATCAAAATTATCATTTTTACCAAGAATTTCACCTTTTTTTTTGGTGAAATTTGAGGTTGTTGAATTTCTTGTCAACATTGGACATGAGGGAGCACCTGCAAAACAACTTAGGGGAAATCTCCGACGCTCAAGTTAGTATGGGATTCAAATATAATGAAAATTCGAGATTTTGCAAAGAATGTGGCATAATTATGCGAGAAAAATACAAGATTATGCAAAGAGAAATTAATTTATGCAGAATGATCCAATATACCCAGCTTCATTTCTAATGTAGAAAATGCTTCTTTTGCTAGGGGTTTGGTGAAAATATCGCTAGTTGCTTAGTTGTTTCAACAAATTCAAGTATGCAATCACCTCTTTGAACATGATCTCTAATGAAATGATGTCTTATTTCAATATGCTTAGTTCTAGAATGCAAAATGGGATTTTTTGACAAGTTAATTGCACTAGTATTATCACATTTTATGGGAATGTGATCAAGCTCAAGACCATAGTCCAAGAGTTCTTTTTTCATCCAAAGGACTTGAGCAGACAAGAACTCCCACCGCAACATATTCACTTTTCACTGTGGACAATGCCACACTATTTTGTTTCTTCTTGTGCCAAGAAACTAATGAGCTTCCAAGCAAGTGGCATGTCCCACTAGTGCTCTTTTCGATCCATTTTGCATCCAGAAAATCAGAATCGAGTACCCAATAAGACTACATGAGGCTCCTTTAGGGTACCATAAACCCATTTGTGATGTGCCTATTAGATATTTCATTATTCTCTTAACAAAGACTTAGGTGTGATTCCTTAGGATTAGCTTGATATCTAGCACACATGCATACACTAAACATTATATCAGGCCTACTTGCAGTGAGATAAAGGAGTGAGCCAATCATAACTCTATATTTTGTAATTTCTACCGATTTACCTCCTTCATCCTTGTCCAAATAGCAAGAGGTGCCCATAGGAGTAGCCATATGCTTGGCATTGTCCATTCCAAACTTTTTGATCAGCTCCTTGCAATACTTGGATTGGCTTATAAATGTTCCTTCTCTTGTTTGCTTGATTTGTAGACCAAGGAAGAAGTTGAGCTCACCCATCATAGACATCTCAAACTCACTTTGCATAATATTTGAAAATTCTTTACAAAGAGAGTTGTTAGTAGCTCCAAATATAATGTCATCAACATAGATTTGAACTAGAAGAATGTCATGCATTTTGTGTTTTATAAAGAGAGTGGTGTCAACTTTACCTCTAGAAAAGCCTTTTTCTAAAAGAAATTTGCTCAACCTTTCATACCAAGCTCTAGGAGCTTGTTTCAAGCCATACAAGGCCTTTTTCAATTTAAAAACATGGTTGGGCATTTCAAAGTCCTCAAAACTAGGAGGTTGTTCTACATACACCTCTTCTTGTATAAAACCATTTAAAAAGCACTTTTGACATCCATTTGATAGAGTTTGAAATCCATGATGCAAGCATATGCAAGTAGCATTCTAATGGCCTCTAATCTAGCTACGGAGCATAAGTTTCTTCATAATCTATGCCTTCTTCTTGATTATATCCCTTAGCTACAAGCCTAGCTTTATTTCTTATTATTAAACCCGTTTCATCAAGTTTATTCCTAAAGACCCATTTGGTGCCAATTATAGGATGATCATTGGGCCTTGGAACTAATTCCCAAACTTGATTCCTCTCAAATTGGTTTAGTTCTTCTTGCATGGCCAAGATCCAATGCTCATCATTAATGGCCTCATTTATGTCTTTAGGTTCAACTTGAGAGACAAAGGCTAGATGATTACATGCATCTCTAAGTGAGTTTCGAGTGATTACCCTTTTGATACATCACCTATCACTTTGTCGAGAGGATGATATCTTGAAGTCCTCCATTCCTTGGGTAGATCTAAGATTTCTGAATCTTCTTGCCATGTATGATCAAGGAGTCTCTTTTCTTCCTTCTTGGGCTCTATCTCTTGATTTTCCAAGTGCGTCTTTGCCAAGATTTCTGCAACATCATCAACAAGTTCCTTTCTACTCATTTGGGTTAGTTTCATCAAATGCAACATGTATGGACTCTTCTATGGTCATAGTTCATTTATTATAGACTCTAAATGCCTTGCTATGAATAGAATAACCAATGAATATTCCCTCATCGATTTTGCATCAAACTTCCCCAAGTTATCCTTTCCATTATTCAAAACAAAGCATTTACATCCAAAAACATGAAAATGTGACACATTAGGTTTCCTTCCTTTGTACAATTCATATGGGGTTTTCTTTAAAATTGGCCTTATTAGTGGCTCTATTCATAACATAACAAGCGGTGTTAACTGCATCCGCCCAAAAGTACTTAGGAAGATTGACCTCATTGAGCATAGTTCTTGCCATTTCTTCTAAAGATCGATTTTTCCTTTCTACAATACCATTTTGTTGTGGTGTTCTAGGGGCAGAAAAATTATGCTCAATGCCATGTTCATCACAAAAAGTTTCAAATTCATGATTTTCAAATTCACCACCATGATCACTTCTTATGGATGCAATACAAAAACCTTTTTCGTTTTGGATAACTTTGGCAAGTTTTCTAAATGATTGAAAAGCATCATTTTTGTGGGCCAAGAATAATGTCCATGTAAATTTAGAAAAATCGTCCACAATCACTAATGCATAGTAATTCCCACCAAAGCTCATAGTTCTAGAGGGTCCAAAAAGATCCATGTGCAAAAGTTGTAAAGGTCTAGAAGTTGAAACTATGTTTTTAGTTTTAAAAGAGACATTTACTTGTTTTCCTTTTTGACATGCATCACAAAGTTTGTCTTTTTCAAATTTGAGCTTTGGAAGACCAATTACTAGTTCTTTAGAGACCAATTTGTTTAAGTGATCCATGTGAATGTGAGCAATTCTTCTATGCCATAACCATGAATCATTTTCTTTACTCATAAAGCATTTAGCATCATTTGAGGAAATATCATCAAGACTAATCATATATATGTTATTGACTCTATGACCAACAAACTTAACTTGCTTATCATCCTTTCCCTCAATTATGCAACAAGAGGAATCAAATATAACTCTATTGCCTTTATCACACAATTGACTAATACTAAGCAAATTATGTTTAAGTCCTTCGACAAGTAAAACATTATCAATAGATGATGAAGGGATCTTACCAACTTTGCCAATTCCAAGAATCTTCCTTTTGTTGTTGTCACCATATGTGACATGACCATGTTTCTTGTGTGTAAGGGAGGAGAACTTGGAGCCATCACCGGTCATGTGCTTGAGCAACCACTATCAAGATACCAACTTGAGCTCTTGGTCTTCAAGCACACCTACAACACACATTCAAGATTTAACTTTTGGTACCCAAATTGTTTTGGGTCCTTGTGTGTTAGAATTAGGTATGGTGCCTTTAGGGACCCAAACCCTTTTGATTCCAACTTTGGTGTTTATGTTCTTTCTAACATTGCAAGTGGATGCACTATGCCCTTTCCTACCACAATGAAAACATTTTACAAAGGGGCTACTTGAAGTTTTTGAGGAAACAAAGAAGTTCTTATAAGACTTTTGATGGTTGTTTGGATTAAATCCCAAATCGACTTTTTGGAAAACACATTTTTGTCTCCCTAACAACACATTCAAGTTGTCTCTTCCAAAAGTGAATTTCACAAGAGTGTTGTTCAAGTCTTCAATTTCTTTTTCAAAAGCTTTGCATGATGAACAAGGTAATGATATGGATGCATTATCATGTGAGGAACAAATCATGCATGATGAATTAGCATCTATGAGTCCTAAAGTCTCATTTTTAATTTTAAGTTCATTTATCTCCTTGGTTAAAGTAGAAATTTTCTTTGTCAATAGGGAGATAGTTTTATTGGAAGACAAAATCATTTTTGTGAGCCTCAAAGATTCATCATGCAATTCTTGAAAGGCATCTTGCAATTTATCATAAGAAGGTGGAGGTTCTAGGTTAGAAGAGGTTACCTCGGTGTCACTTTCTCCACTTTCTTCTCCTTGAGCCATGAGGCAAAGATGGGCTTCTTCATTTTCTGAATCGTTGGAAGAGCTTAAGTCATTGTCCTCCCAAGCTATATATGCTCTTCTTCCTTTCTTTTCCTTGGAGGGTCTTTTCTCAAACTTCTCCGTCTTCTTGAGATATATAGGACACTCCATTTTCATATGCCCCGGTTTTCCACATTCGTAGCATTTTGGAGGAGTAGAGGATCCTTCTCCTTTGTGATATGTTTTCTTTTGAGGAAAGGGTGGTCTTCTTTGAAATCCCTTTTTCTTCAAGAATCTTTCGAATTTTCTCACAAGAAGACTAAGATTCTCCTCACTTAGCTCAATATTTTCAGCATCCTCTTCACCGTCTTCATCATCATCTTCAAGTATAGAAGAGGTGGCTTTGAGTGCAATTCCCTTCTTCTTTTTGTCATGCTCTTCATTTTGATTGAGCCTATTTAGTTCCAGCTCATGTTCTTGAAGTTTTCCGAATAGAGTGGCTAAAGACATTGTTGATAAGTCTCTTGATTCCGCAATAGCCGTTACCTTGGGTTGCCAATTCTTGCTTAGACATCTCAAGACTTTATTAATAAGATCCTCATTAGGAAATGTCTTTCCCAATGAGATGAGATGATTAACAATATGAGTAAATCTCTTTTGCATATCTTGAATACTCTCACCTTGATTCATTCTAAACAATTCATATTCATGAGTAAGAGTGTTTATTCGAGATCTTTTTACCTTACTAGTACCTTCATGAGTTACTTGTAGGGTATCCCACATTTCTTTTGCGGTCTTACAATTTGACACCCTAAAGAATTCATCATACCCCAAAGATGTGGTGATGATGTTCTTGGCTCTCAAATTATATTGAACCTTCTTTTATCATCATCATCCAATCACTTCTAGGTGTATTAATTGTCACACCATCCTTAGTTTGTGTAGGGACAAAAGCACCATTTTCAATCTGCGTCCCACATATCTAAGTCAATAGCTTCAATAAAAATTTTCATCCTTTCTTTCCAATAGGCATAACCATCCCCATTGAAATAAGGAGGTCTATTTATAGAAGAACCTTCATTTGAAAAACCATTTGAAGCCATCACTTCTCTTGAAGTCGCTAAGCTCTTTATACAAGAGTCTAGCTTTCGATACCACTTGTTACCAAGTGGCCTCAATACTCAAGAGGGGGGTGAATTGAGTAGTTAAAAATAAGTTCACAAATCTTTCACAAATCGTTTAACAATCAATTTTCGTTGAAGCTATTGAATGATCAGAGATAATTGAATAGATGAGTTAAACACTTTTACTTATGAACGTAATAGCCAAGGAGACAATATCCAAATAAAACAATGAAACAATGCACAAAGATAAGCAGAGGAGGGTTTAGAGAAACAAACACAAATGCGTTTATCCTGGTTCAATCACCACTCCACTTGTGATCTACGTCCAAATCCCAAGCAACACCTTGAGATTTTTCACTATATCTTGCTTCAATGGGTGCTTGAAAAACCACTACAACCTTGAGCACTCAACAAGATGGGATACCTCACCTAAAACCTTGAGCCTCTATTTTCTAAGGGATACCTCACCCTTACAATACTTGAGGGATACCTCACCCTCACTAATCAGAATGTATAAGATTGAAATAGAAGAAGCTATCTCTAGAGCAAGTGTTTACAAATTGAAGCTCTAATATGCTCTCAAAGATTTTTCACGTTTTTAGTCGAAAACGAGCAAGAAATGATTTTAAGGATTGATTCACGTTTTGAAGTATGATGATCAGTTTTTGATTCAAGGTCAACCGCAAATAAGGACCCAACTTTGGTATTTATAAGTTTCTCAATTAATAGAGCCGTTGGAGGTAGTCAAGGCATGCATTTAATGCATTTAATATAGTCGTTGGACGTTGTCAGGATGCGTGTAATCGATTACATTGTTGTTCCAACGTTTTCTGAACTTTCTGGGCTCTGTGTAATCGATTACATTCTTGGGTAATCGATTACATGGCTTCGACTTTGCTTGTAATCGATTACAATGCCCATGTAATCGATTACATGACTTCTGACTTGCTGTGTAATCGATTACATGGCTCGTCGAACGTGTTCTTTGAGTTTCTGGGTTTTGTGTAATCGATTACATTATTGGTGTAATCGATTACATGGCTTCTGACTTTGTTTGTAATCGATTACAACATCAATGTAATCGATTACATTACTCGTCGAACGTGTTCTTTGCCTTTCTGGGCTTTGTGTAATCGATTACATATATTGTGTAATCGATTACATGGCCTCTCGATTGTTTGTAATCGATTACATTTATAATGTAATCGACATGCACTTTTGTTTGATGTGTAATCGATTACAAACATTATGTAATCGATTACATTGGCCTTTGAACACATTTTTCAAGTCCAATAACGCTTGTAAGTCATTTCCAACACCTCAAGATACTTGATTAAACATAAATCCATTTAAGAGTGTTAGATTTAAAGTTGAAACTCAAGTTTTATTGAAAGCCATGTTTAACTTTGAAATTTCCCATTTATTTTGAAATCACATATTGAAAAAACCATTTGAGAAATCTTGAGAGCATTTAACATTAATATCCTAAGTCTAAATAAACATTCTGTCTTCTTTCTTTGATCTTGATTTTTCCTTTTGCGCTTGATCTTCTCTTTTGCTTTTGTTATCATCAAAAACCTTTTGACATGCCTTAGAGACATAAGCATTCACACCATTTTTCCTGAGAAATTTATCGAATTTTTTAACTAACAAACTAAGATTTTCTTCGTTTACCTCGATGTTTTCTGAGCCTTCTTCATTTTTTTCATCATCATTGTCGATTGATGAGGAAGTGGCCTTGAGCGCTATCCCCTTTTTTTATTGTTTTCTTCACTTTGACTTAGTCTGCTTAGTTCCAGTTCGTGCTCATGAAGTTTTTCAAAGAGGGTAGCTAGAGTCATTGTCGTCAAATCCCTCAATTCTGATATAGCTGTTACCTTAGGTTGTAAAATCCTGTTAAGACATCTCAATACTTTGTTAATCAAATCTTCGTTAGAAAAACTTTTACCTAAAGATGCAAGATGATTAACTATGTGGGTGAACCTCTTTTGCATTTCTTGAATGCTTTCTCATTGGTTCATTCTGAATAATTCATATTCACGAGTTAGAGAATTGATTCTCGATCTCTTTACTTTACTAGTACCCTCATGGGTGACTTGCAAAGTGTCCCACATTTCTTTAGCAGTTTTACAATTTGAAATTCTAAAAAACTCATCATATCCCAAAGCAGTAGTAATAATATTTTTAGCTTTTAAATTATATTGAACTTTTCTTTTGTCTTCATTAGACCATTTATTCCGTGATGTTTCGGTCCTTACACCATCGACCTCATGTATGGGTATAAAAGCGCCATTTTCGACAGCATCCCATACATCTAGATCAATAGCTTCGATGAAGATTTTTATTCTTTCCTTCCAATATGCATAACCATCCCTATTGAAAAAGAGTGGTCAGTTTATGGAAGATCCTTCTGAAAAACCATTTGAATAAGCCATATTCTCTTGAAGCTGCTAAGCTCTTTATACAAGAGTCTAGCTCTGATACCACTTATTACCAAGTGGCTTCCAGTACTCAAGAGGGGGGTAAATTGAGTAAAAAAAATTTGTAGAACCTCTTTGTAAAGTATAAACAAATATTAAAACTTAATAAATAAATGCACAGAAGGAAAAAGAAGTAGAAGAGAAACAATAAAAATAGCGGAATATAAAAATACAGTAAATTAAAATGGCATAAATTAAAGAGATTAAGAAGAGAGAAGCAGACACAGTATTTATCCTGGTTCGACCACTAACCCACTTGTGGTCTACGTTTAGTCCTCAAAACCGAGATTTTTCACTAAGTATACAAGCTTCAATAGGTGCTTGCAACCGTTATACAAAAGAGCATTTTTTACACACAGGGAAACTCTACCCTTGTGCTAAAGCCTCAGCCTGCAGGGATACCTCACCCTTATACAAACCTTGAGGGATGCCTCACCCTTGATACAAAATAGTAGAAAGTAGATAAAGAGAAACTCTCACTTAGAATAAATTATACAAATTGAAGTACTATAGAGCTCTCTAAGAATATCTCAGAATTTTACCAAAAGAGCACAGAGAAAAAGAGAGAAATTATGTAAACAATGTTTTAGCACAACCAAAATAATTTCAAGGATTCATGTGTTTCAGACGTGAGCCAAGGTCTCTATTTATAGAGCCTTTGGTCAGAAATTATCATTGAGGAAATTAATATCACAATAAATGCAAATCTGTTTACGTATCAATTCAAAAACCAAAGTAGAAACTCGTGGGTTATTCGAATACCATTATAAAGTATTCGAATACCACTGATATCAGTTCTTAAAAAAATAGTTCAGACTTAGGTTATTTGAATACCATTATGAAGTATTCGAATACCACTGATATCAATTCTTTGTAAAAAACAGTTCAGACCCACATTATTCGAATACCACAATAAGGTATTCGAATACCACTGTTTGAAACACGTTTATAAAAGCATTTTTAGAAGGATTGTATTCGAATACCTTTAAGAGTATTCGAATACCTCTGTTCCAAATTATGAAAAAACACTTTTAAAGAAACAGATTATGTGATTTTTGAAAATCCATAAACTCTTTGGTTTTCAAAGCCATATTAAAACTTTAATTTAGTTTGTAGAAAAACATGTTCTTAGATCTTTTGAGTTAAACACTGAGATATCCTATAAAAGCTCTGTACAAGAGAAATCCTAAGTCCTAAAGCTAAACTTGAAGAACTTGGACTTGATCTTCTCATCATCTCCATATTTGTTATCATCAAAACTCATCATCATTATTGCATGGTAATCACATATTCTGTCAAGCCAAAATTAAATTTTCATAATTTGGTTGTTTCCTTTTTAAGAAAAATATAGTTGTAATATTTTTTTTAAGAGAGGCAAAATAAATACATTTGAGATTATTAAAAATTACACAATTAACTTAAAGTACCATTCTTGGAATAGGCAGTGTAGGGTGCTAATAACTTCCCTACCAGTAATCGACTCCCGAATCTAAACTTAATTTTTAAAAGACCAATTTTTCTAATTAAAGGATTTTTCTAATGTTTTTCCAATTCAAATAAACATTGGTGGTGACTCCATTGATTTTCAAACTTTTATCTATTTTCAGTCGTCTCGTCGCGATCCTGGTTGTGACACTCAGCCAACTCTTCCTTGGTTCTCCAGGCTTATTCTGATGCAGACTGGGTTGGAGATCCCACTAGCTACTGTATTTATCTTGATGATGCACTTATTTCATGGTGAAGCAAGAAACAAACTTTAACTGCATATTCTAGTATTGAAGCAGAATATTAGGCACTAGATGATACCACATCTGAGATACTTTGGTTATGTTGACTTTTTGACGACTTGGGTATTTCTCAGTCCTCTCACACTGCTTTTTATTGTGATAATAAGAGTGCTATTCAGATTGCTCAGAATAATATTTTTCATGAGCGCACCTAGTATATTGAGATCGACTACCACTTCATGTGTCAACACATTCTTCGTAGAGCTTTTCGTCTCTTTTCCATTGGTACTCTTGATCAGTCTGCCGATCTATTCACTAAAGCTCATCATCCTGACAGATTCTGCACTATGATTTTCAAACTTAAGTTGGTTTATTCTACACCTACTTGAGTTTGAGGGGAGATGTTAACATAATTAATTATGATTGATCACGATTGATTTTAGAGATGATTGTTGTAACATTCTGTTTTTAGTAGGTTAGACTTGTATATGGTCACAAGGTACCATAATACTTGTTTAACATGTCTGTTAATTTTCTAGATGTTTTGAGTTAATTTAGGCACTTTGCCGCAACACAGAACGAGTAAAATGACTATTTTGACTCAGAAAAATAGCATAAATGCAAAATCAAAGGAAATAAATAAGGAAAATTTTATCAATAAGTCACAAATGTGTGAAAAGGGATGTGGTTAAATTTTGAAGACAAACGAAGTCAGTTTGATATTTTTAAGGATGCTGTGGAAGTGTTTTAAGACTGGATTGAGAAATTACAGATATGAAAAATAGTAGGAAATCCTAGAATTTTCCCTAATGCCTATGGAGCTTGGAAAATTCATTTATGATAAATTAAAGTGTCCTTAACAGATAAAAATTTATCAATTGAATTATACTTTTTTCCTTTTATTTACCTACTTCACTGACCCCGCACCCTCATCATTGTTTCTTTGAGATATTATCTCACTCCTCTCTCCCTCATTCACGGCTGCCATAATAAAAAGAAAAGACAAAAGAAACAAAGAAAAGAAATAAAAAGATGAGAATGGAAAGAAAGAGAAAGATAGAAATGAAAAGAAGAGAAAACAGAGAATGAAAGAGAAGAAAAAAAGAAAATAAAAGAAAGAAAGGAAGAAAGGGGGAGACGGAGATAGAAACAAGAGGAGAGAAAAAGAAGAGAAAGAAGAAAGAAGATCAACCAAGAAAGAAGCAAGATCAAGGGCTATGGAAACCAAGGTAGAGGGATTTTCTTACTCTTTTCTTTTGTTTTTTTGTATTTCAAGATCTGATTTCTTGATGGCTTTAAGTGAGATTTCTATTTTGATGATGAACGATTTAACCTTTTGTGTTTGATTCATGATCTGAGAATTTGATTTCCTCTTTTGTTTCTTGGTGATTTTTAAGGTTGAAAAAAAGTTATTGAACCCACTTTTGATTTGTGTTTTGAATGAGGGATTTGGTGTTTTGATCCATTTTTTATGAAATAAATTGGTGTTTTAAGTTTCCTTAATGTTTATGAACTTGTTTGGGGCTTAAAATCACCTAGAGGTTGGATTGGAGTAGCCAAAATCTTGTGGTACAAATTTTCAAGAGTTTTTGGCCCAGAAACATGGCCCATGTCCAAAAACACAGGGTGGGCCGTGTACTTCTCTGCCAGAAGAAATTCCTTACAGAAGAAAACATAAGGTAGGTCATGTCAAATGACATGGTCGTGTCTCCCTATGTGATGAAAATGAGCTTTTATGGTTTTCATGAAAGTTGTAGCTCTTTCTCTTAGCTTTCCAATGCCGCTGGAACCGCATCATTTCGACATCTGTAACTCAAGTTATGCTCATTTTACTGAGCAAAGGTCAAATATTGAGATTGAGCAGGATGCGTTTTTGGTTAGGAAATGCATGTTTTGGCATTCTATAAGGCTAGGAGCCTTAGAGAGTGATGAACCTACAAAAATTCATATTTTTACGGTTCAAAATCTTGGGTTTTCATTCTTTTTTAATCTTTTTGATTTAATTTTGTTCTCAAATTTTATTATGTTTTTATTATTTTAATTGTGTTCTTATTACGTGTTTTTATGTATTTTTTGTAGCTAATTGCATATGGAAAAAGACTGGGCATTTGAGGAGCAGAAAAAAAAAGAAAATAATTCAGAAGAGCGCTGGGCCCTCACTGCTTGAGCGTGCAACGTGCGCTGGAGGATTCCTATTTTAGTGGGCCAACACCTGAGCGCTGGATAAGGAGCACTTCATTGCTGATTGCGTATGTTGCACTGTGACTTTAGTGGGTCAGCGCCTGAGCGCTGAAAGATGAGCGCCTGAGCGCTGAACGCGTAACAGCAGCGTGAATTTCTTATAAAAAAGAAAGTCTTGCCAAACACTGGAGAATCTTTTTACACTTTTTACATTCTTAGACACTTGGAGAGAAGGCAGTAGACGTCAAGAGGCACAAATCCTAATGTGGTGTGGGCACAATTAGGCTTGAAGATTAGGAATTTTCTTCAACCTTTCCACCTTTCTACAATGAAGTTTGTCATATTCTTCTTTTTGTGTTCTTCTTTTTTCATGTGTAACTAATTTCCCATTGTTAGGGGGATGATGGATCTTGTTCTTAGATGATGTAACTTTCTTTTATGGGTTTAATCTATGTTTCTATTTCATGATATACGTGTTTATCTCTATTCTTAATGCTTTTCTAAATCTGGCCAATTTAGGAATGATCTTTTGAGTTTATGTATGATTTGGGAAAATTTGCATGAACGTAGAACTTGTGATAAATACCATAACTTCTACAATCGCTAGGAATAGACGTTGCGGGTTATGTGGTCTTTGTTTTAATTTTCTCGTTCTTGATAATGCATTTCTAATTAGGATTAGACTAAGGGATTAGTTAATTACAATCAGTGTAAGAGGATTAATACACCAAGGGATTGGGTATTAATTAATTTTGGGAATTGACTATAAATCATTAAAATAGAACATAGTTAAACCAATATTTGAGTGTGCATCTAAAGAGTTCAAGTGAAATCTGACCCCTAACCTTTTCATATCATTGTTTTTTAACTCAACCCAATTAATTAAATTTGGCTTTTGTTATTTTTGTTTATTCTTTCTTTTTATTGTTTTTACTAACTTTCTTTTTGTTAGCTTAAATAGTATTATTTTCAGTGAAGTTAGTAATTAATAACATAATCCTCGTGGGAACGATACTTTTCTCATTCTTTATTACTTTTGTCGATTCAGTGCACTTGCCGATATCCACATCATGAACCTGCAAAAATTCATATTTTTACGGTTCAAAATCTTGGGTTTTCATTCTTTTTTAATCTTTTTAATTTAATTTTGTTCTCAAATTTTATTATGTTTTTATTATTTTAATTGTGTTCTTATTACGTGTTTTTATGTATTTTTTGTAGGTAATTGCATATGAAAAAAGACTGGGCATTTGAAGAGTAGAAAAAAAATAATTTAGAAGCCCAGCGCTTGAGTACTGGGCCCTCACCGCTTGAGCGTGCAACGTGCGCTGGAGGATTCCTATTTTAGTGGGCCGACGCCTGAGCGCTGGACAAGGAGCGCTTGAGCGCTGATTGGGTATGCTGCACCATGACTTTAGTGGGTCAGCGCCTGAACACTGAAAGATGAGCGCCTGAGCGCTGAACGCGTAACAGCAGCGTGAATTTCTTATAAAAAAGAAAGTCTTGCCAAATATTGGAGAATCTTTTTACACTTTTTACACTCTTAGACACTTGGAGAGAAGGTAGTAGACGTCAAGAGGCACAAATCCTAATGTGGTGTGGGCGCAATTAGGCCTGAAGATTATGAATTTTCTTCAACCTTTCCACCTTTCTACAATGGAGTTTGTCATATTCTTCCTTTTGTGTTCTTCTTTTTTCATGTGTAACTAATTTCCCATTGTTAGGGGGATGATGGATCTTGTTTTTGGATGATGTAACTTTCTTTTATAGGTTTAATCTATGTTTCTATTTCATGATTTACGTGTTTATATCTATTTTTAATGCTTTTCTAAATCTGGCCAATTTGGGAATGATCTTTTGGGTTTATGTATGATTTGAGAAAATTTGCATGAACCTAGAACTTGTGATAAACACCATAACTTCTGCAATCGCTAGGAATAGACGTTGTGGGTTATGTGGTCGTTCTTTTAATTCCCTCATTCTTGATAATGCCTTTCTAATTAGGGTTAGACTAAGGGATTAGTTAATTACAATCAGTGTAAGAGGATTAATATACCAAGGGATTGGGTATTAATTAATTTTGGTAATTAACCATAAATCATTGAAATAGAACATAGTTAAACCAATATTTGAATGTGCATCTAAAGAGTTCAAGTGAAATCTGAACCCTAACGATTTAACATCATTATTTTTCATCCCTTTGATTTATTGTTTGTTGATTTTTATTTTTCTTCTTATTTTAATTTTTACCAACTCTCTTTTTGTTAGCTTAAATAATGTTATTTTCAGTGAATTTAGTAATTAATAACATAATTCTCATGGGAACGATACTTTACTCATTCTTTATTACTTTTGTCGATTCGGTGCACTTGTCGATATCCACATCAAGTTTTTGGCGCCGTTGCCGGGGATCATTGTTATTAATATTAAATAATAGTTGAAAAGACACTAATTTGAGCATTTTTTAATTGTTTAATTTTATTTTTAATTATTTAAATTTTTTTTATTTTTAGATAATTATTTTTTTATTTCATTTTTCTTCATTTAATTTTTTTTAATTTGTTTCTTTTATTTTTATTTTCTTTATTTATTTATTTTATTAGTTAATTATTTTTATTTTTAATTTCTTTCTTTACTTCACTCTGATTTGCTTGTTTGTTTGTTTATGCAAGGTTCTTTGGAATCAGAAGAATTACTTTTTGATTCAGAAATAGAGAGAACTGCTAGAGCAAATAGGAAAGCAGCTAGAGAGAGGAAGAGATTTGAAGAAGTAGAGCAAAAGATGGCAGAAAGAGTTGTAACTGTAGAGCAAAGACGTACATTGGCTGACTATGCTACCCCGTCTGCTGAGAATATTTCTACCAGTATTGTGCGCCCTGCTATTCAGACCAATAATTTTGAGATTAAACCAGTACTTCTATAGCTGGTGCAGCAGAATCAGTTTGGGGGAGGCCATGCGGAAGATCCAAACTTGCACATTGCCAATTTCTTGCAGCTCTGCAATACTATTAAGTATAATGGCGTTACTGATGATGCCATTAGATTACGATTGTTCCCATTTTCTCTCAGAGACAAAGCAAAGAGCTGACTACAAGCCCAGCCACAAGGGAGCATTTCTACTTAGGAGGATCTAGTTGGTAACTTTTTGACTCGATACTTTCCTCCATCGGTGTTTGTGAAGATGAGGGGTGAAATTGCTTGTTTCACTCAAAATCAAGGAGAATCTCTTTATGAAGCATGGGAGAGATTCAAGGAGCTACTAAGGAGGTGTCCTCACCATGCACTTGAGATTTGGCAGCAGGTGCAGATATTTTACAATGATTTGAATCATTCCACAAGACTTGTGGTGGATGCATCTGCAGGCGGATCTGTAAATACTAAAACTCCTGAAGAAGCTTTAGAACTATTTGAGATCATGGCGACCAATGAATATCAGTTGCCTAGTGGAAGAGTAGCAGTTAAACAGGGAATGTTGGAGCTTAGTGTTGTTGATACTATACTTGCACAGAATCAGACTATGATGCAACACATTGTCAACTTTACTATGCAAGTTGGTAATTTACAGGTAAATGCAGTTAATCATCAAGGTCTGACTTACGATTTTTGTGGAGGTAACCATGTCAATGGTCAATGTAAGGCAGGGAATTCAGGTGTCAACATTTCAGAGCAGGTGAACTATATGGGCAATCCTTCAAGGCCACAAGGTAATCCTTATTCTAATACTTACAATCCAGGCTGGAGGAATCATCCTAATTTCTCTTAGAAGAATCAAGTTGTACCATTGAATGCTCAGCCCGAACAGAAGTCTCCTCTTGAGATTATAATGGAGAAACTTTCTCTACAGACCTCTATTTTTGTGCAACAGACTTTAGTTTTTATGGAGGAATCAAGAACTAATTTTAAGAATCATGAGGCTGCTATTAGAAGTCTTGAGAATCAAGTGGGGCAAATAGTGAAACAGCTTCAAGAGAGACCTCTAGGCACTTTTCCAAGTGATACTGTAGTCAATCCAAAGGAGCAATGTCATGCAATCACTTTGAGAAGTGGCAAGACTTTGGAAGACAAGAATGAAGCATCTGGTTCTGCAAAAAATCAGAGTGAAAGTACTGAGGTTCCGATTGAAGAGGTTTTGTCTCAAGATAATGGTAAAAATGTTGAAGTTAAAGAGGAGCAACTAAAGTGGCTGAAGAAGAAGAAGGAATGTGAGAAGAAAATAGTTGATTATTCACTTTATGCTAAACTTCCTTATCCTCAAAGATTCAAGAAGGAAATTCAAGAAAAGCAATTTTCCAAGTTCTTAGATGTTTTCAAAAAGCTGCAGATTAACATTCCTTTTGCTGAGGCACTTAAGCAGATGCCCTCTTATGCAAAGTTCATGAAAGATTTGCTCTCTAAGAAGAGGAAGTTAGAAGAAGATGAGACTGTAGCACTTACTGAGGAGTGCAGTGTCATTATCCAGAGGAAGCTTCCACCGAAGTTGAGGGATCCAGGAAGTTTTAATATTCCTTGCACCATTGGAAAGCTGAATGTTGAGAAAGCTCTATGTGACTTAGGGGCTAGTATCAATTTGATGCCATTGTCTATCTTGCGCAAGCTGAGAATTGATAAAGTTAAGTCTACAATGGTTTCTCTTCAATTAGCAGATCGATCAGTCAGGCATCCATACGATATTGTGGAAGATTTACTAGTGAAGGTGGATAAATTTATTTTTCCAGTTGACTTTGTAGTCTTGGATATAGATGAGGATGCTGATATCCCATTAATTCTAGGGAGACCATTCCTAGCAACATCAAGAGCGTTAATTGATGTCCCTAGAGGAGAGCTTATTTTGAGGGTGGATGGAGATCAAGTTACTATAAATGTTTTTAATAAGTCTGCCCCAACATCAGATCTTTATGCCACTGTTAATTGCATTCAAGGTACATTCCAAAAGGGGTTTGATGGTAAGAACTCTTCTTTGTCTATGAATGCGGATCTTTTTACTCCTAAGATTGTTGATGAAAAGGAGAAAGGTCCTCCTATATTTGAGATTGCTGAGACGGAGAAAGGTCCTCCCATTTTCCATGGTTCGCTACAAGTTAATCCTTCTCCTGTTGAAAAATTGAGCCCTCCATGGCCTGATAAGAATTTCCATGTTAAAGTGTATTCAGAACATCCTGGTTCAAGTCAAGTTCCAAACACTTGTGGGGATTCAAAAGGCGGTGACAGAGTGTGGAGGCAAAGAGCCGACAAGAGAAAGATGTCACCTACTTATCTTGCTTCAAGCCACCATGATTAATTGAAAAAAGGCAATGTCGAGCTAATGACGTTAAACAAGCGCTTTTTGGGAGGTAACCCAAATTTTCTCTCCTATTCTCTTTTGGTTTTATTTTTGTTTTTATTTTGTTATTTTGTTGATTAACATTTTTTTCTCTATTCTTGTTTTATAGTTAGCTAGTGTTGAGTCGGCTTAAGTGCCTCCCTGAGTTTGGAGCCTTTGTAGGGGAATGTATATAGTTGTCGACCGCCAAAAAGAGTTTTTCTTTTTCTTTCTTGAATTTAATTCATTTTGTTATTTGTTCTTTTTGTTTTTATTTTGTCATCATCATCCCTTTTGTGTTTTGAGTCATTTTGTGCATGCCAATGTGTTGAATTAAATATCCAATGATTGTTTGAATTGTGGATTGATCTAATTTCTTGGGATAGCACATGAAAATCTATGAGTTATGTTTATCTCTATTGTTTCATTTGTGTATAGATGTTCTTCCCACCTTTATGATTGATAGACCTTGGAATTTAATTGCATGTCAAGCTTAGAGAAAGTTTATGAGATTGCATGTGTGTGGATGATTTACATCTAGAAGTTGTTTGATTCTCTCTTGAGGCGAAATCCTAGGCAGTGCATGATTAAGGAAATGATAAGGGCCTTCTTTGGACCGTTTGAGCCTTTCAAGCCAACTTGTAAACACAGTTTATCTTTAGGTCCCTTTTGCAGCCTTGCTATTGTTTGGCCTCTATTTCTTTTCTTTACCCACATTTTCCTTTCCCATACCCACATGAAAGAAAAAATTTCTCTCTTACATAACTTCTGTTGAGTGCATATCTTGTATTATTTTATCATTCAAGTTTTTGTTATTTTTGTGCATGAAGTTTTGTGGAGCTGAAAAATTTCAAAGAAAAAAGAAAAAAAAAGGAAGAAAAAGTTCACCCAAAGTATTGCAAAGAAATAAGTTTGGGGTGGAGGTTGTTAAAAAAGAAAAAAAAAAGAGAAAAGAAGGAAAAAAAAGTGAATGTTGTGTTGTTTCTTATGCTCCGTTTTGCACTTGTCTTATATTTTGAGGCTTGAATTTTGACATTTGCATGATTTTGTATCTCAACTTTTGCTTTTATTATCCTACCACTTCTTTCTTAACCCATACCCTTGGCCTTACATTACAAGCTTATAAAGTCCCTTTTGATCCTTGGTGGTGTGTTGTTTACATTAGTGGAGAGAGAGATGAAAAATAACCTTATGGATGTGGGTTTGATGTGTATTTACAGTTTTATAAACCTATTTGCGTTTGTACTCTATGAGGAGATTGGGTCTTTCATTCATGTTTTTGGGAAGTCATTTGTGCATAAGAGTTGCATGTGAGAGACGATGTGATAATTGGATTGATCATGTGTGACACTTTGAAATTAGATTGTGAAGCAGTTTCTGAGGATATGAATGATAATACCCGGTATTGCCATGTTTGAGTCTGTTTTGAGTTTTAATTTATTTTATTTTGTTTTGTTTTGTTGTACTTGAGGACAAGCAAAAGCTTAAGTTTGGGAGAGTGATGAACCTGTAAAAATTCATATTTTTACGGTTCAAAATCTTGAGTTTTCATTCTTTTTTAATCTTTTTGATTTAATTTTGTTCTCAAATTTTATGTTTTTATTATTTTAATTGTGTTCTTATTACGTGTTTTTATGTATTTTTTGTTGCTAATTGCATATGGAAAAAGACTGGGCATTTGAGGAGCAGAAAAAAAAGAAAATAATTCAGAAGCCCAATGCTTGAGCGTTGGGCCCTCACCGCTTGAGCGCACAACGTGCACTGGAGGATTCCTATTTAGTGGGCCAACGCCTGAGCGTTGGACAAGGAGCGCTTGAGTGCTGATTGCGTATGCTGCACCGTGACTTTAGTGGGTCAGCGCCTGAGCGCTGAAAGATGAGCACCTGAGCGCTGAACGTTACAGCAGCGTGAATTTCTTATAAAAAAGAAAGTCTTGCCAAACACTGGAGAATCTTTTTACATTTTTTACACTCTTAGACACTTGGAGAGAAGGCAGTAGATGTCAAGAGGCACAAACCCTAATGTGGTGTGGGCGCAATTAGGCTTGAAGATTAGGAATTTTCTTCAACCTTTCCACCTTTCTACAATGGCGTTTGTCATATTCTTCCTTTTGTGTTCTTCTTTTTTCATGTGTAACTAATTTCCCATTGTTAGGGGGATGATGGATCTTGTTCTTGGATGATGTAACTTTCTTTTATGGGTTTAATCTATGTTTCTATTTCATGATTTATGTGTTTATCTCTATTCTTAATGCTTTTCTAAATCTGGCCAATTTGGGAATGATCTTTTGGGTTTAAGTATGATTTGAAAAAATTTGCATGAACCTAGAACTTGTGATAAACACCATAACTTCTGCAATCGCTAGGAATAGACGTTGTGGTTTATGTGGTCTTTCTTTTAATTCTCTCGTTCTTGATAATGCCTTTTTAATTAGGATTAGACTAAGGGATTAGTTAATTACAATTAGTGTAAGAGGATTAATATACCAAGGGATTGGGTATTAATTAATTTTGGGAATTAACCATAAATTATTGAAATAGAACATAGTTAAACCAATATTTGAATGTGCATCTAAAGAGTTTAAGTGAAATCTGAATCCTAACGCTTTAACATCATTATTTTTCATCCATTTGATTTATTATTTGCTGATTTTTATTTTTCTTCTTATTTTAATTTTTACCAACTTTCTTTTTGTTAGCTTAAATAGTGTTATTTTCAGTGAATTTAGTAATTAATAACAAATCCTCGTGAGAACGATACTTTACTCATTCTTTATTACTTTTGTCGATTCGGTGCACTTGTCGATATCCGCATCAAGTTATCAAAAACTTGATGCGGATATCGGCAAGTGCACCGAATCAACAAAAGTAATAAAGAATGAGTAAAGTATCGTTCCCACGAGGATTATGTTATTAATTACTAAATTCACTGAAAATAACACTATTCAAGCGAACAAAAAAAGAGTTGGTAAAAACAATAAAAAGAAAGAATAAACACAAATAACAAAAGCCAAATTTAATTAATTGGGTTGAGTTGAAAAACAATGATATGAAAAGGTTAGGGGTCAGATTTCACTTGAACTCTTTAGATGCACACTCAAATATTAGTTTAACTATGTTCTATTTTAATGATTTATGATCAATTCCCAAAATTAATTAATACCCAATCCCTTGGTGTATTAATCCTCTTACACTGATTGAAATTAACTAATCCCTTAGTCTAATCCCAATTAGAAAGGCATTATCAAGAACGAGGGAATTAAAACAAAGACCACATAACCCACAACGTCTATTCCTAGCGATTGTAGAAGTTATGGTGTTTATCACAAGTTCTAGGTTCATGTAAATTTTCTCAAATCATACATAAACCCAAAAGATCATTCCCAAATTGGCCAAATTTAGAAAAGCATTAAGAATAGAGATAAACACGTAAATCATGAAATAGAAACATAGATTAAACCCATAAAAGAAAGTTACATCATCCAAGAATAAGATCCATCATCCCCCTAACAATGGGAAATTAGTTACACATGAAAAAAGAAGAACACAAAAGGAAGAATATGACAAACGCCATTGTAGAAAGCTGGAAAGGTTGAAGAAAATTCCTAATCTTCAAGCCTAATTGCGCTCACACCATATTAGGGTTTGTGCCTCTTGACGTCTACTGCCTTCTCTCCAAGTGTCTAAGAGTGTAAAAGTGTAAAAAGATTCTCCAGTGTTTGGCAAGACTTTCTTTTTTATAAGAAATTCACGCTGCTGTTACGCGTTCAGCGCTCAGGTGCTCATCTTTCAGCGCTCAGGCATTGACCCACTAAAGTCACGGTGCACTATACGCAATCAGCACTCAAGCGCTCCTTGTCCAGCGCTCAGGCGTTAGCCCACTAAAATAGGAATCCTCCAGTGCACATTACGCGCTCAAGCGGTGAGGGCCCAGCGCTCAAGCGCTGGGCTTCTGAATTATTTTCTTTTTTTTTCTGCTCCTCAAATGCCCAGTCTTTTTCCATATGCAATTACCTACAAAAAATACATAAAAACACGTAATAAGAACACAATTAAAATAATAAAAATATAATAAAATTTGAGAACAAAATTAAATCCAAAAGATTAAAAAAGAATGAAAACCCAAGATTTTGAACCGTAAAAATATGAATTTTTGTAGGTTCATCAGAGAGACCTTAGATAACCCTATTGAGGTGGAGTATCAAGGGTTAATATGTTGGATTGATGATATGAGTTTCCCTAAGTGTTAGAATCACTCATGTATGCTCTTTTAAGAGTGTTAAAATACTTCTATAGGTATTTGATGAAATGTGTGATAAAATGATGCTTGATTGCATGATATGTTTATATCAAGTGAGATTGATTGATAATATTGAATCATATGTGATTGATTGATAAAATTGAACACCCATGATGAGAATGATTGAATTATGCATTATGTTGCATGATGATTTGATGAAATGGTTTTCTCTCATGGGTATCCCTTTGTGGAACTAGGCCGAATTGAATTTTGGATTCACTTGTACTAGGGTAAGTCTTGGTTAATAGTAAGAGAATATGTGATCTTCTTTATACCATAGTAATTGAGGTTAAGGAAGAACCTTCCTCTTTACTTGAGCTTCCCTAGTCATTAAGTGGTTGAGGATGAGTGTTTCCCTCACTACTTAGGGTAATCTTATATCTTGGATAGTTTGAGTAACGTACCTCTCATTCTTGACTGATGATTGATATTGTGAGATAACATACCTTCTGCTTATCATGATGGATTGAATTCTAACCCTAGCTTTGATATTGAGGAGACGTACTTCCTCTAAGCTAGACATGGGAGGACTGAGCCTAGTTACCCGGAATAGTTCTGTGTGGCGACATACGACCCTAAAGAGGTTGATGTGCACTAACCTAAAAGCAGACTACTACCAAGTAAATGATTTTGTAATGCTAGCATGAACAAAATATAAACCTAATGATTTGAGATATGATGAGATTTCTATCATGATATATATTGAGATTGGAAAAGTGATTATGTTTTGATGACATGGATTCCAATTTAATGACTTTGGATTTTATGCGATTTTTGATGATTACAACTAATTTTCATAATGATAAATAGACAATCTATTTTGGGAAGAGGAAGGACATGGTTTGGCCTTTAGCCACCTTCCTAGAATAATAATAAATATTTTCAATGAAAATGAGATTTTTTCTCGAAATAGCTGGAATTATTGTGATGACACGATTTTAAACAAACTACTGAGAATTTTGATTCTCACCCCCACTATTCTCTATGGTTTCCATGATAATTCGCGGTGGCCGAGCAGATCAGCAAGCATATGGAGTTTACTTGAAGGATTAGTTAGGATGTTCTTATTTTGGTATTTACCAACTAGTCCTAGTAATTTCTTTATCCGATAATATTTGAATATAATGAGTGGCGATGTATACTTTGTATATTATTCCTTTCATTATGTATATAAATTATGCTTCCACTAAGGCTTATATTTTTTATATTATTAAAATATTTATTTTATAACTTTGTGAATATTCATAAATAATGTACCAAATTCTAATTACTGATGTGTAAACCAGACACGTCATTAGTGTTAGTAATTTAGGATGTTAAATTATGGTATCAGAGCAGTTCATCCTGTTGAGTCGAGGTATGGACTAACTATGCTTTGTTGTGCATTTGTCTTATCTAGATGATAAGATGTATAGATAGAATTGTATAACAGCCTTAAGTATGTATGTTATGGTTAACTATCACCCTGTCGCATAATATTGAGTCTGGCCAACTCAATATATAATGTGCGGTGTGTCTAGAAGACTATGACATCAACTAGGCATATGCGAAAGGGGGGATAACTGCCGATGGAATCATAAGAGATGTTTAGAAAAATTAGTAGCTTTTAAGCAAGAGTAAGGAGAAATGTCTGCGATTACAAAGGAAAAAGAATATGACTACCATTAAGAAGTTTGAAAGAATGGAAAATAATCCATATCCGTATTGAGAATATGTGAACAGTCATGAATGGAAGCCGAAACTTTTCTGACCTTTTAGGGTCTAGAAGAATTTACTTGCCTCCTACATGGAAAAGATTTTGTTGAGTTAGTATGCACAGACAAGCAATGAGTATTCCTCACTTTTTATTTATTGAAGAAGAGATAGAATCTTGGTATATTGAAGTTAAAAGACTACTAGGGTTTACTGGAACTTACAGTATATGGTGGGGTATTTAGAATTACCTTCCTAGATATATATGTGTATAGGTATACATATATTTTTCCCAAGTGTATGAGAAGACAAAGAAGTTGGAACTTACGGAACATGAGCAAGGAAGTTTGATGATAGGTAAATACTTGGTTAACTCTGAGGAAGGAAAAGTAGGAGGAATAAAATAAATAATATGACCAATATTTGAGTAATGTTTGTTGAAGATCAATGCTAAGCTTAGTGGGTTAAGTTTATTGTTAGACCTGAATATTCTCTTTCTTTTCTTGTTATTCCTGAAGTTTTCACCTTTATTCTAGGCATAGATGCATCACATGGTTCACCAGGAATGTTTGATACTCATTCAATTGTAATGTAGTTAACTCTAGACTGTGGCTTCAGATATGTTAATTAGAAAGACCAAGAAATGGTGGGATGATACCAAGAGATTGCTAGAAGTAGTAGAAGCTTAAATTACTTAGAAAATGATTAAGGTTGATTTTAAGGGTCACAACTTAGGATGAATAATTTGAAAAACTAAATAAGAGAGAATGGTAGCATTCTCCAAGAATGACTAAAGTGGTTAGAATACTATCAGAATGGAGTTGAGAGAGAATATTTTGAAGACCGTCGTGAGCATAGAGCACTTGCAATCCTTATGGATTAGATGAATAGATTTTTTGAACTATATCTAGTTAGAATGGTTGTGGTCTTTGTAGATGATATTTTCATCTATTTAAAGACACCCAAATAGTACAAAGATCACCTCAAGGAGATACTAGAAATTTTGAAAGATAAGCAACTATATGATAGCATGGTACAAATGTTAGCAGGCGTAATTTCTAGAAAAAAAAGGGTTTTCATCAACCCAAGTAAGAATAAACACAAGAACTGAAAGGAGTAGTATTTCTGAATAAACTGAAGAGTACAAAAATAATTTCCAAGGACGAAAAAGAGATTGACAACTGTGGTGTTTGCCTTGAAGGATTGGAGACACTAAGTGTATGGAGCTAAATTTGAGGTCTTTAATGACCATAAGAGTTTGAAACACCGATTGACCAGAAATGGTTAAATACGAGACAGAGACGATAGATCAAGTTCTTAAAAGAATATGATTCTGAGTTAGAGTATCTTCTAAGTAAGGCCAACAAATTAATGGTTACGCCAAGAAGAAGAAGTTTTTGCAATCCTCTACTCTATGAGATATAAAGGATTTAAAACTATATTTGAATTTTGATGTAGGGTTAAACAAGGAGTACAACAACTCATGTGAAGGATTCATGGAATGTCAAGGGAAAATAGATGTATATAAAATTAAGATTGCTGTAGATGATCTTATGGTAACCGAAACCTCTGTGCACCTATAACACATAAAGCAGGTGAAACCTCATCAAGTCGAAGGATTCAATCTCTCTTTATTAGGGATCTCGCAGTGAGTATCCCTAGGGTTGCATTTTGGTTCATGTTTTGAGAGTTAGGAAGATATTTATGATTATCAGTGTCATGCAAAGTTTTCTCGGAAAGCATTCTAATGTTAGACCTTTAGAGGTGCTTCCCAAAGGAATACTATAGACGTGGGAAATGTTTCAAATGTGACAAGATAAGGAGACACCCCTCTATGGCTCTTAATTTGTGAAAGGGAACGACTATTGAATCATGAATAGGATTCTCATGGGCCATATGTGTATCACTATTATGTCTCTTCTGTAACACCCTTCGATTTAATAACCACAGCACAATCGTCATTATGTCACAGTCACTAAATTTTGGCGTGCTACAACTCAAGTAACAAGTTTTTCGAATTTAAACATTTTGTATATAAAGAAAATATGAGCCACGAATGAATAGTTACACATAAAGCTGTTTGAAAATATGAATTAACGAGACATACTTAGATAATTACCATAAAACATATATATGCTCAACAGAAACTTTATACAAGTAATGCAAAAGAAACGTAACTACCCATAAATAAATCTACGACTAAGGAGTTGGGTACTCCTTCGGATCCAAATCAGGATTATTTCCCCGGTTCATCAGAGGACACAAAAACAAAACAGTGTGCGATCTCATGGGCAGACGCCCTCGTAGCTGATGCCATAGACTCCTCATCCTCTTTGAGGGTATGAATCAGATCACTCTATAGCTCCCGAATGCGTAACTATAACTCTGAATACACCGATGTAGTAAGAACCAAGATAGGATCTTCAATCACAGTCCTCTCTATGGTCAGTGTCAGATCCTCAATAATATCATCTACGTTCGCCAGCCCAGTCGACTCTCCTAGCCTTGGCGCCCTCAATGAACACAATCCTGATGAAAAATCGATAGGACTCCTCCTTGTTGCCCTCGTCAAATGCAGGAGATTATACCAAGCACGATCTAGGAAATTCAACCTCGCCCCCCTCTTTTACAGATTTTAACCAAAACCCACATAGGACAAAAATAGTACAAGCAAGAGATGAGATATCTTACATTCAGTACCAATATGGCAGCAAGGAATATAACACGAATGACGTAGTCATTCCATACATACAGATATTTCAAATATACTCAAATCATCAATTTCACATGTATATATATCATCAAAAAGCATATATCACAATTATATAAATATTAACAGCACTACGACAATAAATATACACCATAGATATATAACAAATATTTATGTCTCCACCTTATGTATGTTAACCATGTCATGACAATATGTGAACTGACCATGCATATGCACAATGCGTATGCTGACCACCCTAATATACAATATACTCATTTCCTACTCCATGGAGGTAGACAAAAATAGTCGGAGACAACGATCAAGAGGTATGTCTATATCTTGGCTGCCGAGGCCTTCAAGTGCTAAAATCTTCAATTTATCAAAATGTGCATCATGGCATTGTACAAGACATTCTACACAGATCTCGATATAGGACAGTGTCTCTGTCAAGATCGTCGATGCATTTGCGTCAGTGTGTCCCACGGTCCAGAGGGGCTACCAATTGTCCGCTGTGAGACGATCGCGCCCCGACGCCCCCAAGGTCAACTGCAGGACCTACACTAGTCTATTCGCACCCGTACATAGGTGTGATTCAATTCCTAGGTAATACGGCCTTATCAATAGTTCAACCACCATTGTACCATTCCCAATGGTATTAAAGAACCTGTCCATACGATTGTTCAATACCATTTTCATCAGTGATATTATATAACTGTCCATATGACTACATAGTACCACTATTATCTAGGTTTCCTTCGATAACCAACCCATCTGACTCGTTCGTCTACCTGACGTTTCTGGTTATAAAGGCGAACGACATCTTACTAAATTGTCTATTTGACATTTCTTGGTCCGGTACCTCGGTTCCATAATCACAATGTTAATGCATGTTTCAATCATGCTCACCATGTCAGACTGTATCAATCATGCCCCAATGTATATGGATTACATATACTATATATATATATATATATATATATATATATATATATATATATATATATATACATATATAGATTCACAATGATAGTATAACTTATCTAAATTCATATACTATATAGAGCTCAAAACATTCAAACAAAATCTTTGATCCTAATTACGAACCTATATCAAGTCAATACTAAAATCTTCAAGGTTGAACACAAACTATTCAAAATTGTTACCAAAGTTATGCCTCAATTCCATTATGTTCTTGCATTAAACTCCCATAGAATATTTACTCTAAGTTCCTCACAACCCTCCTTGCACTCATGTTCTTTCTTTATTCCAAAATTATTCTAAACTATAAGGCAAACTATCATTCTTGGTTCTTCCATTTTATGAATCCTTAATCAACTTCTAATCATTCAATTAATTATGTTTAATAAGTTTATCTTTGTACTAAAGTCTCATAATGAGTGCCCAAGGGGACCGGAGGCTTAAAGGACTATAAAAAGCCTAAAATCCTTCATAATCCAAGATTACACGGCCCAGAGAGAATACACGGCCACGATTACATGGCTTACCCAAAATACACAGCCGTGTATCAATACACGACCTAGGCCGTGTATAACTCTAGAGTTTCTGTTCTGGCACGTTGGAGTACACGACCGTGTACGATCACACGGCCTAGGCCGTGTACTCCTCTGTAAACGTAGAAAACCACCGGAAATCAATCAAACCTTCATACAATCCAAGATCTATCAACATACAACTAAATCCTACCAATCAAAACACCAATGCACAACCAAAATCACTTAAACAAAGGGGTACCCACAAGTGGGTTTCACCCCATCAACACAAACAAAGAGTTTCTCACTACCAAAATAGGTTGAAGAGAAGTATCTCCCTCTTACCTTAGTGAAGAACAAGGAAAAGCAAGCTTCTTTTGTCCTTGGAATTTCGTGCTTCATCACCACAAGATCCTTGGGTGTTCAAATCCATAAAAACCAAGATCAAAGAGTGGAAATGGTATCCATGGTCACCAAGGTGACCATGGTCCACGAAAATGAGAAGAAGAGGAGAAGAAAGTTGAGAGCTTTTACCTCAAAACTTGAAGCTTTGGAGTTGGGCTGTGGAGGACGAAAATGGAGGAGCAAAGAAGAGTCTCATAAGTGAGAGAGAGGTTGGAGATGGTGAGGGGAAGCAATGGTCTAAGTTAGCTTGAGCATGGAAAGTTTGAAAATCAACAATGAAGTGTGTGTGTGGGAGAAGAGAGGAAGAGAGGGAGAAGGAGAGTGAGTTGCATGAGAGAGAGAAAATGAGGGAATGAATTTGTGATATTTCCCTCCCCAACCGTGTAGCACATAAGGGAGAAGAGAGAGAAAAGTGGTTGGGTAGGAAGCTTCCTTGAGAAGCTTCGCACGCTTCTCGATAAAATAAAGTGTGAGGATGTCACTTAAATGCTATCATAAAAGTGATCAGATAGAAATAATTTTCTAGAGTTATTACTCAGTGGATAAATGTTACAGTTAGTAGAAATAATATTTTATTATTTCACAAATAATAAAATATACTGCGATTTTATTTATCAGATAAAATCTTAAAAAATAAAAATCTCGTAAACTGTGTCCAACCTCGAATTTAGTAAGATTCTCCGTTGACATTTCTACAGTTCAAAGTTTTTTGGCCTCAGGAAAAATATTAAGTTTTCCCGGCTCAAGCTAGGGTGCACGCAAAATGAAGAATATATTAAAATATTCAACATTTCCAGAAAATTTCATAAAAATTCTCAAAAATCACAAATATTGGAAAATGATTATTTATCATGAACCAATCAATTTTCGGAGTGTTACACTCGACACACTTTCGGTGTGCATGCAAAACGAGGAATATATGAAAATATTCGACATATTTAGAAAAATCTAGAAAAATTCTCAAAAATTATAAATATTATAAAATGATTTTTTATAATGAAATAAATAATTTTCAGGATGTTACAACTTTCCCCTTCTAAAAAGGAATTTCGTTCTCGAAATTTATCATATCTTAGAACAATCGCGACTATGTTTTCTTCCATTTGTTTTTTAGTTCTCATGCTGCATCTCCAACTGCATCAATCCAAATTGTCAGTACTAAGGTTACCTCATTCCATTGAGTATCTTATATCAACGGGCAAAAGCGTGTTGACGTCGTAGGCCAATTCAATGAAAGATTCTACGCCTTTTGAGTCTTCAGCCATTTCAACAACTAACTCCCCCAACAACTGTACGTCGCTGAGTGGCTCTATCGAACTTATTCTCCTTGCTCACCGTAGTAGACAAACTAAGCATGTTTCCTTCTTAAGACATCCGCTCTGACCTTTGCCTCTTTCGGGCTTATACTAAAATGGAAGATCAAAATCTTTCGGAACTCCTATTCATCGTCTCTGCCTCATATTTTCAACTTATTTCGATCGGTCAAAATACTTCTGACCCTTGAGATTACTATAGACATTGAAAATTTCTCCCTGTAGAAAATGCCTCCAGATCTTCAATGCAACTACAAAGGCTAACTCTGAGTTAGTGTAAGATAATCCTTCTTATGTGCTCTCGAAGCGTATGTTACCATTCCTTCTATTCTGATCAAGCACATGTTCCAAACTTCCAATGCGAAGCATTGCTAGGCATCCCAAAAATTTCATTAGGATTGTGCAGAGTCATCATCGGCAAGGTAGTCGAGTGCCTCTCCAATCCCCGAAAATCTTTTCTTATAAGCATCAATCCTACAAACATGACTCTCTCGTACTAGTTAGATGAGAAATCTTGCCATTTTGGAGAATTCTGTTGTGAGTCTCCCATATTAACCAGCTAATCCTTTAAAGTTATGAATCTTCATTACAATCGTCGGTCATTCTCATTGAAGAGTCGTTTCAACTTTCGACGGATTCATAGCAACTCCTTCCTTTGAGATAATGTGACCCGAAGGTTGAATTGCCTCTAACCAGAATTCGTACTTAGTCAACTTCACGCATATCTTCTTCTCCTTCTTCCGAATTTGAAGAATCACAATGAGAGGATCGATACGTTCCTCCGAAAGTTAAGAATAGATCAGAATATTACTAACAAAAACATTGACAAATCTGTTTCAACAGAGAAGAATATCTTATTCACATAATCGATGAATGCTATCGAAGAGTTCGTTATACGGGATGACATTACGATATACTCGTAGTGCCCGTAATGTGTCAGAAAAGTTGTTTTGGAAAGATCTCTTACCTTTGAGCAAATTTTAATGATAGTCCAGAACACAAGCTGATTCTTGGAGAAAACAACGGCTTCCTTTAGTTGTATCACTAAGCCATCTATCCTTGATCTTAACAGAAAACATCACATAGGGTAGGTTCTTTTCTAATTGTACTACATTCGGCACGGATCTACCTGGTGAAGAATTTTGACATAGCTCAACAAAATTTTGGAATGAGGTTCATGGATTCAAATTTAGAAATCTCTGTCTAGAGAGAAACACTAAAGCTTGATTGGAATAATTCGACAGGATAGGATTGGAAAATAACCAATCCATTATTAATATTACATCCAATTTGTGAAAGAAGTAAACAAATCAGATCAACAGAAAGATTCCGTCTTTAATAGGTTATGGGATAATTTAAACAACTTGGCTACCATCAACAAGTTCTTAGTAGCGGAAGTATAAATAACTTAGTCAAAAGATAACGAAGATACAAACGTCCCTAATGGACTCATATAGTCATACGCCATAAAGAAATGGGTTATCCCCAGAATTATACAATGAAGTCACAAGGTTATCTACTGTAGTACAAGCTCCCTCGTTAGGTCTTCAGTCTTAGATGTTTCTACTCCACTTAAGAAATTAACTCTCCCTTCTTCATGAGATTTTAAAGTACGTACATCTCCAATGGAAGGCTTCACTTTATGCAAAATACAATTCTTAGCCACATGTCCTGGCTTTCCGCACTTAAAACAAATTATTCCTTCGATCGTACAATCCCTCGTTAAGTGGTCCGTTCCGCATTTCTTACATTTTGGTAATGATGCCCCGGTTAGATTGGATTTTCTACTAATTGCACCTCCTTTATGCATTTGCTATCGCTGTTACTCTTTCAGTCGTTGTGTATACGGTTTCTGCTTAAACTGATTAACCTTTCTATTATTCCTCCTTTGGAACCTAGGTAATCCAGAGTTACCCCATAATTGACTTTCTTCCATCAAATTCTGAACCTCGACTTCCAATTCCTGCTGTTGTGCGACTCTCTGATCTTAGTGTGTTGTTACATCACCTATCCTCTGCATTACTCTAGCTGCCACAGTCGTACCATTATCGGCACTCCCCGTATTCCCACGCTTATGTCTACCTCGAGTCATTGCCTTCTTTAAAGGGTAAACAAATCAAAACATAAGGAAAATCAAAAGTAATCAATTTAAACAATATTATCTCTTTTCGGAGACCAAGCACAAATAGTCACACAACACAGTAAGATAAACCAAATCACCAGACCCAAAGAACTATAACTTGAGCTCCTTCATTCAGCCTTCTATGGTGCGATCTCCAGTAAGTCTTTGACTCCCAAGTAGCTCCTCGAACCAAACTCATGCCAGATACTCTTTTCCCAAGAGCATCAGTTTCCCAAAACTTCTTAGACATCTTAGTCCATAAACCTTGCAAGTCTTATTTGACTACCCTTTTTCCAACCCATTGGCTCAAACAATTCTAGAGGTAACACAGCAAGGGTGTAAATGCAATCAAATCCTAAGCAAGTTCAATCATACTAACTGAGCTTCTTTCTAAAGAACTCCTATTACCTTAATACGCCTAGGTGAAGTCATAGTTTCCCGTGAACACAAAACATTACACATTGAGTGGGCCAATACTCAATATCATGTAACTGTGCAACAGTAGCTACCAACATTCGATGTATGGCAAGCCATGCCTTCCTTTCCCAACATCTCAAGCAAGAGACAAGGAAGTACACAATATACAAAGAAACTTATAACATGTCTAAGCATAGTCAGTCTATACCCTGGCTCAATAGGATGAACTGAGCTCTGATACCACCTAATGTAACACTCCTCGATTTAATAACCACAGTACAATCGTCATTATGCCACAGTCACTAAATTTTGGCATGCTACAACTCAAATAACAAGTTTTCCGAATTTAAACATTTTGTATATAAAGAAAATATGAGTCATGAATGAATAGTTACACATACAGCCGTTTGAAAATATGAATTAATGAGACATACTTAAAATTACAGCACATAAGATGGGATAATTACCATAAAACATACATATGCTCAATAGAAACTTTATACAAGTAATGCAAAAGAAACGTAACTACCCATAAATAAATCTACGACTAAGGAGTTGGGTACTCCTTCGGATCCAAATCAGGATTCTTTCCCCGGTTCATTAGAGGACACAAAAATAGAACAGTGTGCGATCTCACGGGCAGGCGCCCTCGCAGCTGATGGCACAGACTCCTCGTCCCCTTTGAGGGTATGAATCAGATTACTCCATAGCTCCCGAACGCGTAACTGTAACTCCGAATGCATCGATGTAGTGAGAACCAAGATAGGATCTTCAATCACAGTCCTCTCCATGGTCAGTGTCAGATCCTCAATAATATCATCTACGTTCACCGGCCCAGTCGACTCTCCTAGCCTTGGCGCCCTCAGTGAACACAATCCTGACGAAAAATCGATAGGACTCCTCCTTGTTGCCCTCGTCAAATGCAGGAGATTATACCAAGCACGATCTAGGAAATTCAACCTCGCCCCCTCTTTTATAGATTTTAACCAAAACCCACATATGACAAAAATAGTGCATGCAAGAGGTGAGATATCCTACATTCAGTACCAATATGCAGCAAAGAACATAACACGAATGACGTAGTCATTCCATACATACAGATATTTCAAATATACTCAAATCATCAATTTCATATGTATATATATCATCAGAAAGCATATATCACAATTATATAAATATCAACAACATTACGATAATAAATACACACCATAGATATATAACAAATATTTATATCTCCACCTTATGTATATTGACCATGTCATGACAATATGTGAACTGACCATGCATATGCACAATGTGTATGCTGACCACCCTCATATACAATGTACTCATTTCCTACTCCATGGAGCTAGACAAAAACAGTCAGAGAGAACGATCAGGAGGTATGTCTGTATCTTGGCTACCGAGGCCTTCAAGTGCTAAAATCTTCAATTTATCAAAATGTGCATCATGGCATTGTACAAGACATTCTATACAGATCTCGATATAAAACAGTGTCTTCGTCAGGATCATCGGTGCGTTTGCGTCGGTGTGTCCCACGGTCTAGAGGGGCTACCAACTGTCCGCTGTGAGACGACCGCGCCCCGACGCCTCCAAGGTCAACTGCAGGACCTACACTAGTCTATTCGCACTCGCACAGAGGTGTGATTAAACTCCTAGGCAATGCGGCCTTTTCAATAGTTCAACCACCGTTGTACCGTTCCCAATGGTATTAAAGCAACTATCCATATGATTGTTCAATACCATTTTCATCAGTGATATTATATAACTGTCCATACAACTACATAGTACCATTGTTATCTGGGTTTTCTTTGATAACCAGTCCCATTTGACTCGCTCGTCTATATGACGTTTCTGGTTATAAAGGCGAATTACATCTGACTAAATTGTCCATCTGACATTTCTTGGTCCAGTACCTCGGTTCCATAATCACAATGTCAATGCATGCTTCAATCATGCTCACCATGTCAGACTATATCAATCATGCCATAATGCATATGGATTCAATGCATATATATATATATATATATATATATATATATATATATATATATATATATATATATATATATATATATATATATATATATATATACACATACATATATAGATTCACAATTATAGTATAACTTATCTAAATTCACATACCATATAGAGCTCAAAACATTCATCCAAAATCTTTGATCCTAATTACGAACCCATATTAAGTCAATACTAAAATCCTCAAGGGTGAACACAAACTATTCAAAATTGTTACCAAAGTTATGCCTCAATTCCATTATGTTCTTGCATTAAACTCCCATAGAATATTTACTCTAAGTTCCTCACAACCCTCCTTACACTCATGTTCTTTCTTTATTCCAAAATTATTCTAAACTATAAGGCAAACTATCATTCTTGGTTCTTTCCATTTTATGAATCCTTAATCAACTTCTCATCATTCAATTAATTATGTTTAATAAGTTTATCTTTGTACTAAAGCCTCATAATGAGTGCCCAAGGGGACCGGAGGTTCAAGGGACTAGAAAAAGCCTAAAATCCTTCATAATCCAAGATTACACGGCCCAGAGAGAATACACGGCCACGATTACACGGCCTGCCCAAAATACACGACCATGTATCAATACACGGCCTAGGCCGTGTATGACTCTGGAGTTTCTGTTCTGGCACACTAGAGTACACGGTTGTGTACGATCACACGGCCTAGGCCGTGTACTCCTCTGTAAACGCAGAAAACCACCAGAAATCAATCCAACCTTCATACAATCCAAGATCTATCAACATACAACTAAATCCTACCAATCAAAACACTAATGCACAACCAAAATCACTCAAACAAAGGGGTACCCAAAAGTGGGTTTCACCCCATTAACACAACCAAAGAGTTTCTCACTACCAAAATGGGTTGAAGAGAAGTATCTCCCTCTTACTTTAGTGAAGAATAAGGAAAAGCAAGCTCCTTTTGTCATTGGAATTTGTGCTTCACCATCACAAGATCCTTGGGTGTTCAAATCCATAAAAACCAAGATCAAAGAGTGGAAATGGTATCCATGGTCACTAAGGTGACCATGGTCCATGAAAATGAGAAGAAGAGGAGAAGAAAATTGAGAGCTTTTACCTCAAAACTTGAAACTTTGGAGTTAGGCTGTGGAGGACGAAAATGAAGGAGCAAAGAGGAGTCCCACAAGTGAGAGAGAGCTTGGAGATGGTGAGGGGAAGCAATGGTTTAAGTTAGCTTGAGCATGGAAAGCTTGAAAATAAACAATGGAGTGTATGTGTGGGAGAAGAGATGAAGAGAGGGAGAGGGAGAGTGAGTTACGTGAGGGAGAGAAAATGAGGGAATGAATTTGTGATATTTCCCTCCCCGACCGTGCAGCACATATGGGAGGAGAGAGACAAAAGTGGTTGAGTAGGAAGCTTCCTTCCTTGAAGCTTCCTTGAGAAGCTTCGCACGCTTCTCGATAAAGTGAAGTGTGAGGATGTCACTTAGATGCTATCATAAAAGTGATCAGATAGAAATAATTTGCTAGAGTTATTTCTCAATGAATAAATGTTACAGTTAGTAGAAATAATATTTTATTATTCCACAGATAATAAAATATACTGCGATTTTATTTATCAGATAAAATCTTAAAAAATAAAAACCTCGTAAACTGTATCCAGCCTCGGGTTTAATAAGATCCCCCATCGATGTTTCTACAGTTCAAAGTTTTTCGACCTCGGAGAAAATATTAAGTTTTCCTGGCTCAGGCTAGAGTGCATGCAAAACGAAAAATATATTAAAATATTCAACGTCTCCAGAAAATTTTACAAAAATTCTTAAAAATCACAAATATTGGAAAATAATTATTTATCATGAAACAATCAATTTCTGGAGTGTTACACTGACACTGCTCAGTATGTACGTAAAACGAAAAATATATGAAAATATTCGACGTATTCAAAAAAATCTGAAAAATTCTTAAAAATTATAAATATTATAAAATAATTATTTATAATGAAATAAATAATTTTCGAATGTTACATCTTCAGATAGGAGCTTAAGGTCCAATGACCCTTTTTTACATAATATCTAGATACATTTGTTTCAATCTTTAAGTGATGATCATATTTCAATTGTCAAATTTACTGAGGAAAAGAATGTAATCAATCTTAGAATTAGTGTTTAAGAAACTGATATTCCCCGTTGGAAGTTTAGATTCCGTGAAATAGTTTATTAGAATGAAATCATATTTTTCTGCAGATGAGAGGATATCTTACATTTTGTCAAATGAGATAATGTTTGAAGTTAGATCTTTAATCATGCATGTTTACACGTTAGCTAATGTGGACAAGTATATGGCTAAGTTTTCTTCTCTTTCTGTTAAGACCTTAACACTCAAAATTGATTCTGTAACTATAAAAATTTGACCTATTGAAGATGTATATTGCCAAAATGAAATTATAACATGGTACATGATAAGGAGAAACCATATATTCACACTTATAGAATTGGGTTTATCTTAAAAGATTTAGCAATGTTTTTCTTTTGCAATGTGTTGGAAGGAAGGGATTCAAAGAATAAATAAATAAAGTAAGGAAATTCCTAATCTAGTTGAACTCTTAAGGTAAGGAACAAAGCAAAAAAGTGGTGGAGAAGTTCAAAAAGATTATTAGAAGTTGCACGTACATATGTAATGTATGAAGTGTTCAAGAAGACTTTCTTAGACAAGTGTTTTCTAAGAAATATGCAAGATGATAAAGGAGTGAAGTATATCTGGAACTAAAATGATGATGCATGTCTATTGTATAATATGAAGCAAAGTGAAGTTTGGAAAAACTCTTCAAGTTTTTCTTTTATATCAGACTTAACCCAAATGAAAATTGAACGTGTGTCAAATTTGAATCTGAATTGAAAGAAAGAAATCAAAAGATTTGTTGGGTCTATGGAGATTAGAGGCTTTTCCCACTATAGTTAAGAAGTGTAAAATCGTGGAGACTACATGGTGATAAAATTTGTTTGGTATACTATGTGAATGATTAATCAAGGCACTATGTCAATAGGTGTCAGTAGAGGCAAAATTTATACCCAATCCTCAACTATCAGCCTCAAGGAGGGTATATAATTTAAGAAAGCAAAAAGAAGCTCGATCTTCTGAATCTTTGCAAGGTAACTCTTGTTAGGATAAAAGAATATGAACATCTGAGTCTAAATAAAAGTTAGAGTGGATAAGATGAATACAATTAAGGATAACTGTTGAGGTTTTGAAATTTTAGTATGAGAAGCTAAATTTTGGGGACAAAATTTCTAAAAGGAGGGAAGAATTGTGACATTCTCTTTTTAGCTGGTTAGACTTGTATATGGTCATAAGGTACCATAATACTTGTTTAACATGTCTGTTAATTTTTTAGATGTTTTGAGTTAATTTAAGCACTTTGCCATAACATAGAACATGCAAAATGACTATTTTGACTCAGGAAAATAGCATAACTGCTAAATCAAAGAAAATAAATAAGGAAAATTTTATCAATAGGTCACAAATGTGTGAAAGAGGACGTGGTTAAATTTTGAGGACAAACGAAATCAGTTTGATATTTTTAAGGACATTGTGGAAGTGTTTTAAGACTGGATTGAGAAATTACAGTTATGAAAAATAGCAGGAAATCCTAGAATTTTCCCTAATGCCTATGGAGCTTAGAAAATTCATTTATGGTAAATTAAAGTGTCCTTAGTAGATAAAAATTTATTAATTAAATTATACTTTTTCCTTTTATTTACCTACTCCACTGACCCCAAACCCTCATCATTGTTTCTTTGAGATATTATCTCGCTCCTCTCTCCTTCATTCACAGCTGCCACAATAAAAAAAAAAGACAAAAGAAACAAAGAAAAGAAATAAAAAGATGAAAACAGAAAGAAAGAGAAAGATAGAAATGAAAAGAAGAGAAAACAAAGAAGGAAAGAGAAGAAAAGAAGAAAATAAAAGAAAGAAGGGAAGAAAAGAGGAGACAGAGACAGAAACAAGAGGAGAGAAAAAGAGGAGAAAGAAGAAAGAAAGATCAACCAAGAAAGAAGCAAGATCAATGGCTATAGAAACCAAGGTAGGGGGATTTTCTTACTCTTTTCTTTTGTTCTTTTTGTATTTCAATATCTAATTTCTTGATGGCTTTGAGTGAGATTTCTATTTTGATGATGAAAGATTTAACCTTTTGTGTTTGATTCATGATCTGAGAAATTGATTTCCTCTCTTGTTTCTTGATGATTTTCAAGGTTGAAAAAGGGTTATTGAACCCACTTTTGATTTATGTTTTGAATAAGGGATTTGTGTTTTGATCCATTTTTTATGAAATAAATTAGTGTTTTAAGTTTTCTTAATGTTTATGAACTTGTTTGGGGCTTAAAATCATCTAGAGGTTAGATTGGAGTGGCCAAAATCTTAGATTTTGGCCAAGAAGTAATGGTACAACTCTTTAAGAGTTTCTGACCCAGAAACACGGCCCATGTCCAAAAACGCGGGGTGGGCCGCGTACCTTTTTGCTAGAAGAAATTCCTTACAGACGAAAACACAAGGTAGGCTGTGTCAAATGACACGGCCGTGTCTCCCTCTGTGCTAAGAATGAGCTCTTGTAGTCTTCATAAAAGTTGTAGCTCTTTCTCTTAGCTTTCCAATGCCGCTGGAACCGCGTCGTTTCGACATCCATAACTCAAGTTATGCTCATTTTACTGAGCAAAGGTCAAATGTTGAGATTGAGCATGATGCGTTTTTGTTAGAAAATGCATGTTTTGGCATTCTATAAGGCTAAGAGCCTTAGAGAGACCTTAGATAACCCTATTGAGGTGGAGTATCAAGGGGTAATGTGTTGGATTGAGGATATGAGTTTTCCAAAGTGTTAGAATCACTCATGTATGTTCTTTTAAGAGTGTTAAAATACTTCTATAGGTATTTGATGAAATGCGTGATAAAATGATGCTTGATTGCATGATATGTTTATATCAAGTGAGATTGATTGATAATATTAAATCATATATGATTGATTGATAAAATTGAACACCCATGATAAGAATGATTGAATTATGCATTATGTTGCATGATGATTTGATGAAATGGTTTTCTCATATGGGTATCCCTTTGTGGAATTAGGCCGAATTGGATTTTGGATTCACTTGTACTAGGGTAAGTCTTGGTTAATGGTAAGAGAATATGTGATCTTCTCTATACCAAAGTAATTGAGGTTAAGGAAGAACCTTCCTCTTTACCTGAGCTTCCCTAGTCATTAAGTGGTTGAGGATGAGTGTTTCCCTCACTACTTGGGGTAATCCTATATTTTGGATAGTTTGAGTAACGTACCTCTCATTCTTGATCGATGATTGATATTTTGAGATAACGTACCTTCTCCTTATCATGATAGATTGAATTCTAACCCTAACTTTGATATTGAGGAGACGTACTTCCTCTAAGCTAGACATGGGAGGACTGGGCCTAGTTACTTGGAGTAGTTCTATGTGGCGACGTACGACCATGAAGAGGTTGATGTGCACCAACCTAAAAGCAGACTACTACGAAGTAAATGATTTTGTAATGCTAGCATGAACAAAATATGAACCTAATGATTTGAGATATGATGAGATTTCTATCATGATATATATTGAGATTGGAAAAGTGATTATGTTTTGATGACATGGATTCCAATTTAATAACTTTGGACTTGATGTGATTTTTGACGATTAAGACTGATTTTCATAAAGATAAATAGACTATTTATTTCGGGAAGAGGAAGGACTTGGTTTGGCCTTTAGCCACCTTCCTAGAATAATAATAAATGTTTTGAATGAAAATGAGGTTTTTTCCCAAAATAGCTAGAATTATTGTGATGACACGATTTTAAACAAACTACTGAGAATTTTGATTCTCAACCCTGCTATTCTCTATGGTTTCTATGATAATTCCAGGTGGCCGAGCAGATTAGCAAACATATGGAGTTTACTTGAAGGATTAGTTAGGATGGTCTTAGTTAGGTATTTACTAACTAGTCCTAGTAATTTTCTTTATCCGATAATATTTGAATATAATGAGCGATGATGTATACTTTGTATATTATTCATTTCATTATGTATGTAAATTATGCTTCCGCTAAGGCTCATATTTTTTATATTATTAAACTATTTATTTTATAACTTTGTAGATATTCATAAGTAATGTACCACATTTTAACTACTAATGCGTAAACCGGATACGTCATTAGTGTTAGTAATTTGGGATGTTACATTATGGTATCAGAGCGAGAACTCTCCCAGTACGGTGTGGTTCGGGAATGAACCATGCAGAAGCCGGTGGGCATGTGACACTCGGGGCGAACGAGGGCGGGAAGTGGTCGTCGGTGCAAAAGATGAAGCACGAACAAGGAGCGGTTCCTGGCAGGCTTCTAGGCGGAGGGACACATGAATGAACTGAATACACACCGGAATGAGAGGGATCCAGAGACTGTGCAGGTATGAGACTGCATTGTTGAGGATGACTTAAATGAATTGATTAGCACCACCCTTATCAACAAGATGCATCTTCTTTTCAGGAGCCAAAAACATAAGTACTTCATAGTTAAGCGTGCTTGACTTGGAGCACTTGTGGGATGGGTGACCTCTTGAAAAATTTTCTAGGATGCGTGTGAGTGAGGACAAAGCAAGCTAAAAAGACCCGTGTTGGTTTGTGGGGACACTCGTCGATCCTGCAAGCAGTCTCGAGACGTTACAATTATAATTGATCTATTGTAATTGATTTAGTATATAATTAGTTTGATTTTGTACATAATTATAATTTATTATTTTATATTTTATGTATTATAGTCTTCTTGTATAAATAGATACTAGCCCTCTTCTATTAATTTATTCAAAAATATGCACAGATGATCAATATTTATTTCTCTATTTCTCTTTCTAAGTATCTATCCACTTTATATATATATATATATATATATATATATCTATATATATATATATATATATATATACACACTCTCTCTCTACTTTTTAAATGTTATTTTGGTATAATACATAAAAATTAAGAAATATTAAATCAAATCTTAATTATAAGAATTTTTTTATTAAGATACCCTTATTCATTTCAATTAATTACTTTATCATGTTCATCTAATTTTCATAAGTAATTGAGACTATTAAAATTTAAGAATAAAAAAAAAAATAACAATTAATGATTTATTAGCATATAAAAATGTCGTTTATAATGGATTAAAATTTTGTTATTAAAGTGACACTTAAAATAGACCGAAAAGAGTAATATGTTTGCAATGAAAAAATTAAGAAATTTTTTTTTACTGATTTGGTTCCCAGTCATTCAGTAAGCTGATTTACTAGAGAGTAAATTACTTTCCATAGCATAAGATTAAGTATCATATAAAGGAACTTTAGGGCTTGCTTGGCATGCCGTATTAAGTATGATAAGATAAGCTAATACAATATATTATGATATTATCAGTTATTTGATATAAATATTGTATTATATGAACTTATCTATCAAACTCCTCTTATACATTAAAATGATGAATAACTTAATCAAGTCTTGAAGGGAGAGATTAAACTTGATAGAATTTTGATATATAAACTCTTATAAAGACTTTTTTATTACAATTTTAAATACCTCGATATCTTCAACCTTTACGTATTAAATTTTATATTATCAAATCTTATACTATCAATTCTTATATTATCAAATGTAATACTATCAGACATTATCCTATCATTTGTAATATATAGGTCCTTATAGACTTAATTAAAGAGTATTATTTAGTGGGGCGATTGCAGTTAGAAAGTTATTTACTTTTTAAAAAAGTACAATTCAACGAGGACACATTGTAAAGGATTATCCTGCCTACCATTTCAAATCCCCACCAAACCACTTCCCTTTTGAGCAAATCAATTGAATGCACTGTTCACCCTACTTGGAAGCAAATGCACTGCGCAAATAGCTAGATCGCTTGTAATATGTAAAGAAACTTTATTAACTTATCGAAATGTAAGTATAAAATTAGTTAGATTGTTGTAAACCCTTTATTCTTGAACCCCTCGCTTCATTTTCATTCCAATATTATGAAACAAACCGTGAATTTGTAATAACAAAAACAAAGTAATATATAATTCCATGGATTATTAATTAAAGACGATCGATAAACGATGATGATGATTAGAGAGCCTCAGCCTCCAACAACAACAATAACAACAACAACAATAATAATAATAATAATAATAATAATAATAATATTCCCGTTGCATGATATAATTTGTGTCGTTGTTGGGTTGAGATCACATAATTGTGCAGCCTGACGTGTTTTCGTCAGAGAGATATTCACCACAACGGCTGATGTAACAAGGTCTGCCACCACCATAACTATAACACACAGGTCTTCCGTAGTCAATACATGGGGGTGGCCCACCGCAACCACGAAAGCATGGCCCACCTGGCCGACCTTCATAACATCGCACACAGCATACCCCAATTGGAACTAGACACAGACACACCGACGGACAACAAGGAGGAGGAGGAGGAGGAGAAGGAGGAGGCTTAGGCTTAGGTTCCACAGGCTTGGCAGGAGGAGAAGGCTTAGGCTTAGGTTCCACAATTTCAATGCTTTTGATACAACCACAACCTTTGCAGCAAAGCTTGTCCCTGAACTTCTCTGGGTTACAGCATACCACTGTGATCGTCACCATGTTGTGCTTCTCGTCGTACGCCTGGTCTCGAATTTCTGTTGTTCACAAAATTTCAACACCAAAAAAATCAACTCAATTTGATATCTGTCTTTCTTTTTTTTTTTCATTTACTGTTACTATATTTTTGTAAATCCATGCAAGTTTTCAGTACCAGAGCTATAATTCTAAATTTCTAATTAAAAAAATGTGATTGAATAAGCATGTGATCATGAACTCACGAGGGAATTTGCAAAGAAGCTTCTTGACCTTCTTGTAGCATTTCTCACACTGAATATCAACCTTGAGCTCCATTTTGGTCACCTGTGTTCAAGAGAAGGACCCATCAAAACATATCAAAGTAAATCAAATTTCTGTCATAGAATAGAAGAATAGCATATCTGGGTATGTGACAATTCAAGCAGATAGAAGCAGCACCAGCTAAGAACGAAAATCACATTTTCAATTAACAATGACCACAAAAATTAAATATTTATCACAATGGGTCCTCGTACCTTTTCCTCCATGGCTGCGGGAAATATATCAGAGCTCAGATCTGAGGCACAGATGAAAATGATAGAGAATGCGGAAAAAAGTGATCAGAGGAAAGGGGAAAGAAAAGCCAAGACCAGAGAGGCTTAAGAAGGCAATTGCTTTAACACCATAACCAATAAAATGCTACGACGTTGAATTTCATGTTAAGATTGTCGTTACATATATAGAGGAGGCTGAAGAATTTGGAAGGGTGAAGACGTGCAAATTGTACGGTTGCACGACTTTTTAAATTAAGTCAATTTAATAGGTTGATATAATATATAAATTTAAATATTATAAATAATTAAATTATAAAATTATACAAATAAAAAATTAATATTAAGATATATTTTATAATATATTTTAAAATAAAATAATATGAATATAAATATATTATTATTTTATATAAAAATTATTAATTTAAATAAAAAATATATTATTTATAATTAATTATAAAAAAATCAAACTTTAAAATAATTTAAAATACAAGATCGAGTAAGACTAATTCAAAACATAATCTACGACTAAATATACATTAAATTTAATATTTAAAACACAAATCCGTTTAAATTAATTTTAAGCCAGTCCAAATTAGTATAACGAATCGCGCATCTTGAAACACCCCTGAAGGGTGTCTACCGTCTAGGCCGGTGCTTATAGAGATAGATTACTGACTCTGCAATTCAGCACATTGCATGTGCTGGCTGGACTGACAGACCTTACCTACCCTATTTTATGCAGTCATCGACCCTATTAATAATAGTAAATTAAATACCACGTTCAGGGAAAAAAAAACTAAATGTCATTTCAATATCATGTTTTTTCTTTATTTGTCGACGGGTGTTATCGTGCATCCTTTAAAATTTAGGTGTATCATATATCTTATATTTTACTTATAACAACAAATTATTTTATACGTTATCTCTTTTATTTAACAGTTTATTTTTTTGGGCCACTATTACTAATCACTGCCTGCAGCTACTAGCTAGCTATTGTATATTTTTTTAAATTATTTAATTATATAAATAATATTAATTAAATTTATATTAATTTTTATATTTTTTTATAAATAATTATATATATTGAATTTTTTTAAATTTATAATTATATTTATTAAAAAAATTTATAATTTTTAACTGATAATATTTATATAATTATACAACTTAAAAAAATTAAATATAGTTAATTTTCCTAAAATTATAATTATATTTATTAAAAAATCTTATAAATTTTAATTAATAATATATATACAACTATACAACTTATAAAAAATTAAAGATAATTAGCAAACAAGTATACAATAACCTACCAATTGACAATAATGATAGTGATAATATATAAAAAATATAAAATATAAAATCCTAAAAAATTTAAAAAAAATTATTTAACAAATTTTTTATAATTAATTTAAATCATTAATTTATTTTATAAATAAATTAATATTTTAAATTTAATAATATACCATACATCTCCTTTAAAAGGTGTATATTAAACACCACGTTTTTTTTAATATAACCATGAGATTTATAAGTTTGGTGATGTGCAATCATGAAAATGCAGTGTCACATGCTTGTCGTACACCGAGATATGGTGAGGGAAAAAGAGGATTTTATTATTCTATATCACTTAATATATTTAACATCAATTATATTATTAAAAAGGTAAAGCTTTTGATGTTTATCAAAATGGTACATCTATCTATAAACGATACACTTACAGACCCATTAATTTAACTGTACACTTCCTATTCATATACACGTGTTGATTGTTGGAGCTTCTACAATACATTTATTTTTTCTGGCATTTGAGCTGGGGTGTTTTTTTTTAATATTATACTGTTTGCTACGAAATTACATTTATGTCCAGAACTTTTTAGTTTGATGAAATATGATTTGTTAGATTAAGGATATATTTGTCTTTTAATCATATTTTTTCTGCTTTATTTTTTTCTAAGTTACTATAATACCCCTCACTTTTTCAGGTTAAAATATTTATGTTTATTAGATAGAGGATTATTTTGTCTCTACAACAAATTTCTCTTTCTTCTACCCCTTCTCTCTCTCCTTCGCTCCCTTCATCTTCACGACACCTTTTTCCTCCTCCTCCTTCTTGCCTTTTCATTCAAAAAAGTAAATCTCTTCTTTTTTCCATCTTTGGTTTCTCTCTTCACGCTACCATGCTTTAGTTTTTCTTTTCACTGCGATGGCTGGCGCAACAGAGGCAAGGAGCGGTGGCTTTGGTTGTCGGCATGTCTGATGGCGGTCGACGACGAGGATTCCACCACCACTGATTGCAAGTCCCCACCATAAATTTATTCTGCTTCAGGTGACAAAGAAGATAACTCTTCGGTGGAACTCCCAAATCTATAAACGATACAACCAGCGATCCATTATTTCTACTGCTCCTTTTACTATTCATTTGCATTTGTCGTTCCCACATCAATTGCAAGTTTTCCATTTCTATTCCTATTATATTCCTATCAATGGAGCTCAATGCCTTCAAAGGTTTCCTCCCCCCCCCCCCCCCCCCCTCTCTCTCTCTCAGTAAGAACCATTACTCACTGCACATCTTCGTTTCCTCACTTTCTTTATTTGTTTGTTGTTATAGTTCGAAAATAGCCTCACATGGATGGATTCTTGTCTGGCTTCAACGAAATCGGAGCTATGGCTGTACAACACAATGTCAAAAATACTATTCCTCTCTCTTTCTCTCTCCTTCTGCAAGGTACTCACTCTTATACCTAACCTAATCTAACCTTCTCAAGTTTCGATTTTCAGCGTACCCCTTTGTGTTACCAAGTGGCCTCAATACTCAAGAGAGGGGGTGAATTGAGTAGTTAAAAATAAGTTCACAAATCTTTCACAAATCGTTTGACAATCAATTTTCGTTGAAGCTATTGAATGATTAGGAATAATTAGATAGATGAGATAAACACTTTTACTTATAACCGTAACAGCCAAGAAGACAATATCCAAGCAAATGAATGAAACAACCAGCTCTGAGGTACAACAATAAACGAGGAGGGTTTAGAGAAAACAAACACGGTCGTTTATCCCGGTTCGATCACCACTCCACTTGTGATCTACGTCCAGTCCCCTTCAACACCTTGAGATTTTCCACTATATCTTCAAGCTTCAATGGGTGCTTGAAAAACCACTACAACCTTGAGCACTCAACAATATAGGATACCTCACCCAAAAGCTTGAGCCTCTATTTTCCAAGGGATACATCACCCTTACAATACTTGAGGGATACCTCACCCTCACTAATCAGAATGTATAAGATTGAAATAGAAGAAACTCTCTCTAGAGCAAGTGTTTACAAATTGAAGCTCTAATATGCTCTCAAAGATTTTTCACGTTTTTAGTCGAAAACGAGCAAGAAATGAATTTAAGGATTGATTCACGTTTTGAAGTATTGATGTTCAGAAGGTCAACCTCAAATAAAAGCCCAACTTTGGTATTTATAAGTTTCTCAATTAATAGAGCCGTTGGAGGTAGTTGGGCATGCATTTAATGCATTTAATATAGCCGTTGGACGCTGTCAGAGTTTGTGTAATCGATTACACAGATCAGGTAATCGATTACATTGTTGTTCCAACGTTTTATGAACTTTCAAGCTCTATGTAATCGATTACATTATTGGTGTAATCGATTACATTTTCCACTTTGTTTGTAATCGATTACAATGCCCATGTAATCGATTACATGACTTCTGACTTCTTTGTAATCGATTACAATATCCATGTAATCGATTACATGACTCATTTCGAACGTGTTCTTTGAGTTTCTTATTTTTTGTGTAATCGATTATATTGCCCATGTAATCGATTACATGACTTCTGACTTTATTTATAATCGATTACAATATCCAGGTAATCGATTACATGACTCGTCGAACGTGTTCTTTGCCTTTCACGGGCTTTGTGTAATCGATTACATATATTGTGTAATCGATTACATGGCCTTCAGACTTTTCGTGTAATCGATTACATTTATAATGTAATCGATTACATGCTCTTGTTTTTGTGTAATCTATTACAAACATTATGTATGTCGATTACATTGGCCTTTGAACACATTTTTCAAGTCCAATAACGCTTGTAAGTCATTTCCAACACTTCAAGATACTTGATTAAACATAAATCCTTTTAAGAGTGTTAGATTTAAAGTTGAAACTCAAGTTTTATTGAAAGCCATGTTTAACTTTGAAATTTCCCATTTATTTTGAAGTCATATATTGAAAAACCATTTGAGAAATCTTGAGAGCATTTAACATTAATATTCTAAGTCTTATAACTAAGTAAACCTTCTGTCTTCTTTCTTTGATCTTGATTTTTCCTTTTGCGCTTGATCTTCTCTTTTGCTTTTGTTATCATCAAAAACCTTTTGACATGCCTTAGAGACATAAGCATTCACACTTTGAGCAAAGTTTAAACCTGTTGGGCATTTATTTATTATTTTTATTTTTTGTATTGATTATGCCTTTCAATTATGGTCAGTTGGAGATGGATGCATTATGACTTTCTAAGCTTAGACTTCCTCCTGCTTTGACAGATGAAATAGGGAAATTTGTTGAATGGGTTGAGGATAAGGGTGTTAAGATATTGATTGATAAAGGCCCTTATGCATGACATTCAACCTAAGATCGATTTCGTAGATGACAAACTAAGATAAAACTCAACCAGGTAAGAATTTGGTCTGTTTATTATTTTTTCCATTTTACTGTTCTTATATGGCTGTTTGTTTGTGTAAAGGTTTCTTATGTAGGATGTCTATCTTTTTAAAATGTTCCTCTCTCTAAGAGAAACTCCATTATTTATTCTCTGTGTTTTTTGAGAGAAAGGAATGGCTCTGCATATGCAAATTTCCTTATTTTCTTCAGCCTACTGACAAGATAAGCTCATTCAATGATGATGCTAGAGCATCTCCTTCAAGCATTATTGAACCGGGTGATAAATTTTTTTTCCCAAATAAAGGGTTCATTCTCAACCCACCCACAACGTTCTTTATAAAATTGAGCCATGTTCTTGCGGGTGGGATAACTCTCACAATGTACTCACATGAGATGGTGGCCTTTTCATTTTGTTTTGATTAGCAAAATTCATGTCCTTTGAAAATTTATCTGCTCTTTAACTCCTTAAAAATATTGATTCATAACCCACTGCTTCACTCTTTTTCATTTTTATGTTTTTAATGCCAAAACTCGTGTAAGGTACAACAATCTGTCTAATACTGGTGAAAGTTGCAGATAAAGAGGGAAATAACCACCTTAAAGCTCTTCAACAGCTTCAACTTGATGTGGTCTGCTCATATAAGTTGGTAAGTATGAAAGGGTATAAGTAACCCAATTCTAATTCATTAACCTTTAAAATAGGAATTCGCACTTCTCTTGAACTAAACCTGATCTTTACCCCTTTCCTTACTTTAATCAACAAGGTTGTTAAGGTGTGGAAGAGTTGCAGACTAAAGTGGAAAAATTATCTGAGACCGAATATCAAATGGGGCAACTTTACCAGAGAAGAACAGGATGCAAAAATCAATTTGCATGAAATGTTGGGATATAGGTAAACTCATAGCTTTTAGCTGCTAGCTAGCATTCATTTTCTTTTTTTTCATTTGACATCCATGTTTTTGGTTGATGAATGAACATTCTGAATTTGTTAGGCTTGATTCAGTTGATTCAAATTCCCTGCAGTTTCTTCAAATGTCTAAAACATGTTTTCTTGGTTTTCTTTGCCTTCACCGAGTAGTGTTTATCAAATTGCAAACTAATCATAATCACCTTACACAAACTTATACAAGTATCCTTTTTATCTCATTATTTCTCATTGGTAGGATTTCTTGTGTGAAAGACGTGCTAGACATTGGGCACATTTATATTTAAAATTAATTTGAGTTTAAAACAAAAAAAAACATCCAGGGACTTAACTAGAGAAGATGCATTTAGTTTTTTAAAATCAAAACATCAAACTTTGCTGTTGAGGAGTGTATATACATTTCTACAAATTGCTCTTTGCAAAGCCACTGGTTCTCCCATGGTGTTCTTATCAACACCATAAGCAATGCTATGCTGGTAGCAAAACATGATATAATGGATTGGACTTGTGCTAGAGTGTGGCTTAATCTTCTTACTGGCGTGGTGCATAAGATAAAATAAAGGCAAGAAAAGTTATTTTTTTTTAAATTTCATTATAACTTTTCATTCGGCAATTTACTTTTTATAATGAATCGGTAGTTGCTAATGCTATTAGGTTCCAACAAGTATTTGCATAACAGCTACTTTACTTTTCTATTAAGTAGCAACAAGTATTTGCTAATGCTATTAACTATTAATTACCAACAAATAAAGCAATTGATTGCTTTGCTAAAATATCCTATAAGCATTTACATATGAGATTTTCTATCTTTTTATATGAGCAGGTGGTTAAATCCAATTTTGAGATGTTGGATCGTTTATCCGTTCTAGAAAGTGTCAAAGGCCTTGCAATTTTAACAGTTGCCAAAGTTTGTGCGTTGGTCTTTGACAAACCCTATACTGGTTTGATCTGTTGCTTGAATATCAAATAGATCATGGTTTGCACCATTAGTCATATTCTCCATGGGCTTAGGAGGAGGTGCTCAAGCAAGGAGAATATATGCAGGTTTTGTTCATGTGTAGAATTATACTACTATAGTTATGGTTATACTTACTATCTGGAATAATTGGAAATGGAGAAAGAAAAGGAATGAAGGATCAATTTAAAATGTGCACGTGTAGAATTTATTTCATTCTTCAATATTTTTTTACATGAATATTTTTCATAATGGTAAATTGTTAATGGCATTCAAATATCTAATATTTGGTCTTGGGGTATTCATATATTTATTATTGAACTTAACGTATTTGTTGAAAAATATTCTAGAATGAAACTTTAATATTTGATTTGTTCAATTCAAAAATCCCTTGAAAAGTTCATATTTCAATATTGGTGAGTATTATTAGAATCATTTTCGTGTTATTTAAATATATAGTATTAGTAAAGAGTTAAGTTGTTAAATTAAACTATTCATTTCAAATGTTCAAATATATTAAATTTTCAACATAATTTTTTAAAAATTAAAGTAGTATCTACTATCAATATAAATAATTTTACATCAATTGTTTAATCTAATTATTTATTATCAAAAGTTATATATTGACCCATTTATTAAAATAAGATTACGTATTCACCTGTGGATGACATGGGTTCCTAACTAAAGTGGTGGTCGGATGCTACTTACAAAGCGGATGAGAATGTTAGGATTAATAACCAATGGTTTACAACTAAATTTCTGAATGAAGTTAAGTGCTATGGTCTTCTTAATCATAAGTTGACTTTGAAAAAGGGTGTGCCAATTATGCTACTTAAGAATATTGATCAAGTTGCAGGCTTATGCTATGGAACTCAGCTCATTGTTTGGGGGGTTAATGTTATAGGTGTATTTATTACAGAAAACATCATTGGAGATAAGGTGTATATACTTCGAATGAATTTTTAGGGTGTACATTGAGTCTTAATTTTTTGTCATTGTTATTACTTATCATGGTTTATTAAGTCTTAGCTTACATTTACCTCTGCATATATTGTAGATAATTTATCAAGTTGATAGGTTGGAGATAAATTATGTTCCATTATCAGTGGTGCAGACATGTTAAGAAAACCATCCTTTGCTACTTTTATGAGGAAACCCAATTTTTTTTTTGTTAATGAGATTGGCTCTAGACCTCTCTTTTTTTATTCCAGCTTATTGTGGAGAGTGAATGTGCAGAGATAGTGAAAACTGATTAAGGTAAGGGGCAGTCTACTCAGTTATAAGCATATAGCTCATAGTGTCCTCTATTAAGGTGTTGTATGTAGCTGTTCACTTTTTGGCTGACCACGTGTATTTAGATCAATAGATATCATTTGGATTATTTTTTTTATGTTGCTTATTAGGTCCACAGGTATATACAAATTTTAAGAGACAAGCAAGAACTGGATGAGACTTAGAAAGACTTAGCCAAGTTTCAACTTGCTCAAAAAGAATCACTTCCTCAAGCCATTCATAGTACAATGAGGATAGATCTTCACCTTCTACCACAGATCCAGAAAAAACTGATAATGCATCTGATGCACACAACCAATAGAAGAGCAATATTATGGAGTAAGTTTCATAGGGAAATTTCACCAATTGCTCATGCATTTTTCAAAATTTTGAAGTTCATGATCAATTTGAATTGAGGATGTCCCTGCGAACATGTGTAATTTGCTCATTCGGACCTGTTTAGCTCTAATGAATGATAGGCTTTTTTTTTTGTAATATATATATATATACTTATGTCCATATGCTTATCTGATAAGTAGTTTACTTTCATTTGTGTGAGGTTACAAGGAGAATGATAGCAAAGAAAGCTTCCAAGACTTGAACACGCGTAATGAACATAGCCGTGTTACTGACTTTGCAGCTTGATAAAATGGGAAATTAAATGAAGATGTGTATATAATTGTAATATAATAGATGCTTTCTTAGAATTTAAGAATTACTGGCCATGTGTCGATGGAAAAGACAAAGTTCAATAGTAAGTTTCATTTACATATGTCATTACTTGATCTAATATGGGTATCCTTCTTGAAAAGTCATGTGCGGATTGGGGAGATTTTGCACTTTTTCTGTGTGGAAGCAGATGAATTGGATAAGGTGGAAGGATGTATTGGTTAATCTCCCACCCAATCTCGAACCCAGTGGTTGCATAAGATTCCATGGAAGATTCTTGAAAAGTATTGGGTTGAGGAAGATAATTTTTCATTTTTAGAAAGCTACATCCAATGATCTTTCGAAAGTGTTTGGTTGGGGAAAACAATTTTTCACTCTAGACGGGGAAGAGGAAGGAGCAGTAGGACTACGCTTCTGGTGGCGACTCTGTAGGACACACGCCTCTCAAAAATATATGAGAAAGATTCTGAAGACAAGTCCCTCTCGAAATCTTTGTTTACTAAGTATTAGAGTATGTTATATTAAGCTGTTAGTAGAGTTCAAAATGTTCCTGAGATCTAGAGTTAGTTGGAATATTATGTTACGGTGATAGTTAGTAACTAAATTAGTTAGGATAGTTAAACATTTACAGACCTGCAAGGTCAAAGAGGATAACTTTTGGATCAATATCTTTTGTTGGATTAGTTTCTTTCTTATCCATGAATATGGCCTTAGCTTCTTCACTCATCTCATTAGTATGTTGTTGCAGTACTTACTATATTTTTATTTGTATCATTGCATTGCCATTGAACTTGATTTTTGTTAGCAATTATAACAACTATTTAGATAGTCCTTTTCTTGGATTAATTGTTGCTTTCCTTTCATTTTATTATGGGCTGCGGTATCACCACTACAATTAATAAGAATGAGATTCCTAGCAAGGTAATTGTTTTGTAGTTCCTTAAGCCACTAGCAACACAATTTTTTGTTAAATTAATAATAAATAATGATCAACGTTCTACAGAGGTGTCGAGGTGATCTTACTAAGAAATCACTTGAATTGAGCCAATTGCCAAATCACCTAAATCTGCAAGATTTAGTGTTCTATATTTTGTTTTAAGCTATCATGGATATTGTTATTCATTCATTTATTATTATGCATTGAAACTTTTTATTATAAAAGAAAAGTAGTCATTGATATTGTTTTTAATAGAAAAATAACACTGATGAAGTCAGTGTTAATGTTCTTTAAATTTAGTATTTACTGGGAATATTTCTGACTTTATTGTTGCTTTATGCATGATTGGAAATTCTTTTGTAATCGTTGGCATTTTACTTATATAGTTTTTTATCTTTTACTTTTAAGGAAAAGTTAGTTTGCTTCTTAAACGGATGGTTATGTGTTTCATACTCCTTTTTGTAGAAGCTTTTACACTTTACTATTGAAAGCAATGAAGAATTGTTTCTCAATGACATGGCATCTTCAAATAGGAATAGATCTTTTGTTTATGGTTTTAATGGCTATGTTGGGTCATGGAATTGAGTTTTGGAATGGATAAAACTGCTGGGAAAAGTTCTTCTCTTCCTCCCTCTAAGTTAGATGCCTTAAAATGTGGTTTTGAGGCCACGGAAAAGAAATCTGTAGTAGAATGGATAGTTTTCAATTTTTATCATATGCACGTTATTGACATACAACTTATATGCATTTTTCTCTTATTCTTTATCAAGTTTTCTTCCAAAGGCAAACAGAAACATTAAGCTCTCCCACGCATATATTTTACCATTTTTGAATTGGAAGATTGGTTGCAGCAAGCGAACCTCCATCAAGGGTGTGCACTGCTGAATCGAGCCAATTGCCAAATCATCTGAAGCTGTGAGATTTACTGTTCTATATTTTGTTTTAAGCTATCATGGCTATTGTTATTTATTCATTTATTATTATACATTGAAACTTTTTATTATAAAAGAAAAGCAGTCATTGATATTGTTTTTAATAGAAAAATAACATTGAAGAAGTCAGTGTTAATGTTCTTTAAATTTAATATTTACTGGGAATGTTTTTGACTTTATTGTTGCTTTATGCGTGATTGGAAATTCTCTTGTAATTGTTGGCATTTTACTTATATATTTTTTGATCTTTTACTTTTAAGGAAAAGTTAGTTTGCTTCTTAAACGGATGGTTATGTGTTTCTATACTCCTTTTTGTATAAGCTTTTACACTCTACTATGGAAAGCAATGAAAAATTGTTTCTCAATGACATGACATCTTTAAATAGGAATAGTTCTTTTGTTTATGGTTTCAATGGCTATGTTGGGTCATGGAATTGAGTTTTGGAATGGATTATATTGCTGGGAAAAGTTCTTCTTTTCCTCCCTCTAAGTTAGATGCCTTCAAATGTGGTTTTGAGGCCATGGAAAAGAAATCTGTAGTAGAATAGACAGTTTTCAATTTTTATCATATGCATGTTATTGATATACAACTTATATGCATTTTTTCTCTTATTCTTTATCAAGTTTTCTTTCAAAGGCAAACAGAAACATTAAGCTCTCCTACATGGATATTTTGCCATTTTTGAATTGGAGGATTGGTTGCACCAAGGGATCATCCATGAAGGGTGTGCATGAAATCTTGCTTGATTCAGATTTTTTTTAAAGCGCTTTCTAAGTTCAAGTCTTGATACTTTGCCATTGAGATACTAAGTAGTATCTAAGAATTTTTATTTATTTTTTGGTCATTATAATTTTAATTGATTGAATTCAAAGATTTATCAGTTTGATGGTTCATTTCAAGTGAGGTGTATGTCTGATGATGCTACTCTCACATTTTTTCAACTTGGTGGCTCTGATTTATCCCCCAAAAAGGTTTTTTTTTTTGTAATACATGTGGTCTACATTAGGGAGTAATTGTTATTTTTGCTTGGTTGACATGTGTATGATATGTTTATCCCTCCATTTCCTGAAATGTTAAATTTAAGCTCTAGATGTTCACATGGGGAATATGTCCTTGGAAAGGTTATTAGTATGATCCTTATTCTTTATTGGATGAGTAATGGGGTTTTGTTGTTATTTTATTTAATACCTTTGTTATTATTTTTGTAGTGTTTGCTTACACAGTTCAATGAGGCTTAAATAGTTCTGAGGGTAAGTGTTCTGTTGTCAAGTTAACTCTTGCAAAGAAAAAATTTTGATGGTGGTATTGAATCTGCATTTGGTAATGAATCTTCTATAGCTCTAAAGGAAGTGAAAATAGACAATGAGTGATCTGTGTGCAAAGAAGTTTTTTTGGTGGCTATGTGTATAGCTGGACTGCAATTACTATAGGGGATGTTTGGTAATGTTGTTTTGGTGCAGTTAGGTAGTTTAGGTTGGGATGGCCTTATATGTTCTGGTGCTGGTGTATGGGGTTTTTTTTACTCTGCTTTGGTTGCTTGATGGATCTTTTGGGAATGTAGCTATGTTAGTTTGGAATCCATTGTCGACTTCATGTGATAATATGTGGTACTAGAATCTGTTTTGTATATTTGCTAAATGTGATAATGAATGGATATTTTTGAACAATCTTTATAATTTTTCCTTGCATAGTGAATGTTTAATTTTTTGTTGGTTTAATGGTGTGTTGATGGCTTTTGTCAAATTGGTAAAAAGTTGTGATTGTATACATATATAGAGAGATAAGGAGATAAGTTATCCTTGCAATGGCTGAATCAGAGTTGATTCTTGAACAGAAAAGGCACCAACGATGATACTATCCTTGCAATGCCTAAATCAGAGTTGATTCTTGAGCTTGATCTACTCCATCTTCATTATATGTATCAACTGTTTGTGAAAAATCCCAAGAGAAAGCTATCCTTATTATTATTATTTTTTAATGTTGTATGACAAACTGGTTTAATTTTTTGAAGGTAATTTTTGTTCTTTTATTTTTTTGGCTTTAAATCCTTTATCTATTTTGTTGTTTTTCTCATTTCTTTTCTATAGTTTTTTACCCTAAAAAATCACCATTACAAAGAGCAATTTAATTGAAGAAGCTCTTTTCTTTGGATCATTTTCCATATCTTATTTTTTTTCCTTTTTTTGATCCAAATTTTTTGCATTCTTTCTTTTCTTTTGGGAAACAAGTAGAAAGCTTATTAAAGTTGCATGATTTTCTTCTTGAAAGACATATAGTGAATTTTGACTTTGGGAATTTTTTAGGAAGCTTAAGAAGGAAAAGATATTTGTTAATAGGAAAAAAGATACTTTTTCAAATTCAAGGAATATTGACCATTGTAAAAAGTGAAGGATTTTCCAGTGATTACAAGCTATTGACTCCCAGTGCAACACGTGGAAAACAGGTATGTTTTACTCTGTTGATCGTTGTATGTGTGGCTTTTAAATTTGGTTAATTGTGACTATTAAAGTAAATGCATATTTTTCTCCTGGAATATGGAGAGAACAACAATTGTTTCACTATGTAAGCTGCTTTCCTGGTATAATAAAGTTGGATAAGGAAATCAATTACAGTGTAATCATAAACACGCTTACTTGCAATGTATAAAACAGAAAACTGCCACTTCTCCATTTATACGTTACACTTCTATGACGTGGGATGTTTACTTATTGTCGTGCTATTTGGTAGAGTTTTGAGTTGCTAATAAGTTAGAACATTCACCATTTATCTGGCAGGTTCTGCTTTTGCATTCATTTTTTAAATCATTTTCATGCCATGAAGAATCCCGTTTCATAGACACATGCTAGGTATGTTTCTTAAATTTTGATCCCTTAACACATTTGTGTTCTTCAAATTTGTCCTCAAATGATAAAAAAAATTTGACAATTGTTTTTCCTTAGTGTTAGGGTCAAAACGTGTTTGCCCATTTGCTAACCGCAAGTGCACGGGTCGCATAAGTAATAAAATGATGAGTACAGATATCGTTCCCATGAGGATAATTTTATTTCCAATGCTAAGTATTAACCGATAGCTTACCTAATTCTATTCAAGAACATAAAAATGGATAAAAGTAAAGAAGGTAAAGACATAAAGCAATAAGGATAAACGGTTAGAGTTTAGGGAAATCCTTCTTCACCCTTTACATCAACTAACAACAAGCAATCCTCCTCATAAATATGAATGCAATGATTATGTTAGCTTGAGAATCTACATTAGCTAAACGCTTATGTCTAGGTCATCTAACCATGGTGTCATTTGTCCAACTCTCTAAGTGTCCTTGAGAGCTAACACAAAATCCACTCTTTAAGGCCTATTCTCAAACACATGCTATGCATGGCTAAGAGGTATATGTCTATCCCATTAGCGAATCAACTCATCCCGCCATTGGAATAGAATCGAACATGCATCAACCATACATACGATCTCAAATCAAAATCCCTATGTCTAGGTTCATTAGATTTTATCAAATCACTCAAATGTTGGCCAAACACTCAAGAGCATTAAGCACAATATGATTGAACAAAATCAAAGATCCGCACAAACTCAGACAAGAATAAATCATTAATATTAATAAAAGGATTCAAAGTCATCCCTAAATAAAGCTCAGCTATACAATGAACATGAGAACAAATTACAAAATACATGTTCAAGAAATGAGGAAGAGAAAAGAGAAAAGAGAGAAGGAGAAAGCTTATGGATTTTGCCATTGAAGCTCGGATCCTCCTCCAATGGAAAGAGGGCTTCCATCCTTAGCTCCCCAAGCTCCATCTCCACCTCTAATGGAGGTCTAGCCGCAGCCTCTAACCCAGAAAACTAAAAACCTAAAAACCTAAAAGAGAGAAATTGAGAGAGAGAGGGGGTGCGTGAAAAATAGAATAAATAGGCTCAGCTCGCAGACGCGCGCCGCGGCGTGGACAAGTCCACACCTCGGCGCAGAGCTCTCTGTCTTGACAGTATTGGGTTGGCTGACACAGCCACGTCGCGGCGTGAACATTCTTGCGCCGCGGCGTGGAAGACTGGAATGCATCCTTGGTTTCTTTCCTTCCATGCTGGGCCTTGACTTGCATTAATTTGTCTCTTTTGAGCCCTTCCTGCATTTGAGAAACCACTAAGTTAAATATAATTACAAATTTACTTAATCAATCAACAAGTATGCACAAATTGCTCAAAAACATAAAGGAAGATCCCAAAATGAAATTCCACAAATATAAGCATAAAACCTTCCAAATATGCTTAAGATCAAGGACTAAGCATGCCATGAAGCACAATTATGGGGCATAAATAACTATATTTCTTGGAGCTATCACACCCCCAAACTTAAGATGTTGCTAGTCCTCGAGCAACACAAAGTATGACTAAGAAAACTCACTTTGACAATTCATGCTCACATGCATTCAACAATGATAAATTCAATTTTCTTTTTAACCACAACCAGTGCACAATGATTATAATGGCCCTCAAAGAATGCGCATGCCTCACATTTAAGCTAAACATACACAATCCTTAACATGTCATCAATCAAGCTTCCAATCATGCACATGACATCTCTCACAAACATGCAAGCTCAACTTATCTTTTTCAAATCATGCTCATCCGGATAAGTTTATGAGTCTACACATGGATACAAATCAAGATTCCACAAAATTGTAGCACAACTCTCTCTCCACTAATGTAAATCACACATGATTGAGGATCAAGAGGGACTTTAATAGCTTATAATGTAAGGCCAAGGTGATGGGGCGAAGAACAAAGGGGAATGGAAAACATACAAACATTGAAAAACATAACATGATATTTCAAGACTTGAGTCACTACAGCAAGGGTATACAAAATGAAACGAATAACACTATTCAGAACCACTCGATGCTTTTTTTTTATGCTTTCTTTCTTTCATTTGTTTTTTCTTTTCTTTTCTTTTTCTCTTTTTGTATTTTCTTTTTCTTTAACAAAAATAACTTTTTATGCAACAAACGGTTCCTTTCAGCCACTTTTGTATTGAACAACATAAATACCCTAAACCTTGGACTCAAGTGAAGAAATAACATATCATGCACTCAACAAACATAAAGGGAAGGAAAAAAATTGCAATGCTTTCACATGCATTAGAAGGGTTATAAGGTAGGAAATATGAGGGTGAAAGAAGAACATAGAAGGCCAAACAATTATAAGGCTTCAAAAGGGAACCTAGGGATATAATCATTTAAGGGTAAGCTTGAAAGGCTCAACCGGTCCAAACAATGCCCTAATCACTTCCTCGAGCATGCATAATCTAGGATTTCGTCTCAAGAGAGTTGCAAAACAATTTCAAGAATAGTAGAAATCATCCACATGCACAATCCATAAACATTCTCTAGATAAACACTCAAATCTTTTCAAAGTTAAACAAGCATCTAAGTGAGAAACACATCATGCATAAAAACAAACAAGATTGCTTAAGCATGCTTCAAGATCACAAATGGTTTCACAAAAGAATTGAGGACAATTGCAAGCATTTATATCATTGGCCAACCATCACACACTAGCAAATGGCAACAAATCATGCATTCAAAAGATTTATCATTTTTCATTCAAGCATGCATAATATCGTGTAGAGAATGTTGAAAATTAAAACTTTTATCAACAGCCTACTAGTGATAGCCAAAACAAGATAGAATCATGAAAGTATGATGACTATCACTAGCACATACTTAAAGTATCAAAACATGTATAAACATTAAGCGTTAAGGGTGAAAATATGCAATGATACTCTCCCAAACCAAAGTGATGTGTGTTCTTGGTGTTCATGGTCTATAGGGTACTTGAGCAAGTCAAAACAGCATCCAAACTAGAACTGAGCATTATTAAATAAAGAAAAACAGAGAAAAATAATAGAAAAGTGCAAAACAGGGGGTCACGCCGCGGCGTGAAAAAGTTCACGCCTCGGCGTGGAGCGCTCTGGTGCCTGTTCCTGGTGTGGCCGAGACTGGCACGCCGCGGCGTGCACATTCTCATGCCGCGGCGTGAGAGGTTAGTCTGCAGAATTCTGCAGCAAACTTATCTCCGCTGAAATTGGTGCTCCATTTTGGCCCTAGCACCTCCAAAACATGTCTAAAAACTTAAAATACGAATGTATAACAAAAACTTAACAAAAACACAAAATCAAACTATAACTACTTATATCTAAACAAACCAAAAACAAAAACATAAAAACATGAATTAAAACTATTTACAACAACAAAACATAAAAACTTGAATTAGAACTAAACAAACTCATTGTCAATATTAGCAATACGGAAATAATGCCTTATCCCAAAAGAACGCGCTAAAAACTTGTTAGGGTCAAAACTTGTTTGCCCATTTGCTAACCGCAAGTGCACGGGTCGCACAAGTAATAAAATGATGAGTACGTATCGTTCCCACGAGGATAATTTTATTTCCAATGCTAAGTATTAACCGATAGCTTACCTAATTCTATTCAAGAACATAAAAATGGATAAAAGTAAAGAAGGTAAAGACATAAAGCAATAAGGATAAACGGTTAGAGTTTAGGGAAATCCTTCTTCACCCTTTACATCAACTAACAACAAGCAATCCTCCTCATAAATATGAATGCAATGATTATGTTAGCTTGAGAATCTACATTAGCTAAACGCCTATGTCTAGGTCATCTAACCATGGTGTCATTTGTCCAACTCTCTAAGTGTCCTTGAGAGCTAACACAAAATCCACTCTTTAAGGCCTATTCTCAAACACATGCTATGCATGGCTAAGAGGTATATGTCTATCCCATTAGCGAATCAACTCATCCCACCATTAGAATAGAATCGAACATGTATTAACCATACATACAATCTCAAACCAAAATCCCTATGTCTAGGTTCATTAGATTTTATCAAATCACTCAAATGTTGGCCAAACACTCAAGAGCATTAAGCACAATATGATTGAACAAAATCAAAGATCCGCACAAACTCAGACAAGAACAAATCATTAATATTAATAAAAGGATTCAAAGTCATCCCTAAATAAAGCTCAGCTATATAATGAACATGAGAACAAATTACAAAATACATGTTCAAGAAATGAGGAAGAGAAAAGAGAAAAGAGAGAGGAGAAAGCTTATGGATTTCGCCATTGAAGCTCGGATCCTCCTCCAATGGAAAGAGCTTCCATCCTTAGCTCCCCAAGCTCCATCTCCACCTCCAATGGAGGTCTAGCCGCAACCTCTAACCCTGAAAAACTAAAAACCTAAAAACTTAAAAGAGAGAGAGAGAGAGAGAGAGGGTGCGTGAAAAATAGAATAAATAGGCTCGGCGACAGGAGCGCCCATGGCGTGGACAAGTCCACGCCTCGGCGCAGAGCTCTCTGTCTTGACAGTATTGGGCTGGCTGACACAGCCACGTCGCGGCGTGGAAGACTGGAATGCATCCTTGGCTTCTTTCCTTCCATGCTGGACCTTGACTTGCATCAATTTGTCTCTTTTGAGCCCTTCCTGCATTTGAGAAACCACCAAGTTAAATATAATTACAAATCTACTTAATCAATCAACAAGTATGCACAAATTGCTCAAAAACATAAAGGAAGATCCCAAAATGAAATTCCACAAATATAAGCATAAAACCTTCCAAATATGCTTAAGATCAAGGACTAAGCATGCCATGAAGCACAATTATGGGACATAAATAACTATATTTCTTGGAGCTATCACTTAGCAGGTTGAAGATTGTTGGGTTCCAAGCTTTCTTATGGTGTCGATTCTTATGTTTCCAGTCAAGTTATGCAAACTGTGGGTATGAACAGCTTTCTTCTATCTTCTCTATGAGCCTTGAGGAAGCTTCATCCAATTGTCAGCTTCCATACTGTTATTATAAATTAATAATGCTCGATTTAGTATGTTTATACCTCATGTACTAATTACTGAGTTAATTTCGGAGTTCTACATTTATTATGTTGTTGAGTTACTTATTTGTGACCCTAATAACGCTTTCACATCATCATCTACTTATGTTGTTTCTACTATGTGTAGTGCAAAAGGCGGAAAAGGGATAGTGGAAAAAGGTTACTGCATGGAGAAGGCAAGGCTCTACATTAAGTGACAGTAGATTAAGGTAAATGGGTGGATGAGGATGATAATGATGATGGAATCCACATCTTTAACCATGTTCTTCCCATGAAAAACTTCAATGTGTTATGAAAGGGAATATATTTTTATATATAAACTAATTGAATTATCTCATTGTTTGTTGATTAGGTGCTGGTGAACTAGACTTGGAAAGGATGGATTTCTCGGTATGCATTGTGTTTACTTGATTCTCTGTTTCGACCTTTTCTCCTGATGTCATTTGTCCTTATTATTTTTGCTACATGCCTCATGTAACAAGTGTAAAGAAAATATATTTTATTTTTAACAAAGTTGGCTATCTACTTTAAATATCATTTTTATTAATATCTAGAAATTATACATTTAGAAATTCAATTAAGGAACCTATTTCTCTTAGGAAAATTTTACCACCTAAACTTTTTATCCATTGTTTAATTTTAATAATTATTTGATGAAGGAGTGGACATGATGTGATAATAACAAAGGTTTTTTTTGTTGTACAAAAAAGGGATTCTATTAGAAGTATCTTTTTCTGTACAAAAGAGAAAGACAAAAAAAAAAAAAGAACTAGTTTCTCAAGAAAGTTACTCCCAAAACATCTGCAAGGAGGTATGCATAAGATTGGGTGGGATGCAACTATAGCCTTTTTAGCTTAGAAATCAACAATAAAATTGATCTGTCAAAGACTATGTTTAATCTTTGCCTGCCAGTTCAAACCAAGATATAGATGAAAACAAGTTCTCTTTACTCATATTTCTCGAAAACAATGTTTACTTATGTACTTTTTTAATAGTTATTTTCACTTAAGATTTGTAACGTAAAATTGTTATAATTTTTCTTATATAGGTAGTTCTTTGAGAAAAGTTGTTAAAATTGATTTTAAAAAAGTTATATATATATATATATATATATATATATATATATATATATATATATATATATATATTGAAAATACATGATGTTAAGCAATAAGTAAATAATAACATTAACTAATTTGGTAAAATAATGAAATATCGCTATACATATATGTCTACAATGTTTAAATTAAAATAGTTACAATTCTTCGAAACTAATGTATATGGTTGAGATATTTTCATATTTTAGTTTATTATAAATAACTTATCTATATTGTTACCTAACAATTCTTCCTTTTTATCACATTTTTTTAATTGTAACATTATTTGGGATGAAGATGATTAATAAATGATTACATAAACATGGCTATGGATATTTTGGTTTTGATTTTTGTCTGCTTAACTAATGTTATGTATTTGTATTCATGCAATTATTTTGTCAATTGTGCCTAACTACTAATATTTTGTTTGGGTTCATTTGAAGGAAAAGTATTAATGTATTAATGATTGTGTACTTCCTCTATGGAAATTGATTACTTTGAATGGTAGATTTGTTTGTTTTGATCCACCAAACAATGTCATTATGTTCCCCATTTAGTAAGTTGCTATATTATAGACTAAGTATATCCACAAAATATTAAACATTTAATTGCAGTATAATGCATCATTTGTCTTTATATGATTCAAATTAAATTCAATGACTTATCCTGTTATTATATAAAATATTCTGTTGGATTGTTTTCGTTCCATGTTGTTCTTTAAGTTCTCAAATATATACTTAATGGATTATGCGTTGTAACTTAACAATAGTAAAAGAATTGGTTACCCGTGCGTTACACGGGTACCACACTAGTTTATTACATGGCTTAACCATCATGTAATAAGTAAACATTTTATAATTTATGTCAGTGATCTAATTATGAAAAATAAATTGATCATTATATTTGTTAAATGCCTTAGAGAATTTTTTTTATATTACTTTAAAGATTTAATGATAGATTGAATTGAAATTCATTAAAAATTTAATCTCAATTTCTTTTGTTTTGAAATCAAAATTAAATAAAAATATTTTAGTCATAATTCAAAATACAGAACTCTAATTCTGAATGGTCAAAATCAATAAACTCGTGGTCAAAATCAATAAACTTCGTGTTTCTTTCTCTCAAATAACCTTCAATAGATCAACTAGAATCGTTAATCTTCCTCAAATACGTTGCTCAAGACTCACCTCACGGGTTGCTTCTTCTACTGGACCCAACCCAACTCTCTCTATTGCCACAACCTCGCCAGTCACCTCTTACTCCACCATCATATGTGTCCTCACAAGTGCTCACTTGAAGTCCTATGCCTACGATACCATTTGAAATGCTACCATTCGCGTTTCTAATCTGGCGATTTAGATCACAATGACAATGATCTAATGCACAACATAGTGAGCCTACTGTTGGAAGCCGAGGCGATTGTGGAGGAAAGCTCCTATGAGTTCGGTGTCGATTTGGCTATTCATTGTCCCCGGCCTCTTTCTAAACGTTGTTCTTCACCTTCATCTATAACCTAGGGTTTCACTTTCTCTTAGATTCTATCTCTTTTATCTTTCTCTCAACTCTTTCATTGTCCTAGAAGTGATAGACTTTTTAATTCAATTCCAATTCAATCTATTTTCAAAAAATCAAACAAAAAAGAACTAGATTTATTCGATTTTAATTATATTTCAATTTTTTTGGTTCAATTTTTAGTTTGGATTGAATTTGAACACCCGTACTTGAAACATAGGCTTAGTTTGTGATTTAAAAAAAAAAAGCTACTTAAACTTACCTTATTTATTTACTAAGGGGTGTAAATGAGCCCAATTTTAAGCTTTGACTCAATTTGTTTAGCTCTTTATAGCTTGATTTTTTTCCTTATTATTAAATTTTTCCTTGAAGTACAACTTTCTCTAGATAGAATTTCAATTTCTTAAGTAATAGTAATAAATAAACTATTATTACTATTTATATATGTTCTCATTTAAAATTATAATTTATTACTATCTATATAGAATTAATAAGTAATATATATATACATGAGTTATTCACAAACTTTTAATGTTAAGTTTATAAAGTTTAAATTTGACTCTTTTATACAATTGACTCTAAATTTAAGTTTATACTTAATTATTTAATGGAACAAATGAGAATGATTGAATATTTAACGAGTCAAATTTAAATAATTCGTGAATAACTCAACTCATTTACCCATTTAGCTATGAGACTAATTTCTCATATACTCCATTAGTGATTACTAATTTAGAAATCTTTCTAGCAATTGTCTTCCACAGCTAAGTAAATTCTCTATTTCATTAGAATAATGATAAATTTGTCTAAGTAAACATTAAATGAATTATCGTTCTTTGTCATTACCAAAAAAAAGCCCCTTAATATTAAATATTTAGTCATGTTAATCTCTGTATGTAAGAATTCATTTTTTCCAATTTTAAAGAATAGATTGTCGCATTATATATATATATATATATATATATATATATATATATATATATATATATATATATATATATATATATATATATTTCAGTTTTTGTAAGGCATTTTCTTTCTTTCTTTTTTTGCAAGGTATTTTATTTTGGATGTATATTACAGATTCAGCCAAATTTTCACAGTATATGGTTTTGGTCTGAAGTATGAACATTCTCTCAGCAATCAGCATGACCTTTCTTTTGTTTTGGATTCATTTTGTCGTATTGGGCTGGGGGTGGAGACCCGCGAGAAATACCCATTTTCATGCTTTATATATAGGCCATTTCCGAAAAAAAAATTTGTATAGGCCTGCAATCGTTTTATACTATTTGAGCTCCGTGTAGCCCTTGGTTTGTGGATTTTTTGGTGAGGTGAGAGAATAAAACACCAGAAAGGCACCGCAGGCCTAAGCACCTTGGTTTGTGGATTAACTTCAACGAAACGATGACCGAATCGAAAACCATTTTATTATTATTTCCGAAACATTATTTCAGCTTACGATTGTTTTAATAATATCAATTGAAAGCATCCTTCGGAACTCCTTCACTCTTTGAAAATGTGGAATTACTTATCATAATGTAGAATTAGGGATGTAAACAATGTTGTTAGGTCAATTTCACCCTAAACAAAACAGAACGTATTCTAAATATTTATCTGATCCTCGACTGCATTCACTGTCATCAAGGTCTTTTTTGACTGATTTGACTGTTTAAGAAACTTTTGCTACCGACTTGAAACTGTTTAGAAACTTGATTTATATTAAGACTTAAATAACAGCTATGGCGAAGCCTTCATATAAAGTCTCAAATAAGCCTAAACATTTAAATAGGCCTTAAAAGGCCATTGAAAAAAAATAAAATAAAATTTTATAAATAAATATAAACAGTAAACTAATAGAACTTAATGAAGCTTCTTGAGAGGTCGGACTGACTCTACTAAATAAAAACAGGTTTTAAAAAGACTGAGCCACCACTGACTCATTTTCTAAACAGTCAAAGATAAACTAAAAAACAAAGTCAGCCACAAGCCCTCGACAAAGCAATGACCTATTTCCATCCCTATGTAAAGTTTGAAAAATAGATTGAGTCCGATGGATTAGTTAGAATAGCCTCACAAAAATGTGAAATTAATTATCAGAATGTAGAGTTTAGAAAATAGATTGAGTCAGATGGACCAATCAAAATAACCTGATAAAATTGTAGAATTACTTAACTGACGTGACCTGATCTGTTCTAACCTGACCTGAAATCGAGTAGGCACATTTTAGGCCAGCTCGACTTATTCTAGCCTAGTCTAAAATCAAGTTGGCATACTTTGGGTTAAGCTCGGACTGTTAGTTTAAAATGTAATTATTTTTTTAATCTAATAAGTCAAAATCTAAGAGGATATTATCATTTTTTTTGTTTGAAAAATTAAAACTCAATTGACAATTGAGCTAGTTCCTTAATTTATTTATGATTGACCCAAAATTAAGTACCCCAAATTTCCTAATTTTTTTATTTAAATTTTTAAAAGTTAAATTCATTATTTAAAAAAAAAAACTCAAAGAGTTGGCTGAGCTAATAAAACACTAACTCAAAACATACTGGCTCAACTTAGTCCAGTCCAAAAATAGCCCGACTTATTGGGATCAACTCTACCTATTTTGACACTTTTATCAAAATCCCTAGTTGTAAGTGAAATTGGATACACAAGTAACTATATTACTCTGAAATAAAAGCATATATATATAGATATAGTCTTGTACGATGTGGTTGGAATGATTAAAAATTAAAAGTAATTTAATGATTAAAATCATATATATAAAACTCAAATTTTATATTTGAAACTCATTTAAAATTATATCAATTTAGATTGATTTAAAAATCAATTTTTATGTTTACAATATAATCTCTCTTTTTTTAAAGAGTACAATATAATCTCTCTTGAAGTTAAGTTATTAGATATAAATTAAAATTAAAAAGTTAATAAGAATAAAATAATCAATATATTTAAATTAAAATCAAATTTTATCATATTAATCTATGATGGATTTCTTAATATAAACAATTGAAATTCATAAGATTTAAAAATTAAATTATTTCTTATTTTTTAATATTCCAAATACATTTTGATGCAAAAGCAAATATGTGGCCTCACGCATTTCTTCTTCCCCTACCAATGTCATATGACTATCATCCATTTCAATCACCATAAGATGATAAAGAGAGAAGATGACATTGAAAAAGGAGGGTGAGTGATACTATGACTGACGGTAGATATGCTTGAACATTGGCGCAACAATTGTATTGTGTTGTATATGAATTAGTGTAGTTATCCGTGCAATGCACAGGGTAACAATTCAATTGCACCGTATAACTTTAAAAACTATATGGTTATATAGATGATTTCTTACTGAGCTTGAAACTGAATAAGGTAATGTGAAAACTACATACAAAATTGTATAAGGCGATGTGAAAATTATATATAAATCAATATTTAGATATGACTAACTTGATATGGCTAAACAATCATGTAAGTGTATCAAACATATGATATAGTTTGTTAGTATAAACTTATATTATTAAGTCTTCCTTATACAGTGTACCAAACACATAATGAAATTTGAGCACTAAGAGGTGGCCTTTAGAACGATATCCAACCTCAATAGCACAAGGTCAATGAGCTACAACAGATAAATCACCTTGCAATATGAGGTCCAACACTAACCTTTCTCACATAAACAACTCTTATGATCTGTGTTACCAGGTGAAGGAAGTCTTTGTGCTGGGCTTCTTCTAAATCAATAGCTCGATCTAGAATGTTGTTGGAAGTTGCATTGAGACAATCACTCATGTCAGTCCCATTAAGTATAACTGAGCAACCCATGTAAACATTTATCTATTTGTAGAAGGAGTAATAATAAGACCACGATGTGTTGGGTTCCTAAAGAATGTTGATTTGAAGAACATAATTGGAACATCCCGATGGAAACTCAAGAAGTACCCTTTCTGCACATATTATTTACGATATTTATTGGCAATTGTAATAATAGCCCCCTCCACTACCAGAATAGAGCTACATCGCAAATGAGGATTTATTTTCCAAAGGCAAAGAGATTGAATTTCAAACTACTACCTTTCTAGCTTAAGAACTCTCTGGATTGAACAAATTTGTCTCCATGTATTGACTAACAATTGAGACCTTATAATTCCAACCATATCACTAAGAAAACTGTATGCACCAATTCAACCAAATTACAAATAGACCATAATATGCGTTATATTGTGAAGATGATTTAACTTATAAGATTTTTTTATCCCAAACTCCTATGATTATATTCCAAGCATAAAACTGATGAAGCATGTGATACAGAATTAAGTTAATAAGACGATGAGGAGTAAAAATGCAAATTTGGATTCTAGTTACCTAGAGCACGGGTCACCGTAATAATACAAAGAATAAGACCATCATACCCTGAACCTATTATATAACACAAACAATATGTCACATACTCCAATATCAGCAAGGTGAACCCATGGGAGAACTTACATGAAAATTATAGTGCTATAGGCATTTATAGATCTAGCTTACTTTTTCCAAATGAATTTTCTAATTAAACACAAGATTTTGAAATCATGGTCCTTAATATTAGTGAGTATTAACATAAGGAGAAAATAAGCAATAATAATATGCATTCAAAGTTCGAAGGAAAGGAAATCTTCAAAGAGATATGCTGTCAAGAATCTTTGATGAGTTTGATCATTTACAATAATAGGATACAATTAAACTATCTCTTTTCTCGCTTCTCATCAAGAAGGGATTGACTAAAGTAAAAAAAAAAGTATTACAAAGGGATCCTACTGAAATTGGTAGCAGAAGTCACATTTGTGGCCAATTTTGTGGCTCACTTATGGATCTAGCTCAAGTGCAATAGAGATAACTGTGTTATATCAAATAGGAAGGATTTTATGTTATCATATTAATAGAAATAGTAAATAAATGTTTTTCACTAAACAAAAGAAACTTCATATAGCTTTACACTGTATGCATAAAGCCATATATTCATTTGCTTACCTTAGTCTCTTAAGGCATTATTGTAATTCTTTCCTGATTCACACGATATTTTGTTTTGATATAATTTCATGAAGCAAACCCAATCAGAATCATAAAGGAAATTACATGTGACCAATCATGAATATAATAACAATTCCCTTTTTGTGCCAATTGAAGAAGTTCCCCTGATCAAGTAGGAGAGCCAAAAACACAACTTGTTATCAATTAATCATGCATCACAATAGTATGGATACAACATTCAGACGAGTGGGCCAAGAATTGTGGTACTACAACACATTATATCTTATGACCAGAAGACGCATGTTGATGATGTCCATATGAGTCAACAAATTCACAAATTGAAATTATAAAGTCAAATTGAAGTGAAATTTCCTAACTGATTATAATAAAAGATAGTGATCCAATAAGTTGTATTTAAATCACTTTAGAAATTGATAATGGGTAGACATGGTCTGCCTCCTTTGTACTCTTGTCTCACCCAAAAGAAATTGTACTTCTCTTTTGAATGAGAAATTATAAAGAAAACCTTTAAAAACTATTGCTTTGCTTGAAAATCTACCTAGAGCATATTTTAATTGATGCCCATTCAGTTTCTAGCTAACAATTATACAGTTAAAGTCAAACTAAATAAACATTATCATTAATTAAGTAATCATTTTTGTGTCAAATATAAATACAATGGTAAATAATAGACATGTAAAATAATTAAGTATATTTCCTTTTTTATTTTTAAATTGCAACAAATGTTTTTTAGAGAAATTCTATTAGAGATAATGTTACATACAGAAAAGATGAGGAAAAGATATATATTAAACAAAATAAAACAAAGCAAAACAAAACACTCAAAAGAGGAACATTACCTTTGTGCTTGAACTTCACAGGGAACTCCGCTTTTGTACCTCAACCTCAAAGAAGTGATTGTGTAGAAATGAAGTTACTGTTAGGACACTAACACCAGGAAGTGACAATATAATTACATCAAACAAATGGAAGTAAACATGAGACCATAGTAAAGCTATCTTAGTATATTTGCCTTCTGGACATTTTTAATTATGATACCACTATAACACTATCACTTTTCATTTCATATAAACATGAGTTATGGTGGGTGCTGAACCTTATCATTTCATGTGAGGATTACATATCTTAATTCAATAATTCCTCATAATGGGCATGAGTAAGATATATTGCTTATAATCTATTTACACTATGTATGTTGAACCTTATATATATGCTTTAATGCTTATAAATAGGACTGTAGTTTCTCACTCTTTCAACCAAACTTAAAAGGACTCATAAAGAAATGTGTGAGGAAGAAATGCGTTCAAAGAGGTAGAAGAGTATTTCTCAGCAATTGATTGAAAGGCTTTGGAAGGTGCAGATGTAAAAATTATCCTTCAACCATTAATTTCTCAGCAAACCTGCAAAACCAAAAAATCATAAATCCTCTTCTTTCACCACCACCTTCAAAATCATCTCTCATTCAGCTTTCTAGAATCCAATAACCCTTTCAGTTTCACAAAACAGAAAAACCAATTCCCTTTGACTCGAAACAAAGAACCCACAAGTAGATATTCATATACTCCCAAAAACACCATCGCCCAACCTTCACTGAAAAGGAAAATACCTATATACTCCTAAATAAAGAAAAAATTTATCCGAGGAAACCCCAAAAGTAAAGAACATTAGAGCATTCTGGATATATATCTTAATTATCATTGATAAATAAAGCATGTGCACAATTCATGGAGTTAATGTGGATTAAAAAGGGAATTAATGAAGACAACAACCATTATGTACATTTATTTACACAACAATGGATGAAAAAAATAAGAATCTTAAGAGAACAATTGAGGTGAGACAGGGAACCAAGTGAAGCTACATGTTGATTGCGCACTTAAAACATTATCAGGATATAGCAAAGGATATGCATGAAGAAAATGGGGGAAAAGCAATTCAAAGATTTAATACCTTGGGAATTTTACCATTCAACCTTTGATCACCAGGTAAAATCTCCCTCTTACCTCTTGAAGACAAGATCTTCAAGTTCCTCTCCTTTTCCTTGATTTCATGTGGATCACAAACAAAGCCCTAAAATTCTTAAACAATTAACAAAATCACATACAAAACTTAATAACAATAAACCATAGAACAAACATGGTTTAGAAAATCACAAACTAAATTTAAACCCAAAGAATCAAAAGTTTACCTTTAGGAAAGTAAATCAAACTTGGATTTTGAAGCACTTAGGATAGGATTTTCACAAAACTTCCTAAATGAAAAGTGTTTAGGAGGTGGTTTAGGTTTAGGAAATGTTGAGAACAAAAATTATAGAAGATGGATGGTGTATTTGGGTGTTAGGGCCGAAATCTAGAGAGAAAATAGAAAGGAAAAATGGTTGGTGTTCTTGGGAAATTTGAGAGAAATGAAGGCTTAGCTTTTTAGGTGAGAGAAAATGAAATTTGAGAGTAAAAGGAGAATGGTGCAGCCGTGTGAGTGTGTAGGAAATAATAGGAGATATACTTGAAATAAAAGATCACAATTGTGTTCACATTGAGTGCACATGGCTTGGTCACCATTTGGTCATCAAATGGTCACAAAAGACCATTCAAGAAGCTTGGAGAAGCCTCCCAAGGCTGCTTGGCCGTGTGGCCTCCTTGAATTAGGGACTTAATTTGACTTCAATTAAAGCCTAATTGCATGCTAATTAATTAGCTAACTAATTAGATTAAGTTTTCTAATTATACTTAATTAACATTCTAATTACATAACTAATTAATTAAATATATAATAGCCTATATCATAGCCTCTAAATAAAATTAGGATATCTAATTAGAAATTAAATTATAACTAATCAATATCTAAATTAGTTTACTTAGTTTGTTAATTAGGCAATTAGGATGACTAAATTAAGTTTAATTAACTACTAAGTAAAAGTCAAGCCACTATATTTGACTCAATCTTAGCCATTGAAATTAACTTTGTTTCCTATCCATTGATCTAATCTAAGGTGGATATCACTTAATGACTTTATCAGGATTCATTTCACACCATTGATCTAATTAACGGTTATGATCGAAAACATCTTAATCAAGCTTTTCATCCGATGATCCACAATAAAGTTCATGCCCTTTTATTTGACCACTTCCTATTGGATAGAAAAATCCAGCCACCTATTTGACTGATTCCTATTGGTTCGCTTTGATTTAGGTTACAAAAAATATTCTAAGCACATTTTCTATCAGTTAAAATATATCAGGTCAAATAATTATAGCAGAAGCTGCTATAAATAAAATAATAGATATTTATTCATGAAATATTTTTATTTCACAGATAAATACTAAAAATTAAAAGATTCTTTTCTGTGTTACTCAGATTTGGGTTTAGTAAAATCCCCCACCTCCGAATAAATAAAATAAGAATTTCCCCGGCCCGAAAATTATTATTTTCTTGACCCGGAGCAAATCACACAAAACAATCAAAAACAATGTCGGAACAGTCAAATTATTTTTATAACACACAAAAAATGCAAAACAGTGTAATTCTGTTATTACTGTTAACATAGTTAGAATTTGGGGTGTTACTGTGTTTGGATGCATACTTTTGAAGACTTGTTTTGATGATAACAAATGGGAAGAATAAATGAAGATGATAAATAGACTAAGTCCAAATTTATATTTGATTAGCATTAGGACTTAGGATCTATTGTACGGAGCCCACATTAATATCTCTTTGTTTTTTGACAGAAAAGAGAAAACTTGGTTCTAAACTTAGTGTCTTTGAAAACATCTTTTTAAAACCCTTTTTGAACTGAGTTATTCGAATAGAGCTTTGCCTATTCAAATAAACATCCTCACGTGGTTTGATTTCTAAAGGTGTTATTCGAATAACTACCCCTGTTATTCGAATAACTAAGGTTTTTCGAACACTGTTTTGTAAGTGGCTATTCGAATAATCCTTCCCTTATTCGAATAAATGAAGTTTTTCAGAACTATGCTTTTAAGTGAGTTATTCGAATAACTCATACGTTATTCGAATAAAACCATTCTATCTGAACTTCTTTTAAATACGTTATTCGAATAGATAAGCCTTTATTCGAATAACCGTTCGTTTTTCACAACTCTGGTTTTAACAGAGTTATTCGAATAACAGGTTAGTTATTCGAATAACCCATTTCAAATGAGTTTTCAGAAACAGTGTTATTCAAATAAACCTTTGCTCTATTCGAATAAACACGAAGCTTTTGTTTACGTAAATAGAAACAAACAAGTTTTTCAATCTGTGTTAATTGCTATTAATTATACCCAACGGCTAATTCATATGGTTTCCCCTATAAATAGCAAGCCTGGGTCACGTTTTTCAGTGCCAATAATTCTGAACTATTTTTTGATTACTCTGATTTGTGAAAACTATTTTCTACGCTCTTCTTGTTTAAAAACTTTGAGATATTTCTGTGAGAGCTCCATTAGCACTTCAATTTGTATTACTTACTCTGAGTGAGAGTTTCTCTTCATCTCTATTTTCTGATATTCTCGTATCGAGGTGAGGTATCCTCAAGGTTTGTATAAGGGTGAGGTATCCTCTGCAGGTGAGACTTTAGCACAAGGGTAGAGTGTCCCCGTGTGTGAAAAGTGCTCTATTTTGTAACGGTAGCAAACACCTATTGAAGCTTGTGTACTTAGTGAAAAATCTTGGCTTTCGAGGACTAGGACGTAGACCACAAGTGGGTTAGTGGTCGAACCAGGATAAATACTGTGCTTGCTTCTCTTTTCCCTAATCTCCTTTTTTTATGCAATTTAACTTACTGCACATTTATTTTTTCGCTGTTCTTTATTGTTTCTTTTCTTCTTCTCATCCCTTCTGTGCATTTATTTATTAAGCTTTTGATATTCGTATTAATTGAAAAGAGGTTTTGCGAAAAAGTTTTATACTCAATTCACCCCCCCTCTTGAGTACTGGAAGCCACTTGGTAACAAGTGGTATCAGAGCTAGACTATTGTATAAAGAGCTTAGCAGCTTCAAGAGTATATGGCTTCTTCAAATGGTTTTTCAGAAGGATCTTCCATAAACCGACCACCTTTTTTCAATGGGGATGGTTACGCATATTGGAAGGAAAGAATGAAAATCTTCATCGAAGCTATTGATCTAGATGTTTGGGATGCTGTCGAAAAAAGGCGCTTTTATACCCACACATGAAGTTGATGGTGTAAGGACCGAAACACCACGAAATAAATGGTCTGATGAAGAAAAAAGAAAAGTTCAATTTAATTTAAAAGCCAAAAATATTATTACTACTGCTTTGGGATATGATGAGTTTTTTAAAATTTTAAATTGTAAAATTGCTAAAGAAATGTGGGATACTTTGCAAGTTACCCATGAGGGTACTAGTGAAGTTAAGAGATCGAGAATAAATTCTCTAACTCGTGAATATGAATTATTCAGAATGAACCAAGGAGAAAGCATTCGGGAAATGCAAAAGAGGTTCACCCACATAGTTAATCATCTTGCATCTTTAGGCAAAAGTTTTTCTAATGAAGATTTGATTAACAAAGTTTTGAGATGTCTTAGCAGGATTTGGCAACCCAAAGTGACAGCAATATCCGAATCAAGGGATTTGTCCACAATGACTCTAGCTACCCTCTTTGGAAAACTTCATGAGCACGAATTGGAGCTGAGCAGATTAAGCCAAAGCGAAGAGAACGATAAAAAGAAAAAGGGGATAGCGCTCAAAGCCACTTCATCAACATTCGACAATGATGATGAAGAAAATGAAGAAAGTTCAGAGAACATAGAGGTAAGTGAAGAAAATCTGAGTTTGTTAGTTAAAAGGTTTGGTAAATTTCTCAGGAAAAAGGGAACACAAAGAAGACTTCCCTTCCCTCCTAAAAAGACTCACTTCAAAGGTGAAGGAACTTCATCGACCCCAACTTGTTATGAATGTGGCAAACCTGGTCACATGAAAATAGAATGTCTTGTTTATCAAAAGAAGAATGAGAAGTTTGAAAAGAAACCCTTTAAAGAAAGAAAAGGAAGAAAAGCCTACATAGCGTGGGATGAAAACGACATAGACTCAACTGACAGCTCAGATAGCGAAGAGGCTCAACTATGTCTCATGGCAAAAGGAGATGAAGAAGAAAGCGAAAACGAGGTAAGTTCTAATACTTTATTGCCCTCTTATGATGAGTTACAAGATGTTTTTGAGGAACTACATGAAGAATCTTTAAAACTCACAAAAATTATTTCTTCATCTAAGAAAACAATTTCTTCTTTAGAAAATCAAATTCTTGCTTTAAATAAAGAAATAGAAGAATTAAAAATTGAAAACGAAACTTTAGGAATCATTGATACATGCACAAATCATTCTTCACGTGCTTCTACTTCTTCATCTTGTTCTTCATGTCATATACTTGAAAAAGAAAACGAAGACCTAAAGAACACTCTTTCTAAATTCACCTTTGGAATGGATAACTTAAATATTTTATTAGGAAGACAAAGAGTGGTTTTTCAAAAAGCCGGGATAGGTTATAACCCGAAAAATCAACAAAAACTCTATAAAAACTTCTTTGTGCATTCTAGTGTTTCAAGTAGTCCTTTTATTAAATGTTTTTACTGTGGAAGAAAAGGACATAGTGCTTCAACATGTAATGCAAGGAAAAACACAAATACAAAAGTTGGAACAAAAATGGTTTGGGTTCCCAAGGGTACTATATCCAAAACTGACACACAAGGACCTAAGAAAGTTTGGGTACCAAAAGTTAAAAACTAAACTTGTGTTGTAGGTGTGCTTGAAAGTCAGGAGTTCAAATTTGTATCTTGATAGCGGCTGCTCCAAGCACATGATCGGGGATGATTCAAAATTCACCATGCTTATTCCCAAGAATTATGGACACGTCACGTATGGTGATAACAACAAGGGTAAAATTCTTGGAATCGGCAAAGTCGGTAAGAACTCTAACTCCTCTATTGAAAATGTGCTGCTTGTTGAAGGTTTGAAACATAACTTGCTTAGTATTAGCTAATTATGTGATAAAAGAAATAAAGTTATATTTGATTCAAACTGTTGCATAATTGAAGATAAAAATGACAAGCATGTTAAATTCATTGGTTATAGAGTAAACAACATTTATATGATTAGTCTTGATGATATATCTTCAAATGATGCGAAATGCCTTTTAAGTAAGAATGATGATTCATGGCTATGGCATAGGAGAATTGCACACATTCACATGGATCACTCAAAGAAGTTGGTCTCTAAAGAGCTAGTAATTGGACTACCCAAGCTTAATTTTATAAAAGATAAATTATATGATGCATGTCAAAAGGGTAAACAAATAAAGGTCTATTTTAAAGCAAAAAATATAGTTTCAACTACTAGACCTTTACAACTTTTGCACATAGATCTGTTTGGACCTTCTAGAACTATGAGCTTTGGTGGGAATTACTATGCTTTAGTGATTGTGGATGATTTTTTTAGGTTTACATGGATTTTATTTCTTGCAAATAAAAATGATGCATTTCTAGCTTTCAAAAGACTTGCCAAAGTTATTCAAAATGAAAAAGGTTTTCAAATCTCTTTTATAAGAAGTGATCACGGTGGCGAATTTGAAAACAATGTTTTTGAAAATTACTGTGATGAACATGGCATCAATCATAATTTCTCTGCCCCTAGAACTCCGCAACAAAACGGAGTTGTAGAAAGGAAAAACCATTCTTTAGAAGAAATGGCGAGAACTATGATTAATAAGGCTCGCTTCTTCCTAAATACTTTTGAGGCGGATCTTGTAAGTCACTTGTTATGTAATGAACCGGGCCCTCATAAGGCCTATTTTAAAGAAAATGCCATATGAGTTGTATAAGGGAAGAAAGCCAAATGTCTCACACTTTCATGTTTTTGGTTGCAAATGTTTTGTTTTAAATAATGGAAAAGATAATTTAGGCAAGTTTGATGCTAAGTCTGATGAAGGTATATTTCTTGGCTATTCAAATCATAGTAAAGCTTTTCGTATATATAATAAGAGAACTATGACTATTAAAGAATCTATACATGTTGCATTTGATGAAACTGACCCAAGTGGATCGAGAAAGGATCTTGTTGTTGATGATGTAGCAGAAATCTTGGCGGAAACACATTTGGACAGTAAAGAAAAGGAAATCAAGGAGAAAGAAGATGAACAAAGATAAGAAGATTCACAAGCTTTGGAACTTCCCAAAGAATGGCGAACTTCAAAATATCACTCCCTTGATCAAATTATCGGTGATGTATCTAAAGGTGTAAGTACTCGTAACTCCCTTAGAAATGCTTGTAATCACTTAGCTTTTGTTTCTCAAATTGAACCTAAGGATTTAATTAAAGCTTTTGATGATGAACATTGGATCTTAACTATGCATGAGGAATTAAATCAATTTGAAAGAAATCAAGTTTGGGAATTAGTTGCTAGACCTAATAATCACCTCATAATTGGAACTAAATGGGTTTTTAGAAACAAACTTGATGAAAATGGTCTAATAACTAGAAACAAAGCTAGATTGGTTGCTAAAGGATATAATCAAGAAGAAGGAATAGATTATGAAGAAACCTATGCACCTGTAGCTAGATTAGAAGCTATAAGAATGTTACTTGCTTATGCTTGCATCATGGATTTCAAATTATATCAAATGGATGTCAAGAGTGCTTTTCTAAATGGTTTTATTCAAGAGGAGGTATACGTTGAACAACCTCCAGGTTTTGAAAATCATGAACTGCCCAACCATGTTTTTAAACTTAAAAAGGCTTTATATGGTTTAAAGCAAGCTCCTAGAGCTTGGTATGAAAGGTTAAGTAAGTTTCTTTTGGAAAATGATTTTTCGAGAGGAAAAGTCGATACTACTCTTTTTATTAAAAATAAAAAGCGTGACATTCTTCTTGTACAAGTATATATGGATAATATTATTTTCGGTGCTACTAATGAATCCCTTTGCAAAGAATTTGCTAAGTCAATGCAGAATGAATTTGAAATGTCAATGATGGGAGAATTAAATTTCTTCCTCGGACTTCAAATCAAACAAACGAACGAAGGGACTTTCATAAGTCAAACAAAATATTGCAAGGAATTGCTCAAGAGATTCGAAATGGAAAACCCTAAACACATGGCAACTCCAATGGGCACGTCTTGCTACTTGGACAAAGATGAAGGAGGTAAATCAGTAGAAATAACGAAATATAGAGGTATGATTGGATCTCTCCTTTATCTTACTGCTAGTAGGCCAGATATTATGTTTAGTGTATACATGTGTGCTAGATATCAAGCAAACCCTAAGGAATCTCACTTAAGTGTTATTAAACGGATAATGAAATACCTAGTAGGCACTTCACAAATGGGCTTTGTGGTACCCTAAGGGTGCCTCTTGTAGCCTAATAGGCTATTCGACTCGATTTTGCTTTGGGTGCAAATTGGACGAGAAAAAGTACTAGTGGGACATGCCACTTGCTTGGTAGTTCTTTAGTTTCTTGGCATAGTAAGAAACAAAATAAGTGTGGCTTTATCTACCGCCGAAATTTGAATATGTTGTAGCCGGGAGTTCTTTGCGCTCAAATCCTTTGGATGAAGCAATTCTTAGACTACGGTCTTCAGCTTGATCACATCCCGATAAGATGTGATAACACTAGTGCAATAAATATCTCTAAGAATCCCATACTGCATTCTAGAACAAAGCATATAGAGATAAGACATCACTTTATTAGAGATCATGTACAAAAAGGGACTTGCATTCTTGAGTTTGTTGAAACATCTAAGCAACTTGCAGATATCTTTACTAAACCCTTAGCAAAAGAAGCATTCTTTTATATTCGAGGAGAATTGGGCATAATTGATCAATCAAATATTTAAATTGCTTATTTTTTTTTGCTGAATATTATCATGGTTATATGCCTTCAATTTCATAAACGTATATGATTCTGTGTTAGTTTTATTCGAATAAGCAAGGCTTTATTCGAATAAACTCCTTCACTGCTAGTTAAAATGTGTGTTAAACATCAGCCTTATTCGAATAGAACTCAGTTTATTCGAATAAAATGATTTCTTTGCTTAACCCTGTATGTTTTTCATCTCTGCTTATTCGAATAACACCTTCCCTATTAGAATAACCAGAAGCCATCGTTTATCGGTGTTTCTTTTCGCGCCTCTCGCTTATTCGAATAAGTCCCTCTTTATTCGAATAACCAAATTCTTTTATCGTTCGGTCTTGGTCTCTGTCTATTCGAATAGACCTCAGGTTATTCGAATAACCTGAACCTGTTTCTATCAGTGTGGACTGTTTGGCCTCAGTCTATTCGAATAACTCACATAGTTATTCGAATAAACCATGTCAGCTAGCCAAAACGCTTGGCTTTCCCAGTTGTTTTATTCGAATAGAACCCTTCCTATTCGAATAAACCCTAGCAGCCACACCTTTTCAGTTTCCTACGCGCATGTCTGTTCAGCTTTCATGCAAGGTTTATTCGAATAAACCTCAGTTTATTCAAATAAACACAGGGTTCTTTAAATAACCCCCTGCGCGCCCAAAACGCTTTCACCCTCCATCTTCTCTGCTCTTCACTCCTTCCTCTCAAACCTTTCACCCTCTGCATCTTTTCATTCTCTCTCACCTTCTTCCATGGCCTCCTCCTCTAGCAAACGTCCTCGCACGAAGAATGCTCCAGGCACCAACCCTCTTGATCTGAGAAGGCTCTCCTCCAATGAAGAGCATCGTGCACGCTTCATCTCGCACTTCTGGGAGCGAAACTTGGTTCAACCCAAGTACCTAGATCTCTCTTTCTTCTAGCAGCATCGCGGCTTCTACTTCCTGACTCTGCTGCAAAACTAGGGAGTTCTTCAGCTCTACTCTCACCGAGCCACCATCTATCCAGCTTTGGTGAAGATGTTCTTCTACAATCTGGCTTTCGATGGCCAGAATCTTCTTTTTGAGGTATGTGATCAGAACATCGTGATCACACCGCTGGATTGGTTGACTTTGTTCGGGCTGCAATTCTCTGGCGCCCTTGTTGAAGATGGTGACACCCTATTTCTCAAAGACTTCAACAAACTTCAGGCGGTTGAAGACCTGCTGAAGCCTGGTTTAGCCCTGCCTGATAAGGGTCTCAAGGGTGGAATATTGAAGAGCCAAGATAGGCTTCTGAATTACGTCTATGCTCACATCTTGGCTCCTCGCGGTGGTAACTACGCCTATCTCAGTGAGGAAGATATTTTTATACTGTGGTTCCTGAAGAATGGCCATCAAGTCAACTGGCCTGTGTTCATCATGAGGCACATGATGAGGGCCAAGGGTAAGGAGAAATCTGACTTGCTTTATGGCATTCTTGTTACTATCTTGCTGAGCAAGTATTCTCATGTCTTGGAGACTGAGCGATCCATTGCTCTAACGCACCACAACGTCTTTGGAGCTCACACCTTACGGAAGATGAAGATGATCCAAACCGATGAAGGCTGGGTGTACCCAGATGAGGTTGCTGAGGACGAGCTCGACCCTGCTGATGCCCCTGCTACTCCTGCTGACGTACCTGCTGCTGCTGCTGCTCCTGTCACTCTGGAACAAATCTTGGCCACCTTGCAAGATAACTGAGCTTACATGGAACATACCTTCTCTATTCTATTTGATAGAATAGAAGGCGTTGAACGTGAGGTTGCGGCTCTTCGATCTGCTTCACTGCTCCTGCACCGGCTTCTTCACCACCACCTCCTGGATGCTTACTTTTAGGATCTTTAGTTCTTAGGCTGTTTGTTTTTGGCTTTATGTTATTTTATTCTCTGGCTTTTGTACTTGACTCTCTTTTATTATTAATGAATAAATAATATTTCCTATTGATCTCTTGATATGAGTTTTATGCATTCTTACTTTGATATATGAGACTTACCCCACCTTTTTGCTCATGACAAAAGGGGGAGAAATATTTGATCATTTGACTTTAATTGAGAAAAGACAGTAAAAATTAAAATGGGATTGGATTCAAATTGAAAGGGAGTCACAGCACATATCGATACACATTACCTCTTATAATTAAAGAGGAGGAGTAAGCTTTTATACCTTTTGTGAATTCCAATTATATGCACTAACGCTTTTTCTCATTGCTAGTCTCTTTGATAGTTTGTCATCATCAAAAATGGAGAGAATGTGTTTGGATGCATACTTTTGAAGACTTGTTTTGATGATAACAAACGGGAAGAATAAATGAAGATGATAAATAGACTAAGTCCAAATTTATATTTGATTAGCATTAGGACTTAGGATCTATTGTACGGAGCCCACATTAATATCTCTTTGTTTTTTGACAGAAAAGAGAAAACTTGGTTCTAAACTTAGTGTCTTTGAAAACATCTTTTTAAAACCCTTTTTGAACTGAGTTATTCGAATAGAGCTTTGCCTATTCAAATAAACATCCTCATGTGGTTTGATTTCTAAAAGGTGCTATTCGAATAACTATCCTGTTATTCGAATAACTAAGGTTTTTCAGAACACTATTTTGTAAGTGGCTATTCGAATAATCCTTTCCTTATTCGAATAAATGAAGTTTTTCAGAACTATGCTTTTAAGTGAGTTATTCGAATAATTCATACGTTATTCGAATAAAACCATTCTATCTGAACTTCTTTTAAATACGTTATTCGAATAGATAAGCCTTTATTCGAATAAACGTTTGTTTTTCACAACTCTGGTTTTAACAGAGTTATTCGAATAACAGGTTAGTTATTTGAATAACCCATTTCAGATGAGTTTTCAGAAACAGTGTTATTCGAATAAACCTTTGCTCTATTCGAATAAACACGAAGCTTTTGTTTACGTAAATGAAAACAGACAAGTTTTTCAATCTGTGTTAATTGCTATTAATTATACCCAATGGCTAATTCATCTGGTTTCCCCTATAAATAGCAAGCATGGGTCACGTTTTTCAGTGCCAATAATTCTGAACTATTTTCTGATTACTCTGATTTGTGACAACTATTTTCTACGCTCTTCTTGTTTAAAAACTTTGAGATATTTCTATGAGAGCTCCATTAGCACTTCAATTTGTATTACTTACTCTGAGTGAGAGTTTCTCTTCATCTCTATTTTTTGATATTCTCTATCGAGGGTGAGGTATCCTCAAGGTTTGTATAAGGGTGAGGTATCCTCAAGCAGTTGAGACTTTAGCACAAGGGTAGAGTGTTCCCGTGTGTGAAAAGTGCTCTATTTTGTAACTAGCAAGCACCTATTGAAGCTTGTGTACTTAGTGAAAAATCTCGCTTTCGAGGATCGACATAGACCACAAGTGGGTTAGTGGTCGAACCAGGATAAATACACGTCTCGCATCTCTTTTCCCTAATCTCTTTTTTTATGCAATTTAACTTACTCGCACATTTATTTTTTTGTTGTTCTTTATTGTTTCTTTTCTTCTTCTCATCCCTTCTGTGCATTTATTTATTAAGCTTTTGATATTTGTATTAATTGAAAAGAGGTTTTGCGAAAAAGTTTTATACTCAATTCACCCCCCCTCTTGAGTACTGGAAGCCACTTGGTAACAGTTACAACTCTCCCACTCTAAAAAGAAGTTTGTCCTCAAAACTTGACATACACTTAAAATAAAAATAGATACTGCTCTCTTATCTTATCTTCCAACTCCCATGTGCCTTCACCACTTACATCATTCCAAGCCACTTTAACCAATACAATTTCCTTTCCTCGAAGTTACTTTGTCCTTCGATCTTCAATCTTGACTAGAAACGTCTCATAAGTTAAATCTTCCTTCAGTTGTACAGTATCTGGTTCGATACTATGAGTCAGATCAAAAATATATTTTCATAGTTGTAATACGTGAAATACATTATGAAGATTTGATAAGAATTGTGGTAGCACAATCTGATAAGCTACCGGACCTACCCGTTGGAGTATCTGGTATGGCCCGATAAACTTCGGAATGAGTTTCCTCGATTTAATTACTCATCCAACTCCGATCATAGGTGTCACACGTAGAAACACATGGTCACCTTCTTCAAATTCAAGCGGTCTTCGTCTTTTATCAGCATAACTCTTTTGTCGCGTCTGAGTTATCCTCATCTTGTCTTGAATCATCTTCACTTTCTCAGTTGTCTACTATACAAATCCTGGTCCAACAATAGTACTGTCACCATCATGATACATCGTCTCTCATACAATGCGTCATAGGGTGTCATCCCTATGCTCGAATGAAAACTATCATTGTATATGAACTCTATTAATGAAAGATATTCATCTCAACCACTAGTTTGTCCTAAAACACAAGTTCTCAACAAGTCCTTTGAAAATTCTAACTATCGTCTCTTCCTTATATCCAAGCCCCTCTTGATTGAACAGGTACTTCAAGCCCTTGAAATTACTATAGACTTTATAGGAAAGAAAATGTCTTCAGATTTTCCTTGCAAAACGACTATCGCGTATCCTAAAACGTAAATCAAATAATTCTTCTCATGCACGTTCCACAGCCTTGAAGTATACGCCACAACCTTTCTATTTGATCTCAACACTCAATCTAAATCCACAAGTTGAACTTGTTCTAACAGAATTTTGCATTTGACTAGTTTCGCGTATAACTCCTTCTCATTCTTCAGAAATTGAAGAACTGCCTTGAGATCTCCAGCATGTTCCTTCGAATTTCGAGAATAGATCAAAATATCGTCAATAAGGAAAATGACAAATTTGCCTAGTTGGGAAAGAAAAAAAATCTTATTTATATAATTCGTGAATATCGCAAAAACATTCTTTACTCCGAATGATAGTACTAAATACTCATAGTGCCTGTAATGCGTCTGAAAAACTGTCTTGGAACATCCTCTACTTTTACGCGAATCTGATAATAATCAGCACGTAAGTCGATCTTGGAGCAAACAACGATTTCCTTCATTTGGTCTTCTAGTTCCCCTGTTATCACATCATCCCAAATTTTCTTCATCAAGATAAGTTAGTCTACTTGCCTATTTTTAATCTTAACAGAAACTGTCTCATAGATCAAGTTTTCTTCTAATTGCACTGTATTTGGTACTATGACATAAGTTGAATTAAGATTAATCCTTCTTAATTGAAATACATGAAAGACACTATGAAGGTCATAAGAAAAGTAATAAGATTATTTAGTAGGTTACTAGATTAGTCCAACAAAGAATTTGAGATGGTCTAATAGATTTTGAAATGAGCATAGTCCAATAATTTTAGAAATGAACTTTCTAGATTCAAATCCAAAAATCTCAGGCCAAAGAAACACTAAAGTTGCATTGTAACAATCTAGTAGAATATGGTTGAAAAATAATCAATCCATTTATAAAATCAGGCTCTTAAATAGATGTAATTTTAGATAAATAAATCAAATCAATAGAAAAGATTTGATATTCAATAGATATAGGGTAGAGTTAAAAAAACTTGAGTATAAACAACAAGTTTAATCAAGAAGAGTAAAAATAATCAGATCACATTATAACAAAGACACGGGTAAGTCAAATTGATTTACTCAGTCTTTTTGAGAAAGAAATAGACAAACCAGATCAATAGAAAAGTTTCAAACTCCAATAACAAACAGGCTCGAGTAGTAATAACAAGTTTAGAAGTTGAAGTAGCATTATAAGGAAAAACAAAACACAAATAACCCCAGAAGATTTACACAATCATAGTTCATAAGAGAATGGGTTACCTTGCGAATTATACAACACGGTTTTAAGATTACCCTCTATCGCACAACTTCCTCGCTTCTTAAGTTTTTGTATTTGAACGTTCTCACTACACTCTTTGCACCGACTCTTTCTTCTTCTTGAGATTTTGAAACACGTGTATCACTAATGGAAGGTTCCATCTTCAGTTGATCACATTCCCTGGAGAAATGTCCAAGCTTCCCACATCCATAACAAATAATCCCTTTATGCTGACAATCTTTGGTGAGATGATTCTTTCCACATTTGAAACATTTCATTGGTGATGCCACAGTCTGACCAAAATCGTTGCCATTAGAACTTCCTCTCTTTGTTCGTTGTTGCTTCCCCAGTGGTCGCACATGCGCCTTTTGCTGAAAACGATTGACCTTGCACTTCCTTCCATTTTGGATTATCGAAGGTTCTAAGTTACAGCTTCTCGCATCCGGTGATTGCTCCAATCCTAATAAGCTATAAAGTTCGATTATAAGTTCCTGCTGTTGAGCGATCATCTATCTCTGTTGTACTGCTACTTCAATCATCTTTTGCATCACACTTCCAGCTGCGGCTATACGATCTTCCTCACGTTTCGCGTCCACATGCACATGTTCGCTACGTTCCATTATCTTTCTTCAAAGATAAACAAAATCAAAACACCACGAACAAAACGTAACTATTTCACACAACATCGTCTCCTTTTGGAAACCAAAACATATCTCTATGTTTAGTGTCAGAGATTCACGCAGCAAAAACAAGACAAATCTACCCACAAACCCAAAAGACTCTAACTTGGGCTCTGATACCAACTAATGTAACACCTTCCTTAAGGCGTCACATTTCATGTTACTTAATTACCAAATCTCCCCTTCATTAGAAATCGAGCTTGTAATATAAATATGAGTTGTAAAATTTCTTAATAATAATAAGATAAACTTAGCAGAAAATAAAAATATTACAACATCATCACAAATAATGTACATCATATATATACATACAAGCCTTTAGTACTGACATACTTAATTTTTACAAAGTAGACTTTCAAAATATTTAAACTTTAATTTAAACTAACATATTGCCCAAGTCTCTCTAGACAGTAGAACCTTCAGATGGGTCCTCCTCAGATTCCTCAGAAGATAGGAATCTAGTTGAACGCAAAGTTCTACGGATAGATGTCCGAGCAGACGACACTATACTAATCGCACTAGGAGTACGATAGTATGCTCCCCAGTACTGTCTAATAGACAATGGGCACTCTAGGTGTACATTAATATTTGCAGTAACATAAGGGTGTCCAAGATGTTACCTACTCTAAATAATATTTAAGTCCCCTATGTAGTAAATATGCTCTCGTTCTAGATCAACGTGCCATGCCTCCGATCCTCCGCGAAATTTCAATCTCATGTACCCTAGAAAACAAGGCATCTCCATCTTCTTAGAACTCTGCTTCCTCTACAAGAATCTGCTCCTCCTCAGCTTCTCGATCAACTTCTTGCTTAGCGTCTTTATAAATATAAATACAATAGAGAATAGGCATACAAAGAGGTGAGATCACTTACGCCAATACCAGTATGGTAGCAATGAAGATAAACATATACAACATCTCATACAGCTATCATACCATAATTACAATTATGCCATCAACATCAATTATCATCACAACTCATGCAATAAACGATAATTACTATCATGCCCTCATCAATATTCCATAATTTCGAATACCATAAACAATAATTTCGATAATACCCTCAATAACTATGTTTATTCACCTAGACACAATTTCCTACTCCATGGAGCTAAAACTCAAATCGGAGAGAGTGATCGACAAGATCTATCTGCACCAATATGCCTCAGACCACGTGCTCAATTTTGCACATCTAGCATATGCACAAAAGTCTTTATCAAATCTTGATTAAGAATTGTATCTCGGTCCGGATCATTGGTGTGTTATGTCGGTCTAACCCACAGTACAGAAGAGCTACCAACTGCCCATTGTAGACAACCCGCACCCCAATGCCCCCAAGGTCAACGAGTGACCTACACTACGCATATCGCACCCACTCAGGAGATGTATTCTCTCCTAGGTAAATAGCCTCATACAGTCCACTGGACCTTTCCAATGCATGTACTTTGCACCAATTTACAGTTCAATTTCATTATCATATATTCGGGGTTTTCACATTAACCCAATAACATTATTACTGTATTTTCATCGCGTAGTCATATTTTCTTATTTTCTCAATCGCGCAATAATTTTGTCGCGTTTTCAAATCTCGTATAATATTTTTCATACGTTTTAAATCAAAAATACTATTTTTCCCATTTAACACTAAAATTGACTTTATTTTCCATATTTACATATTAGTCCCTCAAGAATATAATATTTATATTTTGCCCTCATTTAATTAATATTTTCACAATAGTCCTCATAAAACTAGTATTTATAAAATAGTCTCTCATAAATTAATATTTATAAAATAATCCCTCATAAATTAATATTTATGAAATGATCCCTCTTTTATAAAATATTTACAATGTGACCCTCTTTAAATAAAAAAAATTATAATATGGTCCTTCTTAAAATATTAACTACAATTTTGTCTCTCTTTGATAAAAATTTGCAGTATAACCCTTCTAAAAATTGGTATTTGTATTGTTTTCCAAAAATGATATTTTTTTCTTTTACTCCACATAATACATCTCAAATTTTTTAGATGCGTTTCAAAACCCATAGGGTGAGCTATACGTCAGTAAACTTCAAGTATTGTCACTCATTTTATTTTATAACCTATTTATTTAATTATATCTTATTATTTTCCCAAAACCATTTTACTTGCTACATTCAAACTTGTTCAAATTCATTTTCTTTTCATTTAAACCCTTAATTCTTATTTGAATCAATCATTTTCAGGATTTTGGTCCTCTAAACCCTAATATGGCCGTTGTGAATGCTTATGACCCTAAAGCATGTCAAATAGTTTTTGAAGATAACAAAGGCCAAAGTGAAGATCAAATGCAAAAGAGAAGATCAAGCGCAAAAGGAAAAATCAAGATCAAAGAAAGAAGTCAAAAGGTTTATTTAGTTATAAGACTTAGAACATTAATGTTAAATGCTCTCAAGATTTCTCAAATGGTTTTTCAATATATCATTTCAAAATAAGTGGGAAATTTTAAAGTTAAACATGGCTTTCAAGAAAACTTGAGTTTCAATCTTAAATCTAACACTCTTAAAAGGATTTATGTTTAATCAAGTGTCTTGAGGTGTTTGAAATGACTTATAAGCTTTATTGGACTTGAAAAATGTGTTCAAAGGCTAATGTAATCGATTACATGATATTTGTAATCGATTACACAGCAAACAAAAGCCATGTAATCGATTACATGAGCAATGTAATCGATTACAAGCAAGTCAGAGGCCATGTAATCGATTACACAATAAATGTAATCGATTATAATAAGCCCAGAAAGGCAAGAACACGTTCAAAGAGTCATGTAATCAATTACATGGATATTGTAATCGATTACATGCAAAGTCAGAAGCCATGTAATCGATTACACCAATAATGTAATCGATTACACAGAGCCCAGAAAGCCAAGAACACGTTGGAACAACAATGTAATCGATTACATATGCTGTGTAATCGATTACACGCACTCTGACAATGTCCAACAGCTATATTAAATGCATTAAATGCATGGCTAAAACCCTCCCAACGGCTCCTTTATTGAGAAACTTATAAATACTAATGTTAGGTCTTCATTTGAGGTTGACCTTGAACCAAAAACTGATTACCAATACTTTCAAACGTTAATCAATCCTCAAATCCATTTCTTGCTCTATTTTTTTGTAAAAACGTGAAAAATCTTTGAGAGCATATTAGAGCTTCAATTTGTAATCATCTACTCTAGTGAGAGCTTCATTCAATCAATCTATATTGCTTTGTAAAGAGGGTGAGGCATCCCTCCAAAAGTGTAAAGAGTGAGGTATCCCTTAGTTGAAGAGACTCAAGCTCCAAGGGTGAGGTATCCCAAAGTGTTGAGTGCTCAAGGTTGTAAAGGTTATCAAGCACCTATTGAAACTTGAAGAAATAGTGGAAAATCTCTAGCGATTGCTTGAGGACTGGACGTAGATCACAAGTGGATTGGTGATCGAACCAGGATAAATCATTGTGTTTGTTTTCTCTAAACCCTTCTCTTTACATTGAGTACTGTTTTATTGATTTGCTTGAATATTGGTACCTTTGGCTATTGTATTTATAAGTGAAAGTGTTTATCTCTTGTATCCAATCATCTCTAATCATCAATTAGCTTCAACGAAAATTGTTTATCAAACGATTTGCTAAAGATTTGTGAACTTAGTTTTCATACTCAATTCACCCCCCTCTTGAGTATTGAGGCCACTTGGTAACAAGTGGTATCAGAGTTAGACTCTTGTATAAAGAGCTTAACAGCTTCAAGAGAAGTGATGGCTTTAAATGGTTTTTCAAATGAAGGTTCTTCTATAAGCAGACCTCCTTATTTCAATAGGGATGGTTATGCCTATTGGAAAGAAAGGATGAAAATTTTCATTGAAGTTATTGATTTAGATGTGTGGGACGCCGTTGAAAATGATGCTTTTGTTCCTACACAAACTAAAGATGGTGTGAAAATTAATACACCTAGAAATGAATGGACTGATGATGATAAAAAGAAGGTTCAATACAATTTGAGAGCCAAGAATATCATCACCACATCCTTGGGGTATGATGAATTCTTTAGGATGTCAAATTGTAAAATCGTAAAAGAAATGTAGGATACCCTACAAGTAACTCATAAAGGTACTAGTGAGGTAAAACGATCTCGAATAAACACTCTTACTTATGAATACGAATTGTTTAGAATGAACCAAGGTGAAAGTATTCAAGATATGCAAAAGAGGTTTACTCATATTGTTAATCATCTTATCTCATTGGGAAAGACATTTCCTAATGAGGATATTATTAACAAAGTCTTGAGATGTCTAAGCAGGAATTGGCAACCCAAAGTAGCGGTGATTGCGGAATCAAGAGATTTATCAACAATGTCTCTAGCCACCCTATTCGGAAAACTTCAAGAACATGAGCTGGAACTAAATAGGCTCAATCAAAATGAAGAGCATGACAAAAAGAAGAAAGGAATCGCACTCAAAGCCACCTCCTCTACAATTGAAGATGATGATGATGATGGTGAAGAGGATGCTGAAAGTGTTGAGTTAAGTGAGGAGAATCTTAGTCTCCTTGTGAGAAAATTTGGAAGATTCCTAAAGAAAAAAGGATTTCAAAGAAGACCACATTTTCCTAAAAAGAAAGTGTATCATAAATGAGAATAATCCTCTACTCCTCCAAAATGCTATGAATGTGAAAAACCGGGACACATGAAAATGGAGTGCCCTATGTATCTCAAGAAGACGAAAAAGTTTGAGAAAATGCCCTCAAAAGAAAAGAAAGGAAGGAGAGCATACATAGCCTGGGAGGACAATGACTTAAGCTCCTCCGATAATTCAGAGGATGAAGAAACTCATCTTTGTCTCATGGCTCAAGGAGGTGATGAGAGCGACACCGAGGTAACTTCTTCTAACTCAGAATCTCTACCTTCATATGATGAATTACAAGATGCCTTTCAAGAATTGCATGATGAATCCTTAAGGCTCACACAAATGGTTTTGTCCTCTAACAAAACAATTTCCTTATTGGTAAACAAAGTTTCTATCTTAAGTAAAGAGATAAATGAGCTTAAGATTGAAAATGAGACCTTAGGACTTATAGATGCTAATTCACTATGCATGACATGTTCTTCACATGATAACACATCCATATCATTACCTTGTTCATCATGCAAAGTATTTGAAAAAGAAATTGAAGACTTGAATAACACTCTTGCAAAATTCACTTTTAGAAGAGACAACTTGAATGTGTTGTTAGGGAAACAAAAATGTACGTTTCAAAAAGCTGGTTTGGGATTTAATCCAAACAACCATCAAAAATCTTATAAGAATTTCTTTGTTTCCTCACATACTTCAAGTAGTCCCTTTGTTAAATGTTTTCACTGTGGTAGGAAAGGGCATAGTGCATTAACTTGCAATGTTAGAAAGAATATAAATACTAAAGTTGGAATAAAAAGAGTTTGGGTTCCTAAAGGCACCATGCCTAATTCTAACACACAAGGACCTAAGACAATTTAGGTACCAAAGGTTAAAACTTGAATGTGTGTTGTAGGTGTGCTTGAAGACCAAGAGTTCAAGTTGGTATCTTGATAGTGGTTGCTCTAAGCACATGACCGGTGATGGCTCCAAGTTCTCCTCCCTTACACACAAGAAATATAGTCATGTCACATATAGTGATAACAACAAAGGGAAGATTCTTGGAATTAGCAAAGTTAGTAAGGTCCCTTCATCATCTATTGATAATGTTTTGCTTGTTGAAGGATTTAAATATAATTTGCTTAGTATTAGTCAATTGTGTGATAAAGGCAATAAAGTTATATTTGATTCTTCTTATTGCATAATTGAGGGAAATGATGATAAGCAAGTTAAGTTTGTTGGTCATAGAGTCAATAATATATATATGATTAGTCTCGATGATATCTCCTCAAATGATGCTAAATGCTTTATGAGTAAAGAAAATGATTCATGGTTATGGCATAGAAGAATTGCTCACATTCACATGGATCACTTAAACAAATTGGTTTCTAAAGAACTAGTAATCGGTCTTCCAGAGCTCAAATTTGAAAAAGACAAACTTTGTGATGCATGTCAAAAGGGAAAACAAATAAAGGTCTCTTTTAAAGCTAAAAACATAGTTTCAACTTCTAGACCTTTACAACTTTTGCACATGGATCTTTTTGGGCCCTCTAGAACTATGAGCTTTGGTGGGAATTACTATGCATTAGTGATTGTGGATGATTTTTCTAGGTTTACATGGACATTATTCTTAGCCCACAAAAATGATGCTTTTCAATCATTTAAAAAGCTTGCCAAAGTTATCCAAAACGAAAAAGGTTTTTGTATTGCATCCATAAGAAGTGACCATGGTGGTGAATTTGAAAATCATGAATTTGAAACTTTTTGTGATGAACATGGCATTGAGCATAATTTTTCTGCCCCTAGAACACCACAACAAAATGGTGTTGTAAAAAGGAAAAATCGATCTTTAGAGGAAATGGTAAGAACTATGCTCAATGAGGCCAACCTTCCTAAGTACTTTTGGGCGGATGCGGTTAACACCGCTTGTTATGTTATGAATAGAGCCCTAATAAGGCCAATTTTAAAGAAAACCCTATATGAATTGTACAAAGGAAGGAAGCCAAATGTGTCACATTTTCATGTCTTTGGATGTAAATGCTTTGTTTTGAATAATGGAAAGAATAACTTAGGGAAGTTTGATGCAAAATCTGATGAGGGAATATTCATTGGTTATTTTATTCATAGTAAGGCCTGTAGAGTCTATAATAAATGAACTATGACCATAGAAGAGTTCATACATGTTGCATTTGATGAAACTAACTCAAATGAGCTGAGAAAGGAGCTTGTTGATGATGTTGCAGAAATCTTGGCAAAAATGCACTTGGAAAATCAAGAGAAAGAGTCCAAGAAGCAAGAAGAGAGACTTCTTGATCACTCATGGCAAAAAGATTCAGAAATCTTGGATTTACCCAAGGAATGGAGGACTACAAGATATCATCCGCTCGACAAGGTGATAGGTGATGTATCAAAAGGGGTAATCACTCGAAACTCACTTAGAGATGCATGTAATCACCTAGCCTTTGTCTCTCAAGTTGAACCTAAAGACATAAATGAGGCCATTAATGATGAGCATTAGATCTTGGCCATGCAAGAAGAACTAAACCAATTTGAGAGAAATCAAGTTTGGGAATTAGTTCCAAGGCCCAATGATCATCCTATAATTGGCACCAAATGGGTCTTTAGGAACAAACTTGATGAAACAGGCTTAATAATAAGAAACAAAACTAGGCTTGTAACTAAGGGATATAATCAAGAAGAAGGCATAGACTATGAAGAAACTTATGCTCCCGTAGCTAGGTTAGAGGCCATTAGAATGCTACTTGCATATGCTTGCATCATGGATTTCAAACTCTATCAAATGGATGTCAAAAGTGCATTTTTAAATGGTTTTATACAAGAAGAGGTGTATGTAGAACAACCTCCTGGTTTTGAGGACTTTGAAATGCCCAACCATGTTTTTAAATTGAAAAAGGCCTTGTATGGCTTGAAACAAGCTCCTAGAGCTTGGTATGAAAGGTTGAGTAAATTCCTTCTAGAAAAAGGTTTTTCTAGAGGCAAAGTTGACACTACTCTTTTCATAAAACATAAAATGCATGACATACTTCTAATTCAAATCTATGTTAATGACATTATATTTGGAGCTACTAACAACTCTCTTTGTAAATAATTTTTAAATATTATGCAAAGTGAGTTTGAAATGTCCATGATGGGTGAGCTCGATTTCTTCCTTGGTCTCCAAATCAAGCAAACAAGAGAAGGAACATTCATAAGCCAATCCAAGTATTGCAAGGAGCTGCTCAAGAAGTTTGGAATGGACAATGCCAAGCATATGGCTACTCCTATAGGCACCTCTTACTATTTGGACAAGGATGAAGGAGATAAATCAGTAGAAATTACGAAATATAGAGGTATGATTAGCTCACTCCTTTACCTCACTGCAAGTAGGCCTGATATAATGTTTAGTGTATGCATGTGTGCTAGATATCAAGTTAATCCTAAAGAATCACACCTAAGTGCTGTTAAAAGAATAATGAAATATCTAATAGGTACATCACAAATGGGTTTATGGTACCCTAAAGGTGCCTCATGTAGTCTTATTGGGTATTCTGATTCTGATTTTGCTGGATGCAAAATGGATAGAAAGAGCACTAGTGGGACATGCCACTTGCTTGGAAGCTCACTAATTTCTTGGCATAGCAAGAAACAAAATAGTGTGGCATTGTCTACAGCTGAAGCTGAATATGTTGCAGCTGGGAGTTGTTGTTCTCAAATCCTTTAGATGAAACAACAACTCTTGGACTATGGTCTTGAGCTTGATCACATTCCCATAAGATGTGATAATACTAGTGCAATCAATTTGTCCAAAAATCCCATTTTGCATTTTAGGACTAAACATATTGAAATAAGACATCATTTCATTAGAGACCATATTCAAAAGAGTGATTGTATGCTTGAGTTTGTAGAAACCACTAAGCAACTAGCTGACATTTTCACTAAACCCCTAGCAAAAGAAGCATTTTTCTATATAAGAAATGAACTTAGTATATTGGATCAATCATGCATAAATTAACTATTTGCATAATCATAAAACCAGTGCCTAACTTGTATTTTTTCTGCATAATCATGCCATATTGATGCACAATCTCTAAATTTTTCATCATATTTGAATCCAATACTGACTTGAGCATCAGAGATTTCCCTTAAGTTGTTTTGCAGGGGCTCCCTCATGCCCAAGACTCCCAAGCAACTCAACATCCACAAAATTTCACCAAAAATGGTGTAATTCTTGGTAAAAAATGGTAATTTTCATCAATTATGTGAGTTGAATCATAATATGATTAGTTTATATGTTTGCATGATGATTTGAATTGATCTAAGTTGCTTTGGAACTGTTTTGGATGGATTAAAACTAATTATATGCTGATTGGAATGCAAAATCTGAGTTAATGAGTGTTGGTAATCAATTACAATGCCTTTGTAATCGATTACACAGGTTCTGTCAAGCATGTAATCGATTACACAGCTTTTGTAATCGATTACAATTAACTCAGAACTCAGGTAATCGATTACATCAACTATGTAATCGATTACAAGGTTCCCCAGAAGCGTGGTAATCGATTACACCAAAAATATAATCGATTACATACCCACCAGAATGCATGTAATCGATTACACACTCAATGTAATCGATTACACAGGGTTTTTTAAAAGGTTTCTGACGCGTGTAGAGCTCATTTTTCAAAACCTTTTCATCTTCTTCGTCCTCTTCCTCTGCTCCCACGCAACCCAAACCTCTAAATCTCTTATTTCTCACTCAAATCTCCATCAAAATCCCTCATTTCACCTCCTCAATCTCAGAAAACCCCTCTCCACATAGCCCATCTCTCAAAATCTCCTCATATCCCTCACCCAAATCTCCCCATCTTCTCTCACGTACCCCATCCCCACTTCTCTCGCCTTTCTAATCTCGTCCCTCTCTCTCTCCTCACTCATCCCCAATCATTTACCACTCATCCCACTCTACTCCTTCTCATCAATGGCTGAATCCTCTCATCATTCAAAGTGCCCAAGAACAGGGGCTGCCATTGGAGGGTCCTCTGGTGGTGCTTCATGTAACATCTCTAGCCTGGACCTCACACGCCACTTCTCCACAGTGAAGCAAGTTGAGTTGTTCCAGAAGAACTTCCAGCTTCGCAAGATCATTTCTCCCAGGTATCTTCCCATCATCTTCTGCGATAGTGAACCTTTAGAGAGCTTTCGAACCATAGAAAATTTAGGCTTGCTAGGCTTCCTAAGTATAGAGAAGGCTATTTACCCAAACCTTGTGAGAGTTTTTTATGCCAATCTAAAATTTGAGGACAATTGCATAATCTCTGAAGTGAAAAAAACAACAAATAAGGATAACAATGGCTGAGTGGTATAGGCTAACAAAGCTCACTCCTGATGGAGCTCACTTCTGTGGGAATGCAAATGTCTGGGGGCATGAGTTTGAGCATAAGGCTGCTCTTCTCTCATTAATTAGGACTGGCTACTACCCCCTAGTGATCCTAAAAGAATAATCATGGCCACTGGCCTCACTATGGAGAACAGGGTTTTCCACTACCTTTTGGTCTGAGGATTGATTCCCAGGGGAAGGAATTACTCCCAAGTCCTCAAGGATGATGTGGTGGCCTTATGGGCAATGACCACCGGGCGGCCAATAAACTGGGGTTACTACATTATAGAGCATATGCTGGATGTCAAGAAAAAGAAGAACTCTGCTCTCTCATTCGCCATGTTGGTAACCACCATCCTAGAGCACTGTCGCATTTCGCTGGCCGAAGAGTCCAAGGACACCAGCTCGAAGGGACCACAATCCATTGGCTTGCATATCCTGAAGAAGCTCCAGCTCTACAAAGTGGATGATAGGTGGCATTACATCGCTCATGGCACTTTTGGTCATATCCATCACGATCCGGATAGTGATGATGATGAGGAGGCTCAGCATTCTGCCCCTGCTCCTGCTCCCGCTCCAGCTACCCTTGACCTTCTGCTTCAAGAGATGTGAAACCTGAGCGCTAATGTTGACACTCGCATGGATCACCTTGAGCAGAAAATAGATCACCTTGAGCTGAGGATGGACTACTCAGATCAGGAGCTTGCCTCGATTCGATCCCTCTTGGGTGGACCTTCTATTCCTCCGAGTGTTGCTGCTGCACCTCCCACATCCTCTGCCTCTCCGGTTCCCCTGTCCTTCGCTGGTCCATCTGGCGTCCCTGCTGATGATGAGGAGCTTCTGGACTCTGACGACAATCTTGAGCCCGACGATGCTAACGTTGATCTAGGAGACATTGTTGCGAATCCAGACAGTGACAGCGAGGCCACTGATAGTGATCATGGCCCATTGCCTTGATGCTTTTTGTTTTGATGACTACCTTGTATTTATTTTGTTTTGACTCTGATTATATAACATTGGTATACATTTATAGTGTTTTTTGGTTATTGGCTACTGGTTGTGATAAGTTCCTTTGTACATGCTGATTAATGATATATGAACTTGTTTCCACTTTGAATGTTTGGCTTTTTGAAATATTGATTGGACTGATTAATCTCTTTGGCGTTCTTGTTTTGGAAAAATTTGGGAATCATGAAATATAGCTGTTATGCTGTCCATTTTTTTAAAATGTTTGTCTTTTTGATAATGCCAATGGGGGAGAAAATAAGGAAAAATGAAATGAAATCTAATTAAAGGTTGCATGAGTAATCAAAGGTTGCATGAGTAATTAAGGTTGCATGAGTAATTAAAGGTTGCATGAGTACGGGGAAGTTATTGAGCTTTTGAGCTCTTCAGCTTTTTATATGTAAAATCTAACCCAATATCATGCATAAACTCCGGGGGAGCATTGCGCCTAAATGTCTACTATATACAAATGCAAAAACTCTTTCTTTTTCTTATGATCAGTTTGTCATCATTAAAAAGGGGGAGAATGTGAATGCTTATGTCCCTAAAGCATGTCAAATAGTTTTTGATGATAACAAAGGCCAAAGTGAAGATCAAATGCAAAAGAGAAGATCAAGCGCAAAAGGAAAAATCAAGATCAAAGAAAGAAGTCAAGAGGTTTATTTAGTTATAAGACTTAGAACATTAATGTTAAATGCTCTCAAGATTTCTCAAATGATTTTTCAATATATCATTTCAAAATAAGTGGGAAATTTCAAAGTTAAACATGGCTTTCAAGAAAACTTGAGTTTCAATCTTAAATCTAACACTCTTAAAAGGATTTATGTTTAATCAAGTGTCTTGAAGTGTTAGAAATGACTTACAAGCTTTATTGGACTTGAAAAATGTGTTCAAAAGCCAATGTAATCGATTACATGATATTTGTAATCGATTACACAACAAACAGAAGCCATGTAATCGATTACATGAGCAATGTAATCGATTACAAGCAAGTCAGAGGCCATGTAATCGATTACACAATAAATGTAATCGATTACAATAAGCCCAGAAAGGCAAGAACACGTTCAAAGAGTCATGTAATCGATTACATGGATATTGTAATCGATTACACAAAGAAGTCGAAGTCATGTAATCGATTACATGGATATTGTAATCGACACAAGCAAAGTCGAAGCCATGTAATCGATTACACTAATAATGTAATCGATATACATAGCCTAGAAAGCCAAGAACACGTTGGAACAACAATGTAATCGATTACATATGCTGTGTAATCGATTACACGCACTCTGACAACGTCCAACGGCTATATTAAATGCATTAAATGCATGGCTAAAACCCTCCCAACGGCTCCTTTATTGAGAAACTTATAAATACCAATGTTGGGTCTTCATTTGAGATTGACCTTGAACCAAAAACTGATTATCAATAGTTTCAAACGTGAATCAATCCTTAAATCTATTTCTTGCTCTATTTTTTGTAAAAACGTGAAAAATCTTTGAGAGCATATTAGAGCTTCAATTTGTAATCATCTACTCTAGTGAGAGCTTCATTCAATCAATCTATATTGCTTTGTAAAGAGGGTGAGGCATCCCTCCAAAAGTGTAAAGGGTGAGGTATCCCTTAGTTGAAGAGACTCAAGCTCCAAGGGTGAGGTATCCCAAAGTGTTGAGTGCTCAAGGTTGTAAAGGTTATCAAGCACCTATTGAAGCTTGAAGAAATAGTGGAAAATCTCTAGCGGTTGCTTGAGGACTGGACGTAGATCACAAGTGGATTGGTGATTGAACCAGGATAAATCATTGTGTTTGTTTTCTCTAAACCCTTCTCTTTACATTGAGTACTGTTTTATTGATTTGTTTGAATATTGGTACCTTTGGCTATTGCATTTATAAGTGAAAGTGTTTATCTCTTGTATCCAATCATCTCTAATCATCAATTAGCTTCAACGAAAATTGTTTATCAAACGATTTGTGAAATATTTGCGAACTTAGTTTTCATACTCAATTCACCCCCCTCTTGAGTATTGAGGCCACTTGGTAACAGCCGTAAGCCTCAAGCTCTTTGGAGCATTCATACAATCGTTCCATCATGTTGTTCACATCCTAAATTACACATACACTTACATGCATTCAATTTCATACATACAAATATATATCAAAGTAATAAACATAATATCACACATGCAAACACAATTATAAAACCATAGACACCAAAATCATAAACAATGAGACATCAAACAAGAGGTAAATAAACCCTTATGAGTTTATCACCATACAAAACCATCCCCACACCATAAAAACTTCATTGGTGAGGTAAAATCTCCCTCTTACCTCTTGAAGACAAGATCTTCAAGCTCCTCTCCTTCTCCTTGATTTCGTGTGGATCACAAACAAAGCCCTAAAATTCTTAAGCAATTAACAAAATCATATACAAAGCTTAATAACAATAAACCATGGAACAAACATGGTTCAGAAAATCACAAACTAAATTTAAACACAAAGAATCAAAAGTTTACCTTTAGGAAAGTAAACCAAACTTATATTTGAAGTACTTAGGGTAGGATTTTCACAAAACTTCCTAAATGAAAAGTGTTTAGGAGGTGGTTTAGGTTTAGGAAATGTTGAGAACAAAAATTATAGAAGATGGATGGTGTATTTGGGTGCTGGGGCTGAAATCTAGAGAGAAAATGGAAAGAAAAAATAGTTGGTGTTCTTGGGAAATTTAAGAGAAATGAAGGCTTGGCTTTTTAGGTGAGAGAAAATGAAATTTGAGAGTGAAAGGAGAATGGTGCAGCCGTGTGAGTGTGTAGGAAATAATAGGAGATATACTTGAAATAAAAGATCACAATTGTATTCACATTGAGTGCACATGGCTTGGTCACCATTTGGTCATCAAATGGTCACAAAAGACCATTCAAGAAGCTTGGAGAAGCCTCCCAAGGCTACTTGGCCGTATGGCCTCCATGAATTAGGGACTTAATTTGACTTCAATTAAAGCCTAATTGCATGCTAATTAATTAGTTAACTAATTAGATTAAGTTTCCTAATTATACTTAATCAACATTCTAATTACATAACTACTTAATTAAATATATAATAGCCTATATCATAGCCTCTAAATAAAATTAGGATATCTAATTAGAAATTAAATTATAACTAATCAATATCTAAATTAGTTTACTTAGTTTGTTAATTAGGCAATTAGGATGACTAAATTAGGTTTAATTAATTACTAAGTAAAAGTCAAGCCACTATATTTGACTCAATCCTAGCCATTAAAATTAACTTTGTTTCCTATCCATTGATCTAATCTAAGGTAGATATCACTTAGTGACTTTATCAGGATTCATTTCACACCATTGATCTAATCAACGGTTATGATCGAAAACATCTTAATCAAGCTTTTCATCCGATGATCCACAATAAAGTTCATGCCCCTTTATTTGACCACTTCCTATTGGATAGAAAAGTCCAGCCACCTATTTTGACTGATTCCTATTAGTTCATTTTGATTTAGGTTATAGAAAATATTCTAAGCACATTTTCTGTCAGTTAAAATATATCGGGTCAAATAATTATAGCAGAAGCTGTTATAAATAAAATAGCAGATATTTATTCGTGAAATATTTTTATTTCACAGATAAATTCTAAAAAATAAAAGATTCTTTTCTGTGTCACTCAGATTTGGGTTTAGTAAGATCTCCCACCTCCGAATAAATAAGATAAGAATTTCTCCGGCCCGAAAATTATTATTTTCCTGACCCAGAACAAATCACACAAAACAATCAAAAACAGTGTCAGAACAGTCAAATTATTTTTATAACACACAAAAAATGTAAAACAGTGTAATTTTGCTATTACTGTTAACATAGTCAGAATTTGGGGTGTTACAACTCTCCCACTCTAAAAAGAAGTTTCATCCTCAAAACTTGACATACACTTAAAATAAAAATGGATACTGCTCTCTTATCTTCTCTTCCAACTCCCATGTGCCTTCACCACTTACATCATTCCAAACCACTTTAACCAATACAATCTCCTTTCCTCGAAGTTGCTTTGTCCTCCGATCTTTAATCTTGACTGGAAACGTCTCATAAGTTAAATCTTCATTCAGTTGTATCGTATTTAGTTCGATACTATGAGTCGGATCAAAAATATATTTCCATAATTGTGATACGTGAAATACATTATGAAGATTTGATAAGAATTGTGGTAGCACAATCTAATAAGCTACCGGACCTACCCGTTGGAGTATCTGATATAGCCCGATAAACTTTGGAATGAGTTTCCTCGATTTAATTACTTATCCAACTCCGGTCATAGGTGTCACATGTAGAAACACATGGTCACCTTCTTCAAATTCAAGCGGTCTTCATCTTTTATCAGCATAACTCTTTTGTCGTGTCTGAGTTATCTTTATCTTGTCTTGAATCATCTTCACTTTCTCAGTTGTCTGCTATACAAATCTTGGTCCTACAATAGTACTTTCACCATCATGATACATCGTCTCCCATACAATGCCTCATAGGGTGTCATCCCTATGCTCGAATGAAAACTATCATTGTATATGAACTCTATTAATGATAGATATTCATCGCAACCACTAGTTTGTCCTAGAACACAAGTTCTCAACAAGTCCTTTGAAAATTATAACTATCGTCTCTTCCTTATATCCAAGCCCCTCTTGATTGAACAGGTACTTCAAGCCCTTGAAATTACTATAGACTTTATGGGAAAGAAAATGTCTCTAGATTTTCCTTTCAAAACGACTATCGCATATCCTAAAATATAAATCGAATAATTCTTCTTATGCACGTTCCATAGCCTTGAAGTATACGCCATAACCTTTCTATTTGATCTCAACACTCAATCTAAATTCACGAGTTGAACTTCTTCTAACAGAATTTTGCATTTGACTAGTTTCGCGCATAACTCCTTCTCTTTCTTCAGAAATTGAAGAACTGCCTTGAGATCTCCAGCATGTTCCTTCGAATTTTGAGAATAGATCAAAATATCGTCAATAAGGAAAATGACAAATTTGCCTAGTTGGGAAAGAAAAAAATCCTATTTATATAATTCGTGAATATCGCAAAAACATTCTTTACTCCAAATGATAGTACTAAATACTCATAGTGCCTGTAATGCGTCTGAAAAACTGTCTTGGAACATCCTCTACTTTTACGCGAATCTGATAATAATCAGCACGCAAGTCGATCCTGGAGCAAACAACGATTTCCTTCATTTGGTATTCTAGTTCCCCTGTTGTCACATCATTCCAGATTTTCTTCATCAAGATAAGTTGGTCTACTTGCCTATTTTTAATCTTAACAGAAACTGTCTCATAGATCAAGTTTTCTTCTAATTGCACTTTATTTGGTGCTATGACATAAGTTGAATTAAGATTAATCCTTCTTAATTGAAATACATGAAAGGCAATATGAAGGTCATAAGAAAAGTAATAAGACTATTCAGTAGGTTACTAGATTAGTCCAACAAAGAATTTGAGATGGTCTAATAGATTTCGAAATGAACATAGTCCAATAATTTTAGAAATGAACTTTATGGATTCAAATCCAAAAATCTCAGGCCCAAGAAACACTAAAGTTGCATTGTAACAATCTAGTAGAATATAGTTGGAAAATAACCAATCCATTTATAAAATCAGGCTCTTAAATAGATGTAATTTTAGATAAATAAATCAAATCAACAGAAAAGGTTTGATATTCAATAGATATAGGGTAGAGTTAAAAAAACTTGAGTATAAACAACAAGTTTAATCAAGAAGAGTAAAAATACTCAGATCACATTATAACAAAGACACAAGTAAGTCAAATTGATTTACTCAGTCTTTTTGAGAAAGAAATAGACAAACCAGATCAATAGAAAAGTTTCAAACTCCAATAACAAACTGGCTCGAGTAGTAATAACAAGTTTAGAAGTTGAAGTAGCATTATGAGGAAAAACAAAACACAGATAACCCCAGAAGATTTACACAATCATAGTTCATAAGAGAATGGGTTACCTTGCGAATCATACAGCACGGTTTTAAGATTACCCTCTATAGCACAACTTTCTTGCTTCTTAAGTTTTTGTATTTGAACGTTCTCACTATACTCTTTGCACCGGCTCTTTCTTCTTCTTGAGATTTTGAAACACGTGTATCACTAATGGAAGGATCCATCTTCAGTTGATCACATTCCCTGGAGAAATGTCCAAGCTTCGTACATCCATAACAAATAATCCCTTTATGCTAACAATCTTTGGTGAGATGATTCTTTCCACACTTGAAACATTTCATTGGTGATGCCACAGTCTGACCAAAATCGTTGCCACTAGAACTTCCTTTCTTTGTTCGTTGTTGCTTCCCCAGTGGTCATACATACGCCTTTTGCTGAAAACGATTGACCTTGCGCTTCCTTCCATTTTGGATTGTCGACGGTTCCAAGTTACAGTTTCTCGCATCCGGTGACTGCTCCAATCCTAATAAGCTATAAAGCTCGATTATTAGTTCCTGCTGCTGAGCGATCATCTGTCTCTGTTGTACTGCTACTTCAATCATCTTTTGCATCACACTTCCAGCTGTGGCTATACGATCTTCCTCACGTTTCGCGTCCATATGCTCATGTTCGCTACGTTTCATTATCTTTCTTCAAAGATAAACAAAATCAAAACACAACGAACTAAACGTAACTATTTCACACAACATCGTCTCCTTTCGGAAACCAAAACATATCTCTATGTTCAGTGTCAGAGATTCACACAGCAAAAACAAGACAAATCTATCCACAAACCCAAAAGACTCTAACTTAGGCTCTGATACCAACTAATGTAACACCTTCCTTAGGGTGTCACATTTCATGTTACTTAATTACCAAATCACCCCTTCATTAGAAATCGTGCTTGTAATATACGTACGAGTTGTAAAATTTCTTAATAATAATAAAATAGACTTAGCAGAAAATAAAAATATTACAACATCATCACAAATAATGTACATCATATATATACATACAAGCCTTTAGTATTGACATACTTAATTTTTATAAACTAAACTTTCAAAATATTTAAACTTTAATTTAAACTAACATATTGCCCAAGTCCTACTAGACAGTAGAACCTTCAGATGGGTCCTCCTCATATTCCTCAAAAGATAGGAATCCAGACGGACGCGAAGTCCTACGGACAGATGTCCGAGCAGACGACACTATACTAATCGCACTAGAAGTACAATAGTATGCTCCCCAGTACTGTCTAATAGACAATGGGAACTCTAGGTGTACATTAATATTCGCAGTAACATAAGGGTGTCCAAGATGTTGCCTACTCTAAATAATATTTAAGTCCCCTATGTAGTAAATATGCTCTCGTTCCAGATCAACGTGCCACGCCTCCGATCCTTCGCGAAATGTCAATCTCATGTACCCTAGAAAATAGGGCATCTCCATCTTCTTAGAACTTTGCTTCCTCTACAGGAATCTGCTCCTCCTCAGCTTCTCGATCAACTTTTGCTTAGCGTCTTTACAAATATAAATGCAATAGAGAATAGGCATATAAAGAGGTGAGATCACCTACGCCAATACCAGTATAGTAGCAATGAAGATAAACACATATAACATCTCATACAGCTATCATACCATAATTACAATTATGTCATCAACATCAATTATCATCACAACTCATGCAATAAATGATAATTACTATTATGCCCTCATCAATATTCAATAATTTAGAATACCATAAACAATAACTACAATAATACCCTCAATAATTGTGTTTATTCACCTAGACACAATTTCCTACTCCATGGAGCTAAAACTCAGATCGGAGAGAGTGATCGAAAAGATCTGTCTGCACCAACATGCCTCAAACCACGTGCTCTCAATTTTACACATCTAGCATATGCACGACAGTCTTTATCAAATCTTGATTAAGAATAATGTTTCGGTTTGGATCATTAGTGTGTTACGTCGGTCTAACCCACGGTACATAAGAGCTACCAACTGCCTATTGTAGGCAACCCGCACCCCAATGCCCCCAAGGTCAACGAGTGACCTACACTACGCATATCGCACCCACTCAGGAGGTATATTCTCTCCTAGGAAAATGACCTCATACAATCCACTAGACCTTTCCAATGCATGTAGTTTGCACTAATTTACAGTTCAATTTCATTATCATATATTCAGGGTTTTCACATTAACCCAACAGCATTATTACAGTATTTTCATCGTGTAGTCATATTTTCTTATTTTCTCAATCGCATAACAATTCTGTCGCATTTTCAAATCGCGTATAATATTTTTCATACGTTTTAAATCAAAAATACTATTTTTCTATTTAACACTAAAATTTACTTTATTTTCTATATTTATATATTAGTCCCTCAAGAATATAATATTTATATTTTTGTCCTCATTTAATTAATATTTTCACAATAGTCTATCATAAAACTAGTATTTATAAAATAGCCCTCATAAATTAATATTTACAAAATAGCCCCTCATAAATTAATATTTATGAAATGACCCTTCTTTTATAAAATATTTACAATGTGACCCCTCTTTAAATAAAAAAATTATAATATGGTCCTTCTTAAAATAATAATTACAATTTTCTCTCTTTGATAAAAATTTGCAGTATAACCCCTCTAAAAATCGGTATTTGTATTGTTTCCCAAAAATGATATTTCTTTCTTTTACTCCACATAATACATCTCAAATTTTCCAAACACGCTTCAAAACCCATAGGGTGAGTTATACGTCAGTAAACTTCAAGTATTGTCACTTATTTTATTTTATAAGCTATTTATTTAATTATATCAGATTATTTTCCCAAAATCATTTTACTTGCTACATTCAAACTTGTTCAAATTCATTTCCTTTTCATTTAAACCCTTAACTCTCATTTGAATCCATCATTTTCAGGACTTTGGTCCTCTAAACCCTAATATGGCCGTGAGCCTCAAGCTCTTTGGAGCATTCATACAATCATTCCATCATATTGTTCACATCCTAAATTATACATACACTTACATGCATTCAATTTCATACATACAAACATATATCAAAGCAATAAACATAATATCACACATACAAACACAATTATAAAATCATAGACACCAAAATCACAAACAATGAGACATCAAACAATAAGTAAATAAACCCTTATGAGTTTATCACCATATAAAACCATCCTCACACCACCAAAACTTCGTTGGTGAGGTAAAATGTCCCTCTTACCTCTTGAAGACAAGATCTTCAAGCTCCTCTCCTTCTCCTTGATTTCGTGTGGATCATAAACAAAGCCCTAAAATTCTTAAACAATTAACAAAATCACATACAAAGCTTAATAACAATAAACCATGGAACAAACATGGTTCAGAAAATCACAAACTAAATTTAAACCTAAGGAATCAAAAGTTTACCTTTAGGAAAGTAAACCAAACTTGGATTTTGAAGCACTTATGGTAGGATTTTCACAAAACTTCCTAAATGAAAAGTGCTTAGGAGGTGGTTTAGGTTTAGGAAATGTTGAGAACAAAAATTATAGAAGATGGATGGTGTATCTGGGTGTTGGGGCCGAAATCTAGAAAGAAAATGGAAAGGAAAAATAGTTGGTGTTCTTGGGAAATTTGAGAGAAATGAAGGCTTAACTTTTTAGGTGAGAGAAAATGAAATTTGAGAGTGAAAGGAGAATGGTGCAGCCGTGTGAGTGTGTAGGAAATAATAGGAGATATACTTGAAATAAAAGATCACAATTGTGATCACATTGAGTGCACATGGCTTGGTCACCATTTGGTCATCAAATGGTCACAAAAGACCATTCAAGAAGCTTGGAGAAGCCTCCCAAGGCTGCTTGGCCGTGTGGCCTCCTTGAATTAGGGACTTAATTTGACTTCAATTAAAGCCTAATTGCATGCTGATTAATTAGCTAACTAATTTGATTAAGTTTCCTAATTATATTTAATTAACATTCTAATTACATAACTAATTAATTAAATATATAATAGCCTATATTATAGCCTCTAAATAAAATTAGGATATCTAATTAGAAATTAAATTATAACTAATCAATATCTAAATTAGTTTACTTAGTTTGTTAATTAGGCAATTAGGATGACTAAATTAGGTTTAATTAACTACTAAGTAAAAGTCAAGTCACTATATTTGACTCAATCCTAACCATTGAAATTAACTTTGTTTCCTATCCATTGATTTAATCTAAGGTGGATATCATTTAGTAACTTTATCAGGATTCATTTCACACCATTGATCTAATCAACGGTTATGATCGAAAACATCTTAATCAAGCTTTTCATCCGATGGTCCACAATAAAGTCCATGCCCCTTTATTTGACCACTTCCTATTGGATAGAAAAGTCTAGCCACCTATTTTGACTAATTCCTATTGGTTCGTTTTGATTTAGGTTACAAAAAATATTCTAAGCACATTTTCTGTCAGTTAAACTATATCGGGTCAAATAATTATAGCAGAAGCTGTTATAAATAAAATAGCAGAGATTTATTCGTGAAATATTTTTATTTCACAGATAAATTCTAAAAATTAAAAGATTTTTTTCTGTGTCACTCAGATTTGGGTTTAGTAAGATCTCCTGCCTCCGAATAAATCAGATAAGAATTTTCCCGGCCCGAAAATTATTATTTTCCTTACCTAGAGCAAATCATACAAAATAATCAAAAATAGTGTCAGAACAGTCAAATTATTTTTATAACACACAGAAAATGCCAAACAGTGTAATTCTGCTATTACTGTTAACATAGTCAGAATTTGGGGTGTTACATCTTTTAGCAACACCCATTTATCTGAAACAATTCTTTCTTACTTTATTTTGTGATACATATTTTACCAAATTTTTGTGCTCTTTTCACCAAAATTTGAGATATCCTTAGAGAGCTTCATAGAGCTTCAAGTTGTATCATCTACTCTTTGTGAGAGTTTCTTTTCTTCTATATTCTGTTTTATTATAAAGAGGGTTAGATATCCCTCAAAGAAATTGTAAGGGTAAGGTATCCCGGACGGTCGAGGCTTAGGCACAAAGGGTGAGGTATCTCAAGGTGTGATGAGTGCTCTATTGTGTAAAGGTTTCAAGCACCTGTTCAAGCTTGAAGTGATAGTGAAAAATCTCAGGTGATTTACTTGAGGACTAGACGTAGGCCACAAATAGTTGGTGGCTGAACTAGGATAAATTATGTGTTTGCTCTTCTTAACTCAAACTCCTTTATATTTATGTTTTAATTTCATTTATTTGTTTGAATACTTTCTGTGTGGGTTATTCATTTACAAGTGCATTTTTCTATATTCTCTTTTCGTTCTTTTTAATCGATAAATAGTTTTAAAGAAAATTACTTTTCAAGTATTTTAATTATATGTGTCTGAGTTAAATTTGATATTTAATTTATTTACTTAATTTATCCTATAACCCAAGTTATTTTCGAGTAATCTATAATTGTTAGACTTATTTCGCTATATGTGTTGATTGAATTTATCAAAATGCATAATTTCTCAATGTTGTTGCAAAAATTTGTAATCACCCAATTCACCCCCCTCCCCCTCTTGGGTGATGGTTGCCATGACTAACAAGTGGTATCAGAGTTTCGTACTTTGGTGAAAGCTTAACCGCTTAGAGTTAAAGATCCTTGTTTATTGGCAACCTTGAAAGTTTTTCAAAGTGGAATGTTTTGAAATTGATAAACCACCATTCTTTGATGGTGTGCATTTTGTTTATTGGAAAGCTAGAATAGAGATTTATATACAATCTATTGATCTTGATTTGTGGGATATTATGCTTGATGGATTTACTTGCAAATCAAAACAAACTTGGAATACCTATGATAAGAAATGTTTTTTTCTTGAACATTAGAGCAATGCAAATCTTGAGAAGTGGTTTAAATGATGATACTTATGCTAAAATTAAGAGTTGCTCTAGTGCTAAAGATATATGAGATGCTCTTGATGATTTTTGTAACACCCTCCTCAGGGCATCACATTTTCGACTCCCGACTCATAATCTGAAAAGAAGTTCGCACAAAGTTTGAGTTATAAAAGATGAGTTTTAAAATTTCTTCTTTACTGAAACGTAAAGTTTACTGAAAATATTAGGTAATATTGAAAATCATATTTTAACTATTCATTATGCAATATTAACACCAATTAATATCACAATTTAAAGAAAAATATAAAATTAATAGACTTATTTTTTTAACAGTAGCAAACCCCATGACGGGTCCTACTTAATAGCACGGTACAACACTAACATTAAATCTTAACATACTTGTTCCTTCTCTTGTATCAACTTGATGCATCAGAACTTTACTCCTTGTCTACCCGGCACATCTTCAAACTTGAGACAGCCACTTTTCAATGTTTCCATCATTCTCTGAGTATCTACCACTTGTTATGTCTAAGACAACTCATTCCTTCTACTGTATAATTTTAATAATACAGACAAAGCAAAATAATATAACAAAGAGGTGAGATCACCTACACCAATACCAACATGGCAGCACAGAGATAACACAAACAGCAATATCATACAGATAGATCATACCACAATTATGATCATGCCATCAACATTAATCAACTATCATCATCCAATCATTTATCAATTCAATTATCATAAACAATAATTATGATAATGCCCTCAGCATTATCATCATCATCATCTTCCAAGTATTCAAAACAATTGTCATAACCAATATTCCTCAATTAATATATCACACAGATATAAATGCTCAGATTTATGCATATGCACAAAGACTCAGTTTATCAAAAACAACTCCATGGAGGTTTTCACAATTTTGAGAAGAATGCTCTGGTTAATTGTCAGCCTTAGCCCAAAGACAATCTCCCAGTCATTGAAAAGAATCGTGTTCTTGTCGGGTATCGTCAATGCGTTGCAACGGACTGCATCGCCAAGTGGCACAGGGTACTCGCCAACTGTCCACTGGTCGACCGTCGCGCCTCGATGCCCCCAAGATCCATCATAGACCTCACTATCAATTCTCATTCCCTCTTCAACCACAAGGGTCATAATAGCTATTAGCTATATTTTATACAATGCACGAATATATCAGTGCAAGTCCAACCCCAAATGGCCAAATCTTTTCAATTTCATTTGTTCAATATAATCATATGCTTCAACGCATATTTTTTCCAATGCATGTATAATGCACCAAATCCAATCACAGACATATCTTTTCAATACATGTATAATGCACCAAATGCCAATCACAGGCAAAACATGTCATTTTCTCACACAAAGATCCATATATTTTGTTCTACAAATATTTATACTATATTTTTAACGGAAAATCATATTATCACATTTTCATAGTTATAAAACTCTTTCGTCGTGTTTTCACAAAATTACTAACATTTCCATTTCATTTTCACAATTCCAAAATGTTTCTGTTACATTTTCATATCATCAGTAACTTCTTCTTTGCACCTTTAAATCACGTATTAAATTTTTTAACATTTTTCTCAATCGCATAAAATATACGTTTCTCAAATTGCATAAAAATATTTTACTGTATTTTCAAACACTTAGAAATATTTTACTATATTTCAAACCACGTACTTTAAAAATTATGTTTTTAAGATACATAAATAATTTTTTTCACCACAATTCCATTACAGAAAAATATTTCTCATTTCTTCAAAAATTCTATTTCCACTTTTCTCAAAATAATATGACTTTATACTTTATTTAACACATTTTCTTTACTCAAGAAAATCTTTTTCACATTTCTTTACTCAAGAAATCCTTTTCCAAAATATAATTCACAAAATCACTTTTTCATTGATATAAATCAATGTTTCAAAACTTAACATTTTCTAACGTACTTCAAAACTCAAAAATAAGTTATACATTAGTAAATTTTTAAAATACCATTATATTCTCCATTTTTCCCAAATCATTTCCAAATCAACCTTCCTCAAAATAATATAACTTTCTACTTTATTTAATATATCTTCTTACTCAAGAAAATCTTTTTTCATAGTATATTCCACAAATTCATAATTTCATTGAATTAAATTAATGTTTCTAACTTTAAAAAATTACTAATGCTTTCCAAAATTCAACGGATAAGTTACACGTTAGAAAATACCAAATACTCTGATTCCCTTTTCAAATTCCTTGTATTTAAATTAATTATATTTCCACTTGAAAAATCACTTTGTTTCATCAAAATCAATGCATTACAAGCCTTCGAAAATGTGGACATGACTATTGAAAATTATCAAAACATTTTTCCTTCTAAATTGATATGATTTTATACAAACAAAATCATTAAAATTTTATTTTCAAAACCGAAATACCGATGGTTATAAAAATCATACCCATTTGTTCAAATCCTTTTTCACTTTCTTTACAAATCCTTTTTCACTTTCTTTGCAAATCCTTAAAATCAATGTTTGTCTGTTTCATTCAAAACTCATATTAAAAAAAAACATTTAGGATCTTTTTACACAAAATAAATTAATAAAAATTCCTCAAAGACCGTATTCTTGTTCTCTTGAAAAATAAACCCTTTGTTTATTTTATATACTCTTCAAATCATCTATTTTCATTCTTCATGAAATTATTAATTTATGAACACCTATTTAGAGGTGTCTTGGCCGAAATTCACTAAGTTCTAAGGACCAAAAATTAATTCCCTTATTCTTGAAAATTTTTAACATGAACTCTAATTTTTGGGAGCTCAAAACCGTAGTCTTCTCTATGGCCTTTGGAGCCAAAATTTCTTATTTTATCATACTTTCATCATAATATATTCAATATATCTTCATCATGCATATCATAAGCATACCATATAAGCAAATAAAAATCATACTAAGCATGCATACACAAGTAAATCATGCAAAGCATATCAAGCATAGACAAAAATAATCAAAGCACATAACACACACAAATTATTACATGACCATGGATATGAATCCTCACATGGATTCACCATCCATCAAATATAAAATCATCTCTCACCACCATGCTTGGTTGGTGAGATAGATCTCCCTCTTACCTCTTGAAGATCCTCAAAAGCTTCTTGATTTACTTCTTTTTCCAAGTCCTTCACCACCAAAGGCTTCTCAAATACAAAACAAAATACATAGAAATTAGTATACTAAGCTTGATTAAGAGGAACCATGAATCAAACATGATTTAGAACATGAAAAAAAAAGAGAAGAAATGAAGTTTCCTTACACTTCACCACAAATACCTTATAACTTGGCTCTTGAAGAAAGTCCATGAAGATGAATGATTTAGAGAAAGTCTCCAACATGAAAGTTACTTAGAATATCATGTAGATTCAAGATCTATAATTGGATGAAATTAAACAAACTTGAAGGGTGGTCTTAGGGTGGTTGACCGAATTCCTCACAAGAAGGAAAACATAAGCTTTTTGATCTTTAACTTGAAGGACAAGGTTGTATATGATAGAATTTTGAGAAGTTCCTAACATGAAAGTGTTTTGGATTGATGAGAGGATTCAAGATATGTAACTAGATAAAATTATGGAAGATTGGAATTGGTTCTATGGGTGGTGACCGAATAGCTCAAAGAAGAGAGAAGATGGTGTTCTTTGTATTTGTTCTTGGTGTTCTTGAACAATTGGAAGAGAAAGAAGAGAGAGAATGGTCTTTGTGTTACTAAGTGTGATAAAAAATAAAAATAGAGGGCTAAATTAAAGTGGGCAGCCGTAGGAGTGAAAGAATGGAGAGATATAAATTTATTTAGGACAATTGAAGGATATCACATGCATGCACATGATCTTCACATGGTCTAAGTCACTAAATGCCATCCATTGGTCATAAAAGTTCATTCAAGAACCTTGGAGAAGCACCTTGCAGCCGTGGGAGTCCAAGGGGAAATTAACTAAGTCTTGATTCTATTTCAATTCTTAATTACTCCTTAATTAAATAATTAATTCATTTAGTTTCTCTTAAATTAGTTTAGTTAGGATTTTATAACTATATTTTAATTATTTAATTACATTCTTATGGTCATATCATATTTCTAGATAATTAAATATTTATCTAACTTCTTGAAATTGATAAAGAAAGACCAAGAATGAGTAATAATGATGGTCTTCCACTTTGTCATCCTCTTAAGGCACCAAAAATCGTGCCCCCCTCCAAACACTCTCCTAAGGATGCAAACAAATCAATAATGGTCAAGAATGATGTAATATTGACCATGACAAGTAATAATGGTCATCAAATCACCTTTAGCTCTAAAATACTACAAAAATCGTCCCCTCCTTGCATTATGCATGCAATAATATTGTCATCTTTTTCAAGCCATTATTTGAAGCATTTCTAGCCATTGATTAATTCAATGGTTAGGATTTAGGTAGACTTTTGATTAGAAGACTCAATCTAGGTCATTGGATCTTTATCCTTTAAATCCTAGCCATTAGATGTGTCTCCAAAATAAATGGTCAAGATTACTCTTTCTTACTTTTAATCCAAGGGTTATAATTAGTCATAGCCTTTTTAGAAGACCAAATCTCCACCATTGATTAAATCCAAATTCAATGATCATTAATAATCCATCTCCACAATTGATTAAATCTACATCCAAGGGTTGATAATGGTCATAGCTATCTATAAGACTAAATCTCTACCCTTGATTCAATTTTCATCTAACGGTTATAATTGATCCTATTCACTTTTAAGATCAAATCTCCACCATTGATTAAATCAAGATTAAATCTCCAACGGTGATTAAATCGATGGTGGATATCCAAACCACCAATGTTGACTTAACAGTATAAAATTTTATTTTTATCTGTTATAACCCCACGAAAGAATATATTTACTATATTTTTATCACCAATAATTAAATACAGTACAAAATACAGTAAAAGAAATTTTCTAAAACTATTTCCGGATTCAGGTTTAGTAAGATTCCCTGTCTCTGTCTAAACAGTACAAATTTTTCTATGCGTAGAAAAAAATTTCACTTTGCAGGACCCACCTGGGCCCACAAACAGTAAAAATTTTCATAATCACACATAAAATCACAAAAATTAGAAAACACATAAATATCAAATCAGATCACGTAAAATAATTAAAACTTAATGGTAAAAATTAAATTACGTAAAGTTTTTTTCGGCCCAAAAAATTTTATTTTCTTGACACGGAGTAAATCACTCAAAATAATCAAATACGCTAACGGAATAATCAAAATAATTTTACAACATCCAAAAATTACTAAACAGTAAAATTCTGTTAACTGTCAAAATTACTGTTTACAATATAGGTAATTTTAGGGTGTTACAATTTTTATCTTGCTAATAATGATTTCTTGCAAAAAGTTGTATATATAGAATAAGAAGAGCAAAAGCCTTTAAAGGAAGACAATATTGAAAAATGTCCTCAAAAAGATGTTCTTGAATCTTGGATGGACAACAATGAGGAATATGGTGATTCCCTTAAAAAGGACTTTGAGGTAAATAATGTTAAACCATATTATAGTCCTTCCTATGATAAGCTACAATGTGCATATGATGAATTATATGATGACTTGTTATTTTTAAAAAAGAAAAAATTATTTTTTTTGGAAAGCATTTCCTCCATTGAAAATGAAATTGAAAACTTGAAAAATGAATATACTTTTCTTGATGAGAAAATGCCTTTAAAATGTGAAACCTTAACTTCTTGTGAAAAATGCATTGATTTAGAAAATCAAATTGAGGACTTATCTTTTGAATTTGTCAAAGCTAATGATTTTATTTGCTTACAATCCATGTGTGTTAATAAGAATGCAATTGATGTTATTTCACATGAAAATTCAATTAAGGCTTGTGGCAAAAATAACATAGAATGTAATAACAATAAAATGCTTAAGTTTTTCAAAAATGATATTCAAAGGATCAAGCCATCATTAAATTCAATTGTTTGCAATTTTTGTGGTCATCTAAGACATATTTCTCATTTATACAATTATAGAAGAAATCCTTATATGAGAAATTGTATGGTATGAGTTCTTAAAAATCCTAAAGGCCCTAATACTAACATTCAAGGATCCAAAATGAAGTAGGTACCAAAATATCCTCCTAGTATTTCAATTTTGCAGAATATTTCTCAAAAGAATGGACAAATTGGTCAAAAGAAAGATGAGTCATAAAGGAGAATGCTTCCAAAGCCCAATGATAGAAACTTTGGTTAAAGAAAGAAGATGACTTCAACCAAAGCTTCTCAAGTACAAAATGTAGAGCTTGCAAAGTTCAAGACTTCAAAAGAGAAGCAATGGGTAAGAAAAAGCATTTCCTTGATTGCCAAGGCCAAGGTATCAAAAATTTTTACCTCTTATGCACACTCACTTAAAAATGATAATAATGAATATGAGGTATATTCCTTGTAGGCCTTAGGTAGAGGATAGAATCATGTGTACTTGATAAAATTTGAATATTATGTTTAGCACATAATTATGTTCATTCTTATTGTATCATAATTCATTAATTTGTTATATATCTTAATACATAAGGTTCTATAATGCCTAGGTATGTTTGCTATACTTTAAAATTATCTATATATCATGAAAGTAAACATGCTATCAACTATGTGCTTAATGATATTTAATTATTTAATTTATTGTGCTCAATTTACATACTATAAAAAATTAATCTTTATGAGAGCATAATAGATTAATATTCGAAAACTAACACACAAGAACCCAATAAAATTTGGGCACCAAAAGTCAAAATTTGAAGTGTGTTGTAGGTGTGCTTGAAGGCCAAGAACTGACTTTGATATCTTGAAAGTGGCTGCTCCAAGTACAAAGACCAGAAATAATTTCAATCTCTCTTCCTTGTCTCCGTGAAGTTTAGACTTACAATTTTTGGATAAGTGAAAACTTTTATTATGCTTTTTTAACCTTATAATTTGAAAATATTTCTACATGTTAATATACTAGATAAAGTATACTTCTTGTTTGAAATGACATATCTAATGATAATATCCTTGAGCTTGAGTTTTTGATCAATCATACATATATTTAAATATTTGAATTTATTACTGAAATATTTTTTTATCTCTCTTGAATCTATCACTGACTTGAGCTTTGGAGATATCCCAAATCTTATCTTGCAGGTACTTTAATTTTGAGTAAATTATTCTCTCTTAAATTTCAATTCTAAACGTATACTTTACTGTGTTTCTGATAAATTTATTTGAATAAATCTAGGTTTATTCGAATAAAGATCAATCAGCGGATCAAAATTATGTTGCATATTAGTATTATTCGAATAACATTACATTTATTCGAATAAACTGACTCTTAGTAACTACAGTTTCTTAATTTGGTTTCTGCCTATTCGAATAAAGCTAAGCTTATTCGAATAAACTAACTTCCATGTCAGTTCTGCTTTTGTTGTAGTCTCGTCTCTATTCGAATAAAATTCAGTTTATTCGAATAAACTGGGGCTTGTTTTATCAGTCTTTTATGTATGCTCACTGTCGATTCGAATAACCCCATAGGTTATTCGAATAAAATCTGTTAAAGGCCACAACGCTTGGCTTTCCCTGCTCATTTATTCGAATAAAACCCATTTTATTCGAATAAACACGGGCTTTTTAAAAAAAAAGGTTCTACTATGTTTCCTTTTTGCTGTATGTGTTGTATAGTGATAAACCGTCAATATGTCTTATTTTTACGGTTCAATTTCTTAGTTTTTCATATTCTTTTTATTTATTTTTAATGAATTTTGTTTGTTAGTTTTGTTATATTTTTAGTATTGTTTAATTGTGTTTTTATTAAGTATTTTATATGTTTTGTCAGGTAATTGTATGGAGAGAAGTTTGGACGTTCAAAGGAGCAAGAAAAAAAAATTTCACTAGTGACCAGCGCTCACGTATGCAGCAACGGTGAATTAATTTTCAGCGCTTAAGGGCTGAGAAGGAGCGCCTGAGCACGCAAGAGGAGCAGTAGAGCATTTGGGCTTAAGTGACTGAGCTCCCAAGCGCCCAGTAACCAGCGCCTAAGCTCTGGTTGCGCAACAGCAGGCCTGATTTTCTTTAAATTAAAGAGTTACACCACAAATGGGGTAACATTAAGCACATTGCACAGAAAATTTCTAATCCTGAGAGAGTTGTTTTGCGATAGCAGACCTTGGAGGGCAATTTCAAAGGAAGATTCTTGAAGGCTTGAAGATCTTAATCTCCATTAAAGGGATTTTGATTTCTCTTTCTTTTTAGTTTCTCTTTTCTTTGGGTTTTCTTTCCATGAGTTTGTATTTTGATATGGGTTTGTTTTTATTGAACATGAGTAGCTAAACCCATAGCTAGGGCTATGGGGGATCTTGTTTTCTTAATTATTTGAGTTTGATTTCTAATTTGATTATGGTAATTTTTTTTTGGGTTTATCATATTGCTTGTATTCTTGTCAGAATTTGATCACTTTTGGCATGTGTTAATTCATTGTTTAACCGGTGACCATCTGCATTCAATGAGTGGATCTATATAGTAAGCATAGGATTAGATTAGTGAATGACCAAATATCGATTTATCCTACCAATGGAATTAACGGTATGTTAGTTCATCTCTTGAATTGAAGCTTAATGCATTCTTGATTAATTCAACTAAATGACCAAATAGGTGAATTAAATTAGGAATAGAATATTGTTTCATCCATGACAATTGTGATTCAATAGCAAATAAGAGAATATTAGCAAAAGAATTACCTACATCATAATTGAAAGAAAATCTGAATAATTGGATTCAAGTGAACCTTGCGCCCTAATTTCTTTCTCATTGCTTATCTTTTCTTTGTTTAATTGTTCATTGCTTTTCTTTAATTGTTTATTTAGATTTTTATTTTAAATTTTTTTATATACTTTCGATTGTCTGGATAACAAAGGATTTTGCGAATCTAATAATTATCATTTATTCCTCGTGGGATTGATAACTGGGACTCAAGTCCTATATTATTTGGCGATAGAGTGCACTTGCTCTTAGTGTATTTTACGCTCACCATATAGCATTAGTGGTAATAATTAATATATAATGAATTCTTTATAATTTGACTAAAAATATAAATGCTTAATCAAATGTAATTGGCTATTCTTTTGATAAATTGGCTAAATTGATCAATGAAATGAAATATATTTTGCCCTTGTGAACTCATTTGTTATTTTATTATTTTTGAATGTTTTTTTGCTTATGAGTTTGGCATAATGACTAACCTCTATGATCCAAAATTGGTGGATACCAAAGAAATTAATCTGAATTATGTTGTAGGATAATTATCAGCTCATGCATGCATTGAAATGAAATTCAAATATGCTACTTGAGGTTGAAAATTTTGAAATGGTCCAAGTTCTCCAAAAGTAATGAAATCATAAAAGGGTGGCATAAAGGACCACAACATTCCCAAGGAGCCTTGAGGCATGGAAGTTAGAGTCACCTACAAAAACGCAAAGAGCACACTTTTGGTGATATCAATTTAGTATCCTTATTTATGCTTTAAATTTGATATCATATGATATTTGGAGAAGTAGAGAGTTGTATTATACCTTAACATGCCTAAAATGATCATTGTTTGCCCAAAATGCCTATATAAGTTTTAATGATGATCCTGTCTTTCTTGATAAACTTGAATCATGTCTTAAAATGCTTTTAAAAATGTAATGTACTCTTATAAAATTCTTTTTGAAAGGGGGAGAAGTTTTAAAATGATTTTTGTTTAAAGGATTAAGAAGATGTATATTTGTCTTACTTTTCTTTAAGGTAATGTACTTACATGGTCTTCACATACATATTTTTTTTATCTATTATTTTGATAATATACATATTTTGAGGGGGAGTCTAGCTCTTGAGTTGTTTATATCTCTTGCCTTACATTTTTGTTTGATTACATAAAGTGTTTTATTGCTATCATATGCTAAATGTTGACATACAAAAATATGACAAGTATTGCATGAATAATCTTCTATATTTTGAAAAGCATGCTTATTTCATCTTTCTGTTCTTGAATCATATGTAGAATCTATAAGGGGGATAAAATATTATTTTTTTCTTTCTAAGTCTTTTTGTTGATTTCAAATAGGAGGAGTAAAAATTAGAAATAAAAATATGTTCTTATACTTATTGTTTGATATGCTTACATGAATATTCATTCTTGTATATTGCTCAACATATTTTTCTTTGGTGATTTGTCATCATCAAAAAGGGGGAGATTGTGGAAATAAGTTTGTCCCAAATGGTTTAATATGTTACGTTTTGATGGTGACAAATACAAGAAAAAAAAAGAACATTTTACATATGTTCTTTGTTGCATCCTATATAGAGCATATCCATTAGTAATTGATAAATATCTTATTTGGATGTGTCTATGAAAGTCTTATATGCATGTTAAACTGACTAGAGTTATAAATTTATGAATCATGCATATGAAGATATTGAATTATGAATTTGGACTAACTATGCTTGTATAAGTGAGCAATACTTTGTAGGATAGTCCAAGTACCAAGAGTGAGCATTGCAACAAGAAAGCAAAGATCTCAATTAAGCTCAACACAAGGAGAATGTGAATGCCTATTTCATAAAGGTATTGATAACATCAAAGTCATATCAAAGACCAAGTCCAAAGGAAGATTAAATGGTATAGCTTTTAGGACATAGGATTTTTATGTAAGAAGCCTTATGGATATCTCAAATATGTTTTTCAAATATTTACAAATGATTTTCACATGCTAAAATGTCTAACAAACAAGTTTTGAAAAGTTAGTTATGGTAATAGTTCAAATCTATGAAAAATAGCCAAGTTTAAGTTTTGCAAAACTGACATTTGGTCACTCTTTTGATCACAACTTTCAAAATACTTTGAGTTTTATTTTGAAACTTGTTTCATTTGAAAATAGACTCAAAGTTATTTCCAATAACTGGTCATTTGCTTTAAACGGATAAGAAATGATGAAGTTATGACCATTTAAAGTCAGTTTTCGAAATCAGAGTGGTTTATTCGAATAAAGGATATGTTATTGGAATAACACACCACAAAAATCATACCAAAACGTGTTTTTAAAGATTTATTCGAATAACAAATGTGTTATTCGAATAACACGACCCAACAAACATTGTAGAACATGTTTTTGATGTTTTATTCGAATAACTAAAGGTTTATTCGAATAAAACGTTCCAGAAAATACTTCTTGATGTGTAATAAGTGGGTTATTCGAATAATATTATGTTTATTCAAATAAACACGGCCAGAATCTCATAACAGCTATTTTTCTATGCTTTTAATGTGATATTAATTAATACCCAATGGCTCTTTTTCTTAGAACACTATAAATACATGTTTTTGGGACATCTTTTAGCAACACCCATTTATCTGAAACAATTCTTTCTTGCTTTATTTTGTGATACATATTTTACCAAATTTATGTACTCTTTTTCATCAAAATTTGAGATATCCTTAGAGAGCTTCATAGAGCTTCAAATTGTATCATCTACTCTTTGTGAGAGTTTCTCTTCTTCTATATTCTATTTTATTGTAAAGAGAATGAGGTATCTCTCAAAGAAATTGTAAGGGTGAGGTATCCCGGACTGTCGAGGCTCTGGCATAAAGGGTGAGGTATCCCAAGGTGTGGTGAGTGCTCTATTGTGTAAAGATTTCAAACAGCTGTTCAAGTTTGAAGTGATAGTGGAAAATCTCGGGTGATTTACTTGAGGACTGGACGTAGGCCACAAATGGTTAGTGGCTGAACTAGGATAAATTCTGTGTTTGCTCTTCTTAACTCAAACTCCTTTATATTTATGTTTTAATTTCATTTATTTGTTTGAATACTTTCTGTATGGGTTGTTCATTTACAAGTGCATTTTTCTATATTCTCTTTTCATTCTTTTTAATCGATAAATAGCTTTAAAAAAAATTACTTTTCAAGTATTTTAATTATATGTGTTTGAGTTAAATTTGATATTTAATTTATTTGCTTAATTTATCCCATAACCCAAGTTATTTTTGAGTAATCTATAATAGTTAGACTTATTCCACTGCATGTGTTGATTGAATTTATTAAAATGCATAATTTCTCAATGTTGTTGTAAAAATTTATAATCACCCAATTCACCCCCCTCTTGGATGATGGTTGCCATGACTAACAAATGGTATCAGAGCTTCGTGTTTTTGTGAAAGCTTAACCACTTATAGTTAAAGATTCTTGTTTGTTGGCAACCTTGAAAGTTTTTCAAAATGAAATGTTTTGAAATTGATAAACCACCATTCTTTAATGGTGTGCATTTTGTTTATTGAAAAGCTAGAATAAAGATTTATATGCAATCTATTGATCTTGATTTGTAGGATATTATGCTTGATTGATTTACTTGCAAATCAAAATAAACTTGGAATACCTATGATAAGAAATGTTTTTCCTTGAACATTAGAGCAATGCAAATCTTGAGAAGTGGTTTAAATGATGATGCTTATGCTAAAATTAAGAGTTGCTCTAGTGCTAAAGATATATGGGATGCTCTTGATGATTTTTATTTGTTAACAATGATTTCTTGCAAAAAGTTGTATATAGAGAGTAAGAAGAGCAAAAGCCTCTAAAGGAAGACAATATTGAAAAATGTCCTCAAGAAGATGTTCTTGAATCTTGGATGGACAACAATGAGGAACACTACAAGAAAATTAGAAATTTGTGGCGGATTTTTTGCGGCGGATTCGCATCCTTCGCAATTGCGAAAGGCATTGCGGCGGATTATCATCCGTCTCAATTAGCGGCGGATTTTGTGACGGATATATTTGAGGCGGATTTTTGCGACGGATTCGCCCCCGCAAAAATTTTCTGGCGTAAAATTACACCGTAAAATGTTGTAGCCGGTCGTAAAAAAATTTTTGCGGCAGAAATATCCGCCGCAAACTTAATAAAATTTTTTAAAAAAATCCACCGCAAATATCCGCCGCAACTTATAAAATAATAAATTGTGACGGATGAATTCTGCCGCAAAATTGATAAACTAATAAAATAAATCGTAAAAATTTTTAAATATTTTGCGGTGGATTATTCCGCCGCAAAAAAAATTCAATTTTAACAAATTTTGCAGCGGAAAAATCCGTTGCAAAAGATATTACGTAAAAAAATAAGTAAAAAATGTATAAAAAATATTTGCAGCGGAAAAAACTGTCGCAAAAAAAAATTGCCATTTAAAATAAATTTTGCGGCGGATTTTTCCGCTGCAAAATATTAAACTAATTAAAAAATGGTTATAATACTTTGCGGCGTATAAATCCGCCACAAAAATTCTGACGCAATTTAAAAATAAATTTGCGGCGGACAAATTCGCCGCAAAAAATCCACCGCAAAAACCAGATCTACCTCCTCTGTTCTCTCCTCCATTTTCATTTTTCCGAATCTATCTCTATGATTCTTCTTCCTTCAGCTCCTCCTCTCCCTCAACCGTCCGGTGACCTCCATTGCTCGCCGCCACCGACCACTAATCCGTGAATCACGTGAGCCACCGCAACCGGCGACCCGCAACCCGCGCCTCACCGCCAAGCCGTGACCAGTACCGCGCCGAGACCGGCACCTGGGCCTCGACCCCGCGTCCGGCGTCCGGCGCCCGCTGCACCTGCCTGCGGCGCCCGTAGCCCCACGTCCGGCCACCACTGCTCCACGCCTCCACCAGTCCGCCCACCTACCAAGTAGGTACCCCACTGTTAATTGCTTGCTCTGTTCATTGGTTTAATGTTTGAACCAATGATTTGTTTGCTTGAGAAGATGAATGATTTGTAGATTATGACTTGAAGATTTACAATTTGATCACATGGTTAGGACCAATTTCAAAAATATATCTCTCGTACTCAATTTGAATTTCATTATTGCAATATACTTGTAATTCTGCCGGTATTATTATCTTTGTAATATATTTGATGCATGTGATAAATCGTAATAGTGAGCGAAGCCTTAGTTTCCGTTTGAGATTCAATATTAGTGAGCACGCGTACTCTTTGAAGGAAGTGCTCATTGTATTGAATCTTGAATTGTCCAATTTGGACAGCTTTAGGAAGAAACTTTTACTTCACTTGATTATAGTTACTCATTAAATTTCATACCATATACTTGATGAAATTTTATTGTGCAACATTTCCTTTTGTTCTCTGGGTACACACTTGATCGTGGTAGATGTCACCACTTTCTAGTCGTGTACTTGGAGACCAATGGGAAATCTTGTCAAAAATTTCGTCAAGTATATGATGTATGATTTTTAAGAGTACTATCAATCAAGTCTTTGTAAAGGTTTCTTCTTGAATGGGATAGGGTCATACCATGTCAAGAGATTTTAAGATTTTGGAGATAATAGTTGTTTGGATTGAAATATTTATACAAATATAATTTTAAAATGTATTAATTATGCAACATATGTTATACATTTTATATTTTTGTATTTTGATTTAAGTGTAAAATTATAATTGCGAGAAAATGGTAGTTCCAAAAAATCGTAGATGGATGTATAATAGGACTCATTCGGGTCGTAGAGGACTTACACAAGATTTTGTACGTGGAGTTGAAGAGTTTGTGAATTATGCATGTCGATCTTCTCATTACTTAAGTGAAGGAACAATTCGGTGTCCATGTTTGATGTGTTTTAGTGGGAAATTGTTGAAACCTGAGATTGTGAAAGTTCATTTGTATAAAAAAGGATTCAAACCTAGGTATTGGTATTGGACAGATCATGGAGAGGAAGAGCCTGATCCAATTAGTGTAGATATAAACTTTGATGTAAACACTGCTAGTAGTCCTATATTAGAGGAGGAAGACGTGGTTGATAGATATCAAAATATGGTTTGTGATGCGGCTGGAACAGAATTTGGGGATTTTAGGAGTCGTTTTCAACAGAGTGTTGAGGAGCCTCCACATCCAGAGGCCGAAGAGTTTTATGATCTATTAAATGCTTCAAGTCAACCATTATGGCCTGGCTGCGAAACTCATTCTGAGTTATCCTTGGCAGTTCGAATGTTAAGCCTCAAATCTGATTATAATGTAACGCATGCGTGCTTTGATTCATTTATGGAGATATTAAGAGAGGTTGCTCCTCCAGGATCACGAATTCCTCTGAATTACTATAGAACAAAAAAATTGGTTTCTAAACTCGGGCTTGCTTCAAGAAAAATAGATTGTTGTGTAAATGGTTGTATGTTATACTATGACAATGCCAGACAATGTAGGTTTTGTGGTGCTGAAAGATACGAACTTCGTAAAACCAGTAATGGAAATAACAATGAAATTCCGGTGAAAAGAATGCATTATTTACCTCTTATTCCTAGGCTCAAGAGATTGTATTCCTCTATGAGCTCATCTGCACACATGGGATGGCATGCTGAAAATAATAGGAAGTTGGGGGAGATGTCTCACCCATCCGATGGTGAAGCATGGAAGCATTTTAATAGGACATATCCTGAATTTGCAATTGATCCTAGAAATGTTAGGCTTGGTTTGTGTGCTGATGGTTTCACTCCATACAATCAATCTGCTTCTCCTTATTCTTGTTGGCCTGTGATAGTCACTCCATATAATCTGCCTCCAGAAATGTGTATGACTGCCCATACATGTTCCTAACATGCATTATTCCCTACCTAACAATCCCAAGAGCAAGATTGATGTTTATTTACAACCATTAATTGATGAACTGAAAATTTTATGGGCGGTGTTTTAACTTATGACGTGTCAAGCAAACAAAATTTTATGATGAGGGCGGCATTGATGTGGACAATAAATGACTTTCCAGCATATGGAATGTTGTCTGGATGGATGACTGCTGGTAAATTAGCATGTCCATATTGCATGGATCAAACAAAGGCATTCACTTTGAAACATGGGGGAAAAATTCGTGGTTTGACTGTCATCGTCAATTCTTGCATGTTGATCACATGTTTAGAAGAAACAAAAATGCATTTAAGAAGAAAACTGTGGTGACTGATTTGCCTCCACCAAGATTATCTGGACATGAATTAAGTGAGATTGTTAGTGTCTTTAGTAAAATAACTGAAATGCAGTCGTGCAAACACCATGGGTATGGTGTTTATCATAATTGGACTAAGCGAGCATATTTTGGGAGTTACCATATTGGAAGGATAATTTAATTAGGCATAATTTAGATGTCATGCATATTGAGAAAAATGTCTTTGATAACATATTCAACACTGTTATGGATGTTAAGGGCAAAACAAAGGATAATATCAAGGCAAGAATGGACTTAAAAGAATATTGTCAACGACCAGAATTGGAGCTTATTGATTTTCCAAATGGTAAGATCATGAAACCAAAGGCTAATTATACTTTTACAAAAGAGCAAAAGAAAATTGTTTGTGAATGGGTGCAACATTTAAAAATGCCAGATGGTTATGCTTCAAACTTAGCCAGATGTGTGGACATGAATCAATTACGATTGTCTGGGATGAAGAGTCATGATTGTCACGTGTTTATGGAGAGTTTGCTTCCAATTGCTTTTTCTTTGTTGCCAGATCAAATTTGGAAGCCATTGACTGAATTGAGTCAATTTTTTAGAGACTTGTGCTCAACGACTTTGACGGAAAAGGACATGCTTCAAATGGAACAGAACATTCCGGTGATTTTGTGTAAATTGGAAAGGATATTTCCACCGGGTTTCTTTGATTCCATGGAACATTTACCAGTCCATTTACCTTATGAAGCAAGAGTAGGTGGGCCAGTTCAATACAGATGGATGTATCCATTCGAGAGGTACTTAAACAAGATAAAGAAAACGGTTAAGAACAAAGCTCGGGTTGAAGGTTCTATTTGTGAAGCTTATTTAATTCAAGAGATATCTCATTTCTGTTCATTTTACTTTGAGCCTCATGTTAAGTCAATGAGAACTAGAGTTGGACGAAATGATGATACAGATGAAAATATGTCAATGGAATCGACTTTGTCAATTTTTAATCAACCTGGCCGAGGTTATGGAACATCAAAAATACAATGGCTAAATGATGCTGAGATGAAATCTGCGACATTGCACATCTTGCTAAATTGTGAAGAAGTTGAACCATACCTCAAGTAAGTGGTACTAATAAGTTAAGTTTAAATTTCAAATGTATTGCTAACTAACAATCAAATCATAAACTTTTAATTTTTCAAGAGTGTTTTTTACAACATTTCAACATTCCTGAGGAACATTCAAATGAAAGAATAAATGCAGATTTTATAGAGTGGTTCAAAAGTTATGTAAGTATTTAAACATTACTAAATTGTTGATCCCAATCATTATATATGATTTAGATCATTAACATTAACAATATTTTTTTCTAGGTTCACAATCCACAAAATATGGTGAATAATTCTTACTTGCATGATTTGGCATGGGGGCCTAGTAGATGTGTGACATCTTGGCCAATATATTTTGTCAATGGATATAAATTTCACACGAGATACTTGGTCGATGGGAAGAAAACAATCAATAGTGGCGTCTGTGTTAAAGGCTCAACTAATGGTGAAAATGAAAATGATTATTATGGAATACTAAAAGATGTGGTTGAGTTAGAATATCCTGGGGAACCAAAAAAAAAAGTTGTTCTTTTTAAATGTGAATGGTTTGATCCTATGATTAATAGAGGTACAAGAGTTCACAAAGATTATAAGATTATCGAGGTTCGACACACTAGAAGATACGAGAGGTTTGATCCTTTTATCCTTGCTTCCTCTGCGAGACAAGTGTATTACGTTCCTTTCCCTGGAAAGAAAAAGGATAAAGTTCAATGGTGGGTGGTAATAAAGACTAAGGCAAGAGGTCGAGTTGAAATTGAAAGTGCTCAAGAAATTGCATTTCAAGATGATACTATGACTCCTGTGGATCCAATTGTTGATGTGGATCTCATTGGCCATTTGCAAGACACTAATGTAGTTTTTGATATAGTTCAAGATGTTGGTTCTAGTAGACAGGATGAAAATGATGAAGATGAGCAAAGTTTTAATGATGACGATGATGAAACATTTTCCAATCATGAATATGAAACAAATAGTGATGAGGACAATGTTTCCTCATAACTGTGAGTATAATATCCTCTTTAATATGTTATGTTTGTAAATAGTTACAGAGGTAGTTTAATACTTGCTTAATATGCTTATTTATTTTTGTGACAATCTGAGTCAGTTTAGGCATTTTGTTGTAAGCCAAAAAGGTGAAAAGTAGCTTAAAATAACCCAGATATTAGCTTAAATGGCTTAGCTAATGGAAATAAATGTCGATAGTTCGTTTCTAAGTCACAAATGTCTATTCTGTGATGTGGTTAAAGTTTGGGATAATCGAAGTACGTTTAGTATTTTTGGACATACTTGGTTGTGTGTATTAATACTAGATTGACTAGTCACGATATGAAAAACTATGTTATTGGAGAAAGGACTTTTTCAATGAATCTTAGTATTTATTTTAAAGTTGTTGGAACTTGAAAATCTTGTTTTAGCTAAAATTGAGTATTTTTAGCAGATCGAAAAATATTAGTATTGTAACTAAAGGCTTTAGACTAGCTACGATTGGATTTTTCTTTCAATATATTGTTACTTTTCCTTGTTTCTCATTGTTTCAACACGGCTGAAAACAGCAGCAAAAGGGAAAGGAGAGTAAAAGATAAAACAAGAGAAAGAACAGGAAAGGGAGAAAAGGAGATCAAAGGGAAAAGACAAGCTTGAGGATTTGTGATCATCTTCATCATCACATTAATCTGTGCTACTTAAGGTAGGGGTTTTTGGACTTAATTTTCATCTTTCTACTCATTTTCCATACATAGGTTATTTGAAACCTAATATGTCAAATTGAGTTCTGGATGTATTTTAAGTGTTTTTCTTGTTTGAATGAGCTTAAAATGATGTTTAGGACTTGTTCATGCTAAGATTTGGGATTAGAAACTAAAAATATTCATTTTGGACCTAAATTACTCAAAGAGGTGATTTTAGGGGGTTTGGATGAGTGATTTGTGTTTTAATCTATTTTTGGTGAAATCAATTGGTGTTTTAAGTTTCCCTCATGATTGTGAACTTGTTTGGGACTTGAAATTACCTAGAAATTGGTTTGAAGTGGCCAAAATCCAATATTTTGGCCATTGGAACAGTAGCCATTCTGCAAAATTCTGCAGAATCTGGGTTCTGTCACGGGGGCCGCGGCGCTCGGTAACGGGGGCCGCGGCGCTCAACGCGGGCCGAGGCGCTCGGTAATGGGGGCCGAGGCGCTCGTTCGATGACAGCACCAGTAGAAAATCCAGGGAGCAGAGGGCCGCGGCGCATGAGTTTGGGGGCCGCGGCTCTGAGTTCTGGAACACCAAAAGTATCATTTTTGATATTTTGGGATGTCTTAAGTGATGGGATCACTTATATATGCTTTCCTACTTGTGAAGGGACACAAATGAGGGTAATTCTTGGAACGAATAACCATTTGCCATATTTGTTTGAAAGTGAGAAGACTTTAGGCAAAACCTTGAGTTTGAAAGCCTTATAAGTATATATCTAAGACCTTACACAACATGAGGTTGTCTTGGCAATCACTTGTGAAGTGATGATGTGAATATATCTAAGACCTTGCACAACATGTGGTTGTCTTGGCAATCACTTATGAAGTGATGATGTGAATATATGTAAGACCTTGCACAACATGAGGTTGTCGTGGCAATCACTTGTGAAGTGATGATGTGAATATATCTAAGACCTTGCACAACATGAGGTTGTCTTAGAAATCACTTGTGAAGTGATGATGTGAGGATCTTGGTATGGGCAATCAGTAACATAATTTCTTGCTACTTTATTGGATAAGTGGGGTCAAGAATTATGATATGCTAGTATTTGAATTTGTGGCTTGGATATTCAATTTCAAACTTGATATTTATTTTATTTTCCTATGTATTGTGACCTTAGATGGTGTGCACAACCATATGACACGAGAATGAGGTGTTGGATCCGAATTCTCCTTGCATGTTTGCTAGTATGGTCGGGTTACCGGTGTATGGGGTTGGTAGTAGTACTCTTACCTTTGTGAGGGGAACAAGTCCACACATTACCAAGTAGTGTATGGGTTTTTATGCCTATTCTACTTAGTATATACAAGGAACGTGGATCCTGGGGAAATAAATAAATATCTTGTGTTTTCAAACTTTAAGTCCTGCATTGGCATTGCATATCCATAATACGTGGACTTTGTTTGAGCATAACCATACATCATATCATAAAGCATTGCACTTATGGCCACTGTATGGGCAGTTGCCTTATTTGTTTGATGGTTGTCTGTTGATGATATCTTACGATTGTATGGGCGGTTGTTTGATATCATTGATTATTCGATATTAGCGTGAGATAGAATTATAATGTGCCTTATGAATGTACTTGAGCAGGAGTTCAATTTTCTATTGCAAGCTTTAATTGTAGGTGTACACTTGATTTATTTATTGTAAATGACTAACTGCTGGTTTTGGTATGCTTATACTGAGAAATTATGATTTCTCACCCCGTTGTGTTCCATGTAATTCCAGGTGAAGCCTTTAGAAAGGGTAAGGATAAAAAAGCGAAGAAGCGAGAAGACTTAGACTAGTGTTTTGTTTCTTGGTGAACTAGTTGTGTATTTATATATATTTCTCGTTATTTTGAAAAGCTTATGCATACTTTATGGCATGTTAGCCAATGACAGTGGTACATATGACTTTTTGATCAATCGTGGTTCTTTATAATGGTTGCGTTATGGGTTTATTTTTGAATGTCATTTAGTGACATATTTACTACGTTTTATTATTAAATATTCCATCGATTTTATAGTAATTCGTATTAGGGTGTTACAATGAGTATAGAATTATATTAATATCTTTGTAATTACTAGTTATACATTAATTATTGTGTTGTGTTTGGAATTTATTTACATTATATTTTTATTATTTGTGTAGATGTCATCATCACGAGGTGATAAGGGGAAAGGGAAGGAGAAGGAGAAGGAACAACCTCGACGTCTAAGGATCAATATAGGAGGCCACCTAAGGGGCAAACATCAGGATCATCTCCACCCCCAGATCCAATATTACCCACTACAGGTTTGCTTCAGCCACCATCTTCTGAGTACATTATGATACCCACACCTGGATCACAGCGTCCGTCACATACTTCACATTCACTACATGGTACATCGTATGATTCTGGGTCACCTACTATTGGCCCGTCACCGGGTACCCGTGAGTCGCCGGGTACACGTGAGTCGCCGGCTACCCGTGATTCTCATATTCCTATTTCTGCAACAAATCAAAGCAATAAGACATTTGTTGAGCCCGATGGTGATTTTGGGTATGTGTACAAGTACTTGTTATTTATTTATAGTTATGCGCATTTAAATTTTTTTTATTGAGAATATTTACATTTCCTTTTTAAAATTGTATCGTAGGTTTCTGCCATCTAAACCTCGTCGCGATGCCATAACAAAGATTATACGATCTAGGTATAATCAACCTTGGACATCTTGGGGAGAAATACCCAAGGATACTAGAGAAATGTGGTTTCGAGAGTTTCAAGTATGTATCATTTTTTGTCTATTTAATTATGTTTGTTTGTCTTGTAATAGTGTAAAATTTTTTAACTTTCCTGATATTTACAACATATTTTTGAAGGGTTATGTTTGGTGGATGCCTCAAAGATCATAACCATATGCGAAAGGCATATAATAGTCGTAGTTCGAAGAGACTATCATGTTTACTAGAGGCAGTGCACGCAACTTAAATGAAAGGCCTTTTTGGATTGGAGAAGGCATATGGGAAGACTTATGCAGGCACTGGGCTAGTAGCGTGTATAAGGAGAAATGTCAGCAAGCAAAGATGAATCGTGCTTCTGACACTGGTGGATGCTTGCACACAGGTGGTTGCATTTCTACTGGCACCCATGCACAAAAATTGGTAACTATTATCGTCAGTTGTTTAGTAATATATTTTATTATTTTGTTATTAACTTATTTTCTCATTATTACAGGCTAAGGCTTGGGGTAGAGAGCCTACAGTTGATGAGACCTTTTCGTCATGTACATTTGAGGAAAGAAGACCGTACTGCATGGGTTTCTACAAAAGCTCAAGATGTATATGTTAGTATTTCTTAACTTAAAATTTTTTATTTTAATATTAACTCATCTTATAATAATAGCCATAACAGTTTTTTATTTCCATCTTTAGTAGGAATTCAAAGCAAAGGAATCTGAACAATCTTCTCAGTGCTCCAATGAAGAAGGAGCATCTGGTACACAACTGACCAGTCGTGAGCTTTGGATTCAGACTGTTGGCGGGGTAAAAAAAGGGCGTGTTTATGGTCTTGGTTCTCAAGCATCTATCTATGACCATGAAGAATCATCCTCCTCAAGGCCTGGATCGAGTCAAGTTCTGAACACGTTATTAATCAAGTTAAGTAATAGTTGCAAATTTTTTTATTAATTAGTTTTTAGAATATTGATGGATGTACTCAATCATTCCATTTTTCGTATTTTAGGTTAAATAATTTATTTGTGGAATGATTAATGAATTTGTATTTATATATGTTAATCAGGTGAAGGAGCAGTTGCAGCAGGAGATGTTGGATCGGGTTCAGGAGATTCAACAACAAATGGAGCAACGGAGCCAACAACGTGACCAACAACGTGAGGCGGAGTGGAGAATGCGATTTGAACAATACCAACTTCAACAACAACAAATGCTTGGTAATATGATGAAATCATATTTGCAAGCCGCTGGCACTCAGCCAAGCCAGCAACAACCACCAATAGATGAAGACAATGAGGATACTAAGATGATCATGAAGATGACAATGATAATGATCATATGGATTGAAATTGATGTTTGAGGATTATGATAGTTCTTGTTAAACTTTGTATTTGACGAAACTTTGTATGGATTATTTTTGTTTTATGGATTGCTTAAATGCATTAACAAGTTAAAATTGATGTTTGAGTGTTATTTTGAATGCATTGGCAGGTTGAAATTAAAATCTGAGTGCTGTATGTATTAATAATATAATTATGGATTTTGAACAATTCTTTTTTAACATTAAAAATATTCAACAATTTGCGGCGGAAAAATCCGCCGCAAAATCCGCCGCAAAATCACACCTGAATCCTCCCCAAAATCCCCCCCAAATTACCGGCGGACAAAATCCGCCGTAAATTACCGGCGGACAAAATCCGCCGCAAATTATCGGCGGACAAATCCGCCGCAAATTACCGGCAGACAAATCCGCCACAAATTACCAGCGGATAAATTCGCCACAAATTACCGACGGACAAATCCGCCGCAAATTACCAGCGGATAAATCCGCCGCAAATTACCGGTATCTAGTACCATTTCCGGCATCTCATCGGAGCAATTTTGCGGCGGATTTGCGGCTGCATAATCCGCCTCAAGTTTGCGGCAGAAATTAAAATCCACCGCAAATAAATTTGTAACGACAGTTTTTGCGATGGTCACGAATCCGCCACAAATCTGCCGCAAAAAGATCATTTGCGGCGGATTGTATGTGATTTGCGACGGATTTATCCTTCGCAAATCACGATTTTTCTTGTAGTGGAAGATGGTGATTCCCTTAAAAAGGACTTTAAGGTAAATAATGTTAAACCATATTATAGTCCTTCCTATTATGAGCTACAATGTGTATATGATGAATTATACGATGACTTGTTGTTTTTAGAAAAGAAAAACTTATCTTTTTTGGAAAGCATTTCCTCCATTGAAAATGAAATTGAAAACTTGATAAATGAATATCTTTTCTTAATGAGGAAATGCCTTTGAAATGTGAAACCTCAATTTTTTGTGAAAAATGCATTGATTTAGAAAATCAAGTTGAGGACTTATCTTTTGAATTTTTCAAAGCTAATGATTCTATTTGCTTACAATCCATGTGTGTTAATAAGAATGCAATTGATGTTATTTCACATGAAAATTCAAGTAAGGCTTGTGGCAAAAATAACATAGAATGTAATAACAATAAAATGCTTAAGTTTTTCAAAAATGATATTCAAAGGATCAAGTCATCATTAAATTCAATTGTTTACAATTTTTGTGGTCATCTAGGACATATTTCTCATTTATACAATTATAGAAGAAATCCTTATATAAGAAATTGTATGGTATGAGTTCTTAAAAATCCTAAAGGCCCTAATACTAACATTCAAGGATCCAAAATGAAGTGGGTACCAAAATATCCTCCTAGTATTTCAATTTTGCAGAATATTTCTCAAAAAGATGGATAAATTGGTCAAAAGAAAGAGGAGTCATCAAGGAGAATGCTTCCAAAGCCCAATGGTAGAAACTTTGGTCAAAGAAAGAAGATGACTTCAACCAAAGCTTCTCAAGTACAAAATGTAGAACTTGCAAAGTTCAAGACTTCAAAAGAGAAGCAATGGGTAAGAAAAAGCATTTCCTTGATTGCCAAGGCCAAGGTATCAAAAGTTTTTATCTCTTATGCACATTCACTTAAAAATGATAATAATGAATATGAGGTATATTCCTTGTAGGCCTTAGGTAGAGGATAGAATCATGTGTACTTGATAAAATTTGAATATTATGTTTAGCACATAATTATGTTCATTCTTATTGTATCATAATTCATTAATTTGTTATATATCTTAGTACATAAGGTTCTATAATGCCTAGGTATGTTTGCTATACTTTAAAATTATCTATATATCATGAAAGTAAGCATGCTATCAACTATGTGCTTAATGGTATTTAATTATTTAATTTATTGTGCTCAATTTACATACTATAAAAAATTAATCTTTATGATAACATAATAGATTAATATTCGAAAACTAACATACAAGGACCCAATAAAATTTGGGCACCAAAAGTCAAAAATTGAAGTGTGTTGTAGGTGTGCTTGAAGGCCAAGAACTGACTTTGACATCTTGAAAGTGATTGCTCCAAGTACAAAGACCAGAAATAATTTCAAGCTCCTTGAGCTTGAGTTTTTGATCAATCATACATATATTTAAATATTTGAATTTATTGCTTAAATATTTTTTTATCTCTCTTGAATCGATCACTGACTTGAGCTTTGGAGATATCCCAAATCTTGTCTTGCAGGTACTTTAATTTTGAGTAAATTATTCTCTCTTAAATTTCAATTCTAAACGTATGCTTTACTGTGTTTCTAATAGATTTATTTGAATAAATCTAGGTTTATTCGAATAAAGATGAATCAGTGGATCAAAATTATGTTGCATATTAGTATTATTCGAATAACAATACATTTATTTGAATAAATTGACCCTTAGCAATTATAGTTTCTTAATTGGTCTCTGCCTATTCGAATAAAGCTAAGATTATTCAAATAAATTGACTTCCATTTCAGTTCTGCTTTTGTTGTAGTCTCGTCTCTATTCGAATAAAATTCAGTTTATTCGAATAAATTGAGGTTTGTTTTATCAGTCTTTTATGTATACTCACTGTCTATTCGAATAACCCCATAGGTTATTCGAATAAAATCTGTTAAAGGCCACAACGCTTGGCTTTCTCTGCTTATCTATTCGAATAAAACCATTTTATTCGAATAAACACGGGCTTTTAAAAAAAAGGTTCTGTTACATTTCCTTTTTACTGTATGTGTTGTATAGCATTAGTGGTAATAATTAATATATGCTGAATTCTTTATAATTGGACTAAAAATACAAATGTTTAATCAAATGTAATTGGCTATTCTTTTGATAAATTGGCTAAATTGGTCAATGAAATGAAATATCTTTTGCCCTTGTGAACTTATTTATTATTTTATTATTTTGAATATTTTTTGCTTATGAGTTTGTCATAATGACTAACCTATATGGATCCAAAATTGGTGGATACCAAAGAAATTAATCTGAATTATGTTGTAAGATAATTATCAGCTCATGCATGCATTGAGATGAAATTCAAATATGCTACTTGAGGTTGAAAATTTTGAAATGGTCCAAGTTCTCCAAAAGTAATGAAAACATAAAAGGATGGCACAAAGGACCACAACATTCTCAAGGAGCATTGAGGCATGGAAGTTAGAGTCGCCTACAAAAACTCAAAGAGCACACTTTTGATGATATCAATTTATTATCCTTATTTATGCTTTAAATTTGATATCATATGATATTTGGATAAGTAGAGAGTTGTGTTATACCTTAACATGCCTAAAATGATCATTGTTTGCCCAAAATGCCTATATAAGTTTTAATGATGATCCTGTGTTTCTTGATAAACTTGAATCATGTCTTAAAATGCTTTTGAAAATGTAATGTTCTCTTATAAAATTCTTTTTGAAAGGGAGAGAAGTTTTAAAATAATTTTTGTTTGAAGGATTAAGAAGATGTATATTTGCCTTGCTTTTCTTTAAGGTAATGTGCTTACATGGTCTTCGCATACATATTTTCTTTATCTATTATTTTGATAATATGCATATTTTGAGGGGAAATTTAGCTCTTGAGTTGTTTATATCTCTTGCCTTACATATTTGTTTGATTACATAAAGTGTTTTATTGCTATCATATGTTAAATGTTGACATACAAAAATATGACAAGCATTGTATGAATAATCTTCTATATCTTGAAAAGCATGCTTATTTCATCTCTCTATTCTTGAATCATATGTAGAATCTATAAGGGGGAGAAAATATTATTTTTTTTCTTTCTAAGCCTTTTTGTTGATGTCAAATAGGGGGAGTGAAAATTAGAAATAAAAATATGTTCTTGTACTTATTGTTTGATATGCTTATATGAATATCCATTCTTGTATATTGCTCAACATATTTTTCTTTGGTGATTTGTCATCATCAAAAAGGGGGAGATTGTGGAAATAAGCTTGTCCCAAATGGTTTAATATGTTAAGTTTTGATGATGACAAATACAAGACAAAAAGAACACTTTGCATATGTTCTTTGTTGCATCATACATAGAGCATATCCATTAGTAATTGATAAATATATTATTTGGATGTGTTTATGAAAGTCTTATGTACATGTTAAACTAACTAGAGTTATACATTTACGAATCATGCATATGAAGATATTGAATTATGAATTTGGACTAACTATGCTTGTTTAAGTGAGCAATACTTTGTAGGATAGTCCAAGTACCAAGAGTGAGCATTGCAACAAGAAAGCAAAGATCTCAATTAAGCTCAACACAAGGAGAATGTGAATGCCTATTTCATGAAGGTATTGATAACATCAAAGTCATGTCAAAGACCAAGTCCAAAGGAAGATTAAATGGTATAGTTTTTAGGACTTAGGGTCTTTATGCAAGAAACCTTACGGATATCTCAAATATGTTTTTTAAATATTTACAAATGGTTTTCACATGCTAAAATGTCCAACAAACAAGTTTTGAAAAACTAGTTATGGTATTAGTTCAAATCTATGAAAAATAGCCAAGTTTGAGTTTTGCAAAACTGATTTTTGGTCGCTCTTTTGATCACAACTTTCAAAATACTTTGAGTTTTGTTTTGAAACTTTTTCATTTGAAAATAGACTCAAAGATCTTTCCAATGACTGGTCATTTGATTTAAACGGATAAGAAATGAAGAAGTTATAACCATTTAAATTCAGTTTTTGAAATCAGAGTGGTTTATTCGAATAAAGGATATGTTATTGGAATAACACACCACAGAAATTATACCAGAACGTGTTTTTAAAGGTTTATTCGAATAACAAATGTGTTATTTGAATAACACGACCCAGAAAACATTGCAGAACATGTTTTTGATGTTTTATTCGAATAACTAAAGGTTTATTCAAATAAAACATTCCAGAAAACACTTCCTGATGTGTAATAAGTAGGTTATTCGAATAATACTATGTTTATTCAAATAAATACGGCCAAAATCTCGTAATGGCTATTTTTCTATGCTTTTAATGTGATATTAATTTATACCCAATGACTCTTTTTCTTAGAACACTATAAATACATGTTTTTAGGACATCTTTCAGCAATACCCATTTATCTGAAATAATTCTTTCTTACTTTATTTTGTGATACATATTTTACTAAATTTCTGTACTCTTTTTCACCAAAATTTGAGATATTCTTAGAGAGCTTCAAATTGTATCATCTACTCTTTGCGAGAGTTTCTCTTCTTCTATATTCTGTTTTATTGTAAAGAGGGTGAGGTATCCATCAAAGAAATTGTAAAGGTGAGGTTTCCTAGAATGTTGAGGCTCAAGCACAAAGGGTGAGGTATCCCAAGGTGTGGTGAGTGCTTTATTGTGTAAAGGTTTCAAACACATGTTCAAGCTTGAAGTGATAGTAAAAAATCTCGGGTGATTTACTTGAGGACTGGACGTAGGCCACAAATGGTTGGTGGCTGAATCAGGATAAATTTTGTGTTTGCTCTTCTTAACTCAAACTCCTTTATATTTATGTTTTAATTTCATTTATTTGTTTGAATATTTTTTGTGTGGGTTGTTCATTTACAAGTGCATTTTTCTATATTCTCTTTTCGTTCTTTTTAATCAATAAATAGCTTTAAAGAAAATTACATTTTAAGTATTTTAATTATATGTGTTTGAGTTAAATTTGATATTTAATTTATTTGCTTAATTTATCCCATAACCCAAGTTATTTTTGAGTAATCTATAATAGTTAGATTTATTCCGCTGCATGTATTGATTGAATTTATCAAAATGCATAATTTCTCAATATTATTGTAAAAATTTGTAATCACCCAATTCACCCCCCTCCCCTTCTTGGGTGATGGTTGCCACGACTAACAGAAATGTCTGGAGCCCGATGTTAATTTTCTGGACTCTTGTGTTAGCCATATGCTCAGATGATCTCGCTAAAACTTAACACCTGGTTGTCCTTCCATGCATCAAGCTGGGGGCAACTGTTCTGGACCATAATCTAGGATCCCGTCTGGTTGGATCAACCCGACACACGTGTAACCAAACTCCACCTTGGTCGATGTAGCTAAGGCCTTAAAGGCAGTCTAGACCTCAGAGCCATGTATATTGAGCGATGTTGGGTCATAATATCAAGATTACTAGATATGTACAGAGGATATATATCTAAATATTCATTACTGTTAATCATCTACTTACGATATTATAAGACTCATAACTGTCTCAGATTGATAAGTAGCTCTCATATCAAGAGTTCCTAACATATAGGGATTCAACCCAATAATAATAGGAAAGTAATCTTCGCTATGATACTAATCCTAAATACATACATTCAATATAGATCACATAAAGATTTTATACACACTCTATAAATATAAGGCTAAGTGATCTTAATTAGGTATCAATAAATTACGTAATATATACTATCTTATTTGTGCATAATTTAACTTGAGTATTGAAGTTCCTTTACAATTACCCATCTCCTTTTCTCGATACGCTTGAGTGCTGTTACTCAAAAAAGAGATCATTGTTACATACTCATCTCAAATAGCTTTTGAATTCACCTCAGAATAGGATTGATGGAGATTCCGCTGGGTTGGGGGTAGAGGACGAGGAAGATGGTTGATGCGGATATCGACAAGTGCACCGAGTCGACAAAAGTAATAAAGAATGAGTAGAGTATCGTCCCACGAGGATTAAGTTATTAATTACTAGATTCACTCAAAATAACACTATTTAAGCTAATAAAAAGAGAGTTGGTAAAAATTAAAATAAGAAGAAAAGTAAAAATTAGCAAACAATAAATCAAAGGGGTGAAAAACAATAATGTTAAAGCGTTAGGGTTCAGATTTCACTTGAACACTTTAGATGCATACTCAAATATTAATTTAACTATATTATATTTCAATGATTTATGGTCAATTTCCAAAATTAATTAATACCCAATCCCTTGATATATTAATCCTCTTACGCTGATTGAAATTAACTAATTCCTTAGTCTAACCCCAATTAGAAAGGCATTATCAAGAACGAGGGAATTAAAAGAAAGACCACATAACCCACAACGTCTATCCCTAGCGATTGCAAAAGTTATGGTGTTTATCACAAGTTCTAGGTTTATGCAAATTTTCTCAAATCATACATAAACCCAAAAGATCATTCCCAAATTGGCCAGATTCAGAAAAGCATTAAGAATAGAGAAAAACACGTAAATCATGAAATAGAAACATAGATTAAACCCATAAAAGAAAGTTACATCATCCAAGAACAATATCCATCATCCCCCTAACAATGGAAAATTAGTTACACATGGAAAAAGAAGAACACAAAGGGAAGAATATGACAAACTCCATTGTAGAAAGGTGGAAAGGTTGAAGAAAATCCCTAATCTTCAATCTTAATTGTGCCCACACCACATTAGGGTTTGTGCCTCTTGACATCTACTGCCTTCTCTCCAAGTGTGTAAGAGTATGTAAAAAGAAAAGTGTGAAAAGATGTGTTCAATTTGGTAAAACTTTCTTTTTTTATAAGAATTTTATGCTGCTGTTACGCGTCCAGCGCTCAGGCGCTCATTCTCTAGCGCTCAGGCGCTCAGTCACTCAAGTAACGATGTAGTATTCGCAACCAGCGCTCAAGCGCCCACCGCCAGCGCTCAAGCGCTCGACTAGCGCTCAGGCGCTCAACGAGCTCCTGACTTGATTTTTCAGCTTTTCTTCATCATTCAAGTGTCCAGTTTTTCCATATGCAAATACCTAACAAAAACACATAAAATCACATAATTAAAATATAATTTAGAATAACTAAAAATAAAAGAAATTTGAGAACAAACTCAATCAAAAAGATTAAAAGAGGATGAAAACCCAAGATTTTGAACCGTAAAAATATGAATTTTTGCAGGTTCATCACTCCCCCAAACTTAAGCTTTTGCTTGTCCTCAAGTAAAAGAAAATCAAAATAAAACAAAACTAAAACTCAAAGCAGACTCAAACATGGCAACACCGGGTATCAAAATTCATTCATATCCTCAAAAACTAACTCACAATCTAATTTCAAAGTGTCACACATGAACAATCCAATTATCACATCGTCTCTCACATGCAACTCTTATGCACAAATGACTTCCCAAAAACATGAATGAAAGATTCAATCCCCTCATAGAGTACAAGCCCAAATGAGTTTATAAAACTGCAAATGCACATCAAATCCACAGCTATAGGGTTGTTTTTCATCTCTCTCTCCACTAATGTAAACAACACACAATCAAAGATCAAAAGGGTCTTTAAAAGCTTGTAATGTAAAGCCAAGGGTATGGGTTAAAAAAAAAGTGGTAGGATAATGAAAACAAAAGTTGAGATACAAAATCATGTAAATTTCACAATTCAAGCCTCAAAATACAAGACAAGTGCAAAACGGAGCATAAGAAACAACACAACATTCACTTTTTTTTTCTTTTTCAACAATTTTCACCCCAGACTTATTTCTTTGTAATACTTTGGGTGAACTTTCTTTTTTTTTCTTTTTTTTTCTTTTTTCTTTAAAATTTTTCAGCTCCATAAAACTTCATGCACCAAAATAATGAAGACTTGAATAATAAAATAATACAAAATATGCACTCAACAAAGGTTATGTAAGAAAGAAAAAAAAATTTCATATGGGTATGGGAAAAGGAAAATGTGGGTAAAGAAAAGAAACAGAGGCCAAACAATAACAAGGCTGCAAAAGGGATCTAAGGATAAACTGTGTTTACAGGTTGACTTAAAAGGCTCAAACGGTCCAAATAATGCCCTTATCATTTCCTTAATCATGCACTGCCTAGGATTTCACCTCAAGAGAGAATCAAACAATTTCTAGATGCAAATCATCCACACACATGCAATCCCATAAACTTTCTCTAAGCTTGACATGCAATTAAAATCCAAAGTCTATCAATCATAAAGATGGGAAGAACATTCATATACAATTGAAACAATAGAGATAAATGTAACTCATAAATTCTCATGTGTTATCCCAAGAAATCAAATCAATCCACAATTTAAACAATCATTGGATATTCAATTCAACACACCGGCATGCATAAAATGACTCAAAACACAATAGGGATGATGATGACAAAAAAAATAAAAAAAACAAATAACAAAATGAGTAAATTCAAGAAAGGAAAAGAAAAATTCTTTTTGGCGGTCGACAATTATATACATCCCCCTACAAAGGCTCCGAACTCAGGGAGGCACCTAAGCCGACTCAACATTAGCAAACTTGAAGACAAAGAAAAATGTTAGTCAATAAAATAAGAAAATAACAAAATAAAAATAAAAATAAAAGAGAAAAAGAGAGAAAATTTGGGTTGCCTCCCAAAAAGCGCTTGTTTAACGTCATTAGCTCGACGTTGCCTTTTATTCATCAAGGTGGCTTAAAGTAAGAGAAGTAGGATGACATTTTTCTCTTATCAGCTCGTTGCCTCCATACTCTGTCACTGCCTCTGGAATCAATCTGTAATAAATCAGTGGAAGTTGGAGGATCTTTTTCAAGTACAGCACTTTTAGAAAGAGGAGGTTCATTCTCCTTTTCATCAACCATCTTGGGAGAAGGAAAATCAGCATTGACTGATGATGAAGGACTCTTATTAGCCAAATCCTGTAGAGGCTTGTCTTGAATGCATTTGATAGGGGTATAGAGATCTGATGTCGGTGCAGATTTATCAAAAACATTAATAGTCACCTGATCACCATCCACCCTCAAAATAAGCTCTCCTCTAGGCACATCAATCAACGCTCCTGAAGTAGCCAAGAACGGTCTTCCAAGAATCAGAGGAATATCAACATCCTCATCCATATCCAAAATCACAAAATCAGCTGGGAAAATGAATTCGTCAACCTTCACTAGCAAATCTTCCACTATACCATATGGGTGCTTAATTGATCTATCAGCTAGTTGAAGAGACATTGTAGTTGGCTTCACTTTATCAATCCCAAGCTTGCGGAGAATTGACAATGGCATTAAATTGATGCTAGCTCCTAAGTCACATAGAGCTTTCTCAATAGTCAACTCACCAATAGTGCACGGAATAGTGAAACTACCTGGATCTTTCAATTTAGGAGGTAGTTTCCTCTGAATTATAGCACTGCACTCCTCAGAAAGTGCCACAGTCTCATCTTCTTTTAGCTTCCTCTTCTTTAACAGCAAATCTTTCATGAACCTTGCATAAGAGGGCATCTGCTCAAGTGCCTCAGCAAAAGGAATGTTAATCTGTAACTTTTTGAAGACTTCTAAGAACTTGGAAAACTGCTTTTCTTGAATCTCCTTCCTGAATCTTTGAGGATAAGGAAGTTTAGCATACAATGAAGGATCAACTATTTTCTGTTCATGCTCCTTCTTCTTCCTCTGCCACTTTGGTTGCTCCTCTTTAGCTTCTTCATTACAGCACTCTCGAGATGGGACATCTGCAACAGGAACATCAATTTCCTTAACTGGTCCATCCAAAGTCTTGCCGCTTCTCAGTGTAATTGCATGACATTGTTCCTTTGGATTGACAACAGTATCACTCGGGAAGGTGCCTGGAAGTCTCTCTTGAAACTGTTTTACTATCTGTCCCACTTGATTCTCTAAACTTCTAATTGTCGCCTCATGATTCTTAAAATTGGCCTTCGACTCTTCTAGAAAAGTTGAAGTCTGTTGCATAAAAATAGAGGTCTGCAAATAGAGTTTCTCCGCTGTAATCTCAAGAGGAGATTTCTTCTCTGGTTGAGGATTCAATGGCACTGTTTGATTGCTCCAAGAAAAATTGGGATGATTCCTCCACCCTGGATTATATGTATTTGAAAATGGAACACCCTGAGGTCTGGAAGGATTACCCATATAATTTACCTGCTCTTGAGAACTAAAACCAGAATTGCTTGCCTCACATCCACCATTAGCATGATTACCTCCACAGAAGTCACAAATTAACCTTTGATGGTTCACAGAATTTACCTGCATACTCTCCACTTGCTTAGTTAGGTTAGTCAACTGCTGAGAAATACTTTTGTTTTGAGTAAGTAAGGCATCGAAAGTACCAAGCTCCATTACTCATTGTCTGACTAATGCTCTCCCACTAGGCAACTGATATTCATTAGTGGACATAACCTCAAATAATTCTTGAGCCTCTTCAGGAGTCTTAGTGTTTAAAGACCCACCTGCAGATGCATCCACCATAAGTCTTGTGGAATGATTTAAACCATTATAAAATATTTATACCTGTTGCCAAACCTCAAATGCATGGTGAGGATATCTCCTTAATAGCTCCTTGAATCTCTCCCATGCTTCATAGAGAGATTCTCCCTGATTCTGAGTAAAGCAAGCAATCTCACTCCTTATCTTCACAAACATTGATGGAGGAAAGTATCGAGTCAAAAAATTACTAACCAAATCCTCCCAAGTAGAGATGCTCCCTTGTGGCTGGGTTTGTAGCCAGCTCTTTGCTTTATCTCTGAGCGAAAATGGGAACAGTCGTAATCTAATGGCATCATCAGCAACGCCATTATACTTAAAAGTATCACAGAGCTGCAAGAAATTCGCAATATACAAGTTTGGATCTTCTGCATGGTCTCCCCCAAACTGATTCTGCTGCACCAGCTGTAGAAGTGCTGGTCTAATCTCAAAATTATTGGCCTGAATAGCAGGACGCACAATACTAGTAGAAAAATTCTCAGCAGATGGGGTAGCATAGTCAGCCAATGTATGTCTTCGCTCTGCAGTTACGACTCTTTCTATCATCTTTTCCTCTACTTCTTCAAGCTTCTTCCTTTCTCTAACTGCTTTTCTGTTTGCTCTAGCTATTCTCTCTATCTCTGGATCAAAAAATAATTCTTCTGATTCTAGAGAACCTTGCATAAACAACCAAACAAGCAAACCAAAGTGAAGTAAAGAAGGAAATTAAAAATAAAAATAAAAATAAATGACTAATAAAAATAAATCAAGAAAACAAAGAAACAAATTAAAAGGAAAATTAAATGAAAAAAATGAAATTAAATAAGAAAAATAATTATCTATAAATAAAATTAAAATTAAAATTAAAAATAAACAATTAAAAAATAAAATTAAACAAAGGAAAAAATGCTCAAATTAATGTCTTTTCAACTACTTTTAATATTAATAACAATAATCCCCGGCAACGGCGCCAAAAATTTGATGCGGATATCGGCAAGTGCACCGAATCGACAAAAGTAATAAAGAATGAGTAGAGTATCGTCCCACGAGGATTAAGTTATTAATTACTAAATTCACTGAAAATAACACTATTTAAGCTAACAAAAAGAGAGTTAGTAAAAATTAAAATAAGAAGAAAAATAAAAATCAGCAAACAATAAATCAAAGGGGTGAAAAACAATAATGTTAAAGCGTTAGGGTTCAAATTTCACTTGAACTCTTTAGATGCACACTCAAATATTAATTCAACTATGTTCTATTTCAATGATTTATGGTCAATTCTCAAAATTAATTAATACTCAATCCCTTGGTATATTAATCCTCTTACGCTGATTGAAATTAACTAATTCCTTAGTCTAACCCCAATTAGAAATGCATTATCAAGAATGAGGGAATTAAAAGAAAGACCACATAACTCACAACGTCTATCCCTAGTGATTGCAGAAGTTATGGTGTTTATCACAAGTTCTAGGTTCATGCAAATTTTTTCAAATCATACATAAACCCAAAAGATCATTCCCAAATTGGCCAGATTCAGAAAAGTATTAAGAATAGAGATAAACACGTAAATCATGAAATAGAAACATAGATTAAACCCATAAAAGAAAGTTACATCATCCAAGAACAAGATCCATCATCCCCCTAACAATGGGAAATTAGTTACACATGGAAAAAGAAGAACACAAAGGGAAGAATATGACAAACTCCATTGTAGAAAGGTGGAAAGGTTGAAGAAAATCCCTAATCTTCAATCCTAATTGCGCCCACACCACATTAGGGTTTGTGCCTCTTGACGTCTACTGCCTTCTCTCCAAATGTGTAAGAGTATGTAAAAAAAAAAGTGTGAAAAGATGTGTTCAATTTGGCAAAATTTTCTTTTTTACAAGAATTTCACGCATTCTTTTATTACGGCGTCCGGCGCTCAGCGCTCATTCTCCAGCGCTTTCGGCGCTCGATCACTCAAGTAACGATGTAGTATTCGCAACCAGCGCTCAAGCGCCCACCGCCAGCGCTCAAGCGCTCGACTAGCGCTCAGGCTGTGGGATTCTAGCGCTTAGGCGCTCAACGAGCTCCTGACTTGATTTTTCAGCTTTTTTTCATCATTCAAGTGTCCAGTTTTTTCATATGCAAATATCTAACAAAAATACATAAAATCACATAATTAAAATATAATTTAGAATAACTAAAAATAAAAAAAAATTGAGAACAAACTCAATCAAAAAGATTAAAAAATGATGAAAATTCAAGATTTTAAATCATAAAAATATGAATTTTTACAGGTTCATCAATGATGACGCTTTGTCTTTAGGCATGGCGTTCAGTGAATGGTGTCCACTCAAGATTCTAACGTGACCTTTATCCTTTTCCACCGTATCATACATACATTGATACTGATGATAGGCTTCAGCTAGCCTCAGCTTCCATTCCAATTAAGACCCACCACCCATTTGCAGTCGTGATTCCACGAAAAATCCTCACTTCACATGCTGTGTCCTCCATTCCATTTTTTTTTTTTGGTAAATATTGTGTCCTCCATTCTCTTTCTTAATAAAATCCTATTCACATCACACATTACCAAGTGATCATGCTCAATTTCGTATATTACATATTTTCTTTTTTAACTAATATAAACTATATAACGTGTTTTTACATGGACCCAAATGAAAGACTTGTCATCTAATGTGGTCCTATATGTAATAATTCTCTCATTGATTGAGATCCATAAACTCTGACGTTCATGCAATAATAACAATCTCTCCCTGGAGAACCTACACTCCATAAAAAATTTATCACCTAAATTAATTAAAAGACAACCTTTTTTCTTTTGTTTAAATTAAAAATTCATGGGGGTCATTTCACAGAAAATGAAGGGTAGTTTTGGAGATGCAGACTCACCCATTTTATTCAGCGCATTAAACGGTCCACGCCAAATTTGCAGAATCCTTACACGTTACTTAAATTTTCAATCTCGATTTTCTCTGGTGACTTGTTTTTTCAATACCATTTTTTATATCACATTTCTTATTATTGAAATAAACATTTTCACATGAAAACTTTTTTTCTCATTTAATTAAAATTATTGATATGTGATGTAAAAAATGATATGAGATTAATATTTTTATTAAATAATTTCAATTTTTTTACATCACTTTTTTTATAGAATTTTTTATTACTAAAATTAAGGATATGATTTGACCAATATCCTTAATTGTGTATTATGTTTTTATTCTATAGTTGTAGGATATTTTTCTGTAATATTTTATTCTTTCCTTGTTAATATTTGTACTATATATATTTTACAACTGCGATAAATGGAATCATCAGAAAATTATTTTACAATTATGTTTATTTGATATGATATCATAGTCTCCTTCAATCTTTTTTTATTAACACTAGGAATTGAAGTAGGTCCTGTATTCACAATTGTTGTTTCTGTTCATATCATTCCACTTCAAAATTTTCTTTTAGTGCCACCATGACTGAAGTAAGTGGTGCTAAATCACCAATGAAGAACGAATCTTCGACTATTGTGTCTGGCCTCCATTTGCAAGAAACTTCCTCTCTCATCACTCCGAAACAGCTTGATGGTACTAATTATGTGAAGTGGTCTTTGAATGCTTGAAATAAAATCTGTGGGAGAAAATGTTGGAGTTATATTTCGAGTACCAAGGCTGCTCCATCATATAAAAAGTCGAAAGAGTATGAAGAATGGGAGGATGAAAATTGCTTGGTCAAATCTTGGCTTCTTGATGCGATGACAAAGGATATTTGGTTTCTCTTTCTTCGATTATATATGGTGAAGGAGATATGGGAGGCGGTTAAAAACACGTATTCGGTTGATCAGGATGTGTCAAAAGCTTATCAACTTCATTGCGAGGTATATTTTGTTTGCCATAATGGAGGTCATATTATTTCTTATTTTGGAAAATTACAGAAAATATGGCAAGAGCTTGATGATATTGATGTCTGTATTATAGAGTGTGCCAATGATATTGTTATATACACCACGAAGGTTAATTCCGAACATGTATATAAGTTTTTGGTTGGTCTTGATCCTCATTTAGATGGGGTTTGAGGTCGTGTACTTTCTCCAAAACCACTTCTTGATATACAGGCGGCTTATGCTATGGTTTGTTCGGAAGCTAATCGCCAAGATGCTATGCTTGGAGGAAATATTGGAGAAGGGGTTGTAATGGCTTCTCGGAAGACGACCATCTCAAAGAAGGATAAAAAAAAATGTACTCACTGTAATGGTACTAGTCATACAATGTACACATGTTTCCGACTTCATAGGTATCTAGCATGGCATCCAAAAGATAAGAAGACATCTCATAAGGAGGAGGACTCTAATCCAAAAGCAAATTGAACCATAACCCTTGCATTCACTGCTAAGTCAGGTATGTCTTTTACTAGAAATAGTGATTAGATAATTGACTCTGGTGTAACAGACCATATGACTTGTGATCGTTATAAGTTTAGTCATTTATCTCCTAATGTTCCAAAGCCACTATTACCACTGCTAATTGTGCATAATCTCTGGTTATTAGAGTTGGTATAGTTCCATTATCTTTCACGTTAGAAATTGAGGATGTCTTATTAGTGTCATCATTAAATTGTAATATTTTCTTTACAAATCAATTAGCCAAATCTCATAATTGTGTTGCTCTATTTTTTTCCTACTCACTGTGTTTTTCAGAACATCCATACTCTGGAGAAGATTGACAGTGGTAGACAAATGGGAGGGTTGTACTATCTTGAAGATGAATTCTAACATTTCGATAAAAAAGGGTAAGCTCTTGTGGTAAATAGAGATTTGGTGAATAAGAAAAAAGGAGGAAATTTGGCTATAGCATAGGAGATTGAGACATCCTTCCTTTGGCTATCTTAGGAGATTATTTTCATCATTGTTTCATGGATGTAATCTTTTAGACTTTGTTTGCGAAACTTATGTAAAGGCAAAAAACCATCGTATTACTTTTCATTTGAGTAATCATAAAACAAATTTATCTTTTTTATTAGTTCATTTAGATGTTTGGGGACCAGCCCTAATTTCTACTCTTAATGGGATGAAGTGGTTTATAACTTTTGTTGATAATTGCACTCGCATGACTTGGGTTTATCAAATGAAACATAAGAGAGATGTTTGTTCAATTTTTCACATGTTCTATCAAATGATAACTACTCAGTTTGGTGTTGTAATAAAATTTTTTCGTTCTGATAATGGTAGTGAGTACGAAAAGAAAGAATTGACGGAATTTATGCACTCTGAATGAATTATTCACTAAACATCTTGCATAGATTTTCCTCAACAAAATGGTGTCGCAAAGCGAAAAATTGACATTTATTAGAAGTTATTGATGGGAAAAATCCAACAACGCAAGTATACATGTCAATCAAGTAATATAGCAGTGAATAAAAGTCATTCTCATGAGGATTTGTTACTAAATTTTATAGTTAACTATTAACATTCAGAACTCTTACTATTATCCAAATAACAATTTAATTTTGACCAATTTAATTAGTTTAAAGAAAAATTTGCAAAAGCATAAACTATCAAGAACTGAATAATTTAGAAACTCTATTTTGATGGAACCTAGGATTGTAATCTTCCTTCTCACTTCATTTGAATTGCCTTAAAACAATCCTATTCCAGTTTACTCAAAAATATCAATCTAGAGCTCTAATATATTTGTATCCCTTTTCCGATGGCAACACAAATTTATATCCACTTAATTTTAATCTCTATATTCCTATGAGAAAAAAAAATCATACAGGATACGTTCATAATCAAGCTCTATTCGAAATCACATATAGTTCTAACAGATATTTCTATCCATAGAACAATTTTTCCACAATTAACAACAATTGGTTTAAACAAGATGATTAGGCAATTAGAAGCATTACACACAAGCATGAGTAAATATTTCTCATAAATTGAAATAGGAATTCAACAAAATAATGATTCAAATTACATGAGAAGTTCGATTACAATCGTAGAAATAAAATTTAATTCATAGCATACATTGAGAACAACAATAACAATTCAGAAATAGCTGGCCTCATAAAAACTCAAAAATTCAGAAAAATCGTAAATGCGGAGATGCAGACGATGAATACAAGACTCCAATCTCGATTTCCCCTTTTGTTTCGTTCAGGATTCCTCTTGCAAAGCCTTCCGTCAGTCCTTATTTTTCGTCCCCCCTCACTCAGAATGACCTCTTATTAAACAAGATTTTAGTTCAACTGTTACAAAATTGAACAGACGCTAGACAACGTATCTGGCCGCCGTAGCAGCCAGCAGCTTATGCTTTCCTGGAATTCTCCTTCCTCACTAGCTACTGCGGCACTGAGCATGTTAATGCTGTGGCAGCAAGCAGCTTGTGCTGTCTTGGCATGTTAATGGTTTCCTCTTCTTCTCAGGTTTAATTCTTGCATTTTTCTTCATGTTTTTCCATGATTTTTTTACCTTTCCATCAGCAGAAAGAAACTCAATAATTAAGATCGAAGCACTATGTTAAAGAAATCATTCAAGTTCATCACATATAATCATAAATAATCAAAGATGGATAATCATACTCAACTTGCCAATGAAAAAGTGTTTCAATGCTCATCATGATAATAAAACAAATAATTAGCGCAATTTAAAGATCAAATAGAGTTCAAATAACTTTACTTATATAGAGTTATCAGTTACTTGGTCTCTTTTAATTAGGGGACATGTTCCCATTTACTTATGAGGTGAAGCTTTGAATTCAGCAGTCTACTTAATAAACCGTACGCCATCCAATGTTCTTAATTTTTGAAGACCATTGGATGCCTTTTTTTATCATTGTACTCTTCCACTGGTAGTACTTTTGGGCCCACGAATTTTTGGATGTGTAATTTATGTTCATTTGCATCCGCACCAATGAACTAAGCTTGAGTCTTGTGCTTTGAAGTGTGTTTTTGTGAGATATGGGAACAATTAAAAAGGCTACAAGTGTTATGATCCAAAATTCAGAGGCTTTATGTTTGGATGGATATTACCTTCCACAAGACCAAACCTTTTTACAGGACATCGACTCCTAATTTACCATTTCAGGGGGAGAATTCAGACGAAGTGATAAATTATAAAGAACTGGAGGCATTTTTTACCAAAAATTCAAAAAATATTTATTCGTCCGAAGATTCTTCAAGACAGGATGAATTTTCAAATGAAAAGGAAGAATTATCAGTTGTTGAACTAGAGACTTCTCATACTGAAGATAATGATCTTCATGATAGTACAATGCCGCACAATAATTCAACACAACCACTGAGCCAGTCTTCTTTTGAGATTCCTCCAAAGGTATCTACTAATCCTAATTCCATTTGTAGTGATGATCTTTTCTTTTCTGAATCTCAAGTGTCTCAATATCATCTTCCACCTCGTTCTAATCGTGGTGTACCACCTATTAAATATGAGCCTAATCCTAAATTCAAAGTTAAATACCCCATTAGTAATAATGTGTCTTGTCAAAAATTGTCCAAGTCATGTGCGTCTTATGTGCTATAGTTATCATCTGTTCTTGGGAGCTTGTGACTCTAACAAAAGGAAAAAAAATTGTGTGATATAGATGGGTCTTTGCGTCAAGCATAGAGCAGGTGGGACAATTGAGAGGTATAAAGCTCGATTAGTTACGAAAGGATATACACAATCTTATGGGGTTGACTACTAGGACACTTTTGCACCTGCTGCCAAACTTAATACAGTTAGAGTGCTCCTGTCTTTGGCAGTGAACCGAGATTGGCTACTTCTTCAGCTTGATGTAAAAAATGCTTTTTTACATGAAGATCTTACAGAGGAAGTGTATATGGATCCCCCTCCAGGTGTGGAAAAATACTCAGATGTTACAATGGTGTGCAAACTCAAAAAGGCGTTGTATGGGTTAAAACAGTCTCCAAGAGTTTGGTTCGGAAGATTTACCAAGTCTATGAAGAGCTTCGAATATAAACAAAGCAACTCAAACCATACTTTGTTTTTAAAGCATCGAATGGGTAATGTTACTGCTTTGATTACATACGTTGATGAAATGGTGGTGACAAGAGATGATCAAGAAGAAATTGAGAGCTTATAATCGCATTTGGCCTTAGAGTTTGAAATGAAACAACTTGGAGATTTAAAATACTTTCTTGGAATTGAGGTAACCCGCTCAAAGAATGGTATTTTCTTATCTCAACGAAAATACATTCTTGATTTGTTAACTAAAATAGGTATGCTTGGATGTAAGTCTACGAATACCCCTATTGAACAAAATCACAAGTTGTTTGAGTGTTTGCATGCAACTTCTACCGATAAAGCAATGTACTAGAGACTTGTGGAAAAATTAATTTATTTGTCCAATACTAGGTTAGATATTGCTTATTCAGTATGCATAGTGAACCAGTTTATGCATGATCCTCGTAAACCTCACATGGATGTTGTGGAACGTATATTGCGATATTTAAAGTCTGCTCTGGGTAAAGGGTTGTTGTACAACAAGAATAATTACTTGAAGGTAGAAGGTTACACTGATGCAGATTGGTTCATCTGACGACAGAAAATCTACATTAGGATACTTTACTTTTGTAGGGGCAACCTTGTGACTTAGAGGAGTAAAAAACAACCGGTGGTAGCAAGGTCAAGTGCAAAAGCTGAATATAGAGGCATGGCTTTTGGAGTATGTGAGTTACTATGGTTGAGGAACTTGCTTAATGATTTGGGTGTTCACTCTCAAGAGGCAATGAAGTTGTATTGTGATAACACTTCTACTATAGAGATTGCTCATAATCCAGTCTAACACAATCAAACAAAGCATGTGGAAATTGATAGACACTTTATTAAGGAAAAACTTAAAGCCATAATTATTATTTTTCCGTTTGTGAAGTCTGAAGACCAACTAGCAAATGTCCTTACCAAAGCTGTTGCCTGTAGTATTTTTGGTCACTATTTAAACAAGTTAAGACGTGTGATATACATGCTTCAACTTGATGGGAATGCTAAAATTAATAATATGATTTGGTCAATATTTGATTTGGTCAATATCTTTAATTGTGTAATTTGTTTTTATTTCATAGTTGTAAGATATTTTTCTGTAATCTTTTATTCTTTTCTTGTTAATGTTTGTACTATATATATATTGTACAACTACGATTAATGGAATCATCAAAAAAATTATTCCATAATTATGTTTATTTGATATTTATATAACATCACTTATCATTGAGATAAATATTTTCATGTAAATATTTTTCTTTCACATAATCTCAACTATTGATGTATGACGTAAAAGTGATGTAAAAAAATATATGAAATGAACATTTTCCTTAAATTTTATTCTCAGTTCTCTCACCCCAACATTGCTCTTAAGGACAGAGAGCCAGGGAGAGAGAGACAGAGAGTGCATAAATAAAACAATAGGGAGTTTCAATTGCTAGCTCCCATACCATATAATATAAGATCTGCGTTTGCCAGAAAAATCTCTGGAGCAGAGGGCATTGTCTATTGTCACAGACATGGGTGAAGTAAGGGTTCTACACTCAATTTCATATTTTTTCTAAATCAATCTGTCTGTTTGCCTGTTCCGTTTTGAGTTTTTTTTTTTTTAGCAGTTATTGACAGCTGCTGCTTTGAGAACTAGTTAGGATAAACTTATTATATGATCCTTCCTCATTCCTACTGCTTCCAAGTTTTTTTCTTTCCCTATCTCTATGATTCTGTGTCATCATTTATTTATGTAAACCTAGTCCCATGTGAAATGGAAATTTTTTAGTTCATATTTAATTATGCATTAGAATGTTGTATTTGCTGCCAAAGGAAAACAAGGAAGAAGGAAATAAAGAAGAAGAAACCAAAGAGGAAAAGAAGGAAGAAGAGAAAAAGGATGAAAACAAGGAAGAGCCAGCGGAGATAGTACTCAAAGTTGATATGCATTGTGAGGCCTGTGCTAGGAAAGTTGCGAAAGCACTGAAAGGATTTAAAGGTCATTTCTCTTCAACTTTTTTGCTCTAAGATGTATTCTCACTTGATTTCTAACTAAGCCATCTAATCTAATCCAAAACTATATATGAATGCACAGAAGAGGATCCGAGGAGTCGTCTGCTGATATATTAAAATAATGCACCATTGCAGCCATTATATTACAACTAGTTTTTTATGGTTTAGTGTCAGCTCAGCTGGTACTCTTTTTTCCCCCCTGGTTAGAGGGATCAATTATATTTCCTTATGGTCAATTTTGAATTTCACAAATAATGATGAAATAATTTTGTCTGGTATAAATATTATTCTCAACTTTTACAGGTAATTTCTCAGACGTGCATTCATAAAGAGACAAAAGTTCATTATTGCAAGCATCGGTAAAGGTTTAGGTGGTGGAAAAGATTAATAAAGTAGTGAGTGTTAACGTTTCTAATCTTTTTTGTGAGACAGGAGTGGAAGAGGTGAGTGCAGATAGCAGGGCAAGCAAAGTGGTAGTGAAAGGGAAGGCAGCAGACCCCATAAAGGTGCGGGAGAGGCTACAAAAGAAAAGTGGTAAGAAAGTGGAGCTAATTTCACCTTTGCCTAAACCTCCAGAGGAAAAAAAAGAAGAAAACAAAGAACCGCCGCCGGAGGAGAAAAAAGATGAGGTAAATCATAACTTGTCTTCTTCTTGTCTGGATGCAATAAATGTTCAGCATGATAAGATAACTGTAATAAATCATTCTACTTGACAAACCTTCGTGAAAAACTTTCAAAACTCAAGAACAAATTAAGTCTTCGAAGTTGCAAACACCTAGAACCCAATATATAATTTTTTTCACCTAGGACTAGGAGATTAAGATCAATGCTGTTGGACATGATCAGCCACATGCTTGTGCTGTGAGTTCCTTGAGTGCAATTTCCATAATCTTGTTCTAAAGGGGCTAGCTGCTGTTTCCAATCCAGGTGAGTGTTGAGTGTTGAGTGTTGAGTGTTGAGTGTTGAGTGTTGAGTGTTGAGTGCTGAGTGCTGACATGATGATAGTAACGAAACAAAGTGATGCCCCTCCCAAAGGCACACGTAACGAGGGCATCGGCGGTGACAATTGGGAAGGTTTGACCCCACCCCTTTTGCAAAGAAAATTGCAACTTGACATGCTGCTCTGCACCAAAATGGGGTCACGGGCGCAGTACTCCTGGTTTTACCGTGTCCCACTCTGTAAGTGTAAACTTGATAACATTCACTTGGACACAAATGACAAGATCCTTAATTTTGAGACCACATAACATAACCATGTGATGTGGGGAGGTTAAAACAACATCTGCTCTAGTGCTCTCCATTATATATGCATTGGATGAGATCAGGTGTTGGGGGGTGGGGCATGCTAAACTTTGCTCTCTCTTCTTTTTTATTAAACTTGGAAGTTGGAAACCCCATGCCATGGCCGATATCTGAAATCTGAATTGACAAAATAGAAAATAGTGGGACCATGTAGATGTATAGTCTATTTTGTGAAAACATGGCTTAGGCATACATGTAAAATTCAAGAGAAGATCTATTAATTTTTTATTTTTTTGTATTGTAGTAAATGTTTCTTGTGTTTCTCTATCGAGGTTTATAGTTTTAAATATTGTATCAGATTCTAATTGACATTACTTAAGATATACTTGTTAACTTCATTTTCATAGAGTAAAATCAATGGAAGACCGTTGTTATTTTGATAATACCTTAATCTAATTCCCATCTGTTTGCTGTTTGAATTGCTTGTCAGCCTCGTCCTGTGGTAACAGTAGTCCTAAAAGTTCGAATGCATTGTGAAGCATGTGCTCAAGTTATACAGAAGCGAATCCGTAAGATTCAAGGTGCAAATATTCATCCCCTCTCTCTCTTTTGCTCCTGCGTACTGTTTCTCCCTCTCACTGCACCCACAACAAACACGTTTTAGATCAACCTAACTAGACGAAGTTTTACAAGAAACTCTCCAGCTAAATCCTGGGCCCTACAAAAGTTTGGGCCTACAAATCATTATTATTATTATGCTTTTTTAGGTGCATACAAATTATTATTATTTATCATGATTACTAATGACACGAAACATAGTTAAAAGATGAAAAATAATCTTATCACATCATTTTTTCCATCATATCACTATTTACATTATTTTTTAATGATTATTATTAAGTAAAAAAAGTGATAAAAAAAGTTATGTAATTAATAATATGAAGAATAATATAAAAAATAATATAAAAAAATAGTGTGAGAATATCATTGTTGAAGTTTAATTAATATTTATATTTACATTTTTAACATTTGTTTTTATACTACTGCATTGAAGTGGAAGCCATTGCAGGCTTTGCAGGCTTCATACGGGTGTAATACACAAACGCAATATATTTGAAGCAAGGTTCACGAGCACGTAATGTATAGTTGTACAAATCGGATCAATTAATTAAAAAATTCACGACTCAATCTTTGAATTGGTCCGGTTCATAGCTATAATGAGTTTTTTCATAAATTCGATCAAACTTTATTTTTTCACAAACTCGATCGACTCGTTTAGATGGATTGACTCGGGTTGAATCAAGTTTTTATGTTTTTTTTTTAATTTTTATGTTTCAAAAATACAACTTCTAATATTTGAACTTGATAACTTAAATACCTTTTTGATAAAATGTATTTTATCATTTGATTATATACTCTTGTTAAGTAATGTTTTTTATTTTTTTAATTTATATTATTATTTAACAAATTCAATTTTAAAATTTGAAACTAAAAAATATCTTTGTTACATTGATTATATCAATAATACTTTTTTAATATAATATATTTTTTATATAAAGTACTTTTTATATAATTTTTTAAATATTTATTATTTATCCGAATTTTTCAACTCAACCATTTAATCCAAGATTGAATCGTTGACCTATAGATCCAATTTTCTGATTAAGTTACTTTTTAATTCAAATTATACAACTGTGATTTAATTTATTAATTTTTCTAAGTAAGGGCATAAGAATCATAATATGTGGCGCTCATCCCATTCATTTTAAATGCGGGGGAGCTTTCAAGGTTGTTTACGCATTCTTTTGAACCCCACCCCCCCCAAAAAAAGCTCTGATCTTATTATTAATCTTAATTAGTATTTTTGGCTCAAAAAAGAAACCATATAAAATTAATCTTCTATCTAGATGCTGAAGCATTGTACATAACCGGTTCATGGTTTCAGCCGCATATTGTATAAATTGTGTAATGCCCATGCCCCATGCAGCTTATATGCTACTACAGTCGACAAAAAGTGAACAGGATCTTTAGACTATATATAATACGTGTTCCTCTGTTGGACGTCAAACATAATCGAAGCTTGATTAATCTTTATTTTATCTTTATTGGAGTCCTTGATTGCATGCCCGGTATTAAATTATTCATCTAGGGAAAAGAAAATACTTGTACTAGATAAACGTTATTGAAAGAAAATTGTTATTAATGTTTCCAACTAGTTATTTTGCCTTGTATTTTAATTTCACGCATGTCTCCGTATTTTGGCCTCTAATGTTTTGTTGGGTTTCTGTCATGTGACTAGCTGTTCCTCTAGTTAGAGACCTTTGTTACATCCTTACTCGTGCACTTATTCATGAATTTGAAATTTAAACAGATAATTCAAGTTTGAACTTTCAAAATGTGGTTTTGTAACCCAATCGGTTATGTCTAGATAACCCATTGTTACTTCTTATTCCTTTCCCTTGGTGTCTCGGGTAGTAACGAATCAAGTTAAGTTTTGTCTTAAATAAATCTAACTTATTTTTTAAATATAAAATTTAAGTTTCACCTATTTACTTAATATAAGTTATTTTTTAAAGTGTGATCTAATCTTTTTAAAAATTTGGTTTAACTTAAAAATTTATTTAAAAATTTATTTTATAATAAGACTTTTAAATAATTTAACAGACCTATCTTTAAATAAATTAACAAAATAAATTACGAGTTTAAGTTTTAAAAAATATTATATTATTTATAAAATTAATTATATTATATAAATATTAAAATATTATAATATATATAAAGTAATAATATATATAATTAAATAAGTTAATCTATTAAGACTAAAAGACTTTTTTAAAGATCTAAAATCTAACTTATTTAACTAAACATACTTTTTAAAAAATCTTTAGTCTAACTTTTTTATTAAGCGGGTTAAGTTAAGTCAGGACTTAAATAAACTATGCCATAAATTCTCATCGGTCACCTGTCTTATTTCTACCTGAACTTAACACCCTTGATTTCATGGATAGAGTCTTTGAAAGATAATTTTTTTCATGGAAAAGTTTAGGAAATTTGTTAGAAATACTTGATGATCTTATATTGCATGCCCAACTCTTTAATACAATCTCAAAATTGACATCCATAAGATAAAAGTGTGCTATCCACTAATTAACGATTGGTGCATAATTTAAGGCATGCTAATATTAAATTAGACTGCATCTTTTTTAAAGTGTTTTGATTTTTTATTTTACTTTATCTGAATGAATCTATATCACTTGTAAGTTTTTTATTTTTTAAATTTTAAATTCAAATTCTCTTTAAATTTAATTTTTGTATATTCTCCTTCTCAATTTTAAATATATTCTCATTTTTAATATATATTTTTTAAAATTTTAACTAATTTTAAAAATCCATTTGTAAGTGCAGGAGTAGAATCAGTGGAAACAGACTTGGCAAATGATCAAGTCATAGTAAAAGGTGTTATTGACCCTTCCAAGCTTGTTGATTATGTGTACAAGAGGACTAAAAAGCAAGTCTTGATTGTGAAGGATGAAGAAAAGAAGGAAGAAGAGAAGAAAGAAGAGCAGAAAAAGGAAGAGAAAAAAGAGAAAAAAGAAGGTGAAGAAAACAAGGGAGAAGAAGATAATAAAACTGAAATCAAACGGAGTGAATACTGGCCATCAAAAAACTACATCGACTATGCTTATGCCCCTCAGATTTTCAGCGACGAGAACCCAAATGCCTGCTCTGCTATGTAAACCAGCAATTTGTACTAACTCTGTATTTTATTTGAAATGCTAATTAGCTGAAGTAATTTTCTTGTCTATGTTGTTAGAGCTGGTCACTAAGAATATATAAACTTGTGTGAGTATTTTAAGGGTTTATTCCTTGAGCTAGATGTCTTTTTTCTTGTGCTTATGAGCTTTCAAGTATTTCCGTGCCAAAGGGTGGCTAGAGGCGCCTCTATGAAGCACGAGTACTTCATAATGTCCGTCGTACTCGTATCGGATACGTATCCATATCCGTATTAGATATTCAGATACTTGATAAATGTTAGTTTAATTTTTTAACAAAAATCGTATCTCTATATCATACTCGTATCGTATCCGATACTCGTATCCGTATCCGTGCATCATAGCGGCGCCTTTATTGTTGTAAGTGTTAACATGCTTCACTGAATTTTGGCCTAGAATCTCTTTACCTATTAATGCTGGCACTAAGAATTTGCAAAATTACATCACATCAATCGTATATCTCAATTTTCAAAATTTTTGAGTCATGGCTCCCTTATCAGTATGAAGCTCCACCACTGCTTCACCTTGAATTTTACTACAATTATTAGCAAATAGCAATACTTACAACTTACAAATTACAAGCCATTTCACCTTCAATCTATAGGCTTCAATATGTTAGCTTCTCAAATCTGTTTTCATTTTCAATTACAAGAACTTTTTCATTGGTTGAATACTGGCACTCATGGGTGAATCTGTTGCTTGCCAAGTTACTGTATAAAGCAAGGAACACTAATGGTTTTTAATTGTGGCGCTCAAAGGTTTTTTTCCATATCATTCAAATAGAAAGTTTTCAGTTACTGTACAACGTTTATAAACCTTATTTTAGTTGTGTTGTGATACCTTCAACTGAATCCCGATTAATATAACTGAAAATGGGAATTCTCTAGATGGAAAAAGTTAAGTTGCCCTTGTACCTTTCTAAACAACCGAGATTCACATTTTCTTAAGAAATCATTAATGCATATGCAACATAAATCAGAAGTGGTGTCCTTATTTAATAATAATTCCTAGTTCTATGTATTATATCTTCATGAGTTTGCCGAAATTGAAGGGGTCGGGGTATCAAAAGGGAAAGCTAGGCTATCCAAAGGCATGACTTGACTCCTTCACACGATTTCTATGTTGACTTCCACTATGGCAGAGAGGGAATACGCGAGGCTTGGTTTGGGTGAGATGTTGACTTGAGACATCCAGCATTCCCGCTATGGGCGTTCAAAATGCAGCTACCAAGACTCATAATTGGCAGAATTTAGAGAGATTCTAGCATGCTCCTCAAACACAATTAATGCATGCTTCATGTTAAATCTTTACCTTTTATTTCAAACAAACTTATATAAATTTACTAATTTAAAATTAATAATAAAGATTTATCTTGAAGCATGTATTAATTAACTGTACTCTAAGAGCATATAATAAATTTTCGAATTCTAAACGCTTCTCCTCAATTTCCCAATCAGCACATAAGCCCCATATACCAATATGAGTTAAGACAAAGTGACTGACCTTATTTCTCTGTGTAGCCTGAGATTCCAAGATCCACTTCTCACCTAGCAGAAAACTTCAAAAGGAAATGGGGCTCTAGCACGCTGACCTAACAATTTACATCGTGCTCTCGATTGAGAAATCTTCGGGATCTGTAACTTTCTCAGTCCTTTTAGGAAAATGTTAGCTAAACCTTAGTACTCAGTACAAGTGATGGTATTGTGATCAAAATCTTGATCTGCCTCATTTCAGATTTCATATACTAGACTGCTAGTGCTTAACATAAAGTGCAGTCATATGTAGTGTGTAGTACAATGAAATGGGTGTCCTGATAACGCCAGAGGAATCTAGATCTAGTGCACCTTTCCTCTTGGTTTTCGGTACTGGGTTGTGCCAATACATATATATTTGGACCACAAGGCAACTGTTGAATTACATCTCACTGTAGAAAATTAAGTTCAAGACTTTGTTTGGTATAATAGAAAGCAAAAGAAAAGAAAGAGAAGGAAGGGACAAGTGGATAGTTATCACCTATGATGCACGGATACGGATATAGGTATCGGATGCGACACGGGTATAGTATGGGAATACGATTTTTGTTAACAAATTAAATTAATATTTATCAAGATCTCACAGATCTCGATACTGGGATGACACGACGATTCAACACCTTATATCGGCATTACGCTGACAGACATTATGAAGTATCCGTGCTTCATAGGTTATCAGTTCTCTTATTTGATATTATTCAATGGAAAGAAGATATGCTTCATTTCCCTTGTTTGGTTTCATTAAAAAAAATGAAAATACATGTTACTAATATTGGAATGAATGAAGATATGTGAAACCCACTCAACTTTCTTCTTTTCCTTCCAAATCCTCCCTTTTTTGTGGGAGGATTAGAATATTGTGTGTCCCACAAAAATTGCACTCGTCCCTTTTCCTCCCTTTCCCTTATGCATATCACTACCAAATAAGAGATGACCCAAATCATGATGTATTTTTCTTTCTTTTTCCTTTCATTGAAGCATACTAAACAAATTCTAAGGTAAACACAGGCATACAAAAGGGAAAAGGTGAAGATGGCTGGTTGGGGTCCTAATCACACGGATATTGGAGTTATGGTACCGTGACTGAAAAGTGAAAACTGAATAATGCCGAAGGCAGACTAGGCGCTATGCACGTCTTAATGTGCTTTCTTTGTATCCCAACTTGAAGCATTGTCTTCTAACTGGAGCCTGAGCCTCTTTCGATCTCTTATTCAAAATCTTCCTTTGAAAAGAAGCCCAGGATCCTTTTCCTAGTGCTATGAGTTTCTAAGGATGACATGGAATTGGGTTCATTAGATCATCTAACTATTTACTAGACATTTTGGAGAAACGAATCTTGGGTGAGAGGTTTAACCTTTTCCCTTCACATGTATTGCGGGTATTAGTATCCAATCCGACATGGTGCATAAATATGATGATTTTTTAAAAATAAAATAAAATATGAATATGACAATATATATATTAAATAAAAAATTATATATATAAAGATAAAATTAAATTTATTCACTTGTTTTTTATTAAAATTGACCGATGACAACGTATTTGTATCATATTTATATTTGAGTATTTGATACTAATATAGATACATCGTCACCGATCAATTTTGAAGTTTTTATGCATTATAGTCGTCCTTCACTGAAATGTCTTCCCTTTAATGATAACTAAGAGACAGCCCCATATGAACGTTTAGCCTTCGTAATGCAGAAGTTATCAATCAAAATGGTCAATTGTCACCGGGAGTAATCCAAGATAATCTAACTATATTTCCATATATGTTGAATGGGAATGCTTGATAAATATAATTTTTATATATTAATTAACTTTTATATTTAGTGTCTTAGATTTTTTATATGTTTAATTGATTAGTTTTGATCATATTTTATAAGTTTGAGTTCAAATTGAAATTAATTGTATTTTTCAGCATTATTGAGAATTTTACATTGTTTCTATATTTTTGCCATAACTTGAGTTATAAACATCTAAAAATTATAAATTTTACCTTGTAAGAAAATTTAGAGAAATCCCTACAGCTCTCGAAGGCTAAATTAGATGTCTAGTGGGTTAGATTGAGCCACAAAAATAGAATAGAGATGTTGTTATTGAAACCTAACTGGTGTGCAAAGAATTGGCATTAATTTGGGCTGTAGGTGTCATATGGAGTTGAAATCAGTGTCATTTAAAAACTGAGACACAGATTTTCAATTCTTATGAGACAACTTATCAAAACTGTGATATTTTGATAGTGTTTTCACCCTTTGAAGTAGGCTAATGGGTTTAGAGAGTTGTTAACAATGCTTTGAGCATAACTCTCTCATCCTAAGCTCAAATTATGCAAATTAGGTATCTAATTAAAGTTAAGAAGAAAAGGATTAACCTTAAGCTAATGGAAAACTTAGATTTTTAATTTTAGAGATAATTATTTAAGTACCAGCAGCTACCACGAAACTCAACCTTAATTTTCTCCTAGCCTCTCTTGCTTACACTTCCTCCCTTCATCTCTTTTCCTCTTCTTTCTCTCTAAGTTTCTTTCTTTTTTTATTTTTCTTCCCTTCCATATATAGAGGGTTAGAGCCTTTTTAATCAATCCTAGGGATTGACAATATTAATACTTAATTCTGAGATCTTGTTTTGATTTTTTTTACATTTAATTGATAATTAAGTTTCTCTTTAAATGTTAATCAAATTTATCTTTTACTTGTTAATCAAGTTTCTTTTTTACATCTTTTGATTTTGTTAAATATGAATTGTATTGTTTAATTTAATTTGGATGTTGATGTGATAATTACATAATTACCACGCGTTTAATTAAGATTACAATGATAATATATCAAAGTTGTTTGTAGGATTGTTTAACTTGGTCCAATTTTGAGTTTTAAGTTAATTTAGAATTAGATAAGTGCTTAATTCATTTAACCTTGATTAATTAGATTCTGAATGTTTATTTACTAGAGAATTCATGGATCATCTTAAAGTTTTTTTATGTGATCTAAGATCAAGAATCTGATTAGTAATTAAATAGATTATTAGTGGTCAATGATGAATTAAATTTAAAATTAATTAATTTTCTTAAATTGGTTATTTATTTAATTCTGTTTATAATTTTTAATTATTTTCATTTAATTAAGTCTATAATTTTTTTTTTATTTATTAACTTCTTAATTTGATTACTTAATTAAAATAATTTAAGAGTTCAATCTAATTGTACTTTATATTACAAATAATTTAATTTATAAATTAATATAATTTAATAATTTCGTTAGCTGTCAATGCTGCGTTTGAATATTACTCCTGTGTATTGAAAGAAGAATAGCTTGGAAAGCTATGACTATGATAATAGGTTGATTGATGGAGATTGTTTACCTCCTCGATAGTACAACATCTAAGGGCAAAGCTGTGATTATGGAGATTGTTTACTTCTGATTTAGCAATTTCTTTTTTTGGGGATGGAGGGTTGGGTTAAGGCTATTTTGTTTACAATCTTGATTTTTTTATATTATTTTTTATATTATTAATTACATTATTTTTTATTATTTTTTTCACTTAATTATAATTATTAAAAAATAGTATAAATAGTAGTGTGATGGAAAAAAATAATATGGTAATATCATTTTCTTTTTGTTTATTTGTAAACCTACAAAGTGTCCCTGTACTATTTGCGAGGAACTTATTCTTATTTAAGATCGGATTAGCCTTCGCTAAAAAGTACTTCCGTTGAATTTATTTAGCTTCGTTCTTAAAGCATCTACCATTGCTGTCAACCCCACTTCTACTACCACCAACAGAATAGTGGGAATATCAACCCAAAAGTGACACTGAAATGCGTTTGCATGTTGATTACTAACCCGTTCAAGATGTGGGTGCCCTCAATTCTTAGGTGCGAACTCTGAATTCTTCCACCTCATGTGACGTAACAATTTTTTTTAAAAAAAATATTATATATGTGGACCACATATTGATGATAAAGGTGTGGATTATATCCTAACAATGGGCCAAAGCCGAATGATGCGCTATTAGGCCTTGAGCTCTCAACCTACAATATTCTATTCTGCAGGAAACGCATCTACTAATAACTAGGTGTGTTTTTGTCCCTGGGGAAATATTCATCGTCCCCTATAGACTTTTTGTTATCTCAGAAATGACCTCTGGGGCCGCAACATTACTGCAACAATAATAAAACCAACTTGAGGAATTTAAAATTCATATGGGGATCGTATGATCTAAACGAACAGCCTAAGCCAGTGTAAACAATTTTGTCATGTAGGCTGGGTGTCTGTCCATGCATGCAAGTTGACCCCTATAGGCTTCGTTTTAAAAGCAATAGGCATGTTAGTGTGGATTCCCACATCCGTAACATGACTTTGGGATGGGTCTTCTTTAGTGCATACCTACCTATGTATGCCAATTTTTGCTAGTTAGATAACAATAACAAACTTCGTTTGAGTTGAGCAGAACTTTTAAATTATATTATTTGATTGTTCTTTGATAACACTTACATACTTATAGTAGTGAATTGAAAAGACCGAAAAGGGGACCCATGAACCAGCCCACAAGTTCTTGTTTGGTATGGCTGGGGCGACGTGATATGCCTTGGATTAGGGGGTTTTTTGGCCATTGGTGTGAAACCAGAGACATTTTATATTCAATCATTGAGCCTAAGAATCTTATTTTCTATCCATAGATAGAGTCAAATTTCTAGGGGCTTGAGTCAATTACAAGCCACATCATGCTATTGTGTTCCATGTTGTCTTCTTTTTATCATTTTCTTTGGTGAAGTTGTATCCTTATTTCGACCATTTGGTTATTGGATATTTTAGAATTTTGTTAAACAATTTAGAGTTTTAGGATTTTATAATATGTCCATGTTCATTTAATTTATTTTTTTAATTTATCACTTTTAAAAAATTACTCATACTTTGACTAAAAGAATTCAACGAGATCGGTATGATCTTTAATTGTTCCTGATAATAGAATGTTAAAAAAAATATTATTATACACCCCTCATCATTTATTTTTTAGTTGTGTTTAGAATGAATATAAAGAGAAATAATTTGATTTGATTTAATTTAGTTTAAAAATTAAATTTTAGATTTGAAACTCTTTAAAAAATAAGATTTAAATTAATTTAAAAATTAAATTTTATGTTTAGAATTTATTAAAATGAGAATTGATTTTATTTAATTTTATTATTTTACATTTTAACTCTTATGATAAGTGATTAGAAGTAGTTACTAAAAGTGAAATAGTCTAACTATTTCAAATCAAATTAAATCTTAATAAATTTTATCAAATAGAATTTTTAAAATAAAAAATTTTATAAAATTTTAAAAATTAAATTATTTCTTATTTTTTAAAATTTTAAACATAAAATTTAATTAAATTTAATTTACAAATTAAATCATTTCTATTTTTTTTAAATTTCAAACACAATCTTTACATTTTTTTATCTCCGCTACACTATAGTCGTCGTCGTATTAGTATAGTTACATACACTACTACCGTTGCTCACACTCCGATTATCATCACATTATTGTTGCTGTACCATTTCCCACCACATCGCACCGCTAATCCACCTTAGGTTAATTTTCATGATTTTTTTTTATCTAAATTAACTAGACATGTCTTGAAAAAGAAAAAGTCTGGCATTCTAATGAACACTGTCTCCAAGTCAAATACATGAACGTAACATTTATAAGAACTTCATGAAATATGTTTTTAAAAAAAAATTATAAACCAAACATTATTATTTAACAACAACATTTTTAAGATTGGATTCCCAAAAAAATATATATATTTCCATGAACCAAACACCCAAAGCAAATCATAGACAAGTCTAATTTTTCAGAAGGTATCGAAATCGAACATCACTTGGCTCTCTACTTGTTGAAATTATTCTTAATTTTTGACATGTATAAAAGAAAATTAAAGCTTTCCTTTAACCCCACATGACTAGATGTTGAGAAGCCATTGCTTTTGTTAGAAATTGAGAAAAAGATTGATGAATATTTATATATTTTTGAATAAATTGTATACAGAAAGGTTAATCCATATTTATATAAGAAGACTACTATACAGAAAAAGAAAATAATAAAATATAATTATTTACAAAATCAATCACAATATCAATCGTGCTAATCAATCAACCCTAAAATCAATCACAATTTCAATCACGCTAACATTTTCCTTCAAATTCAAGTGGGTGTAGAGGGAACCAACTTGAGCTTGGAAATTAGAGTATGAAATTGTTCAGGATGATGAGCTTTGGTGAACAGATCAGTTGATTGGTCAAGAGTTTTCAATGAAAATGAGATGAAGAGCACCACGAAGAATGTGTTGACGAATGCAGTAACAATCGATCTTAATATGTTTGGTATGCTCATGAAAGATATCATTATGAGTAATCTAAATGAGTCCGGATCTCTCCAAGATCGAGGGGGTCCAAGATTTTTTCTACATGTAAAAATTATACATACATTTTATTATATTGTATTTTATTTATAATATATATTTTATTATATTATATTTTATTTATAACATACATATAAAAAAAAGCACAGGACCCTCCAAGATCGGAGAGATCCTGGCTCAATCTAAATAGCACTCCTATTATCACAATAGAGAACATTGGAAGAGGATTGAGAGAAACTCAAGTCATCAAGAAGCTAATGTAACTAAAGTATTTCAGAAATGGTGTTAGTAACTACCCAATACTCAGTTTCAGTACTGGAACGTGCGGTTAAAGTTTGTTTCTTGCTTCGTCATGAAATAAGTGCATCACCAGGATAGATACAGTAACTAGTGGTAGATCAACGATTAGTGGGATCTCCACATCAATCAGCATTAGAATAAGCTTAGAGGACCAATGAGGAGTTGGTTAAAAAATGAAGTCCATGAAACAGAGTCCTTTTTATATATTGAATAATACGAAGAACATCAACATAGTGAGTAGTGCATGAAGCTGACATAATCTGATTAGGGGTGATCACGGGTCGGGTAGGGTCGGGTTTGGAGGAGAGAAAAATCCAAACCAATCATGTGAGTTCGGGTCGGGTCGGGTTGGGGGAAATTTGAGTAACCCGAATCGAACCAACCCAATTAGAATCAGGTTAGTTCGGGTTGGTTAATCGGGTTGGTCGGATTAGTCGGATCACCGGATCGGGTTGTAAGAAAAAAAAAACTTGAATATAAGCAAAACAACGTCATTTTATTGGGTCATCGGGTCGGGTCACTCAACTCGTTACCTGAACCAATATTCAATGGGTTTGTCAAATTTTACCTGAACCGACCTGATTACCTGAACTAACTCGGATATATGTGGTCGGGTCGGGTCGGGTTGTGCACCCCTAAATCTGACTGACTAAATAAACATCATATGAAATATGTGGACAAGTAACAGTAAGATAAATCAAGCTACCAACCAACTACTGATAGAGGGTAAGGTCATCAAGTATAGTACCATCCAAAGGTATAAACCTGATATTAGATTCTAAAGGAGTGGATTCAATGCGATTGTTTGAGAGTCAGGCTTGAGAAATAAAATCCAAAGCATATTTAGCTTGAGACAAATAAATATCATTAACAGAGGAAAGAACCTCAAGACCTAGAAAATAACTGAGAGGACCAAGATCCTTCATCTCAAAATTGTGGTTCAAGGATGCTTTAAGATCAACACTATCATAAGTATTATTACCAGTAATGATCATGTCATCAACATAAAGAAGTAGTAACACAATATCGTGATCAGTTTTTAGGATAAAGAGAGCTGAATCATGAGGACTAGAGGAGAACCCAAGCTGACTGATAGTGGAACTGAACTTAGCAAATCAAGCTTGAAGAGCATGTTTAAGACCATACAAAGCTTTGCGAAGAAGACAAACCTTGTTAGGTGAACAAGAATAACTAGGTGGTGGCCACATATAGACTTCTTCTTCTAAGTCATCATTGAAAAAGACATTCTTCACATCCATCTGATTAAGAGTCCAGTTAAGAAGAGTACGAACAGAAATGAAATGAGCAAGGTTTCTTGATAATCAATCATATATTCTTGAGTAAAACCCACTAAACGAGCCTTATAACGATTAATAGATCCATCAGAACGAGTTTTAATCTTATAAACTCATTTACATCTAACAAAAGCCTTATCAGAAGGAAGACCAATCATTTCCCAAGTACTATTATTCTCCAAAGCCTGTAATTCTTTTTTCATAGCTTGTTACCAATGGGGGTCAGTGGATGCCTTTGGACATGACTGCAGTTCATGAAGGTGAAGTATGGTAGAAAAATAATAATAATCATGAAGGTAGGTGAGAAGGTTTCTTACCTAAGAGAGACGAGTAGTAGCGTCAAATGTAGGATCAATGGTCAAGATAATGTCACGGGATGAGTTGAAACTTCAGAAGATGGTGAATGCTCACTAGGAGAATCGGAATAGGAACCTGTAGGTGGAGAACCTATCTCAAACATATATGAAGACTCTGTCTCAGAATCATTTAGAAAAAGATCAATAGATGGTGTAGTAAACAAGTGGGTAAAAGTGCGAGAAATGAATTTGAACTGAGATAGTGATGAGAACATAGTATCTTCCCAAAAGACAACATGACGAGAAATACGAATGCACTGAGAGACTGGATCCTAGTAGTGATAGTCTTTGTGTTTAGTACCATAACTAAGGAAGCAACAGAGATGGACACGTGGTTCAAGCTTAATGTGCTCATGGGGTTGAAGCAGAACAAAATAAGTATAACCAAAAACTTTGACAAAACTATAGTTTGGAGGTATGTGATGAAAACGTTCATAAAGAGATACATTACCAAAAACAGAGAAAGGAAGACGATTGATAATATAGACAGTAGTAAAAGCAGCTTCACCCCACATATGCTCGGGACAAGATGAGGAAATGAGCATAACTCAAACGTGTCGATGTTTCCTTTCAACACGACCATTTTACTACGACGTACTAGGACATGAAAACTCAAAAAGGGCACCTTGTTCAACAAAAAAAGTGAGTAGTTTTGAATCATGATATTCAAATGCATTGTCATGACGAAAAACCTTAATTGTCTTTGAAAACTGAGTTTTAATCATAATGGTAAACGTAATGTAGATTTGGGAAAGTTCAGAATAATTTTTTATTAAATATATCCATGTAAAACGTGAATAGTTATTAATGAAAATCAGAAAATATCGACAACCTCTCATAGTGGGTGTAGGAGCTGGATCCCAAACATCATAATGCACAAGATCAAATGAAAAAACCAAAATGGAAGTACTTTTATTAAAAGATAAGGCAGGTTGTTTAACTGTTTGACAAGAAATATAATGCAAAAATTCTTCTTTAACAGACCCTAAAACCTTAAGAAATGAGAGGACGTAATTTACTAAGAGAACTGTGATCAAGACGTTGATGTCATAGTTGAAGAAGAGAGAAAGTAGAAGCAACACAAAGAGTTGACATAGGAGACGGAAGAACATGGAAGGTAATGAGCTCAAACAATCGTCCAACTTTATGATCATTCTCAATAATCTACCCTGTCCTTGGATCCTGCACAAAACAACTAGCAGAAGAAAAGGTAATAATATAACCAAGGTCACGTAATTGACTAACAGAGATAACATTAAAGTTTAATTTGGGAATAAGATAAGTGTATGATAATGTAAAGGTAGGTAGAGAGATGAGACCCTTATGACTTATTTCCATAAGAGACTCATCAACAGTAAGAATATAATGAATAACATATTTAGAGGAAAGGAAGAAAAGACATGGGATGAGAAAGTCATATGATTGCAGCATATAAAATCAAAATGCCAACAATTATTACTTGTTGTTTGATCAATCAATTTTGGTGCATTCATTATTACTTTATATTTAGCCTAATTGATGATAATTGTATCCAATATTATGTTTGTAGATGAGTTTTAGATGATTGGTCTTCATTGAGCTTAATTGTAAAAACTTCATTAATTTTTAGATTTTAACTCATTTCGACCTTTCTGTCTTGTACAGGCCATATCTTGGACTACAAATGCCATATTTGGATGATCTTGGTGTCTCCTGAAAGCTGAGACTAAGATACACAATTTTGTATCTAATGTAGTTTTTCTAATTCAGCTGGATTCAGGGTGAAAATTGAGCCTCAAAGTTAGGACGCTGTTGCTGTCATAAAGCTTGGACCTTCCCTCACTGATTTGGGCTTAACTCTCTCAATTTAAACCCAAATAAGACAAACTATATGTCTTTATAAAGCTTATTCAGAGGGTTACAGATTGGGCAAGGGGTAGATTAGGAATTGCAGAAGAATTTTTAGTTACAAATAGGTTTAGGCAGAATACGAAAAGGAGACCTTTTTCTGAATCCTGATTTTTGAGTTTTACGATTTGAATCAAGAAACCTTTTTTCTTCTCTTTTCGTTTTCTCTATTTCGTTTTTCTCTCTTCTTTGATCTGTATCTTTTCAATGGTGATGGTCATGGAAGGCTAAAGATCCAATCAATCCAAGGAATTCAATGATTGTGGTTAGAGTTTTGAGTTCTTTTGTTTATTTGTGATTTCTAATTGTGTTCTTTCCTCTTCTCCTTCTTTAATTGATTTATGATTATGTTTCGAAATTGAAGATAGATTTGGATTGATTAATCTGAATTTAATGGAGAATAGATCATCGATTGATAATCTATGTTAATTCGAAATTGTGTTTAATTCAATCTTAATCAAGAATTGCGATTGTGATTCTGTTTTATTTGATTAAATTCTAGGTAATTATCTAGTTGAATTCGAATTAACAAAGGTAATTGCATAAATAATTTTACTCTCTTTGAACTATGATTTACTTTGCCACTTGAATTGAAGACCTTGGATTGGTGTTTTCAGTTTTGAATTTATTCCTAATTACTATCGAATTTGCATTCTGTTACTTGACGAATAAAACCCCCTACCTTTTGATAAATTTTAATATGCTTGAGAAATCCGAATTGATCCTTGGGAGATGACCTAGGTTATGCACTATGCTATATTCCATTTAAATCCTAGTCTATTTTGAGGCGAGTACGACATCGCTCATCAAAATTTGGCGCCGTTGCCGGGAATCTTTTCGTTTTTATTTTTATTAAGTTTAAGTTGTAGTTGCATTTTGTTCCTGTTTCCACATTCTGTTTTGCATTCTGTTTCGTACCTTGTTTTTGCATTTGCTTTCTGTTTCGTCAAAACAAATTCTGTTATATTTATGTAATTGCATTTCTGGTGCATTATCCATTTTGCATTCTGATCATAATTGTTGCATTGTGCTTATTCTGCCATTTCTGCCATTTCTGTCATTTTTGCATTTTGCTATTTTTTTTGTTACAGATTCTGCATTCTGCATTCTGCTGCACTGTTACATTGGATTTCTATTGCATTGGCTTAGTTTCACTTGCTATAAATTTCGTGATTCTTGTTATTGTGCATTGCAGCACACAACACATTCCTGATTTGTGCACACAACACACAACACATAATTGTGCTGTTTCATGATTCTGTTGCACAAGTAACACGTTCCTCTACATAATCTGCTGCATTGTGCATTTTGTTCATTCTGCTGCTGCTTTTTGCATAGTTACTGTTTTATTGATTTTTTCTGCTGTTGACCATCCTTTTGTTGATCTTATTGCCAATTGCATTGCAAGACTTTATTGTGAGTGTTATGCATTCATTTTGGGCGTGTTACTAGCTTCTTACCACTGTTTCATACACTACTAGTACTTTTTTCCTAATTTCTGGTGCAGGGGAGAACCAAGTGCAATCTGGCCAACTCTGATTGAGCTGAAATTTGGTCTCCAAGGGTAAAACATCATTTGGAGCAAAGTGATCCCGGGATCAGGTATTCAGATTTTAGCCAATTTTCATCATTTGGTAAGGTTTTTGGACAGTTTTATAATTTCTGGAAAAATGGCCTAATTTTAGATTGAGCTGAGACTTGTTCCCTTGAAGGAAAAGGGCATTCTAAGAGAGGCTTAGTGTCAAGGTCACTCATTTTTAAGCCAAATTCCATCGTTTAGACCATTTTTTCAATTTTTGAATATTTTTTATTGCATTTTTAAGTTCCCTTTTTGAGTAGTTTTTAGTGTGTGGTGGTCTCATAATTTTTAAAAATCATTTGATAGGTCAATTAGATTTATTTTAGTGCATTTTTGCTATTTGATACTCCATTTTGCTGTTTTTGAGTTTTGCATGTTATATGACTAGGTCCAATCCTGGTTATTTGCATAATTTTGATCCTGAGATAGATAGGACTTTTCATACCTTGCATAAGTTCAATAGATTTGATTCTGCATTTGCTGAGCATATAAGAAGTAGTGATTCTTCACATACTTATCATACTAGTGATTCTGCTTCTAAATTTTTTGCTTCTGAATTTTCTGATTCTGCACTTTCTGTCATTGATCCATCTTTCAATTCTGATTCTACTGAGCATACTGAGATTTGACAAGCCACTCACTTAGACACCATATTTGATGAGAAATATTACTAAAACAACTAAAGCAGTAAAGTAAAGGAAAAAAAATAAAAATTAGAGCAGGAAAGCTCTCCAATTCTTTGGTAAATACATAAGAGAAGACCTTCTAAAGAAATTACGTATTGTTTCCCAGTTTCCCTAGATAAGAATAAAAATTACACCCACTATGTGAGTTAATTTTTTCCTTAGAAGAAAATTGAGAAAAATTTACCAGTATAAATCATTTCAGCAAAAGTAATATTTTATTTCTGTCATAATAGAATCTTCATAAATTGGCTAATGGGAAGAACCTAAATCTAAATGCAAGTTACATTTTTCTAATATGCAGTTAGTAACCAACTTTTCCATGACTAAGATGGCTTAGATTACCATGAAAACTAGAAACTAAATACAAGATGGAGACAAAGCATTTTATGTTATTGTATATCCAGTTAGTAACCAATTTTTACATTACTAATTAAATAACAATATGATATTTGACATGAATCTCTTGAGATGAATTTCCTTTTCTTAGCTGATAGGTATCAGGCTGGTGGTCTTATCTTGTAGACAAAAAACAGGAAAGGAAAATTTTCCAAGTATGCATAACTCAGTAAATATAGGAAAATGAGAGGATGGATGATACCCATTGATATTATCATTCACCACTTCACATGAAACAGGAATTGGAGATCTACCTCTGAAAAGGATCCAATCAATGTGAAGATCCTGTGTTTGGCGATATCAACAGAGGCAGAGGGCTCTAAAAATTAACTTGAGGTATTCAAGTGCTCCCTCTTTATCACCTAATAGCACCACATAACACTCAATAATAGCACAATTGTATCATGCTCATAAAACAGAATAAATAGTTGATTATCTACTCAATTGTTGACCATTAAACATGCAAAGAAGTCTACATGATTTTTTACAGGTTTAAAATTTCAAATGTCTGTACGGTAGATCTTTAAAAGTGTGAACAACAAAAAATATGAGTGTTTTTAAGACACACATCTGTCATTTAGGGATTCTTAACCAGAAAACTCAACTCATCTTCTCAGAATCACTCACAAACAGCAACTAAAAACCCACAAATGTCATTCAATAGAAAATACTCATGCAAGCAAATAGCACCCTAGATTGAACAAATCCCAAATCCCCAACTGAACACTGAAACCTTCCAAATCAAACAAATAAATAAATATAATTATTTAGATACCTTTGTGCTGCTGTAGAGATGGCTAGACACTGCAATTGAGAAGTTGTAAGTAACAAAACTTTCACACACTGCAAGATACAACAAAGTGCGAAGTGCAAATCGAAGTGCATGATGAACAAAGCGGCAAAGTGCGAATTGCAAAGTGCGAATCAGCAATGAAGGATGACAAGAGTGCGATCCAGATCTGGAATGGATTGTGGGTGCGAAGTGGATTGTGCGATTCTAGGGTTCTTTGTAGATGGCAGAAATATGGGCTAGGGTTCTCGTAGACGTGAAATTGGGAATTTGAGATTGAGAAATGTTTTTGTGGAACAGATATTTTAATTTGGATGTGGTTTGGTTTTTACCAATTCACTGAACTGGATTTAAGAAAAGTTAACTGAATTATTAGAATATTAAAACTAGTTCAGTTTAAGAACCAGTTCTTCTTAAAATGGATTTACATGGTTAGGTTTGATTCAATTTATAATGCGGTTCGGTTCTTTTGGATTTTATGTCCACCTCTAAACAAAAGCATTCACCCTTAAAAAAAGAGTAACAACAAAAGCAAAATCACAATCCTAAAAGCAAATGGATACCCACAAAAACATGCCTCATGAGAAGAACTTCTGTCGACTGAGGTGCATTGTATACATCATAAACTAACACAAATGTAGCAGGTTACCCTCCATAGGGAAAAGGATCAAGAAACTGTGCACTCATATTAACCACATAATTAACAAACCTACATGTTTTTATTTTATTTTCCAAAATATCCCTCTACTAATTTTTCAAAATACAATAAAAATTATTTCTATACTAGTGAATCCCAAGTCTCTTCCACTGTAACAAAAGTTGGTAACCTACATGTTTATTTGTACTAATTATCTTCACCTTCCTAAACAAGTTGAATCAATAGTCAGAAATGGATACAGCAAACACAAAGATAATTGCTAGTTTGTAATGTAAAATAATAATAAAAGAAAGTGAATTAACAAAAAAAAAAAGGTTCAACCATAGCATGAAAACACAAACAATGATAAAGAAGATGAAAATAAAGAAGCTAAAAAGAAAGTGCCTTGTACCCGCACAATAGCAGTGATGTCCCGAAGAGGGGTTCTGGGGTACCAAGAAGGTAGCACACTGCGCGATGAAGCTCGACCCCTTCCTCGACGTGCAGTTCCCAATGGAGTGTTCTCTACACCCAAAGCGAGCAACCTGTGAAGAGAACGGGTACGCCCGCGCCTGACGACGTTTCCTGGGGTTCCGAATCAGCCTCGAATAGAACCCAACTCGGTTACTTCGTGTGGTGTGTCTGATGGCCTTCACCCAAATGTTGCGCCACCTCCAACACCAATCGCACCGATTGATCCAAAACCTCCAGCGCCGTCAGGATCGGGGGCAGACCATCATCGAACCGAACATCGACAACGGCACCGATGACCTGGCACACTTGCCTGGTCGCGCCCTTGCCAGTGAACTCATCGGTGACCTTCCCACAGCCTGTGCCGACATCTTTAGCCGTCGGCTCCGCGGGAGGTGGGACGAAGGCGGAGGCTGATGTGGCATAATGGGCGACGCGGTTGAGGAGGTAGCCGTAGGGAGAGGGGTGTAACACCCTCCTTAGGGCATCACATTTCCGACTCCCGATTCATAATCTAAAAAGAAGTTCGCACAAAGTTTGAGTTATAAAAGATGGGTTTCAAAATTTCTTCTTTACTGAAACGTAAATTTACTGAAAATATTAGGTAATATTGAAAATCATATTTCAATTATTCATTATGCAATGTTGACACCAATTAATATCACAATTTAAAGAGAAATATAAAATTAACAGACTTATTTTTTTAACAGTAGCAAACCCCATAACGGGTCCTACTTAATAGCACGGTACAACACTAACGAGAAACTTTAACATACTTATTCCTTTTTCTGTCCATCTTGATGCATCGGACATTTATTCCTTTGTCAACATTGCACACCTTCGAGTCCTGAATGTCCACTCCTTATTGTTGCCACCAATCTCAGAGTATCCATCGCCCGTTATGTCTAAGACAACTCGATCCTTCTATTATTTGATTTTAACAGTACAGATACAGCAAAACAGCATAACAAAGAGGTGAGATCACCTACGCCATTACCAATATGGCAGTACAGAGATAACACAAACAACATATCATACAGATAGATCATACCATAATCATGCTATCAGCATTAATCAACTATCATCATCTAATCATTTATCAGTTCAATCATCATCCAAGTACTCAAAACAATTGTCATAGTCAACATTCCTCAATTAATATATCATATAGATATAAATGCTCAGATTTATGCATATACAGAAAGACTCAGTTTATCAAAAACAACTCCATAGAGGTTTTCATAATTTCGAGAAGAATGCTCTGGTTAATTGTCAGCCTTAGCCTAAAGATAATCTCCTAGTCGTTGAAAAGAATCGTGTTCTTGTCGGGTATCGTCAATGCATTGCAACGGACTGCATCGCCAAATGGCACAGGGTACTCGCCAACTGTCCACTGGTCGACCGTCGTGCCTCGACGCCCCCAAGATTCATCATAGACCTCACTATCAATTCTCATTCTCTCTTCAACCACAAGGGCCATAATAGCTATTAGCTATATTTTATACAATGCACGGATATATTAGTACAAGTCCAACCCCAAAGGGCCAATTCTTTTCAATTTCATTTGTTCAATGTAATCATATGCTTCAACGCATATTTTTCCAATGCACGTATAATGTACCAAATCCAATCACAGACATATCTTTCCAATGCATGTATAATGCACCAAATGTCAATCACAGGCAAAACATGTCATTTTCTCACAATAACGTAAAAATATTCTATCACTTTTAAATCACATAGTGATTTTTCAACAGTAGTTCAAATTACGTAAAATATCTAAACGTAATTCAAATAACTTAAAATGTTTCAACGCATCTCCAATCGCGTAGTAATATTTTATCATATTTCAAATCGCGTAAAAAATATTTTACTATATTTTCAAACACTTAGAAATATTTTACTGTATTTCAAATCACGTACTTTAAAAATTACGTTTTTAAGATATGTAAATAATTTTTTTCACCACAATTTCATTACAGAAAATATTTCTCATTCTTCAAAAATTTCATTTCCACTTTTCTCAAAATAATATGATTTTATACTTTATTTAACACATTTTCTTTACTCAAGAAATTTTTTTCCACATTTCTTTACTCAAGAAATCCTTTTCCAAAATATAATTCATAAAATCACTTTTCCATTGATATAAATCAACATTTCAAAACTTAACATTTTCTAACGAACTTCAAAACTCGAAAATAAGTTATACGTTAGTAAATTTTCAAAATACCATTATATTCTCCAATTTTCCCAAATCATTTCTCAAGTGCTAAAATACTCTGATTCCCTTTCCAAATTCCTTGTATTAAATTAATTATATTTCCACTTAGAAAATCACTTTGTTTTATCAAAATCAATGCATTACAAGCCTTCGAAAACGTGGACATGACTATTGAAAATTATCAAAACATTTTTCCTTCTAAATTGATATGGTTTTACACAAACAAAATCATTAAAATTTTATTTTCAAAACCAAAATTTCGATGGTTATAAAAACCAAACCCATTTGTTCAAATCCTTGTTCACTTTCTTTGCAAATCCTTAAAATCAATGTTTGCCCGTTTCATTCAAAACTCATATTTAGAAAAACACTTAGGATCTTTTTATACAAAATAAATCAATAAAAATTCTTCAAAGACCGTATTCTTGTTCTCTTGAAAAATAAACTCTTTGTTTATTTTTCATACTCTTCAAATCATCTATTTTCATCATTCATGAAATTATTAATTTATGAACACCTATTTAGAGGTGTCTTGGCCGAAATTCACTAAGTTCTAGGGACCAAAAATTAATTCTCTTATTCTTGAAAATTTTCAACATGAACTCTAATTTTTTGGGAGCTCAAAACCGTAGCCTCCCCCTTGGCCTTTGAAGCCAAAAATCAATTTCCTTTCCACCATCAAATCATGACATACATATATATATTTAAATATATATCACAAACATGCCATAATCAAAGCAATAAATCATGCAAATCATATCAAACATAGGCAAATAATCAAAGCATATAAACACCCACAAATAATTACATGACCATGGATATGAATCCTCACATGGATTTATCATCCATCAAATATAAAATCATCTCTCACCACCATGCTTGGTTGGTGAGATGGATCTCCCCATTACCTCTTGAAAATCCTCAAAAGCTTCTTGATTTGCTTCTTTTTCCAAGTCCTTCACCACCAAAGGCTTCTCAAATACAAAACAAAATAGATAGAAATTAGTATACTAAACTTGATTAAGAGGAACCATGGATCAAACATGGTTTAGAACATGAAAAAAAAGAGAAAAAATGAAGTTTTCTTATACTTCACCACAAATACCCTATAACTTGGCTCTTGAAAAAAGTTCATGAAGATTAATGATTTAGAGAAAGTCTCCAACATGAAAGTTGCTTAGAATATCATGTAGATTCAAGATCTATAGTTGGATGAAATTAAAAAGTGATGGAATGTATTCTTGATGGTCATGGCCGAAACATAAAGGAGAAGAGAAAGGAGAGAAAATTTTCTAAGTTTAGCTTCTTGAAATTGACAAAGAAAGACCAAGAATGAGTAATAATGATGGTCTTCCACTTTGCCATCCTCTTAAGACACCAAAAACCGTGCACCCCTCCAAACACTCTCCTAAGGATGCAAACAAATCAATAATAATGCATGTTGACCAAAACAAAGTGATAGAAAATGATAGGAATTGATTTGTAATAATTTGCCTCGCAAATGGATGCATTGTCGTGGAGAGTGAGTGAGAAATGAGTGAATTATTTGAACAAAAAAAATGGTACTAAGTCATTGAGAGAAAAGGTGATAAAGTGAGATAGCAAATGAATGAAATGATTTTTGGCCCCTTTTTTTCCTTGCATGGCTATAGGAAGCACTTGGAGAAGCCACCAAATTTGACTTAATCTTACTTTGTTTAATTAAATACATTCTACTATATATCACAAAGATATAATAATTTAGAGCAATTTTGCTCTCCATTGCCGTAGAGATGCAAAGGAAATGAGCCACCAAAATTGACTTACTTTTATTTAGCTTTCTTGAATTATTGTTAGAAGAATGACCAAGTAAAATGAGTAAAGGAATTGGCCCCCTTTAGAGTGCATGGCCGTAGCTTGCATGGAGAGAAAGAAGAAAATATTTTTACTTTAGAAAAATGACCAATAATTATGTATAATTGATCAAGACATCTAATAATGACATAAAGTTTTTTTTTCTTTAGCTCCAAAATGAAGCTCAAAAATCGTCCCCCTTTCATTCTTGCTTCTTCAAAGTTGTCATATTTTTCAAGCCATTATTTAAAACTTTTCTAGCCATTGATTAATTCAATAGTTAGGATTTAGGTAGACTTTTGATTAGAAGACTAAATCTAGGCCATTGGATATTTCTCTTTTAAATCCTAGTCATTAGATGTGTCTCTAAAATAAAGGGTCAAGATTACTCCTTCTTACTTTTAATCCAAGGGTTATAATTAGTCATAACCTTTTTAGAAGACCAAATATCCACCATTGATTAAATCAAAATCCAATGGTCATAAATGGTCCTTGTTATTTTATAAGACTAAATCTCCACCGTAGATTAAATCTAAATCCAATGGTTATAAATGGTCTCTGTCACTTTTCAAGATCAATTCTACACCGTTGATTAAATCGACGGTTGATATCAAAGCATTCCTAACTAAGTTTATTCTCTCGCCATTGATTAAATCAATGGTGATTATCCAATGCTTCTTTATTAAGTTTGTTTTTTAACCGTTGATTAAATCAATGGTTAATCTTCAAACTAAATATTCTCATCCAAGGGTACAAATTAAGTCAAGCCCTCTTTGTTGACTACGCAATACAATTTTTATTATTTTTATCTATTATTACCCTACAAATAATATTTTTACTGTATTTTTATCACCTGATAAAGAAATACAATACAAAACACAATAAAAAAAATTATAAAAACTGTTTTCAGATTCAGGTTTAGTAAGATCCATTGTCTCCATCTAAATAGTACAAATTTTTCTATCCGTAGAAAAATTTTTACTTTGCGGGACCCACCTGGACCTACATAGGACCACTTGGGCCCACATACAGTAAAAAAATTCATAATCATCCACAAAAATCACAAATATTAGAAAACACACAAATATCAAATCAGATCACGTAAAATAATTAAAACCTAACGGTAAAAATTAAATTACGTAAAGTTTTCTTCGGTCTAAAAATTTTTATTTTTCTAACACAGAGTAAATCACTCAAAACCATCAAATACGCTGACGGAATAATCAAAATAATTTTACAGCATCAAAAAATTACTAAACATTAAAATTCTGTTAACTGTCAAAATTACTGTTTATAAGATAAAAAATTTTGGGGTGTTACAAGGGGCGGCCCGAAAGAATTGGAGAAGAGAGTCTGAAAGGTGATTTGGAAGAAAGAAATGGGAGTGTACAGATTTTAAATTAATAGAAAAATGGTCCTTGAAGGTCTTTGAGCAAATAAAATAGTCAATTCAGTTTTGATGACTAGATTATTAATATAAATTATAACGTGTATATATGTCATGTGATGATTAGAACATGTAATGAAGTCACCGGTGGCTTCACATTTTTGGTTGCACAGGAGAAGTCACCATAATTTTATCTGTTAGAAATTTTTGTTTTTAATATTTATTTTATCAAATTCATTTTTTTGAGATAAAAATTATCAAACATAATAAATTTACTTTTACTTTTAATTAAATTTAAGCTTATAAAATTAAATTTATAAACTTTAATACAAATACACATTTTGTGTGGCCATTCCCGGTTCCTGGGACTCCTTTATGTTTACCGTCAATGGCACCTTCATATTTACGCAAACATTTCATGCATGGTATTGGTGAAGACGAGTGGAAATGGGAGGGGACGATTCATTTTGCCTTCTTCTAACTTTTTCTAATAAATAATTCTTGTCAAAATGTTTTTTGTTTTAAATATTTTTAAATCACACACCTGTATCAGGCGTCACGTTGGCAAAAAAAAAACATGAATATCTCTTAACAGTGTAAGTTAAAATTGGATAGGATAACATTGAAAAAATCTTAAATTTATAAGTCTTTAATTAAGAAAATTAATTTAAATAAGACTAAATTGGCAAAAGACATTTATAGAATATCAAAATAGATGTTTATTCTATAATTATTAAAACATGCATTTAAAATAATTGATTTTCTTTTATAAAAAAATTGAGCAAGATAGAATTCTTGATATTTTGATTTTACTATTGAACGAATAGAACAATAATTTTAGGGAAAAAAAGATTTAACACTTTCATTTCATTTTATATTATATTTAGAGTATAAATTATAAGTGGCACAGTCTTATGAAGAAAAATAATCATTATTTCTATTGTGAGATTCTTCCGTCAAAATATTTAAATAAAGAAAATTTATTATTCTATATTTTTATTTACAATACAATTAGGAGTGAAAATGAGTCAAATTAAGTCAAGTCACGTCTTAAATGAGTCTCATCTATTTTTCAAATGTAATATCTGAACTTGACCTATTTACTTAATATAAATTAATTTTCAAGATTCAATATGATCTTTTTAAAATTTAATTTGACCTAAAAATTTATTTAAATATTTATTTTATAATAATATATTTAAATATGTCTACTATTAAATAAGTCAACGAAATAAACTAACGAAAGCTAAGTCTTTATATAAAATCAATAGACATAGACTTTAAAAAAATATTACATTATTTATGAAATTAATTAAATTATATAAATATTAAATTTTATAATACATATAAAATAATAATATATAATTAAAAAGATCTATCTATTAGGTCTAAAAGACTTTTTAAAATACATAAAGTCTCAACTTATTTAATTAAATAGATTTTTTAAAAAATTTTAACATGATCATTTTAGTAAATGATTCAAAGTAGGCTAAACCTTAAATAAGTCAAGTCATAAGCTATCGACAGATTGTCTAACCTATTTTCACTCATAATTATAACTTTGTATTATGGTTGATGGTTGTATAAAATCTATTTATATAAAAGATTTTGTGTCTGAGTCATATGAAATATTATGTTAAAATTGAATGTCAAATTCATAGAAACTACAAAAAAATTCATCTATTCCAGTAAAAGTAAATATTTTCTTAGATTTATTTGAAAAAATAATATTTTGACGGTAGTAAAAGTAAAAGAAATAGAAAACGAAAATGGAAATGTAAAAGGGAAGGAGAAAATAAAAGGTATAATATCTTATTTTTTATAAAATATTTTTGTGATAAATAAAATTTTAAATTTTTCAACTCAAATATTTTATTTGATTTTTGTCGTGATTGGGATCGCAATGGGACGACTGAAAAAAAAATAATGATTGATTTTGAAAAAATTAAATAGGGTCGTCATTAATGTTTATTTAAATTGAGAAAACATTAGAAAATCCTTTAACTAGGAAACTGATCTCTTAGAAAATGAGTTTGAATTCGAGAATCGATTACAGGTAGGGAAGATGTTAGCATCTTACATTACTCATTCCAAGAACGGTACCTTAAATTAGTTGTCTAAATTTTAATAATCTCAAATATATTTATTTTATCCCCTTTAAAAAAAATTATAACTATTTACAAAAAAATAGTTAAATTATAAAAATTTAATTTTTGACTTGACAAAAATAAATTTCTGCTCCTACGTATCCTCTAAAATGATGAGGAAACTCAAAATTACGTAATTTTTTAAAAAATAATTATGAATTAGTTGTTTTTAATTAAAAAATTATTATTTTATTATTTTCAATTGAGTTTAATTATTTTATTTTACATTTTTCATTTTTATATTTTTTATTTTTTATTTTATTTTAAAATATCTCATTTTATCAAGTATAATATTAATAACGATAAATAACTAAGACAAAAAATAAATGACTAAATAATAATTAATTTAAAATAAATTCTAAGCTTGAAACATATTATATAAAAGTGATGAATTAATATTGTTAATTTTTTAAAAATAATTTTTAAAATTTTTATTTTTGATGAGATATTTTGAATAAAATTATTTAAAAAGAATTTTACAAAAAAATTATTTTAGAAAGTGACAAAAAAATTTTTTTTTTTTTTGAATTCTCCACTATCATAATGTTGAAACCATGAAATTGTTCACTTCTATTTTAGATTTTTTATTTTATAAAAATAATTTTATTTTAGTTTATAAAAAATGTTGTATTTTAATTTGTAAAATATTTTAATTTTAATGTAAAAATTAGACTTCATCAGCACTTTCGACAAGATCCAATATAAAATCTGAAGAGTATTGAGAAAAATATATTTGATCAAACTCTAATCCTCTCCCAACTCAATATTTTCTTTGTCAACCAATTTTAAATTATTAATTAATACATTAATACAAAAATGTGTTAAAATACAAATAATATAAACTCTAAATTAGCAATTTCATATCAATCCAAATAAATAAACAATTAAACAATAAATAATATAAAAAAATAAAAGAAACAAAAAGTCAAGAAAAAAAAAAGATGTGAAGGAAAACGAAACAAGAGACTTAGTGTGTGTTTAGTTTACAATTGAAACTTAAGTTTGATTAAAAATATGTTTATAAATTTTAATTTAGATTAAAAATAAATTTATAATAATATAATTTATGTTTAAAAATTTTTATCTCAAAAGTAATTTACAAAATAAATAATATTTAAATAAAAATTAAAATCAATTTTAAAATAAAATTAAAAGAAAAAATATCTTTCAATAACTTTTTGTATCAAATAAAAAAATAAAAAATTCTTACTTTCACTCGAACATATTTTTAAAAGTATTTTTCATTAAATTCAACTGAAAAAAAAATTATCAAAAATTATCAAACATAATTTCATGTCTTTCAAAAATTTTAAAAGTGTGTTTGAATTTACTAATTACAAACCACACGCACTTAGTCTTTTGTAAAACAAAGAGACTTTTAGTCCCTGTAAGAGAGAAACGAAACAGGGAGAAGGGGGGTTAAGGCTCACGGTGTTGGGTGGCCGGATCTGGGGTGGGCGTCCGGCAAGGTATTGGTTCGCGACGGTGCCGGTGAAGCGGCGTGGCAGTCGCGGATCTAGATCATGCAGGCAACGCAGCGGGTCCGAGACGGCAGCTCTGTGAGTCGCGGTGGTGCACAGCTGGACGATGGGTTCGCACTGCTGGAGCGGTTCCGGCGTGGTTGGGTCGCGAGGGTTGGAGCGGTTTCGACGGGCTCGGTGTCTTGGTCAGATCTGACTGGTTTTGGAAGCTTGATGGTGAGATGGGTGGTGTGAAGGTGGGGTTGTTGGTGATTGTTTTGTGATGGTTATGGTTGCTTGGTGAGGTGAGGATGGAGGGGTTGTTTAGAGGGTGGTTTGATGGTGGCAGAGGATGTTTTTTGGTGATTGGGTTCTTGATGGGTGGTTATGGAGATTGTTATGGTAGTTGAGATGAAGCTTGGGGAGGTGAATTTTTTGAGGTTGAAGATAGTGATGAAGTGAGTTGAAGATGGTGAGGGTGACTGGTGATGTGGGTGGTTTTCGTAGGTTGATGGAGATGGAAATTTTTTGTTTGCCTCTGACTGTGGAAATTGCCTCTGTCTGTAAATTTGTTTTTTGGTTTTTGCAGGAAGATATTTGAGATTGTGAAACCGTGAGTATGAGTGAGGGAATTTTTGTTGTGATTGCCTTTGTCTTTAACAATTTTTCTGGGTTATTTGGTATTTGGGGAATTTTGTTTGAAATATAAAAAAATAAGAATGATTTAATTTATATATTAAATTTAATTAAATTTTGTATTTAAAATATTAAAAAATAAAAATGATTTGATTTTTAAAATTTATGAATTTTAATTTTTTAAATGTGTTTAAAATATAAAAAATAAGAAATAATTTAATTTATAAATCAAATTTAATTAAATTTTGTGTTTAAAATATTAAAAAATAGTAAATGATTTAATTTTTAAAATTTTATAGATTTTAATTTTTTATTTTAGAAATTTTATTAAATTTGATAAGATTTAATATGATTTGATTTGATTTAAAATGAGTAGACTAATTTATTCTTAGTAATTATTTCTAACTATCTCTCATGAGGATTAAAATATAAAATAATAAAATCAAATCAAATCAATTTTTATTTTAATGAATTTTAAACACAAAATTTAATTTCTAAATTAATTTAATTTTTTTTAAGTTTCAAATATAAAATTTGATTTTTAAATCAAATCAATTCAAATCAAATTAAATCAAATTATTTTTCATTTTAATTCATTCCAAATATAATCTTTATTTTAAAAATTTCATTAAATTTGATAAGATTTGATAGTATTAAATTTGATTTGAAATGAATAGACTATTTTATCCTTAATAACTATCTCTAATCACTTTTTATAAAGATTAAAATGTAAAATAATAAAAAATTAAATTAAATTAATTTTTATTTTAATGAATTTTAAATTTTAAATTTAATTTTAAATCAATTCAATTCTTATTTTATTTAAATTCTAAACATAAAATTTAATTTTTAAATCAATTTAAATTAAATTAAATTAAATCAAATTATTTTTTATTTTAATTCATTTCAAATACAACCTCTGTAATTCTTGATCTCCTCCATCCTTCGTGATCTCTTTGAGATCTATAGGATTAAACTTTAAAATTTTCTCCCAAATTTTTCGGTGACTGGAAGACAAACGGAGAAGAGTGGTTGATTGTAGAATTTTGAGCCTTGTGCAAGATTACCTGGCAGCATCTACGGTGCAGCAACTCCACAATATTTTAGTGTCTTATTTTGAAAAACTTCAGCATCATCTTCTTCTTTTAACCAAACACATGCAATTTGTCTCTTTTTTTTACTTTTGCTTTTGTTTTTTTTTCTTTGTAGCATGATCTAAACTTTTTTTTCTTTTTTATTATATTTTTTAGTAAGAGTATTTTTGTTATATATTTTTTTATTTTTTATAAACAAAAAAGTGATCTAAATTAGATTAAAGTAAATAAAATAAAAAAATTTAAAACATTACAAATAAATAATAATTAACACAAAATTATTAGTTATTGATTAAGTCTTAAAAATAAAAATTTTAGGTATAAAATTAGATATTAACAATTTTATTTTACAATAATTATTACTAATAATAGAAGATTAGATAAAATTAATTAAAATTATTGTGATTAATTTTTTAGATAAATTAGATAATTGAACAAAAAATTTGAATTTATTAAAATAAAATTTAGCAATAATAATAAAAATATTAAAATTATTTTAATAAATAATATATTCATGAAATATATTCATAATAATATATTCATGAAATATATTTATAAAATAATATTATTTTAACATATACATTCAAAATAAATATATAAGAGTAATTATTACCTAAATAAATATGAGGAAATATTTACTAAAAATAATCATTAAAAATTAAATATTTAATGGAAGTATTATTACTTAAAAAAAATCTAACTCCTTAACTGTAACGGACACCTCTTTGTAGCCAATCGAATTGGCTATATATATATATATATTGGGGATCGGGAATTTTTTTTGTTGATAAAAAATTAAAAATAATTTTGTTAATTAAAAGTACATGTTTAAATTTATATATTATATATAATATATGTAATTTTTTATAATATATAACATGTGATATATATCATTTTTATATGTAAAAAGTAACAAAATCTCTCATGTTATGGAAGAGAATATTGATCCATATATTGGTAGGCAAAGAAACATAACACAGCAACCGAGGGAGAAAAGAAAAAGAATGAATGAAATGATGTTGATTGTGAGACCTAGAGAGAGAAAAAGAAAGAGTGAAAACGTGTGAGAAAGAGAAAAGGAGAAAAAGAAACAGAGATAAAGGGTGAGGCGGTGAGACAGTAGGAGAGAAAAAGAAAGAGAAGAGGGAAAAAGAAAAGAGATGAGGAAAGCGGTACGAAAAAGAGAATAAGGAGAAAGGAAAAAATAAGAAAGAAAAAAAAAAAAAAAAAAAAAATTATCAGCTAGGAATTGAATTTTATTTAAGAAAATAAAATTATGACATTTAATATATATTTTATTTTTTATGTATATTTTTATTTTTATTAAATTTATTATGTACATATAATATTATTAGATTATGATAATTTGATATTTTTTGACCCCATAAAATACAAAAAAACTTAATTATTGTTGTATGATAATTTGATATTTGTTTAATTTTAAAATATTTGTGATATTTGATATTTTAAAATAATTATAATATAAATGTTAACTTTTTCATGAGCGTAATATAATAAATTATAAAAATTAAAATATTATTCAAGACTTAAGTTAAATATATTTTTAATTATATATGTGCTTGAATTATATGAATTTTTATTATTATCTTAATTTGAGAGTAATTTTATGATATTTAGACTCTTGCAATAAAAGAAATTTTGTACAATAAATGTACTATTAAGATCAGGATAGATTATGGATCATGATGAAGACTTGAAAAATTATGAATTATGATAAGGACTAGATAATTATGAATTATGATGTAAACATTTAAAAGAATTATTAAATTAATTTTAAATCATAATTGATCCACTTAAAATTTGATATTTAAATTTAATGATTCTAAAATTTGTGAATTTTATTTAATTGTTATGATTTTATTTATAGACTTGTATATGATAAATTTATTTGTGATATATTGATGGTTTGTATAACTTATGTTTGTGTGTGATGACAAGTAATATGAAAAAATTTGTACCTAACTGTTGAGAGGCATAGCGAAGAATTTCTTTTTATGTTACATGTCTGGTTAGTGTGTGTATGTCTGACTTTATTATCACGATATTAAAATAATATCAGAGATAAGGTGATTTTCCTATTGAAGTGAAGATATTCGAGTAAAATGTGAAACAAACAGATATGGAAAGAAAAAAAAAGTAAATGGTGGATTTCTTGTGATGAGAAACTTACTTACTGATGTTTGTTGATAATTGGTACTTGTTTGCTGATATTTAAAGAATTTACTAATGTTAATATATAAGGTCATATTGCATTATTTATTTAGCATTCGTTCTATTATGTTGTAATTATGTTATTCTTGTCATACATTACACAACTGAAACTTACTATATGTTTTTAAACGTTTTTATAATTATTCATTTTCTATTGAGAATTTTTAATTTTACTCTATTCATAATATTTTCAGATTAATACGTAATGTATTATGATTATCATAAATTATGTATAAATTCTAAATCCAAAGGAGGAAAATGTATGTATATTAAAGTTATTAGAAATATTTGTAGTTTTTGTTAAATATTAATTATGATATATGCAAGTAAAATTATGATTTTGTTGTTAAGTTTATTAATTAGCACTTATACTGCATCTTTACTTACTATTGTCTCAATTTCAAATTTTGAGATTTTGATTACTATTATGAGATTTTAATATTTTTTAGTTTCGATTCCAGTTCTTCAATTTGTTCACTATATTTCAATTTTGCTTTCTATTTTTTTATTTCGATTCTGTTAATGATTTTATCGAAAAATTATTATCTCTACTTTGTATTTTGATGTGTAAAGTTTTTTGATTTTTTTTCTACTTTGAATTAAAAAGAATGTTTTTAAATTTCAATTGATTTTTTTTGAGTCTTTGGAATTTTGAAATTTGATTTAGTAAAATTTGAATTTTTATAAAATAAATCCACTAATATTATTATGATCATGATTAGAAATATTAAAAATAATATTCTCAATTAAAAATCTTGCTATTAGATTAAAATTTAGTCAGGGGGTTACAAAAGGAGTAATGACTAACGTGTAGGGATATTTGAGATTTGACATGATTTATTAATCTGGTTCTACTTGAAATTAATTAAGATGTGTTTAAGTTTGATAAAGATATAATGTCTGTTTTAGCCAGAGTCAAGTCATGTTTTGAGTTGTATTAATTTGATTTAATATCATACATCATTTTAAAATTTATAATTTTTTAATAATTAATTATAAATAAATAAATTTAATAAATTTTATATAACATAATAATATATATTTATATATTTTGATAATAGACTCATAGGGTTTAAAAATGCCTTACCACTCGAGTGGATCTAAGAATAGTCCCAGGGATGGAGAAGGGGGAGTGGCATTTAGGATTTGTTTGGGAGTGAAAATTAAAAGGGAAAAGGGAAGGGAGGGAAGGGTTTAGAGGTGAGAAACCCTTGTTTGAGAGTTTAGGGAAGGGAAGGGAGAGATTTTCAGATATCCTCCAAACTCCTCTATTTCAGTTCTCCTAATTTGAGGGGTTTTTGTAAAAAATTATCAATTTATCCTCCTTTTCCAAATTCCCAACCCACCCCCCACCAAACGCAGCACCACCGTGACCAGACCACCATGTGCCGTCCACCGCGCCAGACCACCGTGCGCTGTCCATCGTGCCAGACCACCGTGCGCTGTTCACTGCGCCCATCAACCCAAACCGCACCACCACTCCTCCTCCCAATAGCCACCATCGCGTCGCACGGAGCTGCCATTCTCGACCGGACCCGCTCTGCGTTAGATCTGCCGATCCGCACTGGCCAGCACCTCGGAGCTCCACCGCGTCACACGACCTCTGCCCAGACTGAACCGCACCAACTCGCACCCACAAACCGCCGTGCCGCCTACCTGCTTCGACCCAACCACGTGCGCCGTACCAGATCCATCAAGATTCGTGCCTCCCAACCCGGCTCGCGACAGAGGAAGAAACTGGGGAGGAAGAACTGAAGAAGCTACGGACGGTGCTTTAGTTTTGTTTTAATTTTTTTTATAAAATGTTAATTGTGTTAATTTTTAAATAAAGGGTAAAATAGTAAAAATATATTTTAAACCCTCCATTTTATTTACCTCGTATATTTCACACTTCTAAATAAAGAGAGGATAAACCTCTCATTTTTCTTCCCTTCCTTCCCCTTTAAATTCTTTCCTTTATTTTCCCTCCAAACTCCCAAACACAGCCTTAGGAGAATCAAACTTGCCTCTATTGCACATTAGACAATAATTAAGTGTGTGTTTGATTTATAGTTGATAAACTTTAAGTTTAGTTAAAAGTATGTTTGTAAATTTTAGTTTAGTTAAAAGTAAGTTTGCAGTAACATGATATTATGTTTGAAAACTTTTATCTCAAAAGTGAATTTGACAAAATAAATAATGTTTGGATGAAAGATTAAAATCACTTTTAAAATAAAATTGAAGAAAAAAATGTTCTCCAATGAATTTTTACCTAATAGAAAAGTAAGAAATTATTGCTTTCACTCTAACGTATTTTTAATTTTTCATTGAACTCAACTGAAAAAAAAATATCAAACATGATTTTATGTTTTTCAAAAATTTTAAAAATGTGTTTAAATTTATTAACTGCAATTCAAACATGTACTAAGTTAGTTAAACTGGGGCTTATTGATTAATAATATATTTATTAATAACACTATTTGTTTTAAAATATATATTATAATAGATATTTTAATTGTAATTTATCTTTTATAATTTTATAATATAATTATACATCATATTTAAATTTATATATTATGTCAATATTTTAAGTCTACTCAATTGCAATTTGAAAATGATTAAGTTATTGGTCCAATAAAATTATTAAGTTCGAGTTAAGTAAATTCCTTTTCAATCCATCTCGTCAACACCCTTAACGAGGACGAGGTGTCGTGTCGCGTGGTAAGGGAAGCAAGCGATGCGCGCACCATTTAAGGCATTTCTGTTGCAAACCCGACCCACCACCTACACGTCACGCATTATCGACCGTCCATCTTACAGTAGCAACCATTTGGATTTAGAACGAGCCCATCGTGATTCGTGAATACGTGGGGTTATCCATTTAGATCTACGGCTAAGATCAGGTAAGAACAGACGGTAAGGATTGAAAGATTGCACCGGCTAGCGTTGTTATCAGGCGAAAAGAAAGGAACAACAAGATGGAGTAATAGTGAAGTTGAGGTAGGGTCAGAAGGAAGGTGTGACAGTGTCTTGTCAAGTGTTTTGCTTTAAATTCTCTCATTTCTTAAGTGCCTTCTCCTCTCTTCTGCGAATCTCATTTCCAAATATTGGTAACCTCCTTATTCCTCCAACCTCCTTTTTGCTTCTTCCTCTGATCTCTCATTGCTCTTTCTTTCTTTCTTTTTATTTTTGTTTTTTTTTTAACATTTTACTAGAGCTTTGTTTCTACTTTCTAAGGTTTATGTCATCTGCTTCACTCCATAAATACACTATTTGATTCACTGCGTTTTCATTTTTCTATTTTTTAATGGCACTGTTGTTGTTGTGTTTTTTTTTTAATGCGCAGATTGTCTGTGTAAACTATAGTTTATTATAATAAAAATATAGATGCTTTTGATATTATGTTCCTCTTAGGTGAATTGAAATCGTTTTCTTTTGCTTCCTTTCTTTCGGTGCAAAACAGAAAAGATCTTTATTCTCTAGGACTCATTTTTAGTGCATGCATTTGTGCATCCGTCGCGCATTATTTTTATTTTCAATGGCTTGGTGGAATGGAGCTTATTGTATAATTATTTTTTTGAAAACACGAACACTGACACTCTGAAACAAGAAAATTTGAAATGTCACGCTCACATGCTTTTTGAATTGTCAGGTCCCCTACTATTGTATCTACTAGCATTTTCACTTGTTAACATGTTTTTTTTTTTTAATAAAAAAGTTTGCTTTGGGTAAATTTTTGTCCTAGAAAATTTGTCTAAAACTCAACTTATCAATTTGGACGAACAGGGGAACATGGGGAACAAGTTGTACGCGGTCGTGTTGTGTTTGTTTGTGTCAACCCTGTTGGTTTCTGTGGTATCCCGTGCACCCAATGATGGGTTGCGACGGATTGCACTGAAAAAGATTAAATTGGACCCTAACAACCGGCTTGCTGCTCGAATGGGGTCCAAGGATGTTGAGTCTTTCGGTGCTTCCATTAGAAAGTATCATCTCCAAAACAACCTTGGTGGCACTGAGGAAACCGATATTGTTGAGTTAAAGAATTACTTGGATGCTCAGTACTATGGTGAAATAGCCATTGGAACCCCTCGTCAGAAGTTCACTGTCATTTTTGACACGGGCAGCTCTAATTTGTGGGTGCCATCATCTAAATGTACCTTCTCGGTGAGCTTTTTGTTTAATACACTCATCTGTTGGTTATGAATATATATCAGATTTACTTCCTCGTGTTTTCTATTTATTCATGTCAATTTGCATTTTGGTGCAGGTTTCATGCTACTTCCATGCTAAGTACAAGGCTAGCAAATCGAATACCTACAGGAAAAATGGTTTGCCTCCCCCTTCCTGTCTAATAACGCTCTAAAGTTAACTTTCGTTTGTTTTGTCTGTATTGAGCTTTTGTAGTTTGTTGATCCGACAATGCTTTGTAGGAAGCGTTTTATTCGTTTGATCAACTAAGAAATATGAAGTTCCCTCGTTTTATGATTTAAAAAAAAATAAAGATTCGTGCTGCTTAAATATCATTTTTATTTGTGAGAATAGTTAGTCTTGTCTTATTTGTCTGTAGTGCGTCAATAAGAACAAGCATGTATTACTTTCCTAATGAGTGAAACGGGGTGGGGGTCTGAAAATATACTTCTGCCATGTGAAGGAGATGAAGTTTGAGATTTTACTTATGACTCACGTTTGTTTATATGTTCATCTATTTTGGGCCACTTGACATTTTGCACCTGTAGAAGGGATGCTAGGATGTTATCTTGCTTTTTAACACAAGTTTTCTCTTGCTGTTATTTAGGGACTTCTGCTGCAATTCAGTATGGTACTGGAGCAATTTCTGGTTTCTTTAGCTATGACAGTGTCAGAGTTGGTGACCTAGTTGTAAAGAACCAAGTAATGCTGATTATCAATCCCTTTTATGCCGATAGAGGAGGGTGTGAGTTGGCTTCTTTAATAATATGTCATTAATAATTGATAGAGTACCTTTTGATCCCCACCAGGAATTTATTGAAGCAACTAGAGAGCCTGGTGTTACATTTTTGGTGGCCAAGTTTGATGGTATACTAGGACTTGGATTTCAAGAGATATCAGTTGGGAAGGCTGTTCCAGTGTGGTATCTGTTAACATTTAAATCTTGATTCATCATTTTGTTAGAAGTTTATTTGATCCCCATGTCATTGTCAAATCTTACATGTCGTTTCGTCATTTTGTTAAAAGTTTATTTAATCCCCATGTCATTGTCAAATCTTACTTGTCACAGGTACAACATGGTTGAACAAGGTCTTATTAAGGAACCACTATTTTCATTTTGGCTCAACCGTAACCCAGTGGAAGAGGAAGGGGGTGAGATTGTTTTTGGTGGTGTTGATCCTGCTCATTACAGGGGAAAGCACACTTATGTGCCTGTAACTAGAAAAGGATATTGGCAGGTTAATTATTAAATATCACTTTTTTTTTTTTAAACTTACAATGCATTTTTTTTTGTTTACCATTTTTCTTTGTTAATTTTTTTTTTTTTACCTTATTCAGTTTGATATGGGAGATGTACTTATCGGTGGTAAACCCTCTGGTATGTGTAGAAAATGTATTAGCAGAAATGCCTATTTTATTTGTTTTTCCTATGATATGATAGCATTTTCATAAATGGTTCATGGTTTTAATTCATTGGACTGACCTGATGTCCTGATCATGTTGTCATTCAGGATATTGTGCTGATGGCTGCTCAGCAATTGCAGACTCAGGGACTTCTTTGTTGGCAGGTCCAACGGTATGAATAAATGCTTGTAGAAATAGGTTGCTATTTAGCTTTTCCTTTTTTGACTGTAGAATTTGACGGAGAGCAACTGTCACTGTCGTCTGGGATAAACAGGAAAAATGAAAAGGACAGGTGACTTAAATGTAAATAGAAGTAATAAACAACTAAATTGTTTATGGATGATCTAAAATTCTGATTGTTGAATGCTTATCCAACTTATGATAGGTATCAGTTATGCTTCCTCCTATTTTGCTTTTAGATAGTTTTCTATTTTAGCATGGTTATATGCAGCACCTGATTTGTTCTCCCTGCCGAGGCCTTCTCTCTTAGTCAGTTCATGAACAATTTCTTCGACATTGATTTCGGGGCCTTTAGAATTTGACAATTGTGATTGCATTGTTTGTGTTACCAAATGAAAAAAGGTCTAATAAATGCTTCTGACTAGCTTGTTTCTACGATCAAATATGTGGTTTTGTTCTTTAGACTGTAATTACTATGATAAATCATGCAATTGGAGCATCTGGAGTTGTAAGCAAAGAATGCAAGGCTGTTGCTGCACAGTATGGGCAAACAATCATGGACTTGCTTTTGGCTGAAGTGAGTACCATTTGTAATTTGTTCTTGGCATATTTTGGTTGATTAGATTTTTGCCTGTGGTCATGAGCAAGAGGTTGCGAGTATGTTGGATAGATCTGGTCATCTTTTAGAATGAATTTTCTTATGGTTTTCGCTGTACTCCTCTAGGCACAGCCGAGGAAGATCTGTTCCCAAATTGGATTGTGCACCTTTGATGGGACTCATGGTGTTAAGTAAGGCCCAAAGATATTTTTTCTCTTTGAATCTTTGGTCAATTACCTAAATACTATAATATATTTAATGTCCTGTGATTGCCATTTTATTTTGTCTTTCATATTTTTTCATTTAGTGTGGGTATCAAGAGTGTGGTGGATGAGAATGAAAGAAAAACATCTGGTGGTCTTCATGATGCTACTTGTTCTGCATGTGAGATGGCGGTTGTTTGGATGCAGAACCAGCTGAGCCAGAATCAGACACAAGATCGGATACTAAGCTATATCAATCAGGTGAATTAGTTGTCTTAATTTTGTTATTTGAGTACTCCAATCTTGCTACATCTCTTGACTCCAGCCTCGTGACGATATTGCAGCTTTGTGATAAAATGCCTAGCCCAATGGGAGAATCATCTGTTGACTGTGGAGATATCTCTTCATTGCCTACTGTTTCCTTGACTATTGGTGGAAGAACTTTTGATCTTGGCCCAGAGGAGGTATGATGTACTCAAACCTGATTGGTTCCTTTTGCAAGGGCTGATCACTAACTGTATTTAATTTTATGAAAAAAGAATAATTCGTGAAGAGAGATAGGAATTACAGTACTGGAGGGAAAGACAACATCCTATAGAAAAATTAAAACAAGAACAGACTATAAGATAAAGCTAGTTACATCAGCTGAAGAAAGCTTTACCAATTGCAAGTCTATCATATAGCTTTACCTAAAGAAACCATGGGCTGAAACCCATATTCTATGAGTGCGTCATTCTCCATTGGGTAATGTTAGTCTCACATATTTTATTATTTAATCAACAAAATACTAGTAAGAAATTTGTGGTTTCAACAAATGGTTACCTGTACGTAGTTTAAGTGGTTAAATCAAATTGACATTTGGAAATATGTGTAGTGAGTACAAAGAAATTGTTTTAAAGAATGGGGTTCAAACCCAGAAAGATTGAATAGGAGCAGTTCTATATAGCCCGGCATTTTATGACCGGATCACAGTAAAACTCATCAAAGCCATGTTCGTCCAGTCAATTTGTTGCCGCAGTCTGCCGGGCTCCTAGCATTTTGTTTTTTCTTCTTTTGTTGGTTGGTTGGTTGGTTGGTTGATAGTTGATAGTTGAGATTTCCTATCTGCCACATGTATAAGGTTTTGTGGCATTACGAAGTAGTTTTATACCGTAGATATAATCAGGAGAAATATTAAAAGGAGGAGGTGGAGCAGGAAGCGAACATACACATAAAGATGAGACGTCAGCTACTACTAGAGTAATAATTTTATGCGGTTGCAATGGGCAGTCGCATAATTTCTATGCATATAATTGGTTGTCTGCCGTTGTCCTTATTCAGTTTTTTACTTGGTTTCTTCAGTACATACTCAAGGTGGGCGAAGGTCCTCTGGCTCAATGCATTAGTGGCTTTACTGCTTTGGATGTTCCTCCTCCGCGTGGCCCTCTCTGGTACTTTCAAATTTCTTTAACTTCCTTGAGACATACACCGTGGCATTCGCCTCTTTTTCATTCATTCTCCGTTGTCTTTGGATTGTGATGCATTTGATTTGATTTGATTTGATTCTCTCTCGTCATCTAAAATGCAGGATCCTTGGAGATGTCTTCATGGGGCGCTATCACACAGTCTTTGATTCTGGTAAACTGAGAGTCGGATTTGCCGAAGCAGCATAGAGAATGTTCTCATGTCTCGTGATATGGGGACCGTTATTTGCTAGTAGTTACTAGTTTGTATACCCTTGCAATCATAATGGGCCTAAAGTTCTGGCTTGTATATATTAATACTTTGGGAGTCCCTCCTTCATGGATGGACCAAAATAGCTTCCCAGACGTGTGTTGAGCTGTGGCCATAAATGGGCCCCCTAGACTTTATATTGCATGTTCTAGAAGGCTATAGACACGGCTCTCGTGATCCCCTATTATCCCCCCTTTATGTTGTTTTGCAAGATGCATGTATGGTGTTAATATTGTAATGCGCCCATGATAGGCTTTCTTTTTTTTTCTTTCTAAAATGAAGTAACAAAGCAGGATTAATCTAAAATAAAATAAAAACGACATGGAAAAGTTATGTAGGTAACTAGATATATATTTGAAAAAAACAAAAGGAGTCACGTTTCAAACGTACAGATATAATATGCCAAGTAGAACTAATAAAAGCAGTTTGTCAATTGGTTATGCCTTGCCATTAATGGTTATTTTCAATGTGGGTGAAATGACAAGGGGAAATAGGAATTGACGTCTGCTGAGCCTATAACATGTTTTCGAAGTGAGTAATTCAAGAGAAAATGGATGGCTAGTGGCAATTAAAAGGGGAGAAGAAACCAAGAAAACTGAAATGACGGTGAAGTTGCTCGCAAATGGGTTAAAGGCCTGGGGTACTTGAGTTGATGGATTTTCTTGTTTCCAAATGATAAATTTTTTAATTGAATAGATAATGATTCTCTTTGAGTATGTTTGGATTAATGGGATTGAGTGAAATGAAATGAGATGGAATGGAGATAAGTTTTATGGTTATGTTAAAAAATAGTGAATTGAGATGGAAGTAGGTGGGATGGATCTCGTCTCATTTTATTACAAATCATTAATTTTTAGAATTATTATTTTTATTATAATTATAATTAAGATTTTATTACATTAATTTCATATCTTAAAATTAATGTGTTTGCAATAAGGATAATTTAATAAAAATAAAGTTATAATTCTTATTATTTTATTTAATTCTCAAACAATGAAAATATAATTTTATTCCATTCTATCTTAAAATATTTAAATAATAAAATAATATTTTATTTCATTTCATTCTATTTTATTTCATTTTATTTCATTTCATCAATTATTAAATATTCAAACAAAACATTTAGCATAGCAAATTGATAGAGGAGTTTTAGCATTTGAAGAACATGCCACGGATTAAGACTAGAGGTAGTATATCATCAGCGACCAGTTTAGTTCCTTTTGGGTCACTTGACTTCGCTTTTCAGGCGTTTAGTAGTTGAGGCCAGTTGACTGACTACTGAGTATGAGGCAAGCAGAGGGCGCGAAAATTTTGAATTCAACAGAGGAGAATATGAAAGGGAAAAGCACTAAAGTGGATTCTGAGCCGTACTGAATGCTGAAGCGTGATCTAGTTCATCCATTGTGCAGTCAGAAGCCGATGAATTAACGCAGAGATTATGAGGGAATTGGTGGGCAGCATGTGATGATTGACTTGCTTGAAATTGACGCTTACTTTGATACCGTGACATTCTCCACGCAAAGCGTTAAAGCCGGCCCTTACTTTCACCCTACTTTGATAGAAAAAAAGGTTCACAGTAACTGTCTAAGAAAAAAGCTGTTGAGTCTGAGAATTCGAGTCCCTCTCTCTCGTTTAATTTGTTATTTAACGGCTAGCAATTAATGGGAACGAACACGCTGGTTGTATTTTTGGTAATGAGGCTGAGTGCCAAAAAGTTATTTGGCTTTGGCATTTTCTTCTTCTACAACCATAATCCAACTGTCCAATTTATGTGATGTGGGTGAGAAACAAACACCCTTTGCCTTGAGGGCTTCACCATCCTTGACCTTGAGCTTTACACTCGTCATATAGCAGAACTCCGCTTGCTCTCTCTGTAGCTATAGTGGGATTTTGCTTTCAAATTAAATTTCCCCAGTGTTTTTAATTTCACTTAGCAGTTGGCATACAATCCACATAAGAAAGCAGATGAAGTGGTAGTTCTTTTAAAATAGAGCACCATATCCTTGGACCTAAAAATCATCAAGGGAGATATGATATTTGCACATATGGTTTCTCTTACACATTTCATATAAGGGCAACTTGGAGAAATTTCATTGGTAATCTCAATTTACTCAACCAATATTCATTCACCAAAAAGATTTCTCAAAGTCAATCATATGTGAGAGAAGCTATATGTACAATAATCATTATATTCATCAAGAAACAAGAAGTAGATCACGTAGGTACAAAGTGGACATATTTATTAACCTTTTCCATTCTTTTTATTTCTTTTTTTTTTTTTTTGGTAATATAACCTACTTTCTAGTCAGTAATTGACATTTTACAAATTGAACACATACGTATCATTATTAACTCAACTCAAGGAAATTCTGGTGATTTTTTTGGTCCTTATTCAAGTATCTCATATTCTTAGTGTATGAAACTAATCTCATTTGAAATACTGAAACTACCTCTTCTAGTATTGTGTTTTTCTGAGCTTTAACTCTTGACATTGCACAAACCTCTTAACCAAACTCAAGCTTGTTAATTACTTAATTCCCCACGTGCTGGTAGAAATTCAAGTGAATTCAATCCATTTTAATTATAACTTCTGAGTATAGGATTATTTAGATTTCCGTCCCAAGCATTGCATTGCATTGCACCCTTCCTAATTCCCAGCCCTCATTACTTGACGCGAGCACGTGCCACCACGTGCACCATATCTCCTCCGTGGTGCTTACTTCTTAGCCCTTGATTAGCTCATTCGTTTTTTCATCCCTAAGCTAGCTAAGTATTAAGTAATGCATTATGCATGCTTGATGACCTAGCCGGCCAACAACAAACAAAGCCCCCACTACTTTCCCCACCCTCCTCTCAACACGTGGCTCCCTACCAGCACAGCACAGCACGGGACAGCGGCTGCCCATTGGACACAAGCAAAAATGAAAACCAAAAAGCTTTCTATATTTATTTATTTATTTATTTATTACATCACACTCACACAGCAAAACCAAAGTTATAACTTGCAACCTTTGCATTGCATGTATATAAATTCAGAAAGGTTGTTCCTTTCCTTAACATACCATAACATCAACATATTAAAGTAGCACAAATCTTTATGCACTGGACTAGGGGCCACACTCTCGGCCAGGGCTCCACGGCCACCGTCTCCATCGCGGAGGCTGGCTCCTCCGGCCAGGTGTTCGCGGTCAAGTCAGCAGAGCTCCACCAATGGGAATGTCTCAAGAGGGAGCAGGGGATTCTTTCCACGCTGAGTTGTCCTCAAATTGTGGGCTATAAAGGTTGTGACATTACGTTAGAGAATGGTGTACTCTTGTACAATATGTTGATGGAATATGCTCCTCATGGGACCCTTGCTGACGTAGTTCGCAGTCGCAAGCATAACGGTGGCCTAGACGAGGCACTGGTGGGTTCTTACACTCGCCAAATCCTGCTTGGTCTCAACTACCTTCACTCCAACGGCATAGTGCATTGCGATGTGAAGGGACAAAACGTGTTGGTGACGGAGCAAGGGGCTAAAATCGCTGACTTGGGTTGCGCTCGGAGGGTGGCGGATTCTGGTGCTCGTGGAGTGATTGTGGGCACGCCAGTGTTCATGGCGCCTGAGGTGGCGCGTGGGGAGCAACAGGGCTTCCCTGCTGACGTGTGGGCTCTGGGATGCACAGTGTTGGAGATGATAACAGGGGAGGCACCCTGGGCCTGTTGGGGTGATGCTTCTGACCCTGTCACCGCACTTTATCGAATTGGTTTCTCCGGCGAGGTGCTGGAGATTCCTAGTTGTATGTCGGAGAAAGGGAAGGATTTCTTGGGCAAGTGCTTGAAGAGGGAGGCCAGTGAGAGGTGGTCAGTTGGGGAGCTTCTTGGACATGGATTTGTTGAGGAGGTGGCATCGAGTTTGGAATTGAAGGAATCTGCATTTGAGTTTGATGGGTGTAATTTGGATACTCCCATAAGTGTGTTGGGTCGAGGCTTTTGGGACTCACTGCAGAAAACTCAAAATAATTTCACACGTCATTGCTCTTGGAATTCTCCTACTCCTAGAGATAGAGATAGAATTCGTGGGTTGTGTGCTGAAGCTGAGCCCAATTGGGAATGGGATGATCGTGGCTGGATCACTGTGAGAAGCAATGAGTTGAAAGTGAAAGAGTTGGAGGGGTACTTCCCCAATGGCCAGGCCTTGGGGTCTATTGAACCAACAGAGGATTGTGGTTGTGGGTCTCACACTGTTTGCATCATTAGAGAGGACAATAGTTTGGTAATTTTTTATGAACCCAAAAGTACTGTAATTACTATTGGAATTGGATTGAGTAGATGTAGTGCCTCCAACATTGATGATTGTTACTGCAGCAGCAGCTATAGTTGCAGCAATTCAGAATCATTATCAGGCTGTCCATGTATAAAAATTGTTTCCAAAGGAAAAATTGATTCTCAGAACAATGAAATTTTTGGCATGCTTTTCTTTCTGCTTCTACTCCCTCCCTCCCTTTGATTCCCAGAACAAAGAAATTTTTAATGATTAATAGTAGTAAGAACTTTTTAACGTTAAAAAATATATTTGAATACCTTATTAGTTTCTTATCCCAAATTATTAAGAACCCATTAATTGTAGTTCTTATCAGAAATCAATCTATCCACAGTTAATTACTTTTCTTCCACTTCCTCCGTTGTAGTTATCCACCACTTTTACCTGTTTTAATTCCACTGTGTGTAAGAGAGAGAGAAATGTCCACTCTCTATTATGAGTTCCAGAGGACCACAAAAAGAAAATAAGAACCAAATCATAACTGATGTCTAAACACTATTTTAAGGATTAGCTGATTAGGCAATATGAAAGTAGCAGGAGCAAAGATCAAAACTTTCGTTTTAAGAAAATTATTTTCCTACTTTTTGCAATGATATATAGATAGTAGGAGGAACTAGTGGATTGTATACCTTATTAGACCTTGTCATCTATGAGACTATATGACTTAATTCCAAGTACCTATCCTTTTTTTGGGCAAAAGTACATGAAGCCAAGTCATTTCCTTACATGATAAGAAAGTACTCTCACTCCCAGCTCATCCCACCACTCTTTCGTCCTATTTTACTTGCCTAACTGGGCATCAGGTACAATGGAGTGTATTTACTTTTTCACCTGTATTTGTCAATGAAAAGTAGCCTTTATTTTGTGTTTGGATATTTTTTTATTAATTTGCAAGCCATGCCAGGAATAATCCAGCAAGCCGTCAAAGTCACAAGACTCCTTAATGTCAGAAGAATTGGCTTTTTCTAGGAAAGCTAAATATATACAATTAATTTAGATTCCTTATACAATTAATATTAACATCCCCCTCAAATTGATGCGTTGTCAAGAAGCATCAATTTGCGAACAAGAAACACGATGGCGCGGGCGAGGCAACGCTTTGGTAAGAATATCCGCAACCCGCAATTGGGTGTTGATATGAGGAATGAGATAACATGAAAAAAAAAAATGATAATGGAGCATGGTTTAGACATGACTCATTCTGACTTCGATTTTGTTTGAAAGTGCCTTTCAAGTATCGAATTGCGCAGACGAACAAACGGCCAAATGAAGATGGCGAGGTGAGTGCATGAATTTACTTTTCAATTAAGACTACCCACGAGATGACGATACAACAAAGGATCAGGCAAAAGATCACCGTCATCATGACGGTATTTAACATTAACCTCGAGAGGAGTATCCACCGGATTAGCTGATTGAAGACCGGCCAAAGAAATTAAATCCTCGGTGTACTTTTGCTGATGTAGGAATATGCCCTTGGAGGTATAATGAACCTCAAGTCCGAGGAAATAGTACAAATTACCAAGATCTTTCATATGAAATGAGGCCTGTAATTGTTGTTTAAGCTGCTGTATGGAGGTATGATCAGAACCAGTAATGACCATATCATCAACATAGAGAATAAGAAGAACAATACTAGTAGGCGTGCGATGAATGAACAAAGATGAGTCATATTGACTTTGAGTAAAGGAAAACCCAAGAAGAGTAGAACGAAATTTCTCATACCATGCTCTGGGAGCCTGTTTCAAACCATATAAGGATTTAGATGATGAAAAAAAGACCGGAGGGGAGTCATATAAATATCTTCTGTCGAGATCACCATGAAGAAATGCATTCTTTACATCCATTTGATGTTCGTTCATCTTTGCCACAGCCGTTTCATCATAATCAATCCCGTATTCTTGCTTATTCCCTAAGGCAATTTTGAGGCTAGTGAGCCTTGTAACGGTTGAGGAACCATCGAAAATTTCTGAGAATACACCCATTTGCATTTATCCCATGTTTTTTTTGAAGAGCACAGTTCATCTTGCATTGTTGGAAACACACAGGTAGAGTAGCCGTAAGAGAAATGATTTTTCATATGTTACACAGTTCGTTCGGAAGGGGAGTGGGAGCCTCATTGTCGGGGTTGTCGACATATACATGGCACTGTTCACAACGTTCTATAGATTGAGGCACAATAGAAAAGTTAGGAAGAGTAGCAACCTCATTAGAGTCGAGAAGAAAGACAAGGAAACATAAATTGATTATCAAAGAAGGTCACATTCCTTGATAGTTACTATAACCCATTTTAAACTCCCAAATAAAGATTGATCAAGTTATTTTCTTGAAGTAGCAATTCTCTTCATTTTTGTTGGGGTGTATTGGGACAGAACGTTGAGAGACAATTTCACTTGGAATTGATTTTCAATATATGCCAAAAATTTCTTAAACATTGGAAAGACTTCACCTTAGATCTAAGAAAATATATCCAAGTAAAACGCCATACATCCAAACATCACTATGTGTTAGAGAAAAGGAAAAAGAGTTTAAGAAGCACGATAAGGATAATAGATATCTGTGATTATAAAAATAGAGAAATTACAAAACCTAACTAATGTTGAATGCTTTATTTTAGACAGAATTGCACACACATTGTGGCGAATCACATATTCAAAACACCATTACAAGCAAGAGAAAATGATTAGCCAAATAAGCATTACAATTGCACCTCCACAATTGACCCACCGAAAAAAATTAAGTGCACACACATGTGGCTGTGGATATGGTTCTTTTCATGTTAAACTCAGACAGGTTCATTGTGCATTGGTGTCTTCTTTCCGCGGCTGCGCCATTGGAACCATCAAAACAAATAATGAGCTATGTTAAGATCCCTGGCACCACTTGACAACCACTAAAAGCCCAAACGCTCTAGCAAGCTATGGGCTTAGGGGGCTCTAAGCTATATCAGGATCCCCAGTACCACTTAACAAACACTAAAAGCCCATATGCTCTCACGAGCTATAGGCTTACAGGGTTGCAAGCCATGCCAGGATCCTTCGAAACAATCCAGCAAGCCGTCAAAGTCACAAGACTCCTTAAATCCAGGCTTAGTGAAGGAGAGCTCACTGCTCAGATACACAGCAGCCCTTAGGGGGCTTTTCACCCTTTCCCAAATCCCAAGCCTAGGAGGCTTACCTAAGGTGTATCTCATCGGGACAATAGTGACGCCGACCAAAAAAGGACAACGAATCTCTTAGAAAAGCCTAGAACAAACTTCGACTTAACAGAAATAACAAATGACAAAAGCCTTAACTGAATTTTCCTCCAAAAAATCCCATGGTGCAAGCAGCATGAAAGGGGGTGCGCGAAACGCTCACACCCATGCATAAAAAATGTGAAGGGGTGCGCATCGTGGTCAACCTGATACATGGCAAGCGTGAGGGGGAGCATCATATAAATAGTGAATAAAGTCAAAACAAAAGATTGAGTTCACCTTTAGCCTTCACCCCTATTACACTCGATAAACCCCTCTTCTGATTACATCACTTTGAGCCTTCACCCCTCTTAAAAGGACCCAAAATCCCTGTTGGCTGATGTGTAACAAATACTTAGGAAAAGCTCTGGCCTTTCTTATCCTTCACAACATAACAATGTCATTCCATATATATAGTAATATGTCCCCGTTAAACTATCTCCTCCTGTCATATTTTATATTCCTTTCTATTATAACATTATCTCGAGAACATCGGGGTGCACAATCAAATAACAATGAAAACCTTTCCCTTTTTAACATTTTTCGTTTTGGAAGTCTTTATTATAGTATCACATATTACAGTAAGAGTACTAGGTACATCTTCTGATATTGAGATGTTGGAGACATTTTCATAAAGATATATATTTTGTGAGTATCATGTAAATGGCCCCAAGATAACAACTAGAAATTTGGTAAAATGCCAACCCATTTCGATTGAGAGTTCACTGCTTTTAAGAAATGGGTTGAAAGCGTTAATTCACCCCACTTTAAAGCGGATTGGCGAGTTAGCGGAGTTGGCCGCGTAAAAGATAAAATAAAAAAAATAAATTAGTTAACAGGTCAATTGATTAGCTTAACTACCTAAAAATAAAAAAAAAATAATATAAAAAATTAATAAATATTATAAAAAATAATAAATAATAATGATAAAAAATTACAAACTACATATCTAAAAATAATTTTTAAAATAGTCTAATTAAATATTCAAACATAAATTATATAACATCAAAAAAAATTTATTTATAGTATTACTTATCTTTTTTTTTATTTAAAGAAAAAAACCAACTCACTTTTATTTTCGAGAAACCGGTTTTTTTAACTAGCGCTTAACCCGCGGATTATGCGGAACGGGTTATGCGGAGCGGGTTATGCGGGTTGAAAAAAGAATGTGAGTTCAATTTTTGAATTCAACCCGCAAAAAAATAACGGGTTGACGAGTTAACTTTATTGAACCCGTTTTACAAAATTTCAATAACAACAGCATTGTATATAACCGAATTCAAGTATGATAGTTGAAATATGCATTGGATAAGTCAAGTATGAGATTATTGAATTTGTCGACATTCTAAGTTCTCATACGGAATAATAGTTGCATATAAAAATTAATGGGAATGATATTTCAAAAAATTAATTTAGAAAAATTAAAATTTATAGATCCCATCTCTATTCACTATAAAAATAATAAAATTTTACTTATTTCAAAATCAATTCTATAACTTAAAAATTTGAGAGAATTAATTTTATAGAACCAGCCAAACTTGGGTTCCTAGCCCCGTTGAATATTTTTTTTTAATTAAAAAAATGGCCAAACTTAGAATCAATTATTGAGACCAAAATGATTTTAAACATTTCATAATTGTTCAATGATTTTTGTCTCATTTCTGGTGTTATGATTGAAAAAACAAGAGAAGAAGGAGTTTATGGTTATGGTTTATTCGGTAGATAAACTAACGGGTGGGGGTCAAGTCAATCCTTGAGATAGTTAATGCAATCTGGCTCAGAGTTTCGGCAATTTGTGATTATAGGAATCATGATAATTTTCCCAAAAGCAAATAAAAACAAAGTTTCGATTAGCCAAAAACAATCCGTCCACCCAATTTATTTGTTTCATGTCGCAAGGTCAACAAATTAAGCGTCCTCTCAGGTCTGCCCTATGCATGATCATTTGGATGAAACAGAACAACTAATTAAGTGGAATACTGGAATCCACGACCAAATAACTCTAGGTTAGGAAAAGCAGAAAAAGACATCATCATTTTTCAGCCACTGCATGTTAAAAAGGGAAAAAGAAAGACAATACAGGCAATTGCCTAAATATCATGGCTTTTTCTTTTTTGTTTTGCTCTCACGGTTAGGCAGGAGCACCTAAAACCATCCATTTTATCCAATTCTTCCCCACTAATTGTTGGGTCCATCAATTTATACCTTTTAGTTATCCCTCGAAAATTGGCAATAGTAGGTGTCCATCCAATTATCCCTATAAACTGTACATTTGAAGATAATACACGTCAGAAAACCATTAAACAGTTTACAACCACTGAATTGAGAGATTCTAATCTGCTTCATAATCTACGCCACTAGGATCAAGCCAAGTCATAAAATCATGCTAATTGAATATTTATTTTGTGACTAGTGCCATAGAATACAATTGATGCAGCTTATTAGGGTCTGGAGTGTACGTAAAAAGTGCCTGTTTGGAATACAACTAAGCGAATTGAACATGAAAAAGGACAAGGTAATATTCAACATACAGCAACTATTATATTCGGAAAGGAACTACACAATAATAGAAAGCTATTACAAAATGAAGTGACATACTTAATCTAACTGGTACAAATGTGACTCGTGTGTTAATATACAGATTACACAGTGAAACGTTAAGCGTAATATATAATTGTTTTAAGTTATTTTGTTAGGAGACTGTTGCAGAACTTTTTTTTTATACCTATAGCATTTTCCTTTCAATTTACTTCAGCCATTCAAAAATTAATTTGAAATCTTCCTTCTGAATGTGTTTCTCCGTGGCTATTATCTAGGTTGTTCTCACCCTAAAGAGGTAGGGAGCAGGAGGCATAATGACAGCTCTCAGTGTTTATGCTCGAGAGGTGGGTGCAATGGAAATTCTTGCCAAATTATCAACCAACTTGAAGTCTTTTCACGTGTCCCGGAAGGAGGAGTTCTAGCCATTCTAAAATGAATAATGTTAAGCAGCTAAAAAAAACAAAACAAAACAAAAATTTTAGCAGAACATAAAAGTAATTATTAGATGGAATAAAGTGATAAGTACCACTTATCTTTCAAAGACTTATTACTATCAAGTTCTTTGCTTGGTCTTTTCATTTGTTATATTGCTGCTTGACGTAAAACTATATGGACAACGGTTCACAAGTGAAAGGCGGTTTCTGTCAGTTGTAGCAAGCCCAGTAAGCCAGGTTTCAGTTATAGGGAACTTGGTGGCTGCTCAAGTCATTGCAGAAATTGGTTGGAAAGAGGGTGCAATTTCAATGTTCTCACTCGGATTGGCACATTATTTAATTCTATTTGTAACGTTATATCAGCGTCCAACAAGTAGCAACAAGTTTCCCACAGTGCTAAGGCCAGCTTACTTCTTGTTTTTTGCTGCACCAAGCATGGCAAGTCTAGCCTGGAAATCCATCTCAGGTGCTTTTGTCACCCCATCAAATATGCTCTTCTTTCTGTCTTTGTTCCTTTTTATGTCTCTAGTAGGTTCCTTTCTGCTTAACTTCCCCGTTTTTTATCCCTTTCATTGTTACGAGTCAACCTTTCTGCTTGAAAACAGGCTTGCAGGCCAGCCTTCTTCATGAAATCTATGAAAAGGTTAACCGTTACGTGGTGATGGGTCTACTCATTTCCTTTAACCTTCCTTGGTCTAGCTTGTGCGGAATATGCTCAAGAGGCAAAAAGGCAGCATGGCCTCTGGGTTAATGGTGATGATATGTATGGTCTCGGTGCTGGTTTTCATTGGTTTGATGCTGATCACTCTACTCAAAATTGGGAGGCTACTGCTTAAAAATCCTCCATTCATGAGTTGAAAATGAAATGCCTTTTTAACATTATATCATGAACTGCAGAGGCAGACCCAATTGTCGTCTTTTCACTAGAAGGAAGCCAATGAAAATAGATCAACATATCTGGATAAATTGATCCCCTTTTCCCTTCTCTTCACCAAATATTACATTAGGTAAAGGATAAGGACAACAGCAGAATTTTTAATGGTACTAGTCAAACAGTAGAACTTGTTGTGAAAAAGAAAATTTATAAAATATATTTCTAGGTAAAAATAAAGAAGAGGTGGTGTCCTCTCAAATGACAAAGTTCAATGCATGTGCTTGCGCAAGAGAAACTAGATTTAATGCAAACTACAACTGCTTAAAGCATCTGTGCAGGCCTTCCCTTTGAACAAATGATAAACAGATTAAAGTGTGCATACCTGACTAACAAAAGGAGTATGACCCCCTATGTTACTACCAAGTACCAGCCTTATTACCAAAACAGAAGAAAGTATGACCCTTTCAGAAACAAAAAAAAAAAAAAAACACTCAGAAGTGAACAGTGATGAGGGAAGTAACTGAACTGAAACAATAACAAATTCAAACCAAATTAGGCACCCAAGGTAACTTAAACATGAAGCGCAATTTCTAGGCACTTCTCTCTGTAGTTTGTCAAATCTTAAGAGATGAAACAGAAGTAAAAGTTATCTATATGCTTAAAAAACAAATCAGCACTACATTTCTGTCATCACTTAAAAAATTTCTCACAATTTGCCAGGACAAAATTCATCCAAATTCAACTCAATTGAAAACCCTATTTCTTGAGGAGCATGTTTACAAGCATGGATAGCCTGTTATCAGCAAACTGCCATGGCACTCCTGAAAAGTATACATGAAGGAGCCATTCCTGTGTTTCTTACATATTCTTCTTGGAACCTGAGTGTGACAATCTCCGGTCCAAGAATTGTAGTTGGCTGCGAAGGTTCTGGTTTTCCTCAAGTTGGCGGTCGTACTCAAGAAGGATCCCCTCAGATTGTTTTCGCAGAGCAACTACATTGGCTTCTGCAACATCAACATCTTTAGTTTTCAACTCAAGATCAGATTCCAGCCGTTTAAGTTCTACTCTCAATTTGGCTGCTTCTTCCTCCAAGGCTTTCATTCCCTCTGAGTTTCCAACTTTCCCATCTTCAGGCTCTCGGGTTTGTTTTATAACAGCCTCCATACTCTTTCTTCGAATTCGGAGTTCTCTTATGTACTGATGCAGTCTGTCTATCATAAGTGCAAGGAAAAGGATGGCACCTGCAAATCATTGGCCAAAGCTGAATGATGCTCAATTGCCACCAATAAAGTTTCTTAAAATTCAGAACATTGAGAAAACAACCAGTCTTGAAACTCGAAACAGTATTATTTGGATTGCATTAGAACTGGTGATTTCACCCTTTACTTATGTCTTTCAAGGTGTGAGAGTGGTCTGTGGTAAATCAATATCAACAAACTTCTTGGGAAGACGATTAAGGAAGCTTGCATTAAACACAACATAATTCTGATATTGTAATTCAAGGAGCCTGCTAGAGCAGTAACTATCTAGAGAAGTGTAATTCTTTTTACTTGAAGAACCAAGGAAAAGAAGAAACATTACTCTTTTCCAGTTATATTGTCTGGCAAAATAAAAAAGATGCAACCTAGTGCACAAGGCTCCCACCCATTGTCAGGTCTGGGAGGCTCAGAAGTATGCAGCCTAAGAGGAGAGGCTATTTCTGTGACTAGAATCCATGACCACTAGGTCACAAGTCAGCAAGCAACCTTATCATTGCACCAAGACCCACCCTAACTTTTGTGAAATAACACAATATTTTGAACAATTTAGCTAAGTGTTGAAAAAATATTAAACCATAACTGTAACGTATGAATCAAACAAGTACTATCCAGTTCATGTCAAATAGACGTATACTGTTGGAAGCAATTAGACGTGAGTGAGGACTACAGGAATATTTAGGAAAAACACAGGGATAAAAGAATTCAGAGGAGTAATAATGTGGAAGGGTAGAAATGGAAAAATCAATATAGAAGTAACCATGGACAGAAGGCACCTCGAAACCAGTAAGTTATCCATAAGAAACAATTCGTAACAGAATGTTATGTGGTCAGCATGATAACCCAGCTCAGACTTCCGAAAGATACCCTGGGCTTCATTTACACAGGGCAACTCCTTTATTTCCCCTCCTTTTACCTTCTTTTCAGGGGCAGAGTGTGTATTCTACCACACACACAGGGAAAAGTCAAAACTATGTGAACCTCATCAACATGGCCATAGTAGCCAACTAGGCATGTAAAGATAATTAACTAATCCAACATGCCACCTTTTATTCTCCAAATTCATGGCTACCCTAAAAATTAATATGAAGACAGGAGAAAGAAGAATGAATTAAGAATGAAATATGATGTGATTATCCATGTGACTCCAATGCCTTGTGAAAGGAGTTAATGAAGACCAGTTCATCAAATACTAAGATGTATACTATAGTTATGTCAGCAGAGGACCAATGTCCTTTATTAACATGGCCTAGACCATCAGACCAAACAAGCTCAGATATATGAAAATCCTGATCTACGAAGTTTAATAGCTTTGGTCATCAAACAACTAAATTTTTTCTAGTTCTGAGACAAAAAAATCTCCAATATTGAAAACCCAAAAACCAATACTTCAAAAATAGCAATGTTTTCCTAGGCTCAAATTTGCCATCTCGTTTAGAAGCTTACATAGATCAAGTTGCTCCAACATTCCACTCTCCGTAGATTAGCAAAGAAACCAGTAGCCAGCAGCAACACATATTCTAATACAAAAATTTCCTCTGTGAAGGAAAGACCCAACAAACGGTGAAACTATGATTCAATTGATTATTAGAAACCATAACGGCAAATTAGCTTCAGTTGCATTAAAACTTAATGCATTAAATGAATCCATTATCCAGGGAAGTAATTGCACAAAGCTAAAACTTTTGCAGTTATATAAATTGGGGCACTGCATAAAAATTTTACACTTGAATCAGATACAAATGTAATTGTGATTTGTCAAGCCCCACATTTCACTGGACATCATCAACACCCCCACTATAACACCGCAAAAATCCATTCTTTTCCGTCCTCTATTAATTCAATGCAAATCAATTCACGTTAAAGCTAAAAACTTTAATCATTGGAACTTAAGCATTGAAACTGAAACCAAATTCTAGTCGAAAAAGAAATGGAGGGAGGGAATGGAATAGTACCCATGAGAGTTGTTTCGAGAAGGTGCTTGGCCATAAGAACCTGATCGGTGGGATTGGCAGCAGGGTCCTCGATCCCGCGCTTGTGAATGTTGAGCATGCTGTACACACCTGACAGCAACACCACAAGAAGGGTGGTTGCCACGGTCTTCACCATGAGGGGTCCCCGGCCACGTTTCAAGCGATCCAAGGCCATGATGATGAGCTTCCTCAATGGGGTCTTGAATAGCAGCACCAGAATCATGGTCATCTCCGAGAATATCACCATGAACAGAAGCTGAATCATGTTGCAGTGCAGGCCAACAGAATCGAAAACCTTTCAGATGCTTTCTGTTATATTGAAGGGTGGCAATCAGAATCAGAATCAGGGGTTAGGGGTTGATTGATGACAGAGAGAATGTTGGGCTCAGCGGCAGTGACAGGTCATGAGTCAGTCACTGTCATAAGAGATTGAATTGAAAATGGAGAGAGCAATGGCAGATTTGGTTTGGAATGAGAAGTGAGAGTGTCAATTGGACCAGAATGGGTTTCCAGTTTCCACTCTTGTTTGTCTTGTCATGGTGTCCTCCTTTCAAAAATACTTGCAGTTTAAGTTTTCTACTTTTCTTAACAAGGTCCTCAAACTTCTTTCCTTTCTGATTTAAAGCTCTCAACTTTTTAATTTTGCTTTATTACTAACATTTTTTTTAGGAAAATAATGTTCTTATATATTTTTTATTTTATATAACTTTTTATTATATTTTTGAATAATTATGATTAAGTAAAAAAATGTGATAGAGAGAAAGTGATATAATTAATAATATAAAGAATTATATAAAAAATAATGTAAAAAAATGATGTAAAAAATTATAGTTATTTTTTATATTTGTAGTTCTTTTTTACATATAATGATATAAATGAATTTTGTTATTATAGGTGTTCATCATTCCTCTAAAGTGAATTCTATAAAGGGAATAAATAAGATTGTATTTACTCTTAAATTATTTAATGAATTAAGATTATTATATATTTTATATTAAATCAAGATAAATATGTTTTTATTTACTTATTTTATAAACAAATTTATTTTAAAAGAATTTTTTCTATTATTGGTACTATAATAGTCTTCCAAACGAGAAATTCTTTGTAAACTTAAAACAAGCATATTAAAATAATTACATCATTAATTAATAAATAATTACTATACTTTATTATAATTAATAATATAATTGACCTACTGTGTTAACCAAAAAGTTTTCCATATAGAGTTGTTAAGTAGACCGGTAAAAAAAAGGAGTTGTTAAATAGACACGTCCATTCGGATTATACACTTATTTTTCATCTAATTAATTTGCTTTTTTTTTATCAAATTTATTAAAATATGACCTAATTTGAATTTTCCTTTTGGTAGTGGCTTATTTTGAAACTTAATTGCAAGCAAGTTATCTTAGTAGGAGTTTTTGTTTTGCTTCGGATTTTGAATTTGCCAATTTGGAATTTTGGATGCTGCAGCCAAATGGCATGAATAGCACAAAGCGGAATTGAAAATTGGCTGCTTTGTTTAGATGAGCGAAGGACAGGTTTTTTTTTAGTCAACAGCGAAGGACAGGTTGAAAGGGGCTGCTAACAGTAACATCAAAGATGGAAAATCAAGAAAGATAGGCACAAAACAAAACTGAAATTAAAGGTGCAATAAGAGTTGACGACAGATGAAAAGTAACATGTTATTTTAATAAAAATTTATTGGTTAAATTAAAATTTTAAATTTTATAATTTTTGCTTATTTTTAACTTAATTTTATAATTTTTTTAATTTTAAATCAATTTTTACATTTATAAATATTTTTAAAATAATTTATATCATTAATTTCAATTATAATATTATTAATTTAACCACTACTAAATAGTTATTTTTAACTATATTCTTCGATCATTTATATGATATCCAGTCAATTGATTAAGGAATATTTTAATTTCTATTTTACTATATTCTCGACTATGACTTTTACTATTTTTGTTTCTCATGTAAAAGTCATATATTTCAACAAAGATAGAATATTTTGGATTCTAATTTTAGTATACAAGTATCATTTTCTTTTTCTGACATATATCCTCTATGGCTCTATCTGTATATGTTATCTCTTAGGTTTTACACATTCTAATGAAATTAATGTTAAGACCAATAAATTTATAATTTTTTATTATAAAAAAGTTTAAGATGAGAAAAGACTTTTCATATTTTAAACTCAAGATAAATTACAAAATTTTAAAAAAGTTTTACAGTGAGTTGTCTATCATAAAAAAAATTCTAAATTTGAATTAAGTTATGCAGTTACAATAACTAAAATGTTGATCAGATTAACCAATTTATTGGCAATAAATTTATAATCTTAGTGTTCCTTCTCACTCCTATATTGATGATACATCGAAAATTATACCATTCCACATAACTAGAGAAACTTGGAATTCAAATGAGTTTGTCAAGTTTACAAAATTGAGCTTGTCAAACACACCTTCAATGTTCTTCTCTCTTAAATATTAAGATGTTGATAAAGTCCACACAAGAGATTTTGTCTAACGAAAGTTCAATTTTAAAAAGAAGAAAACTTAAGTAAAATTCGTTAAGTACTTGTGGTGTTTGTCTTAAATAAAAACATGACATGTGTTTTATTTTTTAATTATTTAATTATTATTTTTAAAATTTTTATTAATAAATTATAAAAAAATATATATATATCATGTTTCTATTAAAAATAAATATCATAAATACTTAAAAAATTTTACTTAAGTTTTATCTTTTTTAAAATTAGCTGAGTGTTTTTTTTTAAGATAATTCGCATGGCCAATGACACTTCAAATTTCAAAATAATAAAACAAATATTAATGGCCCTGGATAGTCATACTGTCATAGCCATTGTTTTGAAAAAGTAAAAGCTACTGACTGAAATAAAAAGGAATAGTATAAAAATAATAATAACAGTAGCTTTTGTGTATGATAATTCGTTTTTCTTGCAAGTAATGTAGTGCAGCCTTGTCGTTTTATTACGTCGCATTTTGAGACCCAAGCCGAGCCCATGGCTGGAAGTTTTGAACAGACCAAGTCAATGAATTATTGGTCAATCATGAGTTTCCTTATTTGATTCTGACCTCTTCCTATCCTATCCGTTTTGGTTCTTTAATATAAATACTGCCACCAATCCTGCCCATCTAAACATTCATAACCTTTTTCTCCAACTATCCTAACTGCAAAACACAAAGCAAACACAACACACACAAAACGCTTCAATTGCCCCATATATCATGGCTTCCATACAAACCTCAACTCTACTTTCTTCTTCTTCTTCTTCTTCTTCTTCTTCTTCTTCTTCTTCTTCTTCTTCTTCTTCTTCTTCTTACTTGTCTTCAAAGAGAGTAAATGCCGCAATTCATGTCCCAAAGCTCCCAAGAGCCAATTTCTCAGTGCCAAAGATATCTACTACCAGAGAGATGGCTGAGGAGTTAAAATTCCCAGACTCAGTCCCATTGCTTAAAAAGAATGCCACGGCCACCAGCACACAGTTACACGATGCTTTATACAATTCTACAACCTCTAAGTCCATTATTCAACTCTATGCAATCTTAGAGGCTGTAACTGACAGAGTTGAAATGCACAAAAATGTTGGTGAGCAGCGTGACAGTTGGAACACCCTGCTTTTGAACAACATCAACATGATTATACTCACTGCTGCAACATTGGCTGGTGTTGCAGCCTCAAGTGGTGCCGGAGCATCACTTTTGGCTCTGAAACTATCGTCCTCTCTTTTGTTCTCTGCGGCCACTGGGATGTTACTTGTCATTAACAAAATTCAGCCCTCACAACTCGCTGAGGAGCAACGCATTGCTACTAGATTGTTTAAGCAGCTTCAGACCCAAATCCAAACCACAATTGCTCTGGGAAATCCTACAGACGAAGACGTGAAGGGTTCAATGGAGAAGGTTTTGGCGCTTGATAAAGCTTATCCACTTCCCTTGTTGGGGGCTATGCTTGACAAATTTCCTGCAAAGTTTGAACCTGCTGTTTGGTGGCCTGCCGCTCAGTTCCAAAGGAAAAGTAAAACCAACGAAGTAATGGAGAAGAGGAATGGATGGAGTGAAGAACTAGAAATGGAATTGAGGGAGGTTATTGAAGTGGTAAAGAGAAAAGACATTGAAGACTATGAGAGGCTGGGAAACATAGCTTTAAAGGTCAACAAGACTTTGGCCATTGCAGGCCCTATACTCACTGGCATTGCAGCAGTAGGATCTGCATTTGTAGGCAATGGTTCAATGGCAGCTATAGTGCCTGTCATGGCTGCCTCATTGGCTGCTGCAATCAATGCTTTTGAGCACGGTGGCCAAGTGGGTATGGTCTTTGAAATGTACAGAAATTGTGGCGGATTCTTCCAACTGCTGGAAGAGACAATTGAATCAACACTTGAAGAGAAAGACTTTGAGAGAAGAGAAAATGGGGAGCTCTTCGAAATGAAGATGGCTTTGCAATTGGGAAGAAGTGTGTCACAGCTCAGACAACTCTCCTCAAAATCAGCTTCCTATCGGACGGAAGGAATTGCCATTGATGAATTCGCCAGCAAGCTATTCTAAGCTATAACATAAATTCGTTGACTTCATAGCCTTCTTTTTATTTTTTTATTTTTTTAAAACTAAAAACATGTCCTTTGATTCTTCTTGTACAGTAATCTGATATAGAAAGGAAACTTTAGTCTTAGATCAAGAATACATATTTCTTTTATGAAAATAGGATCTGCAACATTTGGTCACCCACGACATTTGATTTAAGAATTTCTTTTAATACTCCGGCGTCTTTTCTATTTAAAATATAAATTTTGACTTTTTCCAGCTGCAAAGTAATAAAATGATAATTCCATTACAACTAATTTGCTTAATATAATAAAGCTGAATTATAATCCTTGTCAAAGCTCTAGGAACTTGCTACCAGTAGACTTTAGGGAGAACTATTGATGAGATCTATTTCAAATGAATATTTTGTTCATTGTCCAACCAGTTGAAATTCATTAGAAAGTAGGGAAAATTTTACATAACCAGATTATAGCACCTCAAGCCAATCAAACATTGTTGGATACAGAACAAAAAGTACCAAAAAAAAGCAACATAAACCAAACCAAAAGAGCAGGCTCAACATAGTATAGTTATGCAAACTCGGGTGGATCCAATTACTGATTCCTATACTTGTAAGTACTCATGAAACCTGCTATAAAAGTTCCATCATGATCTCAACTATAATCTTAATCTGTGAACTTTTGCCTTATCGAGTAATTAACCTTTCTTACTAGACGCATCACGCATTTTTACTAGCTATCAAATGTTTATACGTTGCAGTATATGTTATGATATATAACTTGTATGAATTTGTACCTACATGCATATGTGTACAGTAAGAGTTGTCAGACTAGCCCAGCAGCCCTTGGCCGCAAGACCTAAATTACGTCTAAGAATTGAGAGTTGTTTATTTTATATACACCAACAGAAAAATCAACTATAAAATAAACGGATCAAAATTCAATGTCAAAGTTATTATTTGACTTTATATAATATCGACTATTCATTTAAATACAAACCATTCTGAATTTATAAGGCATCTTTTAATAATGTATATGAAGTTATGAACTTGATATTTAACAAGAGTTACAATCCTTCTTTTTAACCTCTTTAATCACCTTTCATTTGTTATTTTTAACTTCATTTAATTGAATTAATAGATACATAGAGAATAATTAAAGAGACTAAAGGAAATAATTAGAAGAAAAGAGTTAAAAGTCAAGTTTTGTTCATTTAACAATGCTTTAAATCCTTTTTCATTTCTTTTGGACAAATGAAAGCTCATTTTATTGATGAATTTGATTAACGCGAGGAAGAGATAAAAAGAAACAAAAATCCCAAAGATTCATTCAACACAAAGGACAGAGAAAGAAGTACAATTAAACACTGTCATTATTTACATCAATTGGAATTCGAATTCCTTCCGTTGGTTTATAATTAATGATGTTAAGAGCTTGGCGATCAGACCAATACTGCACATATTGAAAATTGTGTCATTTAGGATCTTCCCCAATTTATAGAGAAGTGATATGGTACCCCTTATATGTTTGACATTGAAAGAGAGTTGCCAAGTATTAATCTCCATATAGTGGTATCACTACTACTAACTCTATGGTTCCCATAGGAGCATTACATGTGGAGGAGGAATTACATAACAATACCCACCATACCTTGAAGGAGTTGGCTAAAATCTACCGTGTTCTAACTTCTATCATCACGAGGAGATAACAACCCAAAACCATAGCCTTCAGGCACTTCCCAAACAATGCGTAGGTTTTTTTTTTTCCCTTTTTTCGGGGGGGGGGGGGGGGGGGGGAGTAGGGGGAGAGGTTGGGCTTTGGGCACACCCATAAAGAATATGTAATTATGTATACTGTACTTCGAAGAAATTTATCAAGCAATTGGCAGCGCTTTGACCCACTTATGATTTTCTATCATATTTTCTATATTCAAACCAGTCAATTTATAAGCGATTTAATAGACCAAGTAAAATCGTTTACATTAAAGAATGAAGATTTGTCAAAATTCTTCGGAATATATTGGATATATGGTGAGGTCATGCAAGAATATGATATACATTGATAATTAAAATCTTTATACTGGGTATATATGAAACTTGAAAGTTATTTAGGAAAGAACAACATGGATGGTAGAGCCTTTCATTAAAAAAATGTTATATTCCTTCATTTTTTTAAGAAATATATAAGATACCTGTAATATGTGAAAATCTTATTTATATGTCTAGGACGTTTTGTATTTAAGTGTATACAGGTTGTTATGCAAATCATACATGTGAACAAGTACGATTTTTTTACAGAAATAATCAGTTTGAAAATTAAATTTTTAGAGTGATATAAGTCAAAATTTAATTTTTGAAATGGTACAAAATAAACAATAAATTATTAATAAGTCGTATTTGTCAAATACAATTTATATTTAAATAATTTTATTATTATTTTTTAATAAATCGTAGTTCAAAGAAAGGCACAACTTATTCAGTGATATTTTTTTAATTATATTTAGAGGTAAGTCATATTACTTTATAATTTTTTTAAAATTAAATTTTTGGTAAGTCATGGGTGGATTACTCTTTTTTTTTTTTAAAAAAAGTGGATTCATAGTTGTATTAGGACTTAGAGGCTAAATTTATCTCTTATAGCTGAAGTTACATTATTTGAATTATATATTAATGTTGTTGAATAAATACTTATCCCAATAGCAAAGTTAGCAATCATAAGACTTAGAGTTATAGAAAAATCATTATATTCATAAATATTACCATCATCAACAATAAATGAATTACAATGGTGGTCATATGATGACATCTGTTAATTTAAACAAAAAATTAAAAAATTAAAAAAGTTGTAATAATAAAAAAGTATAATTAACATTTTTAATAAATACTTCCAGTAAAGAGAATTAAACAAGAATAGACCAAATTTGATACAAAATAGAAGTGATGAAGAGAACTTGAAAAATACTGAAATATAAAGTGACACCAGAAGGAGAGGATAAAATTTATAGGCATAAACTAAGATTTAATGCAAATCGTGGATGTCAACCATGACTTCATATGACATTTTTTTTAAAAAAAAAGTAAGTTGTACCCCACAAGTATGACTTATATAAATTAAAAAAATAAAGGGATAACCCAAAATATAAATTAAAAAAAGACGCAGATAAGTCGTGCTTTCAAATTACGACTCATTATACGCTTATTTCACTTACTCTATTTTGATAATTAAGTTGACTTAATAAATATCTCTAGTAGAGAGAATTAAACGAGAATAAATCAAATTTGATACAAAGTAGTAGGATGAAGAGAACTTGAAAAATACTGAAATATAAAGTGACACTAGAAAGAGAGATTGAAATTTATAAGTATAGATTAAGACTTAACGCAAATCATGGATGTGAACCATGATTTCATATGATATATAAAAAAAAAAAAATCATACATCATAAGTATAATTTATATAAATTAAAAAAATAAAGGAGTAACCCAAAATATAATTAAAAAAAAGACATAAATAAGTCGTGCTTTCTAATTACAAGTCATTATACGCTTGTTCCACTTATTCTATTTTGAGAATTAAATTGACTTACACCCATATAAGAATTTGACTTTTGAAGTGTATCATTGTGATAAAAAAAAATCAAACAACTATGATACGACATATATTTGAGCCATAAGATCTATTAATGAATTAGAATTTGACACTTAATTTATATCTCTTTTATATTAACATATGACATATTTATTTTATTTTGAAATACAATATATTTTGATATCTACATACGTTTATATTAACATACAATGTTTATATGAAATATTAAATTTAGTGGTAAAAAAACATTTTACATGAGTGAAGGTGATTTTGGCAGTCCAACCCTTCAATTTCGTGTTAAAAATTAATGAACTCAAGCATTATATTTTGCAAAGTATACCTACATCGTAGGTACAATATTGAGCTGCATGGCGAGTTCAGATGACGTTGTGCTTGCGTAGCTGTTTAGAATGTTAAGCTTCATGTCGTTATGTCAGAATGGGATGAGGATCACCCGGCCTTCGTTTGAAAAAATATTTATATATTTAAAATACACTCTAATTTAATTCATTTAACACGTCAGTTTTAAAATATCACTAGATATAGAGAATGTATTTGAAAAAATATTTATATATTTAAAATACACTCTAATTTACCAATTAACACGTCAATTTTAAAATACCACTAGATATTGAGAGTGTATTTTATTTTATTTTATCTGTTAGTTTAAAAAAATAATAAGATTTTTTTTTTTATCTGTTAGTATTTTTATTTAGTGAAATGAGAGAGAATATTAATGAAATAAGAAAATAATTTAGCCAAATGTAATTATATTTTTTAAAAAAAATTAATACCTTAATTTTTTTTATAAAAATCTTACATAATAAATATTTCAAAACGGGGAGTATAATTTGATAGTATTTAGTATTTTATTTTTAACCTAACGAAATGTATGATATTATTTAGTGTTGGCACAAGATTTTGAACAGGAATGGGTCAGCACGATCGAGCGTATAGGCTGGGCTAGGTGCAGGCATGTCATGCTGGTAAAAGTTTCCGTATCTAGCACCTTCTCTTCTGCTTAGATTCGTTCGTTATTATAAATACGAATACGAGGCTCTCCCATCTGCATTGAGCACCTTTCCTTCTAACAGAAACCAAACACAAACTCTTGCAATGTCGTCTATAATGGCTAGATCCTCCTTACAAGCTTCAAACGTTACTCAACTCTTCATCTTGTTCTTATAATTCTTTAAAGAGAATCTATTGTGCCATCCATGTCCCTAAGCAACCACGACTCTCCTTCTCTGCTCCAAAAGCAAAGCTGGTTAAGGAATTGAACAAATTCGCAGACACAACCCCATCAGAAAAGAATGACACCAGAGTAAAACTGCATGAGCATGATGATCTAGGTAACTCTACAACTTCTAAGGCTACCATTCAACTCTATTAGGCTGTAGCTGACAGAGTTGAAATGCACAACAACATTGGAGAACAACGTGACAATTGGAACACCCTCCTTTTGAACTCCATCAATATGATAACCCTCACAGCTTCAACCATGTCTGGTGTTGCAGCCGCTGGCATCTGTGCTGGTGCGCCACTTTTGGCTCTGAAGCTATCCTCTGCTCTTTTATTTTCTGCGGCCACTGGGATGCTGCTTGTGATGAACAAAATCCAGCCCTCACAACTTGCTGAGGAACAAAGGAATGCTGCAAGATTACCCACTCCCCTTGTTGGGAGCAATGCTTGACAAGTTCCCAGCAGCCCGCCAGTTGGTGGCCATCTCAAAAGAAAAGTAATCTGCACCACAAGAAGATGGAGATGAAGAATAATGGATGGAATGAGGAATTGGAAATGGGAAATGAGGGAGTTATTGAAGCGGTGAAGAATATTTGTGGGAAATGGGTCATGGATGGCCAATGTTCCTGTCATTGCTGGGGCATTAGCTACCGCAGTGAATGCCTTTGAGCATGGAGGGCAAGTTGATATATATGGTGTTTGAAATGTACAGAAACTGCGGTGGATTATTCCACTTGCTTGAAGAGACCATTGAAACGACACTTGAAGAGAAAGACTTGGAGAAAAGAGAAAATGGGGAGCTATTTGAAATGAAGATGGCTTTGCAACTGGGAAGAAGCCTATCGCAGCTGAGAGAACTTGCCTCAAAATCAGCTTTCAATCGAATAGAAGGAACTGAGATAGATGAATTCGCCAGCAAACTCTTCTAATTAAGATCAACATTTATTGACTTCATTTTTTATTCTTTTACATACTTATATTCTTTCATTCTTTTATGTATACATAATCATCCGACTAAGAAAAAGAATATATATGTCACAATTAAGCCACTAAAGTCTAAGGAAGTGAAACGGCGGGGTCAACATGCATATGATTTAAAGGGCATGGTAGGTATTACAGGAAGCCACTTTGGCTCTTTATAGTACCAATTATACCAAGTGAAATTTCATAAAATAATTAAGAGAATCTTATAGTTAAGAGGAGTTAATCTCATACTAATGCCTTTGGGTTCTTTCGGTTTATGCAATATAAGAACTTTTCTAGAGCCAGGCCTATACGTCATTGTTGAGTAGCAATAGGAAAAATGAGATTTTACATAATAAAGATTAAATAGATCCAACAAAATTGTAATTTTCAACATTAATCTATTGGTTTCACTTTGTCTTGTATCATTAGATACTAATTAGTGTATTTTTTTTTTTAAATAACTGGTCCAAAAATAATCTTACCCTACAACCAAGGCAATAATTAACTCGCTCTCAGGAATAGACCTCATTGAACTCAATGAACTGGTTTATATAGTTTTGCTAATAAGAGTGTAGAGCTCACGTGACTCGCATAGATTGGTGCTGAGGAAAATATATGTTTGCAAGTAGGAAACAACTGAAATTAGTGTAATCCAGAGACCAAAAACTCCTGAATGTGGGATCCTAATACACTACAGTAGTTCCAACTTTGCATCTTGCGAGCTATAGTGAGAGTGATAGTTGGTGAGCTTGGTGGGAATAATGCCAAGAAATTTCAAGATAACATGTTGAATTCAACTCATACACGTTTGAAATGAAATCGAGTTATTAATGCAAGACGAAGCCTTGTACTTGATGTGAGAAAGACAATGACATTAACATTTACTATAACACTCAGATTATGGAAAATTTGTCAACAAGGGGGAGTAATTGGGAAATGTATTTGAGGTGAAATAGCGAAGTAAATCAGGAAGGCTTATAGTATTTTGTTGGTACAAATGGCATTTTGGTAACAACTCCTTCATTGGCTTTTCCTCGAATAATAATCTTTACCTTGGTGCCTGCCTTGTGAAATCCAGATTTTACATATCCAATGGCTATGTTCTTCTTGAGGCAAGGACTGAATCCACCACTGGTGACTTCCCCAATGTTGTTGCCTCCATCTTGAATCTCACTGTGGCTTCTAGGAGGTGGACCAGAAGAAAAGAAACCAACACGCCTGATCGAAGGACCTTCTTCAAGCTGCTTCAGGATAACATCAGCTCCTAGAAAACCACCTTCTGCTCTCCTCCTCTTCCCTATGGCCCATGTGAGTCCTGCCTCAATAGGTGTAACGTGCTGTTCCAAGTCATTTCCATATAAGCACAATCCAGCTTCAAGTCGTAGACTATCTCTAGCACCCAATCCTGTTAATCTTATCTTCCCTTCAGATTTTTCTAGAATTGCCTTAGCAAGATCCACTCCATCCTCTGAAGGAACTGAGATCTCAAATCCATCTTCCCCAGTATACCTGAAAGTCTCAGTGAAGAGAGTGTGTTATTATGCATAGTACAACCATTAGGTATAAGCATGGTGTCCCTGGGAAACTCTGATTTAGCTAAGAACACAAGCATGCAAAATAAAATTACAATTACTTAATCACTATAAGAAAATTACTGTATCTTGAAAAAGAAAGTCAAGATTTAACATTGATATAGCCAAAGTGACACAAGATGGAATTTCAGGTAGCATGACTATAACTCAAGATGAACTTTACAGAATAAACTGGTGATGTGATGTTGGTGAAAGAAAACCACAAGAAAGCATACCCTGTCCGTGTGAGAAAGCACTGCGAGCCATTGATGTCCAACACACGGAACTCCCCAAAGTATAGCTTGCTCAAATCCTCTTTTGTCAGGTGTTGAAGAACAGGGGCAGCAAGAGGACCCTGCTCCAGAGACAATAAAGAGTCCTTTATTGATGTTACAGTGAGGAACAGTTCATTAATTGAAAAGCCCCTCAAATTATTTGTCAATTTTAACAGGAGTACAAATCACCTGAACAAGTGAATCATAATCATTTAATGATCGAACTAAACAAAGGTTTGAAAGTTTCTTAATGTGGGGAAAAAATAACAGGCAAGATGACCCAAAAGTATGTGCAATTACACTACACCAAAAGATATCATCTCATAATCATTCTTTTAATGCCTAGAGCAAATTACAGCCACCTCAAGTGAAACAGATTGAGTTAAGTTTCCCAGGGAAAAAGGATTAAAGACCAAAATTAAACGTTTTCTATCTTAAAAAGGAAAAGTGAAAAAAAAAAAACAAAAAAAAACAAAGAAGTGGCTAAACACACATGCATGAATACCGTATGTTCCAGATGTTAACAACTAAAATACAGACACCAGCAAATAGGGAAATGAAGAAAAAACCTCAGAAGCATCAGAGATAGGTATTACATAACAAACAAAACAATGTTGAGAGTGTGTGTCTAGCATGATGCCAATGTCCAAGAGCGTGATAAATGACCTGCAGAGCAAGAAGAGATCTCTCATCATGAATGTGCCATGACACATCACCACCTTTGACCTTGAATGCCTTCATATGCTCCTCAATATGCGCCAGATCTTTATCCCTACACCCAGCATTCACAACCAAGTATATGTGATCATCCTTCACCTTGGTAATCACTGAGTCATCAATTGCCCCTCCCTTTTCATTTGTGAAAACAGTCAATGTCCCAGTTCCAGGGGCTAGCCCAGCAACATCAGCAATGACTAGCTTTTCAAGGAAAGGGACAGAGTCCTTTCCCTTGAGGCTTAGCCCACACATATGGGAAACATCGAAAAGGCCACCATTCTGCCTACAGTTTAAGGTCGAGTCCATGATTGAGTCTTTGTATTGGATTGGCATGCTCCATCCAGCAAATGGAACCATCTTCCCTCCATTAGCAACATGGAAATCATAAAACACTGTCTTTTTCAGCTCAGCTTCTGTGGCAAAATATCGACGAGCAACAGCCTTCTTATCACCATGGGCAAGACGGCGTGTGATTGATTGCCCAAGTTGCCACAAGCCTCCCCTCATTTTCTAAGCAAAATATCTGAAGAATAAAAAGTTATATTATTCACACACCGCATAACCATGAGTAGATCACATGAATTCATGTCATTTCTAGTATAGTAGAGGGAAGTATGTTTATGAAACAAGACATTATATATTTTGCTCTCTCTACCCAAAAAGGGCCAAATTTTCCAGGTCAAAACTGAGATAAGATATTAGGTGGCATTGCTGGCAGAGACAAAATCGAGGCTAATTGCCACTGGCTGGATTCCTAAAACGTGACACCTTTGAGAACAGTAATTCCAGTTCTTATCTTAAATCAGTTCAGATGTGATCGCATATCGTGTGTACTCAAACAATGAAACAAACTTCCATGAAACAGTCGTACGTCACATTCCAAAGAAAAGTATCATAGAAATTCTCTACCCGGCACATTTTGCAGAACTCAGAAATTGAATCAACATATCACTGTAACATGGCAAATGACATATGACACGGAGAATCAATCATATATTATATAATAATAGTAATATATATATATATATATATAAAAAAGAAAAAGAAGAGGTTATTTATCATCTACAACACACTACACACCCAGAAGGCCAGAATCATAGAAAAACTGAATCTTTATCAATTTCTAGATCTAAATTATAATTTCCAGATCATCACAAACTCAATGACCAAATATATAGATCATTATTATACGTTACACGGGGGGGGGGGGGGGGGCACATGGTAAAATGCAACTGAGAAAAAGATAAAAGAAGGGTAGAGAACTGACAAAGATGGGTTTCTTCTGTGTATGGAGTTGTTCAGAATGAATCAAATCTGGGAGCCCAAAAGAGCATCTGCACAATAGAGAATGGTGTGACAGATAAACTGTGTTGTGTATATATATGTGTATGACACAAGAGGCTCGCTTATCTGTTGGAGTTGGACATAAATATAAGATATTTAAATAAAGAAAAAGAGGGAGTTGGTAGATTTGAGCATGTCACGTTGAGAGGGTGAGGGGTTCCTCTTCCCAAATCGAGAGAGCCAGGAATACCCCATCGTTAGTGAGTGGTAGGAGCACTACTCTCTCTCTTTCTCATCGTTTGTTGTTCAAGTGTTGAACAATCATCCTGTCCGGTGTACTCGAGGTATCCAACGGCTGATATTATGGCAAGTTGACAAGGTACTATATATGTTTGCCAGTGATTTTGTCCGAGGTTAATGTAAAAAATGGGACCCACTTAGATTGAGGAATCCGATTGAATCTCTGGTCATGGCCAAATTTTTAGAAATCCGAAGGATGCATATTGGTTGGTGTAGAGCTCGGCTTATTGGATCATAATCATTTTTTAACACAAATTTTTAAAAAGATGATAGGTTACTCTACAAGCCAAAATGAAATCGCTTGTGTTTGGATTAATTATGAAAAAAATTAATAATTAATAATATTATAAAAATATTACTTATAATAAAATTAATTTTATATTTTAATATATTAATTAAAAATAATTTTAAAATAATTAATTTTATTTAAATTATATTAAAAATTATTATTATTATTTTTAAATAATAAAGTGAAGGCGATCATATCAAATTTTGATTATAATCAAAATGTAATAGTTTTAATTATAATCAACTTTTAGTATTAAAAAATAATCTTTAGATTATAATTATTTTATCTATTTTATTCAAATATCTCACAATCCACTCAAACAAAAAATTCTATGAAACCAAGCAAAGTTTGAGTTTCAAAATCTATACATATATAGACCAATTAAAAGTAACAACGTTGGACGGATTATTTCCGTCTCAACATACGCTCATTTGTCCAAAGAAATTATTGCTTGCAATAGTAACATATTTAGGTAACTTAAAGAGAAAAAATTAACAGTTTTGAAAAAAGTTACTGAAAAATAAGTAGAATATTGAGCATTTTATAAAAAAAATTATTGAGATTATTTTTAATAATGAGATATAAATATTATTTTATCTTCAATCAAATAATTTTTTTAATTATTTTATACATATTTTAATAATTTAATATATAAAAATAATTTTTTTATAATATTCAAACAAAATAAATTAACTTAAAATTATTTTTCAGTTAAAATATTTAAACATAATTTTTTTATAATTAATTATAACAAAAAAATTAATATAATAATTAATTATTAAAATAATCTAATTTTTACAATTATATTCAAGTCTGTAACGCGAGTGTTTTTTTTCTTTGATGTCTAGTCATTGACAAAAGTAGCCCACCATTAGGAATAGAGCATGAAGTTAGTATGGCAAATTGCAAATGCTGCACTTCTCCTCATTTGACAATAGAAACCAGCACCATCGTTACATATTTGAGTTAATTTTTGGGTGTAATTTTCTTAACGCTTCGATCACACAATTTTTTGTAAGAGATGGGATTTTCAAATGAATCTTAAATTTTTAATCAAATTTACCATTTAAAATTCTTTGATTGTGTGGTAGAACTACTGTTTATTGGTTCCTGTTTATT